>CM053789.1:881764671-882474671 GCA_028749045.1 Cupressus sempervirens
TCAAATCCTCAACTTCTAAACTCATATTTCATAAGACATGTCCATGCAATGAAAGGTACACATATAGGTTTAGAGCCACACATGCATTTATGACACCTAAATAGAATTCTACAAAAAGTAACATAGCTAATTACTCTTGTAATAAATACATTTATTTTCCTGCATTTAATTGAGAAGATAATTTTAATATTTTGAATTCTTGGTCCTTGCTAGTTAATCTAAGTTGATTTCTATTTGTATTTATTTCATTAATTAGCCTTGGATTTAATGAACAACTATCAAAAGCATCTAAGTGCCTATTAGCTATCTAGAGTAATAAACAAATTATCAAATTAATATCAACTAGAGGTCATAGGTAACAAATAAATTCAATGAAGAAGGAATCTCTCAAACATATAAACATATATTCACACATATCATAATATAAGGTAAAATGTGTATAATTTAATTAGTAAAATTTGACATAAAATTTCAAGATTGCAATATACCTCTTTTGTACCAAGTGCCCTTGAAGCATGAGTTGTGCCCTATGCTTAATGAATAATTCTCTATAAAATCTGAAATTCATATATTGCAAGAATTATTATGATATTAATAGATCTTTTTTATGAATCCAAAATTTAAAACTTTATTTCATTATGAAAGTAAATTAAGCTAGAACATGTTGAGCAATTTAGCAAACTACTAGACTACTTTAACATGTAGAGAAGAATACAGTCAAGAGGCTCTAGGATAAATGAAGCGATCAATCTTTTACCAGGTTTATGAATTTCTTACTTTAATATTATCATGCCCTCAAAGAACAAGTTCAAATACTTATTTATGAAAAAAAAAAAATTACTTGTGTTGTGGTAACTAATAGTCAAAACAAAACATGAGAAAAGTAAGAAGAAGAGACCCTAGACAATTACACAAAAGAATCAAACAATAAGTTGCCATTAAAATGGAGGAAATAATTGTTAGATTTAGTAATATATTCACTTTCAATCCTATGTACAATGGGCTTGTCTCTTGTCCTATCCCCTTCCTTAGCATAGTCTTTTTGGTGGCACACGTAGCCTATTATACATCCCAATATGCTAATGTTTGTTCAAAAGGGATGTTAGGTGGTAACATTATGTGTTTTAATTTTTGGAAAAATTATGTTAATTTATTCTTAGCAAGCTACTTAACTCCAAGTTCTTAATGTTTTTTTATACAAGGTTGCAGCCTCTATATTTAACAAGTCCACTTTATTTCATAACATGGGGCATCTTTTCCTTGTTGTCACTCACTAGTACCCATTTCGAATGCAACATACATTCTTGTGTACATAGTGGTTTTCAAAAGACATCACCGTTGAAAGGAGATCATTCTGGAAAACTTCTCTGGGAACACGCTCTTGTTACATTCCCTATGACTAAAAGTTCCTTAAAGACAAAAACCTTGAAGGAAAAAGATATGGTTTAGCTCTAATCTCTTGGTGTGAGTCTTCTTATGGGTTCCTTATTGAGACCACTAGTTGTTTGGAGAATTTGGGATGAATGAAATGGAATAATACTAAGTGTTCAAATGTGAGGTTGTGTTTGCAATCTCAGTGACTATTTCTTTTCAAATATATGATCACTTTTTCTTTTTGAGGAACATTGTCTAGGTGAAAGGATATGTAGATTCTATGAGCGTAGCCATATTTTTATTTTATGAGTTTGAGATTCTTTGAACACTTGCTACCATCAGGCATCGATTCCTTTACCTTAGCATTGAGTTGGTTCTTAATGCATAGTTGATCCCAAGTTGCATACATGCATGAGATGCTTGCTATGGTAAATTGATGTTGTTCTAGTTATATCAAACAAAGGACATGAAAGCTCCGACTTTAAAGTACAATTGAAATCATAATCCTTGGTTACCTAGCTCATGAGTGTGTGATGACAAGAAGAATTATTGGTATTCTAGTCATGTTTATTATTAGTGACATACACTTATTTAGATTGTGAGTACATATCAAGCATATTGTATAGTTAATAGTGTTAATCAAGTATTTTAGTTGTTACCAAGTTCTACAGTTGCTACCAAGTCCTTTGGAAAAATTCTACTATATGTCAAGTAGTTAAAACTATTATGAAGATCATTGGTGTAAAGTGAGCATCTCAATTTATGTCAAGTTTACCAATGCAAACCAAGTTGAGCAGTGGTTACCAAGTTCATAGTTGATGTGATGTGAGTCCAATGTTGACCAAGCTACTCAATGTTAACCAATTGACTCAATTTATACAAAGCTTGAGGTGATAATGTTTACCAAGCTGTGCAATGGTAAACAAGTGATTTAGTTTATATGTTGAGTTTCATAGTATTCAACGAGATACCAGTGAAGACCAAGTTCAAGACTACTTGGAAGTGATTAGTATGGACTAAGCTTCTACATCTACTAAGTGCATGATGATGTTGAGTAGTGACAATGGATGCCAAGTATCAGAACCTCACCAAGTCAGTCTTCAGAGCTTGAGTTTCTACACTTTCGCCGACTTTGTAATATTTTTTGTAAACTTGTATTGTGGCCAACTTTGTAATTGTGTATTTGGATTGATATATATGTAATGTATTATATCACATCCAAAGAATATATAGAATTAAATATGAAGTAATGTAATCATTATAAAAGAGTAAAAGTGAAAATTAAAAAGGCTACAATAGTATAAGGAGCAGAAAAGATTCATTTATTATAGCAAGGTGATTTGTACACTCAAGGGAATATTATTCAACAAACCAAGTTGTAGATCTGAGACCAGCTACTACTTCATCCTAATAGATAGATCAGTTGAATCCTTCAACAAAGTAGATCTAATAGTCTTATGTGAATCTCCTTATCAAGTGCATGTTTTATTGTATGTTTATAAATCCTTTCACAAGGTGGACCTAGTAGCCCTTATTGCTCCTAATAGGGTAGATCATTAGAAGTGATCAATGCAAGCCTTAATAGGCCAACTTTATACTACAGTACTAAAGCTTGTAGGTATCATCCCCACCCCAATATTACTTTTTGTTTGGAAGCTTTCTAGGTCACCAAATCTTTGTGTCAAACTATTATGTATGCTTTCATGTTTTCCAATTTTCTCATGCATGAAGTTAGATTAGGATTCATATAAAGGATTAATTGCTAATTGGGTTGAAATTTTTAGAAGTTACTAATTCATCCCTCCCCTCTCAGTAACTTGGCTTGTTGTAATATTTCCAACAATTAGTATTAGAGCATTGTGGTTCTCAGAGAAAAGTTTAACAGCTTGAGCAAAGATCAAAGGCCATGGAGATATTTAGACTTGACAAGGCTATTGACAATGAGAAGCTAGATTTGGAAATGGCTATTGCCCAACTCAAGAAAGAAAAGGAGCAACTCTCTCAATCCCTAAAAAGAAGAAAAGATCATGCAATTCAAATGAATGATCATCTCTACATTGAAGAAAGAATTGAAGACCTTCATTCAAGCAATCCAGATGAAGCCAATGAAGCAATCAACGAACTCCTAGAAAAGAATGGTTCACTACAAGAAGAAGTAAGAAAACTAAGAAGAGAGCAAGAAATTTAGTCAATAAGATTATGTGAAGTTATGGAAGAGAAAAACAAGATAAGAGAAGATAGATAAGGAAAGAATAATCAAATCCAACACCTATCCCTTCAACAAATTGACTTCATTAATCAGCTCACCAATGCAAATGAAGAAATCATGAACCTAAAATTAGAGAATGAAAGATTGCAAAATGATCTAAACATTGAAAGGAAAACCAGTGAAAGAATGTTGTAATCTCAAGTAGATGTGAATCAATTGAATGAGAAAAATCTCTATAGACAAAAATGAAAAGAAATAAGAAGGAAAATCATCCAAACAAGAAACTCAAAAGAATGAAAGACCTACTTGCAATTAATGTGGTAACATAGGTCATACTTCAAACAAATGTTGGAGCAATGGAAAGGAAAAATTCAATGGAAAATGTTACAATTGTAATCAACATGGTCATAAAGCTAATAAGTACAAAGAGAAACCTAAATTTGAAGGTAAATATCACAAATATTAGAAGCATGGGCACAAATCATCAGAATGAAAAATCGAGATATTAGATCCAACAGAATAAATTGTGAAAGCTATATTTAGTTGGGACTACAACACTTGGTGTAGATGTCATTACTATGGAAAATTTGGACACATTGGTATGAATTGTGTCAAACACCATTTGAAGAAAATAGATACTACTAAAAGATATTTCATTTGTACTAAACTTGGTCATCTTGCCAAGAACTACATAAACACTAAAAGAATTGAAGATGAAAAGAAGGCAAAGGCTAATAACATCATAAAATAGATGAGACAACAATGGATTCCAAAGTCTATTGAGAATAAAAGTCCAAGCAATGATGAACAAGTTGCTCAAGAATTGGGTGACTCCACCTTTTCTACTTGATTTCTTAGAAGGAGAACTAAAACTAGGCTACCAAAGAGGAAATCTAAACAAGTTACAACTATCAGGATGAAAGACCCATATCAGTATTCAAGATGAAAAATGGATCATCAAGTAAAAAATGAAAGTTATCACCAAAAAAGGTTGAGTTACTATCTTATCGAACAAGGATGGGTTATAGACTCTACCAAGCAAGGTTAGGAGTAATCAACATGCATATTGTCACCAAGTCATGAAGACTTCATCGAGTGTTCAATAAAAGGAAGTGGATGATAGTCTATCAATTTTACCTAAAATTCATACCATGAATTTATAGCAAAATTTTGATAAAAGGAATGAAATTGAAGTCATTTTTACCGTGAAATTTATAAGAGCTATTGTGTAATGCGATCTTCAAGGCCATTCAAGAAATTTGAGTGAATTGTTGAACAAATCCTTTGAATTCTCTCAAACCCTATCAAGTGAAGATGGCACCCAACAACAACAATGTAAAGCAAGGTTCAAACATGCTAATTTTTGGTGTGGAATGGAAGGCACTAGACTTCAAGCTCACTCCTACAATCACTGAAACCCTAGATCTGAGTGGAGCGCAGTCTCAAATCCCTTCCAAGGTACTGTTAATTAATGACATTTGTTCTCATTTCAAATGTGTGATTCAAGAAATTGGTACACTATAAATGGATGAAACCCTAGAAAGGTTATGTGTGAATGGTGTTTTGAAACCTGAACATCAACATCTCGAGGCTAAAGGATTAACCCATATTCCTCACATGCCCCATGAATTCAAAATGAAAAGAATTAGGTTTATTCTCAGTCAAATGCATAGTGAATAGCTATGGTTGGAGCAACCAATTTTGATCATGAAGAAAAGGATTCATAGGATCATCGGTCTCCCCATGCTGGAAAAAGCTAAGATGACCAAAACCCTAGGATAGGCTAAATTGGAGAAAAAAACCCTAGCAGAGTGGGATGGAAGAGGTATGAAAATAAGCAGATTAACTAATATGGAATTAAACTTTAGCATCCATATAATTGCACACAAAATCTATAGTTCAAGCAAGTTAAACAGTGTGTCGTGTGAAGCAATTGACCTAGCATACAAAGTCCTCAAAAAAAATCTTTCTATTGACCTTGACGAGCTATAGTTGAAACAATTCAACAAGAAAATGGGGAGCATCAGAACATCAAAGAACAATCCATGTAAGTTTGGCTCTCTGTTGACATGCTTGTTCTTTTATATTTAGAAATTCTTCCCTTCAAAAGGCACTATTGTATGGAGAAAATATGTGCCTATACTTTATCAAATTAATAAGTACATTGCTAAGGTGGGTAATAATTATAATAGTATAATGGATAATTATTTTGATGCATTTAAGGAGAAAATGAATAACAGATTCACAATCCCCAAGAAACTAGTTGAGGATTAAAAGGATGATATATGTTTTATGGTAGATAGTGATAAAGTATACATTCAAGCAGTTAGGCCTAGAATTGCATGGGTGAAACCTCTTGGATATGAGGTCAATATTGATGAAACTAAAGATATCATTGAGGCACTAATAAATGAACCAGTTGATCCTAAGGTAGCCTATTTTGGTATATATGATGAAGCTGAGACCAAGATAGAAATTCAGATAAAACTCTCCCAGGTGGTAAATAAAGTTAAAAAGAGAATTACCAAATTGAAAGCAAGTTCAACTCTTTTTTTAACCAAGGAAAAAGGTGAGAATCAAGAAGTAGAGGATGAGGAAAAATCAAAGTAGGAAGAGTAACTAAAGAAAAAGGGCAAGGTAATCATTACCAAGCCTACTAAGCCATCCATTGCAGTATTCACCAAGAGATCCTCCAAGAAGAAATCAGACAAGGAAGGAGAAGACATATTATTCAGGAAGCCTCCACCCACCTTACAAGATAGATTAAAGTATTTACAATCAAGGGATGGCATAACCAACTTTAAGGCATTGAAGTATGAGATCAGGATTGAAGTAGATTGAAGATCTAGTGATGGATAAAATGGGTAAGTGGAAATACTCACCTAATCAGCTTACACTTTAAATTCCTAGTGTTTTGATGTATAAGATTAAGCCAAGATTAGAATTTGAAAAGAAAACTGCTAAAGACATATATGAGCAAACCCTATGCCAGCTTATACCAAGTTTAGCTAAAAAGGAAGTGAAGGAATTTATGAAGAAGAAGAATGAAGAAAAACTAACCTTGAAATTCAACACTTGCCTTGTATTAATGAAAAACATAGAGCTTGTTGTGAAGAATGCAAAAAATACATGGAAGAATGTATATCTTCTTCATAAATTGGGTGATTTTCCAGTCACCATAAGTGACAAAGATGATGATGATGATAATAAAGAAGAAAATGATGAAGAGATGACACATTTTGATAACATTAATAATGAAGAGGAACAAAAGCAAGAGGCTACCAAGGAGGAAACTTAGGATGTAGAGGAAATCGACCTAGTCAAGATTGTTGTAGTGGTTATAGCCTCACTTCCTCATTCTCCAAGAAAAATATTGACAACATCAAGCATGAAGACAAAATCTATAGGATTGATTGTGTCTAGCACTCCAAGCACAACTAGTCAATCAATCTTTGCACCAATACAACTCAACACATCACTAATTGAAGTACCAAGTACTTCATCTACTGAGATGTAGTCTCTTCCCTCTTCAATTGTGATTAAGACATTAGTTTTGGATACAACAGTTTTGGATACAATAGTTTTAGATACATCAATTTTGGCTTTAATAGTTACTCCTACTAGTATTTCTATAGTAACTATAGTATCAATTTTTGCAACAAGCCCCACTATTTCTACTACTATTTCCATTCCAAATGCACAAACAATAAGTGCAAGGAAAGCTAAGACCAAGCCTTAATCGAGCACAAAATTTTTGAGCAAAAGAAAAGAAAAGGAGGAGGATGTTGATCTTGATGAGGAAATTGTGATTTTGAATTGGGATATTTCAAAACTTACTCCTGATCAAATGCAAAACTTTGGAGAATTACTCCAAAAGAAATCTAGGCAACAAAGGGTGAGAGAGAAAAGAGATAAAGAATTCAAAATCATTGAGGATGCCAAGAATATTTTGGTAGAGGCTATAAGCATAGAGATTGATTCTTCTTAGCTAGTTTTTTTTTAGTTGGTAGAAGTAGTCTAGAAGTATAATAAGGATCTAGATGAACAAGATAAATTGCTACAAAAAGTAGAGAAAAAGTTTGAAAATAAATTTTTGGAGCACATTGTTCAACAGATTGCCATCTACCAAGTAGAATTATCTACTATTTTGGGTCCTCTAGAAACTTCTTGTACAAATGTAACTCTACTTTTTGGTAAACTATGTGATATTCCAAACTTTACTACAGAAATAAAGGACAAATTGTCCAAGATTAATGAAGATCTCAAAGCAAGTTCTCAACAATTACAGCTTGATCCAAGTTCAAGCTCTGTACATTTCAAGATCAATTTTTTGATAGATATGCAAGCTGAATTGTTTAGAGAAGAACAAGAATAAGGTCTAAATTGGTAGATATCCAAAATATGGTACTCTCCAACATAGGTGTAGTGTAGAAGCATATTGCTTATTCAAAAACTCTCATCCATGATAATTATTTCTCTATTGTAGACCATATGATTGAACTTTTAGTAGAAGTGTAGGTGGCATTGCACACAAGTAGGGTCTTGCAAGAGAATTGGAACAAGAATTTGGAAATCATATTGAAGGTACATTCATATTTCTTGTCTCATTTTGGCATTACTATGTAAATACACATAGCATAATTCTTTGGCATTAATGTCAAAAGGGGAGAGAAGATATTGGAGAAGTTATAAGGAGATAAAAAGGAAAAGATATAAGATGGTATAAAAGGGAGATAGATGTAAAAATATAGGGGAGAAAATTGTAAGAATGTGTAAAGAAGCATTGTATGTATAGTATATTGTATAGCATTACCATGTACAGAAATGTATCCTTTACAAAAATAATTTTGAAAAATCTGAAAAATAGTATACTCTGTTGAGTTAGAGATATAAGGTAATGGATAATTTAGTTTTGAATGATAAGTTTTTTGTCACTAATGCCAAAGGGGTAGATTTTTGACATTCTAGTCATGTTTGTTATTAGTGATATACACTTATTTAGATTGTGAGTTCATATCAAGCATATTGTATAGTTAATAGTGTTAATCAAGCATTTCAATTGTTACTAATTTCTATAGTTGCTACTAAGTCCTTTGGACAAATTCTAGTGTATGTAGAGAAATTACAACTATTGTGAAGATTAGTAGTGTAAACTAAGCATCTCAGTTTATGCTAAGTTTACTAGTGCAAACCAGGTTGTGCAGTGGTTACTGAGTTTGTAGTTGATGTGATGCGAGTCCAATGTTGACCAAGATACTCAATGTTAATCAAGTGACTTAGTTTATATTGAGCTTTAGGTGATAGTGTTTACCAAGCTATACAATGGAAAATAAGTGATTCAGTTTATATGACGAATTTCACAATATTCACAAAGTCATCAATGTAGATTGAGTTCAAGACTACTTGGAAGTGATCAGTATGGACTAAAGTTCTATGCGTACTAAGTGCATGATGATGTTGAGTAGTGACAATGGATGTCGAGTATCAAAACCTCATCGAGTCAGTCTTCAAAGCCCAAGTTTCTACACTTTGGCCAACTTTGTAATATTTTGTGTAAACTTGTATTGTGGTTGACATTGTAATTATGTATTTGGATTGATATATATGTAATGTATTGTATCACATCCAAAGAATATGTAGAATCAAAGATGGAGTAATGTAATTACTATAAAAGATCAAAAGTACAAATTACAAAGGCTACAATAGTATAAGGAGTAGCAAAGATTCATTTATCACAGTAGGGTGATTTGTACACTCAAGGGAATCTCATTTAGCAAACCAAGTTGCAGATTAGAGACCATCTATTGCTTCATCCTAATAGGTGGATCAGTCAAATCCTTCAACAAGGTAGACCTAATAGTCTTATGTATATCTCCTTACCAAGTACATACTTTATTGTATGTTTATAAATTCTTTCACAAGGTGGACCTAGTAGTCCTTATTGCTCCTAATAGGGCAAATCATTAGAAGTGATCAATGTAAGCCTTAACAAGCCAACTTTATACTACAATACTAAAGCTTGTGGGTATCATCCCCACCCTAGTTTTACTTTATATTTGGAAGGTTTCTGGGTCACCAAATCTTTGTGTCAAAGTGTTATGTATACTTTCATATTTTCTAAGTTTCTCATACATGAAGTTAGATTAGGATTCATATAAAGGATTAATAGCTAATTGGGTTGAAAGTTTTAGAAGTTACTAATTCACCCCTCCCCTCTCAATAACATAGATTGTTATAATATTTCCAACAAGAAAAAGCCTTGAATTGAATGTTTACAGTTTTGGGGCTATGGCCTTGGAAATTGCTATAGGAAAGAGAGCAGTAGATGTGAGCTTGCAAGAGCATCATATGAGGCTTGTGGAGTGGTATGGGATCTCTATGGTCAAGGAAAAGTTTTAGATGCTGCAAAAATAAAGTTAAATGGGAAGTTTGAGAAGGTTGAAATGGAACAATTAGTAGGGATAGGGTTGTGGTGCTCCCATCTAGATCCAATTGTAAAAGCCAAAATGAGGCAAGTGGTAAAGCTATTGAAGCTGAAAGATTGAGTACCTAATATTCCTCTACATATTCATACCTATAACATAGAGTATCATCCTATCATTCTAGACCTACAAATAATGAAATTAATTAATTAATGAAGGTATGTTAGTGTGAGCTTCACTTAATTTTGAGAATACTTTAATATTCTGTACTTAACAAGGCCAACAAAGTGAAGGTGGAAGCTCATTTGGTCTCACTCCCCCTCCTCCTAATAACAATCTAAATTCCCCATTAACATATAATTACATAAACATTATTCATTCATTCATCCATTTATGAACTATAACATTCAATCAATATAATCACATTACATTCATTAATACACAATACTAATAAAAAATTCATTAACACATAACAATATTCATTAACATGACATAAAAATTAATATTAATACATAAAATTCATAGATGATTACTTAAAAAATTGTTCTTTCATATTATCCAACAAAGTTTATCAAAGAGTATTTTCTAAAAATCATTTGTTCTTTTTGTTTTTCTTAGCTTTCTTAAGGAAAATGCTGATAGGAGCATCAATAACTTCCTCATTATCCTCCTCTTGTGGCACATGTAATGTCAAATTATGATGTATCCTCATGTTATGAGGAGCATGAGGTTGTTGCACTAAAGGGGGCTCTATTGCAATAACAAGTAAATGGGTTAAATTGTCATACTCTTTTTCTTTTAATACTATTACAAGTATTTGATTAAGTAGTAGAACATAACATGCATTTTTCTTACCTAAAAATGTCACATCATGTACAATAACATTTTGATCTGTCGTCACCTCCAGATTCACCAATTGATGAAGATCATGGCCCCCTTCAATGTGACCATGTTGCATACAATAACTCTGGGCTGTTGTGATTAGAATTCTTCGATTCTTTAAGCCCTTACACTTTTTGCAAGGACAATTACATTTATCAACTTTTCTTCATAACTAAGACCACAATCTAGCAAATGTCTCATTATTTTGTTATGGGTTCATATTGTTAGGCATGGCCTTTCTTCACAACAAAATATATCTATGAAATTATTGGACATGTTGTACTTAATATTTATATCTGTAGATATGATTTTAAGAAAGAAAAATTTGGTGTAATTATTGTGTATATCTGAAAAAATATTGGACATATTATACTTAATGTTTATATATGCACATATGGTTTTGAAAGAAAAACTTGGTCTAATTAATGTGTATATCTACAAAAATATTGGACATGTTGTACTTAATGTTTATATCTACATATATGGTTTTGAAAGAAAAATTTGGTCACCTCATTCAAATTCACCTATATTATAATCAATGAAAAGTTATCTTCTTACAATTATCTTTGCTAATATCCTCCTTTGTGTCACTTCATTCTTAATTCTTCTTGAAGATGTACATTCTTAAGTATTTTTTATTTCACTAGTTTTTGAAATTCATTGCTAAAACACCTCATTCTTGGTGTTTGAGTGTTTTGGTGTTCAATAATAGAAAACATGTTTGTTTTACCTTAGACATGCATTCCCTACCATTCCTTAAGGTTTGGGATCACTTGGTGTCCATTAAGATTAAAAATGCAAAAAGTTGTCATATTTGACAAGAATTTGCAAATATGCAAAAATGCAATTTTGGAAAAGTTGTCAAAAATATTTTTTCGGCCTCCCAATGTTCATAACCATCAAAAGTTAGTTTGAACCAATTGGATGAAGGCATTTAAGTCTCATTGTGTTAGAGTAATTAGTTGTTCACACTTACTAATTAAATCACTTTGATTTAATTAATTAAGTTGCCTATTACTCTTGTTCTTAAGCTTTCTTTTAGGTGCATATAATTAATATTTTATATTAATTATAATGCGCAAACCTAGTTAGGGTTTCGTGATTCCTTTTATAAAGGATTCACCTCTTTGTATTTTTTCAAGCATCCATTCATTCAATCAATCTTGATAGACATTTTTTCTCTCATCTTGTTGAGTTTTTCCAAGCTCTGCTTTTTCTTTCATTTTCTAGTTTCTCATCAGCAGGTTATTTGCATGCAAGTGATCTTGGCAATCTATGAAGTTGGTTTTCACAACTTCTACATGGTATCAGAGCCTCCCTGCTACTTCTCTGTTGACTGATTTTTTGAAATCACGATTTGGAGTTAGAAACCTAGCTTTTTTGAGGTTTTTTCTTCAATCGGGAGGAAGAGCATTTTTTTAGAGCACTTTGGGCCCAAACGAATGCTTCCATTAGATCTGAAAGGTCGTTTATAGTCAGGATCCATATAAAAATTTGTCCTTTTTGGCTTCCGTAGCGTCAGGCAAAAATTTTTTGCCCCTCAAGAGGCCGTACGGACGCATTTATTGCAAAAAAATAAAAAATAAAATTAAAATTGGGGTTTTGGGCCACTCCACCCACTAGCCACCCCGTGGCCGTCAAAGTGCCACACGTGCCCAGTCTGTGCTCCACTATAGATAGCGTGCCACCTGTGGCATGGCCTCAACCCAATCGTCACTGACGAAGCACCCACCACCCACCGCTGCAGCAGCGCCGCTGACATTTGTAAACCCTGCAGCCACCGTCACCACTCCACGACCATGCTACCTCCTCCACCTATTCACCTATGTGGCCACATTTGGAGGTACAGTCTACACAGCCACGTGGCAGGCCATGTGACCTCCTTTTTTGTGTTGACAGGCCGCAAGCGATCAAATTTTTTGCAGTGACTTGCTGACATCAACATGTTGTCATCAGACCTTGCATGCACCTCTCCTGATTCTATTTTGGAGCTACTTGTGGTTTTTTGGCCATAACTTGAGCATATAGACATATTTTTCCAATCTAAAAGAAGCGTCAAAAAACTAGTTCTGAGACAGAGATAGTGGTGTAGGAATTTTTTGGTTTTGATGTAGGTTAGCTTCCTATTTTTTCAGTTGAAGTTTGAATTTCTATTTTTGACTCCGACGAGCGTTTCTTGTGCATCCCATCTCCATTTTTTGAAAACGCGATATTTTTGGAAAGTTGATTCTGTCTAATTTTCAAAAATGGTGTAATTTCTTCCAGATTCTGCCCTATGCTCTTTCTATCATGTTTTGGGCATTTTTGCTCTATGATGGATATCTTGGGTATTTTAGTTCTGGGGATCATTTTCTCAGCATGGGATCTCTTCTTTTGGGCTGTACTATCTTTTGTATCAATTTTTTTTCTATTTTGATCATTTTTAATATTCATTGTAAGCATCTTTATGCAAACGCATTAAGATAAAGTGCCACTTTTGCATTTCGTGGGTCACGAACATTATTTTAGAGTCAGTTGTATATGCATTATTTTCATAAAGCACCATGGGGGGGACTATTGTTTTCTATTTTAGGCATTCTCTCTTTGTCAAGTGAGTGTCCCTTCTATGAAATTAGCCCATGCAGAGTCAGTTTGACCGTGTCTTTATCAGTGTTTGTGTCATGTCCCCTTTTCAAATAATTAAAAAATAATAATCTTTGCTAAGGCAGGTAGGCCCAAGAAAGTGAAGTTTCAGAAAAAGGGGGTTTAATATTTTGAAACCGTTGGACTAATAAATGAAAAATATTATTAAAATATGTTTCATTAACCTCTCTTGGACGTGAGTTACGATGAGCATAGTTTTTGTCCTACATTTGTGAGCTGTTGTGTAAAGGCTATATAGATCTAGAAATTTCATTTTTTAGGCTGTTATGCTACTGAAATTTCTGTAAAAATGTCCATTTTCAGATTTATTAATAATAGGTGAAGCTGTGAAGCTTTTGGCACCATTTCTGGAATACCCGATTTGGAGTTTCTTGAGAAATTTGGAGGATCTTTGTGATATTAGTTGTTTGATCTTAAAGATCTGATTAAAGGTTGGAAATATCATACAAAAATTAGAAAAGGGACATTTTAGTAGTATCAGAGCCATGATCTTGCCAGCCTGAGGGTTTTTAGAAGTTTGCATGTCAGTTTTGACAACTACCCAGATCTTGCATGTCAGTTTTGATATCTTGCATGTCATAATTTATGGTTGCATGTTGCTTCCATTCAGCTGGATGTCAAAATTTATGGTTGCATTCTACTTCTAATCATTTTCATGTTAGTTCTTGGTGAATTTGGTGGTTGCATGTTGCTTCTAATCAGCTGCATGTCAAAATTTATGGTTGCATGCAACTAAGTGAAAGAGAAAAAAGATATTTGTAGCGAGAAAAGAATAAAGAAATTTTGATCAAACCTCCAGTTGAAAGTAAAAGTACAAAATCCAAGGAAGGGAAAAGTATGGCTGATCCAGATGAGATGGCAAAGAAATTCTTCCAAGACATCCAAAATACTCAGAAGCAAACAGTGGATAGTTTGGCAGAAACTAGAGAGGCTTTGCGAATATTGATAGAAAAGCTACAAGGAGTTGCATCTATTAATGAGAAAGGGAGCACTTCAAAGGAGCCAAGAAATCTGAAATCCACACCATCTAAATCAACCAAAACTATTTTCTTGCCTGCAGATGAGCCACCAGTACCAAATCTAGCCATTAATCCTGTGGAAGAGGTTACAGGTAACTTGATTACATTAAGAGCTACTTATAATGGCTTAGATGATGACTTTCATAGTTCGGTTCCTTTTAGAGAATATGTGGATATGATGAACACTTTGATGCCCAAGAAAGAGTATAGAAGGGAGCATGAAATAAGTGGAAGAGAGCTCAAAAATAAAATAAGCAAGTTTATAGCACCTACTTTTGATGGAACAAATAAAATTTCAGCTAGAGCATGGCTACAAAAATTACAGACCTTCTTCACACTTAACCCCATGAAGGAGAGTGATGTTGTTCAAATTGCAAGTCTACACTTGGAAGATGCAGCCTATGATTGGTGGTATCATGGAATGACTACTCAAGGACATGATCAAATAACTACATTTGATGATTTTAGTCAAAGAGTGATAGATAGATTTGACCTCAAGGATGATGATTATGAGGATGTTGTTGTGCATGATGGTGAGATACCTAGTGGAGATGAGCAAATATTGAGCATTCATGACTTTTCTGTGAGAGAGTACCAGGCACAGTTAGATGCTTCATCACATGAGGTTGAGGCTAGTAGTACTTCACATGATTTATCCTACTAGCTAAAGGTGAGTGAAGACAGTATTGTGACTACATTATCTCATCATGACAGGTATGTGGAGTTAGTTGGTATTGGTCATATTACTCAAGTGAGTATTTTGCTTGAGTTACCAGCTGATTCTAGTTTACAGATATGGACTCGAGATTGTTATATTGGCATTTGGGATTCAGTTGACTGGAGATCTTTAACACTTTTTGGTAGCAGTGTTTGTTTGGGTGCTATCATGGATTTGATTTAGCAGATTACATGGTGTTGTCTTTTCTTGTGCCAGTATCTTGTCTGATGTTGGTATTAGTTTTTATACACCGATGTTGGGCTTTGTTCATATATCCAGTCGACCATATTTGCTGGAATGTGTTGATGATCTTTCATATTTGGCAGTGTGTACAGATGAGTCCCAAGATCATATTGGCATTGATGACATCCAGGAGGATGTAGTGGGCAGTTTTGAAAACTTAGTTTCCTTGGGTGTAGAGGAGCTGGACAGCAGTGCTAATGTTTTCGATACTTCGTATGTTGATATGAGCTTTAGATTTGATTCACAAGATATGGATTGTAATACTCTAGAGACTAGTGACTTTGATTATACTCCTTTAGATAGTGCATCAGAGGAGGTTTGTAGGAGACAGTCAAGCCAGTGCCATCATGTGTCTAATCAGTTGAGAGTTAGTGACCTAGACATTGATATCACTTGCCAACATTTTGATGTTGCTCGTCAATTGTTAGCAGTTTATGGATGGGGTTCTCCTACTAGTGATGAGCAGGAAGGAAGTTATCTTTCCTTGATAGAGATCCACTCTTTATGGGAGGCTATTCAGATTTTGAGACAGAATTATATGCAGTTGGTAGCCGACAAAGATTATCTTATGGAGTGGGGTAGTACAGCATATGATGCATTGTTGGCCAAGGAAGATGAGGTGAGTGAGCTTACTGAGCAGCTTGAGGTGACTTCTGAGATTCTTGAGAGTACACAGTTGGCTTTCAAGGAGTCACAGTTTCATTTGGCTAAGGTGACCATGAAGTTAGAGCGACTACAGTCTTTACTTGATTCTATACAGTCACAAGCTATGGTGTCTGGTGATCTGAGGATGTCCATGGCCGAGATTATCAGAGACAGTGGAGATGGGGATGCATCCATCCTTGATACTAACATTGGCATATCAGGTTCATTCCCACTAGAGTCAGGTTTAGTTGAGTTGGGTGTTGTAGCAAATTGTTGTATGCCTGACAGGGTGGTGGCCTCTAGTACTGAAGGCACGGAGACTAGAGATGTATCAAAGATCATGTGTGATGTTGGTGAGTTGGCAGTTGGAATGGTTCCTGCTAGTAATACTACTCCCTTGGTGATATCTTTGGAGGTAGTAGTTAGTTCCAACATGGTTAATGATCAATTGCAGTTAGTTTCATCTGGATTACAGTCTAAGCCACTGACTAAGATTGGCGCATTCTATCTGCATTACACTATGAGGTACACTCATCAATTTACCTTTGATGACCATGTTGATGAGATGATGATACAAAGATGTACTTTGGTTCATAGTGCTTGTCATCAGTTATGGGATAGTTTGACACCTTAGGATGAGGGTTGTGATGGGCATGACATGGTGATAGGTTCTATAGTTGACAGCTTGATAATACATGACTTAGAGCAGGAGTTTCAGAGTGATGCTTTAGTGGGTGTTGTTATTGATTCTACTCCTTTGGCTATGACATCTCCTGACTTAGCTGGTGATCAGTCACAGTGGGTTGTATCACTTGTTCATGGTGTGTTGTTGACTAAGGTTGGTTTTTTTTATCAACATTATATTGCAAGGTATGTACATCAGTTAACATTTGATCCTTGTGTTGAGGAGTTGATGGCAGGAAAATTTGGTTTAGGTTCCAATTCTTGCTATTTATCTTGTGATGGCTTTTCACCATCAGGGGTGCATGGTAGTTATGGTTATGAGATAGTGGTCGGTGATCTATAGAGTTGTGTTGACTGTAGGCATTGTATAGTGTGTGGATTCTCCATACTTGGTACAATTTCATTCGGGAGCATTCACCATTGTTGCAGAGTTGGATTGTACATTCCGTATAGGCCAGTGGAATGCATTGATGGTATTTACTATGTTGGTAGTCCACTTTACTTGGGTTTTGATGTTCTAAGAGTTTGTGTCTCATGGGTTTTTGACTGTGGAAGTTGTGATTTTGGAGTTTGGTGGAGCTATAATTGTCCGTTTGATTATGGATTCCTCTTGGTCATATTGCAGAGGATATTGCAGGAGCCTGTGTTAATTGGTAGTAGTATAGTTCATGACTACATTTGGGATCCAGGTGGATTGATTGGTTTATTGTTCAGCCATTGCTTGAGGACAAGCAATGTTTGGGAGGGGAGGACTTGTCATGTCCCATTTTCAAATAATTAAAAAATAATAATCTTTGCTAAGGCAGGCAGGCCCAAGAAAGTGAAGTTTCGGAAAAAGGGGGTTAATCTTTTGAAACCGTTGGACTAATAAATGAAAATTATTATTAAAATATGTTTCATTAACCTCTCTTGGACGTGAGTTATGATTATGCCCTCTTTTAAGGGGTTTGGAGGCATTTTGGGCAGATTCCAGAACTTGATTTTTGCTCATTCTTTGTTATTCTTCAGAGGCTGCCAAACCTGTGGAGAAGGAGACCCAAGAACGGGAGTTTACAGGTTTCCAGGGAGACCCAAGAATGGGAGTTTGTAGGTTTCTAGGAAGGCTAAGGATGGGAGTTTGAAGCCATTCCATGTGCATGCTCATACAGAGTTTGCCTTTGTGCTGAACAGTGTAGATTTGTGGGTTTTTGGGTGTGTTTTTTGCATGAGTTTGGTGTTTTCAGTTGAGCATTTCATATCAGTTTTGGTTGCTGCTGTATTTCATATTTTAAGCTATTAAAATAGAGCTTAATATATGTATTGGGACATGATTAAACTTCTGAGATAGTTTATTAGTGTTTTTGTGGTGTTTCCGGGCATTTTTGTCTTAATTTCGAGAGCCCGATGAGCATAGTTTTTGTCCTACATTTGTGAGCTGTTTTGTAAAGGCTATATAGATCTGGAAATTTCATTTTGTAGGCTGTTATGCTGCTGAAATTTCTGTAAAAATGTCCATTTTCAGATTTATTAATAATAGGTGAAGCTGTGAAGCTTTTGGCACCATTTCTGGAATACCCGATTTGGGGTTTCTTGAGAAATTTGGAGGATCTTTGTGATATTAGTTGTTTGATCTTAAAGATCTGATTAAAGTTTGGAAATATCATACAAAAATTAGAAAAGGGACATTTCAGTTTGTAACTCTTCTCTCTCTCATCGTTCTTGGTTCGTCTGCAGGAGACTTCAGCCCACCTTCTTAGTTGCCTGTCATCAAACCCCGTCTGCATTAAGGGGGGGTTATGCTATTGTTCTAATGCATCCATGGTTTGATGGTTCAATAGTGTGAACTATGTATTCAGTGGTTGATCCTATATACAAGGTGATTGCAGTGGCTAGCTACCTATGCATTTCGGTGAGATGGATCATCTACCATATAGACATGCTTGGTTTGTGCCTTCTTCTTCCATGGAGGTTTTTCAGATTAGTAGTTTGATGGATTTTTAGCTTCTTCATGCTTCAATGATGCTTCTTCATGGTCACTCCTTGTTCCTATTTTAGGGGACATTTCCCTAGTTGGAGGATTCTTCAGATCTTCACTAGGTTACCTCTTTTTGGGGGAGGGTTTTTCCCATGTGGTTTTCTCTCTTTCTCTATTTTACAAAGGTTTCTTTTTCTTACATTCTACTTGGGTACCTGATCAGGCCTTGTTGTCGATACCCTTCTTTTCTTGCTTTCTTAGTTGTACTAGGTTAGCTTACCTCCTGAGCTTTGCTTAAGGGGGGGTGTTAGAGTAATTAGTTGTTCGCACTTATTAATTAAATCTCTTTGATTTAATTAATTAAGTTTCCTATTACTCTTGTTCTTAAGCTTGCTTTTAGGTGCATATAATTAATATTTTATATTAATTATAATGTGAAAACCTAGTTAGGGTTTCATGATTCCTTTTATAAAGGATTCACCTCTTTGTATTTTTTCAAGCATCCATTCATTTAATCAATCTTGATAGACAATTTTTCTCTCATCTTGTTGAGTTTTTCCAGGCTCTACTTTTTCCTCCATTTTCTGGTTTCTCTTCAGTAGGTTATTTGCATGTAGGTGATCTTGGCAATCTGTGAAGTTGGTTTTCACAACTTCTACACATTGTTTCCATTTTATAATTGATCATCAAGTTGTACGAAAGAATCAACATTTTATGAAAGGAAAAACCTAAGACCAAATTTTGAATCAATAATAAAATTAGAAGATACATCACTCATACTTATTTGGTTTTGTGATGCCCTTGTTGTTAACCTAAGAACAAGATAAAAGTGAAACACATATGTGGTCAAGGGGTGGCACAACTTGAGCACCTCAAGATACTAAATAAAAATTGGCAAATTGTACATAGTAGTTAGAAGTTCAAGAAGGTAATTTGTATGCTCTTTCAATAAATTCAATAGCATCAAGGTCTTATCAAGAAAAATCATGAAGTCTTATATATATGATGATTATCCTATCTAGCTTCAAGTAAGTGCACAAGAGAATTGAGATCAAGTGATGTGAGCTAGGGTTAAAGATATCAAGTACCATCATTAGCATAGAACCAGAGTATGATTCAAACATTTAGCTCACATGTTATCAAGTATAACAATCATTTGGACACCTAACACCCACCTTATCAGTATGTGAATCATGATTTTAGTAATAAATTATAATTTCATAATCTTTCATGTCCTTAAGATGGTATCCTTTATTGATCATCATCGAGAAAACATGAAGTATGATTCCTAAAGAAGATATGGTTGCCGCTTCATAGCATCCATCCATTGATCATATATGAATACAAATACTTATCATTAATCATACAAAGATGAGATAATAAAGTTAGCAAGAAACATGATAAGATAAGTAGCATGATCATCCAACAATATCATGATTGTAAGCATTATTGATAACAATTGTGTATGTATAAGGTACAGATCAAAATTAGCAATACCATCACTATAAGTGATGTTGGAGACAAGTATAGATAAGAAAAAACTATATCAATGCATATAAGTGATATTGGGATATTTGTGTACTTATAAGATAGATCAAGAACAACAAGATACATCATTGCTATAAGTGATCAAAGTAGACTTTAGCATATTAGTGCCATATCAGAGTAAGCTATCAACATATTGAGAAGACTTGTAGATATCTTATATTGATATATATTAGAAAAAAATAGTAGCAATTGGAAGGAGACTTCAAACTATTCATATCATTATAATAGATGTGCAGATATTATGTATATTAGAGATCATCTTGGCAGAAATCCCATCAATATATCTAAGATAGTTGTGATACTCTATTTCATTGACAAGAAATATATCCTATAGCATCATATTATAAGAAGTATCAATTATAAATCACAATCTTTCAGTCTTATATTAATTGGTGTCAGTTATCATCATTAAAAGTCTTGTAAAGGGCTTTTAGAGTCTTTTTGGAAGGAAGTTTTTCACCAATTTTCGTGATTTAATTTTCCATAATTCCTAAGAATTAATATAAGGGGATATTACATAATGTTAAAAGGACTCTTCACTAACAAACTATTTGTAAAACTAAAACTAGTTTATGTTCATTTCAAACTATTTGGTAGAAAAGAATCAATCTCATAATATTAGATGTACACAAGATTCATGGCTCTCTAAATTTTTCATAGCTTAATTTTTCATACCTTCTAAAAAGATTGCATAATTTTAGGTTTTCATTTCTTAATGGGGACATTGACCATGAGCATTATAGATTATTATTATATTTTATTGTGATATTTCTATGTATGCTAGCGATGTAGTCTCACTTTAGCATGTCTTAATTTTGAAGGAGTCCGCAATGCCCATGAAGTAAAGGCATTTTTGGAACTTCGAGAATGACAATAGATAAATTTAACTTAAAAGGTCCATTGAACTTACTCTAATTAAAAATCCAAAGATTTTCCCTAGTAGTATTGTCATCCATTTAATAACATCTCTTAAAACTAAAGAAAATTCATTCGACAAGATAATGTATGGGATATTTAAAGAGAATTAATTTAAAGATAATGTATGGGATGAAGAAAACACACACTTTGTATCAAAGAATAAATTATGTGCATACTTTCAAAGTTTACAAGGAGCTTGTCACCAAAAAAAAAACATTTTCAATGGAGACAAAAATTATGGGGGACATCATTATGGCAGAGTTATTTCTACCTATTTCTAATGTAAATTTAATATTATTGAACTTGCTACATCAATTTTTTATCATATATGAGAAGATTGAATAGTCCCAAACTCACTAAGATATAGCCTACATTATCTATCTAAAACTTTAATAAATTGATTTATGGTTCTCTTGCAATCATTTGAGTGTAGTATATATATGATAGGCATATTAACCCATCTATAAATTGAGAATAGATAAAAAGTATACAAACTCATTTCCTCCTTGCAAACAACTTTGATGAAACAACTACAAGATTGAGAAAGAAATCACTAATTGTTTACACAAAAGCCACATTTTCTAACAGATCTTGGAACCCAAAATTGAAATGCAATATAATAATATCCAAACTTCAAATGATGATATAAAAGACAATAAACCAAGATTAAGCAAAAAAAAAAAAACAAGATTGTTATCATGAATGTGGCTGAAAACATTCTCAACACTTAAATGCCTATAAGAGCTCCTAAAATGAAAAATCATATGAGATTTTGCATGAGAATCAAAATAGATAAGAGCCACTAATCCATAGGTATGAGCTAGTAAATCCATAGGGTTTAAGTTTTTTCCCTCAAGCTCTCTTTCTTTCATTTCATAGCTGCCAAGGTTTGGCTCTAGTTTGAAACAAGTGTTCTATGCATTCACTTTCTTTCTACCATTCACTTGAGGCTTTGGCATTCACTTTCTTTATACCTCCTGCAACTTATAACCTCCTTTTGCATTCACTTTCTTTCTACCATTACTAAAAACAAAATTGAGCTTGATTTCTTTTTTATTAGATCTATTACATTCAAAATCCTACGTCCTTTTGCATTCACTTGTGTTTGAAATGGCATGGGGTCGATGACTTACCAGAGAAATTGGCAATGCACTTATAGCTCAATTCCTCCTTCCACATCTACGAGTGAATAAATGTAGCAAAAATCCCTCCTCCCATGCACTTTTCTCTCTTTTTTTGGTTTATAATCTATGTTAGCCAAAATTTTGATCAAACAAACTCATGTTGGTCAAATTCTCAACCAACTCAAGAGCTTAACAAAAAACAGTTAAAATCAAAGGGAAACTGGAATAAGGTCAAAAATTAATACGAAATCTACTAATGTTTTATTAAATTTAACAAGAGTAGAAGGACACTTAGAAATTCATAACACGTAGTAGCTCAATATGCATATCAAAAATTTGGTTTTATGACATGGCAATTGAGAGTTTCTAGCTCAATTTTTCCACTCACAAAGACTTAACCCGATTAGGCTCATTCCACTTCTACTTCCTCTCATTTCAATGAGGAATACAATTTTTTGTCATAACTTTAGTTATTGTTGGAATAATTAGGTGAGATAGGATGTTGAGAGGGGGTGGAGGGCTAAATTATTATCCTCAAAAACTTTTAGACTTAAAAAAATTTAGAACTTCTCATTTTCCTTTTGTAACTCAGTAATCACTAATCTTTTATCACAATATTTTGTAAATGAAAATATCACAACTAATTCAACATTCACCATCTTTGAACACATAAGCTCATGAAACATAACACATAATACAATCATTTGGTATCACATAAACCCTTGGTCAGAGGGAAAAATGCAGTGGGGATGGTACTTACAAATCCATCACTTCAGTAGTAAGAGGGTGCCTTGTTAGGGCTACAATGGTTTGCCACTTTTGATGACATACTCAATAATTAGATCTACAACGATCTATGTTTTTCAAGGGTTTTACAACACTCTTCAAGTGTGTCCTCATTTAAAAGATTTACATATAAGATTGTTAATACCACCCTTTTAAAGGATTTAGGAAACTACTACAATGATTACAAAGCAACAGCAAATGATCTTTATAGTAGCAACTTACTTTCTTGATTAGATCCCTCTTCCTCTCTCTAGTTATCACCTTATATGATAGAAATACAATTCTTGTCTATATTGCCTTTATCTCTTATCTCTAACCTCTATTCTAACCTTTGAGCTCTCTTTCTCACTTGAATACCTTACTCAGTAGTAGCAAACACTTTTCTATCTCCTTAATAACAATAACAACAAAACTCAACAACCCTAAAATTGTCCTTGATATGTCATTTCACACTTTTCTTTTTGCCTTTTCATTTTCTAAACTAATTAGGGTTTTGGAACTTTCTATAATTTTTCTCTAATATAAATCAATAGCTATAATTATATAGTTTTCCATTCCTCTTTCATCCTTTATTATCATTGGTCCTTCAAACCTTGAAATCAATTCACATTCTTCAAGAAAATTATTTAAGATCTTTACCTCGATCAATGTAAACCATTTCTCCCACTTGATATGATCGTGTTACATTATTTTAGTGCTAATTCAAACTTTGATGTGCCTTTATATTGCTTGATAAATATAATGTTCTTATATATTGTTGCTTGATATACTCTTTTCACGATGTCCTCTATGTAGCTTGATAGTCTATGTTTTTTTGGTATATCTAGAATCACTCAATGAATATTAGAGCTCAAATATAATAGTAAGACTCATTCATCTCCTCCTTCATTTCTCAATAAATATGGTAGCTCAGTTTCTATACACACTTTTGACACTAAGTAGCAATATAATTTCATGTAGGAGTAACATTCTCCCCCTTTGACATTAGTGAAAAAAATATTATGTACACATCTATAATTTGACCTTTATACAGACTCCCCCTATACATATACTTCTTTGGTGATGTAGGAACATCCTAGGTTGCCTTGTGATCTTTCTTTCACTTTGGTCACTCTAGCAATGTTAATTGAGTTGCAATGTTAACTAGTAGTGTTAACCAAGTTGCAGTATTAAAAAAATTCCAATGTTAATCAAGCTCAAATTTTAACTGAGTATTCCTACGTGTGCTAAGTAGACCTAATATTTGATGATACTTGGAGGTGGTCTTATGATGTTCGGCCATGTCTTGGTTCCATCTTTTCCCAAGTTGTCTATGTTCAATTTCTGGTGTGAGCCAACCTTGGCAATTAATTTGGTTGTATTTAATTTCCATTGTAAGATGACTTGTGGCTTAAATATGCATTTAATGTGCAAGGTTTTATTTAATTTTTAGCATACTAAGCCAACCTATAGGTTAGTTGGATATAAGTAGGGGTTCTTGTGGAGTCTTAAATAAGAATGATCTAGCTTGGAGAAGAAGATGAAGTAGAGGAGTGAACTTTGAGAAGGGCTAGTAATTGAGGCTTGGGAAACCAAGAGATTGCTTGGTAGGCTTGCAAGTACAAGTTTAGATCTACCTTGGAGATTTCTACCAGAGTGTAGATCTAGACTAGCTAGAGTTTGGATTATATCTTGAGGGATCTTGTAGAACTATTACTTTCTTTGTATTTGGCCATAACCAAGAAGGCCTTACAACCCAACACATTGCATGTAATGAGTTATTTTTTGAATCAAGTGTTGTAAATTGGTATCAGATCTATCATTGGTTTTTGTTTCCATTGTGTGCTTATTTGATGGGGGCTAGGACATCTCCTTTATGGATTATCCTTTCATGCACTACGTCAGATGGTATCAGACCATAATTTTTCCTAAGCATGTAGACAAATTGGCAAAGTTGATGTAGTTTGCACCAAGACCATGAATTGGGTGAAGTTGATTTGAGAAAATCTTGATTTTGTGGTGATTGGGTTGAGGATCATTTACTTTAAGAGTCCTTATTTGTGATTCTTGGTGTGGGGTGGTGGATTGTGATCTGACCTACACTTGCCAATGGATCAATGATTGCAAAGAGGGAAGGTTGATCTTATTGGAGCATAATCATAGAGAGTTTGTGTGATTTATATTATAGATCATTATTCCTATAATTTTAATTTTTTCCTTGTTATCCATGCAAGGTGGTAGGTTGTGATCTAACTTGCAAATAATTTGGGTTTATCACAAGGTGCATGGGAAAGATTTTTTGTAGAGGGTTTGTGAAGACCTCATAATATTCTTCCAAGAAGATTGGACACTAATTTGATTGCAAATATTCATAATATAGTGGAGATGGGGATTAATGAGATGATTTCTTGGGTGGACATTATTGTGGATGCTTATTTTTTTAAAAGAGTTGACAAATAGAAGAAGAAAATTGTATGCTACTAGAGTTGGAGTCTACCGATTTGGAAGAAAGTTGTCTGGCTAGTTAGAAGACTTGTTCAAGAGTGAAGACAATATGGCCAGGTCAAGTAAGAGGTTAGATTTGTTGATCAATTTATGGATTCTAATGTGAAACCTTTTGAGAAACTTGTGGTTGTTGTTGAATAGGTTCCTAACCTTGTTGATGTTGGGATGGAGATTTTTTTTATGATTAATTGGATGGATCTGACATGGAAATTCTAGAGCGCTTGATCATGGATAATCAAGTTGTTGTGGGTGATTATTTCTAGATGTTACAGAGCATCTTGTTGTGAGAAATGAGATTTTTTGTGTTGAGAATTTGGTATGTGTTGGAGAGGGCTTTCATATTGCTACTAATTTGAGTTTGATTTTGGATCTTCATGTTGGTGCACAATGGATGTGGAGTTTAATGCTCTTGTCCCTGAGATGGATTGTGGTGATAAATTACATACAGACTAGTTATTGGTGATATAGATGATTCTAGTGTTTATATGGATGCCATATGTGTGGGTGATTTATGGATTTATTCTTTTGTCTATATGGATTAGGAAGCCTTGGGTGAAGATGAAGTAGAAGTCTTGTTCTTGTGAAGGAAAAAAGTGTGGGACACACTTCTATTTTTACCTCGAGAGTCTAATGTAGAAGCATCATGGGTTGCCTTGAAATCCTACCTTCACTTTGTTAATTCTGCAAGTGTTAACTGAGTTGCAGCATTAACATTTAGTGTTAACCAAGTTACAAAGTTAACATGTAGTGTTAACCAAGTTGCAATCTTAACCAAGTTCCAGTGTTAACTGAGTGTTCCTTCATGTGCCAAGTAAACCTGATATTTGTTGATACTCAAAGGTGGTTTTCTAATGCTCAGTCATGTTTTGGTTCTATTGGTGTTTGAAAATGTTAAAATAGTGCTAAAACTACTAAGCGACAAAAGGCTTAATACCTAGATATCAGTACATACACAACCTAAAGAATATCCAATTCTCATTGTCACTTGCCTATGCAAAGTACTAGGACCCAACTTCAACAAAACCTCAGACGGTTTTCTACTCTTTTGGCTCTGTAAAGACCAGGGCGGGTGTACCCGGGGATGGTTCAAAAATGGAACAATTATTTGAGAATTATTCTTAGTTTCATTTTGATTCTCATTTCTAAATCTTCCAACATATACATAACTCTTACCAAATTGGTAAACACATCCCTTGAACAGATATGGCCAAGAAATCTTCTATAGATCTGCATATGTTTTCAACAACAATGGCTAAATGAGGCTAAAACATTCCATGCAGGCAAGTGATGGCCAACTTTGAATATCTTACAGGAAATAAAAGTAAAATTTGATTTTATGATGTATTTTGAAAAAACCAGTCATAATATACTTCTCTTTTGGCTGAAATAACTTTCGATCAATGCCTAATCCATTGGGGTTCAGAGTCTATAGTAAATTCTTAGATCTAATTTGTTGCTTTGCAACAAATTCTTATCAGCAATTCTTACCAGAATTTATCATTCAAAAATCCTTTTCAATACCTAAGAAATCTCATCACATTCATCAGAGCCTTTATTTAATCCATTGAATTAACAGCAATAACAAATGGATGTACAACCCTACTAGATTGCAATCAATTGCATAAGCTTTTACTCACACAACATCAAGATAGCTAAGTATTTAAAAGGAGACAGAATTAAGAAAGAACTGATATGGGGACAGTTCATAATTTGTATTCATTTCCTTTGAAAATGGTATATCCTTTACAATAGACCCAGAAAGACCTTCATAAAAGAAGCACAGTTCTTTCTACATTCATGTATTCTCAGAAATTTTGACAGAAAAGTATACTACAAACTTGCTTTCCAAAATGTTTGGACCAAAAATAGGACTAAGCACAATACTTAGTAAAAACAGAATTCGGACCATTCTTTAGCCAGGGGATCTCACTTAAATAGTGTGAGATGCAACAAGCTTCAGGCTAAAGAAGGTGACAAGTGTCCTTTCAAAAGAAAGACAAAAACAAAATAACAGAAAGATTAACAACATTTCTTGGCGGGTCCCTTTCTGTTATGCTTCTGAATTGTTGAGACAAGAGCACAATCTGACCTTGCAGTCATTCTTCACTTTCGAAGTACATACCCATGAGGTCTATAAGTGATGTATCATCTTCTGTTACCTGCAAACTCACTTTAACCTGGTGATTTTCCATGTCATCATTGCTGATTACAAGGGTAACTATTACTTTTGCATCTTCTTCCTCATTGTCTCCTGACATCTGTTCACTAAACTGATTTTTCCACTCATTAAAAGTATCATCATCTGGCCAATCAAAACTTAGAGTTTCTCTTTGTAGCTTTATTAAAAAAATTGCATTTTCCTCTAAATCATCAAATTCTTTTATCATAGCAGTATATTAAAATTGTACTTTTACCAGCTCCTTGTTTGTCTTTACCCAAAACCAATGGCCAGTCTCACTGATGATGTTTATTATTCTGTTATCGAATAATTCATCCATTTCCTTTTTCCATTTTTCTTTTTCCTTTACTGTATCAACAGATTCTAAAGCACAAGGAAATAGGGTGAATTTTTCAGCAAGATATTTTGAAAAACAGAGTATTAATCTTCTCTGTAAAGAATCTCTTTCATTTTCAAAATTTTCTAACTTATTCAATAAATCAAAAATCTTTTCAACTTGATGATAAGGCATTTGGACTGCAGATATACATATAATTGTAACATCATTATTTCTCTGTCTCCATTTCTATGCAAGAGAATCTAGTCCATCCTTTTCTTTATTCAACTCATCCATGAGGGTTACAATCCTTGTCAACTGATCATAAAAATTCGACCATTGTATTTTATCCCTCAAATATGTCACACCCTGCTTCCATTTTTCTTCCTGCTGATTTCTAAATTCTATCTGCCACTCATGTAATTTGGTTTTTTCTGCTTCAAATTCCTCTGCAGTATAGAATTGGGGTCTTTCAGGGGTGTCAGGTATTTCAATGATAGGGGTTAATCCCACAGATGACTGTGGAGGATATGCAATTCTCAGTGTACTGGATTCTCCCACTTTCCTTTTTCCAAGTATCTTCTCCAATTGAGATACCCTGTTTTCCAGCTCAATTCTCCTTTTTACCTCTTGATTATAAGCATCCACCACTATTTCATATTTCCTATGCATATCAATCATTTCCTTCTCTTCTCTTTCTACAGTGGCCAACACAAATTTAGAATAATCCACATTCATGTGGGCTGCCTGTACATTTGAAGTATCAGTAACTCTCCTTACAATAATACTCCCTGTTAGTCCTAAATCATCAGGCTATGATGAAGTAGTCCTGGATCCTCTTCTCAAGGACCACATAACAAGGGTAGCTTGATCATTGCTGAATGTTGTACCCAAGAATTCCTCTTTATTTGGATCCTGGAGTCCTAAATTATTTGATACAGAATTAAAGATTAATGCATCAGCAATATCCCAATTGGGCAATAATAAAACATTTGCATTTTTTACCATCTGTCTACCCTCATCAAGGGTTATATTTTGGAACTCTTGCATCATTTGTTCCTTTATTTGATTTTGAATGGAGGCCTCATCCATTTCTGGATGTTCTGTTTGCATATTCTTACACCTTTGCTCAAAAATGTGCATGTTTACCCTCCATGCAAACTGATGGAAAGCCCTAGATCTTACAAAACTGTTATCAGACAAAAAATGTTGACTGGCTTGTTCCAAAATAGGGTCCAATTCCCTTCCTCTAAAATCTTCTATAGTTAATTCAAAACTTGGCACAGGAGGTTCCTGGGGGTTCCCTTCATCAATTTCTGCTTGTGTAACAAAAATTTCTCCTTGTGACCCCATTTGTTCAAATTGCTCATTGGTGAGCTGCTCTTCCTCAATTCTCATTGGAGTTTGATAAGGTGAGTAAACTTCATCAGGGGGTCTTTCTTCTAGGATAGTACTGGTAGATTCAACTACCTTTTTTTTTGTGTGTACAATGGGCATCTGCTGCCGAACAATAGTGTATCCTGTCTTCTTTCGTACCACCAGTGGACCCATTCCAATGTTGGGAGTGAAACCCAATTTTCTCATAACCTCTCTGGCTTTGTCTGGAAAAGAATCAATAAAATGTTGTTTCTTCTCATTCATTACTTCCATTATCTTAGAGAAAGTACTCATGAGCTTATTTATCTTATCTGCATTGGTTGCAGCATTACTAAGAGGACTGTAATCTTTGTAAAAATAATTAATAAACTCCAAAACTTTTGAATAGACTCTCCATTTTTCTTTCTTTATTTCTTGCTCATGGAGAGAATATTCATTTCTTATTATATCTTCAGGAAAATAGAATTCATGCTGAACTGGACGAAGCTTGATTCTAAGTCTAAGGGCAGAGTTAAAGAAACCTTCTGTATCACAAAAATGAGCATGAGACACTGCCATCTTATATTGATCCAAAATTTTGTGGAGAAAATCCACTGTTCTTTAGTTATCACAAATTGGTGGGCTATAGTGCAAGTAGGAAAAATTGATCCTGTTCCCCTTTTGTGCAAAAAGGCCTCCTCCACTCCTCCCAACTGCCACAAAAATTTAGCTATCCCTACCTTTAAAGGTACCTGATAGGGTAGTACATGGGGTGTTCCTTTGAATCCATAGACCCTAATGAAAGTAGAGACTGAATATGGGATAATATCTCCCCAATTATGTGAAACTTTTAGACTATGGGGTTTTTCCATAGGCCTAACAAGATGCATTAGTGCCTTAGGAATTTTGGGATTATCACTCAATATGAGGCATCTTAGTTTGGAGGCAAAGTGCCTATCAAATCTAACAAAGCTAGCATTTTCTGCTTCCCAAGTCATGTCTGCACTCCATAATTGGACTGGCAGTGCCTCCCCCTCTTGTTCCCTATTTAAAACCATTTCTTTACCAAAATAAGTGGCCCCTTTAAAAAGAAACATATGCATCAATAGGGAGTACTAACCCCAAACCTTTTCCACTTGCCCTTTGCAATCACCACCAATCCCTGGTGAATCTCATTAGCCAAGTAAGATGCAAAATCAAAATTTATTTCCACACCAAAAGAGGAGATTTGGGTGATCATATACATGAATCTCACCGGAATAAAATCTTCTTCGCCCTCTCCGAAGACTCTGCACAGGGTCCTATATATCTCTACTGCCCTGGCATTAAAGCATGATTTCTTGAATGGTTCTTTAGAAGATGATGTTATGGTTGGGAGGCCTCTAATCCGGCCTATGTGGGCTTTCAGTGCACCTTGTCTAACTACATCCCTTTTGGATATATATTCTTTTTCTAACTCTATCAAATTAATGGGCACATGATACATAGTGAGAGGTCCTAGACTGAAAACCTTCCTAATCTCCTCGGGACTGATGGTAACTAAAGCCTCACCATCCATTCTTCTCACTACCTTAGTGGCTTGGTCACAATTTTTTGCTATAGCTTCAAGCAGGTCAAAATCCATAAACACACTGGGGACAACAAGCTTTCCAAGATCAAAATTCCATATATTGGCATGAGGGGCATATAACTTCCTTTTCGCAAACCATTTTTTGAATAAACTCAAACCAGTTTGAGAAGTTTGAGCATCCTGAACCCAATTACCCTTATCATACAATCCATCAGCTATCCTTAGCCTAGGGTTTAGTGAGGTTAACCTCTTAACTTGCACCGTTTCTACAGTAGACTCAGGAAGCAACTCAAGCAAATCATCATGCACATTTCTATCCAAGTAGTTTATTGCACCTGAAAATCCCTTCTTCGGAGGCATCTTGGGCTATCTTTTTAGAACTTAAAAGCTCACGAAGATTATGGTAGTATTACTTACTTGAATTTTGTCTCTGTTTTCCTCTGTATTCCTGCAAATTTTCCGCAAACGGACAACTTGACAATTTTTATCAAACCTTGGCACGCTTTTCTTTCAGTAATGGCTTCTGCACAAGAATGGCTCCAAATATTTTCTCGCATGAAATGAAACTGATGAAATCTCTCTGTATTATACTCTATTTTTCCTCATGGATGAAGCTTTCTTGTCTAATTAATACAAAGAGTGGCACTATATTTTTTATTTAAAACTGCGTCGTTGATCTTCAAAGATCCTACGATCATGTGGTACAGAGAGAAACAACTAGGAGTTATATTTGCCATGTCAGTTATTTTACCCAATGAGAACTTGCCACGTACAGAATTCTTTCTTTGATGGCGCTTATATTTGGACCCACTGACGACTGAGAACACGTGTTAGCATGTCGCTACTTCGTTATGCATAAAGAATGAGCACCATGCCATAGTGAAGCGGCGACAATCATTGATCTGATCCAGAAATGATCGAAAGATATGCTACAGGGCTTCTTAAGAAGGAAGGCGGTGGGCCCAACTCGCTATGTCGCTATAATTATCTCCCTTGCAACTCTTCATAGCGAGGAGATGATAGCCGTTGATCACTTACCAAATCAAAGGTGAAGAAGAAACACAAGATCTCCTGATTTATATTTGCTATGTCGCATGGCTTAACAAGCATGCAACTTGTCATAGCGAGGTAGCGAGCTCCGTTGATCCACTTCAAGCTGACGTTCAGGATTTTTTGTACATTTAGTCAGATAGGTATTAATGAGAATCGGATCTCTGCATAGTTGGCACATGTCCAAATTTACTATAGTCATTTATCATTCCACGTCACCAAAGATCTTGTAGATCTTTTTCCATTTTACGGGGCCTCGCTAACTCGCTAACGGCGAAGTGCCTGATTTTTCCGATAGCAAGGTGGTGGAACATCCGAAAAAGCCATCATTCCAGCTCTGATGTCAGATATTCTAGTGGGTCCCTATCCTTTTTGGATGGTAACTTGCAAAGTGTACCTGCACAATAAATCATTTAATAAGAAAATCTCCAATCGCCGTATCTTCACTTTATTGTCCCGCCTCTTAAAATACTCAACACTCGTTACCTCGCCATACTTAATAAGCATGCAACTTGTCATAGCTAGGTAACGACAACAGTAGATCTAGTTGGATCTGACGGTTGGGACAAATAGGAAGAAAAGGTAACCCGGGCGAAAAGGAAAAGGAATATGTCAGCATATTCGTCTCTTTTGAAAAATTCAAAATTTCGCGCCTGACAATTTATGAATAGAGATGATATAGGGTTTACATGATGATTATTTCTTATGGATGATTTATCCAAAACCCTATGCTACACTTAGGAATAGAACATTTGACTTTTCTATGCTTTAACAGAAAACTTCTACTACACAAAAAAGTCAGACCAACCGGTTCCATCTTTTCCCAAGTTGTTTGTGTTTTGTTTCTAGTGTGAGCCGACCTTGGCATTTAATTTTCTTGTGTTTAATTTCTATTGTAAGTTTAATTGTGGCTTAAATGTGCATTTAATACAAGGATTTATTTAATTTTTAACATAATAGGCTAACATGTAGCTTAGTTGGGTATAAGTAGGGGGTCTTGTAGAGTCTTGAATAAGAATGATTCATCTCAAAGAAGAGGATGAAGTAGAGGATTGAACTTTGAGAAGGGCTAGTAGTTGAGACATGAAAATCTAGGAGATTGCTTGGTGGGCTTGTGACAACAAGTTTAGATCTTCCTTGGAGTCTTCTACCAAAGTGTGGATCTAGACTAGCAAGAGTTTGAATTGGATCTTAAGGGAACTTGTAGAACTATTACTTGCTTTGTATTTGGCCATAACCGAGAAGGCCTTACAACCCAACACATTGCATGTGATCAATTATTTTTCAAATCAAGTGTTGTGAATTGGTATCAAATCTATCATTTTTATTTGATTCTCTCTTGTTTGGTTATTTTTGGGGGCTAGGATAACTCCTTTGAGGATTCTCCTACCTTGCACCATGTCACTTGGTGTAGCTGTTATTTTTCAAAATTGGTTTTGTTTGTAGTATATATAAATGTCTACTCATAACTCCAAAATACATACAAACAAATATATAGATTAAGATGAGAAACATATGTTCCACCTTTTTTGACAATATCAAAAGAACTCTTAGCATGGAAAAATACTTATATTGGATGTAATCCAAAGTGATCAAAAAAATCCTTATGATTCTTCAATATGATCTTGAAGGTGTTGTCCTACTTGTATCTAGTCAGCTCTATACCCTGCTTCTCACCTATGATTTTAACATGAGATTAGTCATGTGACTACTGATGGAAAGACTCAAATAAGCTATGAGAACCTTGGAATCCTTAATATGAGTTTTCATAACCTCAAGATAAGGTAATATCAACATTTGAATCTCATTTATCTTGGTTCTTATATTTCTCTCCTCCTGTAATAACTCATGTTGAAGTCCTATAAGAGATCTCACTTGGTTATAGTTCAAGGATGATTTTCTTGGATAATTTTTTAACTCATTTTTACTTGCCTTCATGTCATCACTGAACTTCTACAATTTATTGTTGACATCTTTGGTGATAAAGTGTAGATCACATAGTTTTTGAAATAATAACAAAAAATAAATGTACAATAGTCTCTAATTTAGTAACATGCATCGATAAAGCCATTTTTTAAATAGAAATTTCATTAGAGACTTTCTCCAATACCTTGTTCTCAAATTTCTTTTCATTTCTCTATAGAAACTTGAATTGGGTGTTCATAGCTTGATCATTTAGCTTATTAACAATCTATATGATTTGATCTGATTTAGGGGCTTTGTCATTGAATTCAATTTCTTGCACAACTTCAAGCAATATATCTTTGAAATCATGAAGTACATGTTTTTGCTTGTGCTCTTTCCTCAATCTAGCTTGTTATTTCTTTCTTTCACATAGATCAATGTAAATTTCCATTTGATCACCATCCAATGTGTTAGGATCTTAGATCAATATGCCAATTTCCTCTTCCAATGTCACTGGATTCAACCTAAATGCATGTGATATTTTCTTCTTCCTCTTGAGCTTCTTTCCTTTACTAGTGCTCCACAAGATGTTTTGTGGCATGGAAACATGAATTTCCAGGTTTTGCAGTGTGGTTCTAATTTCTTTTGTGGTTCTTCTTCCTATTTCAATGGTTCAACACTAGATATCGTAAGTGGTGGTACAAATGGTACTATAGTCATGCTTGGTGATGTATTAACTTCTTCATTGTTCTTGTGCTCATCATCAATTTCTACAATTTTTGCTTAAATGAATGACCTTATAACAATAATAACATGTCATTCTAGAATTCCTCCAATAACCAGATCCTCCTCCAAAGTGTAATATCATGCAATTTTTAGCTAGATGACCATGTACTTTCCACATGTAGTACATGAATACCATGTTTTTTAATCCCAATTGATTTCATTAACTTTCTTTCTTGGTTTCCAATTGGTCTTCATCTATGATCTTCATTCTTGTGACTTCTATCCAAACTTGTTACAAGTATAACAGTAACCATTAAATGTATACATCTTAGGTGATTGACTAAACTTGGATATAAAATTATATTCTTGATGATGTCCATACTTATTGTAATGATAAAAATAACCATCAAATTTAGGAGTAACATTGATTTTACTAGTCTTTCTCCTATAGACATTTATATTGTGTCTAGGCTTTCCACAATGATCGCAAGCAGGTTTCTTTGGTTATGGATTAGAGTGCACATTCCTTTATTTAGCTTTCTTTGATGATTCTCCTAGCTCAATAGTGAAATTCTTGGCATAACCTAGTCCAGACATATCTCTCAATCACCTTTTTCCTATGAGTTGTTTATTCAATATTATGACACTTTCTTCTGTAGTAAAAGTAAAAAGTTGTGTCACCTTTCAGGTTGACTTATCAGAATGACTGAATTTGAGTATTTCTATCTAAAAAATGATTTCATTCAAACATATGATCTTGATAATTTTATTTTAGCTAAGTTATATATGGTCTCAAACTTTTCCAATTGGAAATGTCTATTAAATGAATGTTTTATACTAGTTAGAATCCAATTGCTAAAGAAATACAATTATTTTAGAAAACTGGCGTTTCAATAACTCTTACTATTTAGTACAATATTTTTTTAATAATATATAAGCACCATTTTATAGAGCTCAAAGTCAAGAATGTTCTCATCTAGAGTTCATACTATTTTAATTAGATATAGCATATTGTAATTAAAAAATTCTACAAGCACATATTTTAATCATATCCAAGAAATTTAAAAATTATATGACGTTCTAGAGGAGAGATTCCTCTTCTAGAATCTATAATTTTTATTTTGGTTAAAATAGAATTATTTTGAAAAATGTGGTGGGAGATGAAAACAATCGATTTGAATAAGTTGAAATTTAAATTGTTATAAAAGAGAAAATATAGGTCTAAAGCCAATTTTGAATTTTGATTGTTCTAGCTACATATGTTATCTATAACATAATCTGAGATCAAAGGAAAATAAGTTTATTTCCATGTAGTTTTGTGGTGGGAATTAGACCCCTAATTTCCAGTGTTTTTAGTAACTAGAAGTTATCTTTTAAAAAATTGGAAAATATATAATTTCTTATTCAAATAATTGCTAAAAGTTAAAATCCTAAACTTCATCCATTTCTACACATTTCATTAGTTTACTTCATTTTCAAATTCTAAACAATAATACCAGTTTTATGTCATTGAAGGTGAACATCTATACTTTTGTTAGCCTTTTTCTTTATAAAAGGGTGACATAGGTTTTTACTTTTACCCTCTGAAGATGAAGATGAAGATGATCTTTTTATTCTTTCAATGATTTCTTTTTTATATTTTAGTTTGCTATGTATTTTTTCATTCTTAGTTCTTAATTCAACAATCCCTTCCATCTTCCTACCAATTTTAATGTTTTCACCAAGTACCTTATTTACCATATCATAATGATTACGTATCAACCTTGTGATTTATTTATCTTTCAAATCCTTTCTTGCAATGACATGTCTCATCTTCTCAATCATTTTCTTATCCTCCTTAGCCTTTCTCTTTTGTTTCATCAATTCACACATCCTCATAGAATATAATTCTTGTTCTCTTTTTAGTGATTTAATCTACTCAATAAGATTAGTTTTTATCTAGTAAATCAGCTATGGAAGAATCATATTTATCAAACATGTTTATGTCAGTTAACTTGTCAATGATTTCCTCCTAATATGTTATTTTTTTGGTCTTTTGAACTATTTCTTTCCTTCTTTTCAATGATTATCTCAATGCATATTTCATCTTATTGATTTAACTCATGGTCACCCTTATCTCTAGTATCTCATTCTCAATAGTCCTATCAATCCAATACTTTTCCGTGATTTGGATCTTTTACCCTTAGGTGGGAAAACCTTTGACAAGAGAACTGAAGCTCCGATACTAGTTGTTGGAATAATTAGGAGAGATAAGTGTTAGGAAGGGGCCAATGAATTGGTATACTCTGAATCTTTTACCCTTAAACAAAATTTTGAGCTTTTCCTTTTCCTTTTGTAACTCAATAATCACTAATATTTTATTACACTTTGTAAATGAAAATACCATAACTAATTCAACATTCACCAACTATAAAAACATAAGCTCATGAAATATAACACACTCATTTGGTATTGTAGAAACACTTAGTCATAGGGAAAAAAATGGTGGGGATGGTACCCACAAATCCATAACTATTATAGTAAGAGGGTGCCTTGTTTGGGATACAATGATTTTGTCACTTATAATGACTTATCAGTTAGGAGTATATAATAAGATATGCAAGGATCTACCCTTTTCAAAGATTTTACAACCCTTTTCAAGTGTCTCCCCGATTTAGAGATTTAGAGATTTACATATAAGACTAGTATATACACCCTTCTAAAGGATTTAGGAAACTTCTACAATGAAATTAGAATGTCAAATCACATGATCTTTACAATAGAAACTTACTTTACTTGATTAGATCCATATTTTTCTCTGTAGTTATTACCTTCTTTGATCTCTCGTTCTCACTTCAATACCTTACTCAACAGCAATAAACAGTTTGGTATCTCCTTAACAACAATAATCAACAACCTCAACAACCTTTAAATTATCCTTGATATGTCTTCTTATAGTTTTCTTTCTACCTTTTCACTATCTGACCTAATGAGGGTTTTGAAACTTTCCAAAATTATTCTATGATAGAAATCAATGGTTAGAATTGTGTATCGTTTCATCCCTCTTTCATCCTTTATTATTATTGGTCCTTCTAGCCTTGAAATCAACAAAAATCAATTCACACTCTTCAAGAAAATCATTTGAGATCTTAACCTCAATTATTGTAAATAATTTATGTCATTCAATATGATCGTGTTACATTAGATTTTGTGAAAAATTAAACTTTGATATAGCCTCTGCATCACTTGGTAAATATAGTGTTCTTATATACTATCACTCGATATACTCTCTATTCGATTTCCTCTATGTAGCTCGATAGTCTATGTCTACTCAGTACATGTAGAATCACTTGGTGAGTACTAAAGCTTAGGTATAATAGTGTGTGACTCATTCATCTCCTCCTCATGCAATATGATAGCTTAGTTTCTATGTACACTTTTGACAATAATTAACAATATGATTTCCTATAGGAGTAGCAGCTATAGCCTTTTCACATTATTAAGAAGAGATGCAATGTTACATAGTTATGTACATTCAAACACATTCTTAAATATAAAAAACTAATTCTTGAAAAAAATTCCTAAATATTATTTTATTCTATAAATATATAATATTATATTTTTTCAAACATTTTAAATTTCTATAGTATCATTTTCAAGATTAAATTGTTACAATTTCTTGTTTCTATTTAACACAAGATTGTCTAAAGTGGATTACTCAAAAGATAATTTAAAAAATAGCCTCAATCTAAAACTAATTTTACATGAGATTATCAATTCATAGCACAATAACTTAATCTACAAATTAGAAGAGCTTCATTTTTTATACAAAAAAAACATTCTTTATATTGTAACATAATGTCTAGTTATAATTCTCGGCCAAACATGACCATCGCCATCTCATTCTTAATCAAGCATGAGTATGATCAGATATTGATTGAAAACATACTAAAGGAATAACATTTATGTATATAAGTGCAATTTGTAACACATACCAACCAAAAAATAAAATTAGTTTTTTTGTATTAATGTATAGAGATGTAATTTTGAAAATATGTAGACTTGCAATCTATATGTCTAAAATTTATTTGGCAATCTTACATGTAATCCACTCACATGGTTTTTAGTATAGTACCAAATGAGCATGGGCCAAATATATTGTGTGAAGAAAATTAATTTCCCATCAAGTGCCATTTAATGCTTCTTTTATGAAATGTCCCCTTCTCTACAATAAGAAGGTGAGTACTTTAATCATAATTTATCTCTATTAAATAAGATTACGATTATAATTGCATTTTTTAAAGGTTAGTTTTGTATTGAAGATAATAATTTCAAGTGTAATCATTCTCTCCGGGCATGCATGTTGAAAAGTTCAAAACTATTCATATAGAATGTTTAGACAAACAACTACATGGATTTAGACAATGATCTCTATGTCCAACTTTACCATCATTCTTTACCCATTACTATTTAACTCTCTAAATTTTTAACTAGATGCAAAAAAAGTTCAAACCATGTTTTTAAATCTTTTATTTCATAGTATCTACACTCTAGATTATTTTAGTATCACATATATTAAAAATTGCATCAAAATAGGCTAAATTTACACATTTGTGTTTTTTAACAATTTGTTATTGCAGCCCAATGCTCCCTGTCAAACTCAGAATCTAACTCTACTATCATGTATAACATACCAGGATTAAATCCCTTTAATATTTTTAACATCAGTGTAAAACCATCACTATATTACTTTAAATATCATCCTACTCAAATAATGTTAGAAATGAGAAACCTAACAATAGTTTAAATACAAAAGATAAAAATAAATCACATGCTAATTTCCAAATTTAATCATCTCAATTTTTAATCAAAAATCCAAATGTAATTTCCATTTAGAAACCTTTTCATGGTGTTACCAAGATTGAAAATGGTCTTACTTTTAAGTGTTTTCTTTTCTCTCTCCTTCATTTTGCTCTATGTGTGTTTAATTCCATTATGTTTAGTCAACAAGGTGGTTGGATAGTTAGGTGTGCCTTTGCCCCTAGTTGTTCAATGCTCTCCTTGCAAAAGGTGGTATCAGAGCTTGAGGTTTTTCCTTGTAAAGATTAGATCATGTAGAGCTCTAAGTTGAATTTGGTTTTAGGGTGGTAGATCTATGAATTTGACCTATAATTTTTAGAGGGTTATGATCTTGTAGGAATCTATTTGTAAAGATGGTTTGAGGTAGAGGAAATGTTGGTAATTCTATTATGGACATGTTGAGACAAATTGCAAACATATTAGATGTTGTGGAGATAACCCAAAGGAGAGGAGCACATCTTGATCATGTGAGTTATGATGAAGCAATAGCACCAAACCCTAATCTAGAACCTAAGGAAGATCAAGATGAGGAAAGATTGTTAAAAGTGTTATCAAGGGCACATTCAAAGTATGTTTTAGAAGTTGTTCCTGGTGACTAGAAATTGGATACCAATGTTGTGTTAGATTGGATGAATGATATGGAGTTCTTTGAGTTTGAAAACATTCCTAATAGTAGAAAGGTGAAAATTGTAGTTGCTAGGTTGAAAGGTCATGTCTCACTATGGTGGGTGCATTTACAAACTAATAGACAAATGAGAGGAAAAGAGAAGATTGGGACTTGGCTGAAAACGGTGAACAAGGTGAAGAATAAGATCATTCTTGTTGATTACCAAGTTATCTTGTTGAGAAAGATACAAAATTTGAGACAAAAGTACATGACTATAAAGGAGTATACTAAGGAATTCTATAGATTGGACATTAGATTTGGACATGTGGATGATGAGGTTGATAAAGTTGTGAGGTATCTAAATGGACTAAGATTAGGAATTCAAGATGAAATAATATTTTTGAAATTGGAAAGTATGGAAGAAGCATACCAATATGCCTTGAAAGTTGAGGATATTTTGTCAAAGAAGCATGAAAAAAGAAAAAGAGGTAGATTTGGTATATTCCAGAGAGGTAGAGGTAGATCTTATGGAGAAGGTGTTAGGTCTAACAATTTTGTGCAAGATAAGGGAAAATCTTAATGAAAAAATGATGAAAAATGAAAGACCAAATAGAAAGGTGGTAATTCTTCCCCAAGGAGGTACTAGTTCTTCCCTAGGACAAGGTAATCCTTATTTTAGAGGTGGTTTTTGTGGTAATTATTTTAAATGTGGTAAAGAATGGAATAGATCCTTTAAGTGTAAATACTCTAGTGAGAATGGAAAAGGTAACAGAAATGTTATGTTCAAGGAGACCTTGAGGGTTCACCAAGTGGACCTAAGGTTGGAGAAAATTTTATGGTGAGAAGAACTTTGTGTAATAAGGGAATTGATGAGGAACCTATCCTAAGGAGAAGTCTTTTCAAGACTAGATGTAAGATGGTTGGAAAATGTTGCAAGGTGATCATTAATAGTGGAAGTTCAAGAAATTTGGCATTAGAGGATTTCGTTACAAAGTTGCAATTGTAGAGGCTAAAGCATCCTAAACCTCATCATGTTTCATGGATCAAGGATAAGCATAAGATACTGGTAAGAGAACAATGTGTTATGAAGTTCAAGATAGGAAATTACTTTAATGAAGTTCTATGTGATGTTTTGCCTATAAATTATTGTCATATTTTGTTGGGTAGACCTTAGCAATATGATACATATTTTATGCATGATGGGAGATTGAATCAATATACACCCAAGGTGAATGAAAGAAAACAAATATTGTTTCCTTTGATTGAAAGTCTAAGTGAGGTTAATTGTACTATTGTTTGAGTTTGTGTGGTCAATGGGAAATATTTTGAAGAAGAATCAAATATGTTTTTCCATAACTCCTAGAAGACTTATTTGTACCAATCATAATCGAGTGATAGAAAATTATAATAATTGAGTGACAGAGGTTAGTAGTAATCGAGTGACAACAAAAGATGGCATTATTGACTGAGTGCCAATAGAAATTGAAAGATTGTTGAAGTAGTATAAAAAAACTATTGCAGAAGAAATGCCTAATAGTTTATTACTAGTTAGAAGTATAAGTCATTGTATGGATCTAATTCCTAGAGCTAGTTTTCTAAATAAAGCACCATATAGATTTCCACCTACAAAGAAGGAAGAACTTAATAGATAAGCACATGAACTTTTGCATAAATGTTTGATCAAAGAAAGTTTGATCCCTTGTGTTGTACCTATTGTATTAGCACCTAAGAAGAATGGAGAATGGAGAATGTGTATTGATTCTAGAGCTATTAACAAGATCACGGTGAAATATAGGTTTCCTATGCTAAGGATGGATGACATAATGGATTTTTTGAGTGGAGCAAAGTATTTTACCAAGATTTATCTAAAGAGTGGTTATCATCAAATTACATTCAGAGAAGGTGATGAATGGAAGATTTCTTTCAAGAAAAAAGATGGTTTTTATGAATGGTTGCTAATTCTTTTTGGTTGGAATAATGCACCTAGTACTTTCATGAGGTTGATGAATGAAGTTCTCAAGAGATTCTTGGGTAAGTTTGTGAATGTTTATTTGGATGATAATCTGATATTTAGTAAGACTAAAGAAGAACATGTTGAGCATATTAGACAAGTATTGTAGAGATTGAAAGAGTAGTTGATGATTAACTTGAAAAAGTGTTCCTTTATGCAAGAGGAGATTGTGTATTTTGGATTTGTGATTTTAGTTGATGGTTTGAGAATGGATCTTGAGAAGGTTAAAGAAATTTTGAAATTTCCTATACCTAAGAATGTGGGTGAGGTAAGATCATTTCATGGTTTGGCTAGCTTCTATAGGAAGTTTATAAATAATTTTGGTTATGTTTGTAATACTAACTAAGACAATGAGAAGAGATAAAAAGTATTATAAGTAGACACATGGAGCTGATAAGATTTTTGAGACTTTGAAACAAAAGGTAGTTGAGTTTCCTATATTAGCTTTGTCTAATTTCAATAAGGATTTCAAATTGAATGTGATGTAAGTGGTAGTGCAATAGGAGTTGTGTTGAGTTAAGAAAGTAGACCTATTGCTTTCTTTAGTGATGAGTTGAATGATGCTAAAAGGAAGTTTTTTATGTATGATCAAGAGTTTTATGCTATCATTCAAGCCTTGAAGAAATGGAGATATTATTTTATTCCTAAGGAGTTTGTGTTATATATTGATCATAAAGCTTTACAATACTTGGGAAGACAGCAAAAATTGAATTAGAGACATATAAAGTGGGTTGAGTACTTGTAGAGATTCACATTTGTGATCAAGCATAAAGGTGGAGTTATTAACCGAGTTGTTGGTCAAGCATAAAATTGATGTTACTAACATTCTTTTTTTACTGAGGTGAAGATTGAAGTTCTTGGTTTTGATGAAATGAAGGAGTTGTATGATACTAACCCTAATTTTTCTGAGGTGTGGAGAGAATGCAGAGCACCAAATCTATCAGATCACATGAGTAAGTATGATGAGTATTTCATTCAAAAAGGTATGTTGTTCAATGGAATTTAGTTGTGTATACCAAGAAGTTCTATGAGAGTTAATTTGATCAAGGAAAATCATTGTGGTGGATTGGTTGGACATTTTTGAATTGATAAGACATTAAGTTTGTTGAAGGATAAGTATTATTGGCCATAGATGTATAAAGATGTTCATAAGTTTGCAAGGAGTTGTGGAATTTGTATTGGATTGTATGCATGTATTTTTGTTCTTGAGAAACCTTGGAGTGACATTAATATAGATTTTGTTCTTGGATTACCTAAGATAGCAAGAAGGTATGATTCCATATTTGTTGGTGTGGATGTATTTTTTAAAATAGAACATTTTCATACCATGTAAGAAGACATTAGATGATGTGCATGTTGCTAAGGTTTTCTTCAAAGAGATTGTTAGATTGTATGGATTACCAAAAAGCATTATTTATGATAAAGACAGTAAGTTTGTTAGTTATTTTTGGAGGACTTTGTGCAAGAAGATGGATACTAAGTTAAAGTTTAGTTCTATAGATAGATGGATGGATAGATATTGCGAGTAGAAGTTTGGGTAATTTATTGAGATGTTTAGTTGGAGATAAGTTCAGTAATTGGGATATGATATTGGCACAAGCTAATTTTTCATATAATAATTATGTAAATAGGAGTACTAGAAAAATGCCTTTTGAGATTGTTACTGGAATGCAACCTAGAGGAATATCATATTTAAGGGATGTTGTTGATGAAGAAAATAGAAGTGTTGAAGTGGAAGAATTTTTTGATTTTATGAAGTCTTTGCATGAGGATGTGAAGTTGAAGTTGGAACAAACTAATTAGAAGTATAAGGAGAATGGTGATAAGTCTAGAATATATCATCTTTTTGAAGTTGGCGATGAGGTGATGGTTCATTTGAAGAAAGATAGATTTCCTATTGGAACATACAGTAACTTGAAGATGAAGAAGTTTGGACCTTGTAAGGTCTTGAGAAAGTTTGACAGTGGTAATGCTTATGAAGTTGAGTTACCTGATGACATGGATATATCTCCTATATTCAATGTTTTTGATTTGTATAAGTATCATGAATCAGATGATAAATTTGTTGTATCAGATGATTATTCCAAGAAGTAGATTCAAGAGGTTGAATAGATAATGGATCAAAGAGTTAGTAAGACCACAAGAGGAAAAGATTACTATGAATATTTGGTAAAGTGGAAGAATTGACTAATTGAAGATGTTACATGTATTTCTAAATCTAAGTCGGATTCAACTCAAGTTATGACACTTGCATGATTTAGGAGAGTCATTTCTTTCGACCATGTTTGTCTGATGCAGGAGCATCCTGGGTTGCCTTGTTATCTTGCTCTTTTTTTAATTTTGGGAGTTTTAACTAAGTTCTAATAGTGTTAACTAAGTATTAACCTATTATGTTGTTATGATCCTAGTGGGCGACCTTGTCTAGCACCTTGAGGTTTTGGTGGAATGGTTTGTACCATGTGGCATCAGAGCCTCCACCCAAGTTTGAGTCTCGAAGTGGGTGGCAATTTCACCATTACAGTGTTCATCTAGGGCTCATACAGTCAAGGGAGGGCCCACCACATGGACACACATCTAGCCCAAAGTTTGGACTACAAAGCATAGTGGGATGTTATGATACTAGTGGGCAACCTTCACTAGTACCTTAGGGTGTTGGTGCAGTGGTTTGTACCACATGTTAACTAAGTTGTAGTGTTAACTAAGTATTAACATGTCATGTTAGTTGATTTGTAGTATTAACTGAGTATTAACTTATCATGTTAATTGAGTTTAGTGTTAACCGAGTTTGCAATGTTAACTAAGTGTTCCTTCATGTGCTGAGTGAACCTAATATTTGTTGAAGCTTGGTTCCTTCTTTGACTAAGTTTGTTTGTGATTGGTTCTTAGTTTGAGCTAACTTATGTATTTAATTTGGGATCATGAGTTTAAGGATAGAATTTCTTCTTGGGATGACTGTAGATAATTTTGAGGTCATCCTTTCTATTAAGTAATAATCTAGAATCTTCTGTAAGACATTTTGGCAAGGATAAGTATAGGTATTTGGTTTAGTTTAGAGGTAGAACTTAGATAGTCAGAGTAGATGTTTCTAGAATTATGAATTTGAAGCTAGACTATAGATCTTGAAGTTGTATTTTTTATTTGGTCATAACCCATAAGGCCTTACAGCTTGGCATGTATGTTGATAACTTGATGAATCAATAAAAGTGTTTTCTTTCTCTCTCCTTGGTGTTGCTCTCTATGTGTTTTCTTTAGTTTTGTTTACTCTACAAGGTGGTTGGATAGTTAGGTGTGCCTTAGGGACTACCTATTCAATCCTCTCCTTGCACCAAGAATGATACTAATTCTAGGTATATCCAACTAAACTTTACAGAGTTCAAAGGGAATAAGACTATATTGTCTTGTCAATTGGTCCTATTGGTCAGTTAGGATATACCTATTGGTTTGTAGCTAAACCTTAGGTATTTTCCACTTTCCAAAAGGTGATTAAAAACCTATCAAATCAAGAGCCAACATGGATGAAACAAATGTTGAAACACATTGGGATTGAATTTATAGAGTTTTTTTATCATACATTGTGATAACACAAGTACAATGACTATGTCAAAGATTCCAGTATAACATTCAAAAATAAAGCATGTATCTATTGAGTATCACTTTTTGAGAGAAAATGATATAGAGAAAGAGATTAGACTAGAGTATGTTAGCATAAAGGAGTATATAGAAGACATATTTACAAAACATTTAGAAAAAGACACATTTGAGTACTTGAGAGGTATGCTTGGGGTCATGCCCCATCCTACTTTTGAGTAGTTGATGTAAAGACAAGATTAGTCTAGTGGTAACAAGGCCCCATTTCTATTATCTAGACTAGATACTTGATGATTCCTCTATGGTGTAGATTATGTGTTTGGGTTGAGTCATGAAGGACTCTTGGTAACTAGTATTTATCATTGTCTTTGGACACTTGAGCTTGTTGCAGATCTTATTAGGAGAATTGACATAATGATACCTTTGTTATTGATGTCAATGTCAAAGATTAATACATGAGAAACATCCATGTATATGGATTAAGATCAATGGGGGAAAGTAACACATGAAAAAATCCTTTGATATGTATATTTGACACTATCACATGATTATATGTTGATTGATGTCATTACATAAGGGAGAGATGTTTCTAAAGAAGATACTTGATTGATGAAAATGATCTAAAAATATGTTGATGTATGGGGGAGGTTAAAACCTTCCTTATGCATGATGGTTACAATACAAATAACATTCATGGGTAGCATGAATAGGGGAGCATTTGCAACAAAGAAATTTGGTATTCATGGAATTTAGATGTTTCTCATCTATGTTGGGGTGGATTATTAGCATAAATTTTGATGGTATTCCTATGGTGGAGTATCCTAACAGTATCAGAGACATGATTCAGAGGTTGTGTGTTGCATTCATGATAGAGTTTTCATTAATGTCAACATATTGGTTATTTTTTGAATGTTGGCAGAGCAACAGATAGAGTTTGGCTTTGTGAGGTTTGAGGAATGCATATGAGCTAATGTTGACTTGGGATAATGTTCTATAGAGTATTTTTATGCCACAATCAAAAGAAAATGCAAAAATATGAAGATTGGACAAAGTTATGATGGTATTAGTGAAGGCAGCATTTAGACAAAGTTTCTAGAAAGTGAGTATTATTGTTTGAATTGTATCTCCTAACATGGATAGAATCTAGTTAAGCAAACTTAGACAGAGATAGAAGACATGATGAATATTTTGAGGGTAATTACGCACATCTAGAAGAGTAGCAATTAAAGAGTTATAGGATTGTGAGCTGACAGTTCAATTGTAATTATATAAATGTGTAAATATGTAGAGATGTAATGTAATGTGTAAATGTCATATTTTAAGTTAGCCCTATATTATTACTATAAATTGGTAAATCCAAAAGGCTAGCTCAATAATTTATATTAGGACTTGGTATAAAGGAAAGATGTTTCCCTTGTGGTAGAGTGTGTATTGTATTATCAATGAGATCATTTTATGCATAATTGAGAGACAAATATTGTATTATGCAAACTCACATGTGAACATCTTTGGAATGAAGAAGTGAGTGGTGTAGTTGAGCCACAATGAGATAACAAGGAACCATATTTGGCAAGGAATTTGTGTTGGACAGTATTGATGATCAATTATATTATTCAATGAGGATAGTACTAAAGATTTTTTGACAGTGGGTCCATCTGTCTTCTTAATCAACTCCTAATAGGGTTGGAATCTCCTAATAGGGATTCAAAGTCTCCTTATAGGGACTAATATGTGCTAATTTTATTTCATTGAGTCCTAACAGGGTCCATCCTTTCATAAGGAACTTTTATATTCATACATCATCATGTGTGTACCATCCCCAGCATGGTTTTGTCTCTGATCAAGGGTTTCCTTAGTTAATGGATTTGGTGTTATTATGTATAGTTATCTTTTTGTGGTTGTTGCCTCTATTATTTACATGGTTTGGAGTTAATAAGGATTATTTTAATTGCATAATTGATTCATGATAGCCCAGCCCTGCCCTCCCACCCCCTCTCAATTATCTTGTTGGACTTTACTTTCTAACACAATCATAGTCTTTATCATCCTTCTAGGCCTAAGCATTATGTTTTCCTTGATTTATTGTGGCCTTGTATTCCTATTACATGTCCTTCTCATCTTGATTATCTTTTTCAATCATATCAAGCTCATAAATGTCAAAATTTTGTTGAGTTGGGTATGCTTAGGAATATTACTCGTGGTCTTTTTCCTAGACCTTCTATGCCTATTTCTTTGAATTCATCCATTTCTAATGAACCACCACCTCCTGCATCTAATGCTCTGTCTAGTATGTTTTCTCCTTCTATTTTCCAACCTGATATTTCTCCTTGTGTTATCCCATCTACCAGTAGTAAGGGATCTATGTCTATTGACTCTTCTTATTCTCAACCAATTTCTAAACAAGACTAAGGGAAACCCACATGCTCATGATCGTCGAAAGCAATGCCAAGCTCACTCTAAGTTTTTATTTCAAAAAATATATTTATTTATTTTCAAAATTACTGAAATAATTAGAAATTATTAACTTCATAAAAAAATTAAAATTAGTATTTATTTATGTTGAAAATTAAATTTAAAAATGTCACTTATTTTTAAGTGGATGTTAATGTAAAAAAAATTATTTATACAAGAAAGCTCAGTTAAACTATTAGAATAAGTAATCTTTACTTGGTTGTATTTATTAATTGAGATAAACCAAGGTACCCCTCGTGTAATTCTTTTTCCTCTGGTACAAGTGTGAGGACATGTCACTTGTTTGTCCCCTTGCACATGTGTGAGGACATGTTGCTTTGTAATTCCTTTATTAAGGAAATGGTTTATTCCTCCTTAAGAGGATCATTACCCTTGGTATACACATGATTATGAATGTGGTTGTAGTGCTTGTAATATGGATTTTTTTCTTATTTTTTCCCTTTTGAAAAAATCATTTGTCTCTGCTTGTGTTGATATTTGGAAAGCTATCTTTGTCTTTGAGTTTATGGTAACTATTTTCATAACCAGCTTTCTTAGTGTTGGAGTTGATAAAATCCAACTCTGAAGATGCCCAAGATCACCTGCATGCAAATAACCTATCAAAGGGAAGCCAAGGAAGGAAGAGCATGGAGCTAGGGAAAAACCCTAAATGAACATGAGAGAGAAAATATGCAAACACAAGAAAATATGTATTTACAATATGCAAAAATGAGAGATGAAATACAATGAGGGAGCTCAAATATAAAGAGCTCAAAGAATCTCCTAGAACAAGCTAGACGACACTAGGAGATAAGTGTGACAACTAAGCATACATCCACATTAGGTGGAAAGTCCTTGAACAAGGTAAGAGGATAAATATGACTTAGGAGAGAACAAACTCCTGTATTGTCAACAATTTAAAACTAACTCTTAGACTACAACTAATAAATGAAATGCATTTACTTAAGTAATCTTAAGTAATAGAATAATTAATTAATTATTAATTATTTACTCTAACACCCCCACTTAAGTGCAACTTAGGGAAATGCCTTAAGCTCACAAAACTAAGAACTGTAGAAATGGGTTCCAAAAACAAGGCCATGTTAGGTACCCATGTACAAATGCAAAAGAAGCAACCTCTAAAAATGGGGAAAGAGAGAAAATCAAGTGGGAAAAACCCTCCCCCAAAAAGAGGTAAGAACCTAGTGAAGAACAGAAGAAGCCTCCAACTAGGGAAATGTCCCCTAAAATAGGAACAAGGAGTGATCATGAAGAGCATCACTAAAGCATGAAGAAGCCACAAAATCTACCATCAGAAAGAAAACTGTTGATCTAAAAAACCTCCATGGAAGAAGAAAGCACAAACCAAGCATGTCTATATGGTAGATGATCCATCTCACCAAAATGCATAGGTAGCCAGCCACTACAATCACCTTGTATATAGGATCAACCACTGAATACATAGTTCACACTATTGAACCATCAAACGAAGGATGCATTAGAACAATAGTATAACCCCTCCTTAATGCAGATGGGGTGAGATGATAGGAAACTGAGAAGGTGGGCCAAAAATCTCCTACAGATGAAACAAGAATGATGAGAGAAGAAGAGGTACAAACACCTATAAAGACATAATCACAATGACGCTGCATGGGAAAACAAAAGGAAGAAGGCCTAAAATAGCAAACAACTATCCCCCTCATGGTGCTTTATAAAAATAGTGCATGTACAATTGACTCAAAAACAACTTTCGTGAACCTGAAATGCAAAAGTGGCACTTTATCTCAGTAGGTATACAAAAGTGCTTACAAATGATGTCTACAATGATCAGAATAGGAAAAAAGCTGACACAAAAGATAGGACAGCCAAAACAAAAGAAACCATGTCATGAAAATGATCCTCGGACCTAAAACACCTAAGATATCCACCATATAGCAAAAATGTCAAAAACATGATAGAAAGAGCATGGGCCAAAATCTAAAGAAAATGAATACATTTCTGAAAAGATGACAATATCAACTTTCAAAAAATATAACATTTTCAAAAAACTAACATGGGACACAAAAGATATACATGTCGGAGTCAAAAATACAACTTCAGACTTCAATTTTAAAAATGGGCAAAAAAATTGCATCAAAACTTAAAAATACCTACACCAATGTCTCCATCTCAGAACTAGCTTTTTGAGACTTCTTTTGGATTGAAAAAATACCTCCATATACTCAAGTTATGGCCAAAAAATTGCAAGTAGGTCACAATGACCTTGGAGAGGTGCAAGAGGGTGATGCAGTGCTAATGTCAGCATTCTACATGATTAAATTTGACAGTCTGTGGCTTGTCAAGGCAAAAAGAAGCCACATGGAATAACACTATCATGTGGCTTTCTTTTTTTCTACGACAGCCTTCAAGTCATCAAATTTAAGCTTGTGTTCTGCTGACATCAGCACTACATCAGCATGCCTCTTGCACCTCTCCTAGGTCATTTTTGGACCTACTTGCAATTTTTTGGCCATAACTTGAGCATACCAAGGTATTTTTTTGATCCAAAAGAAGCATCAGAAAGCTGGTTCTGAGACAGACATTGGTGTAGGTATTTTCAAGTTTTGATGCAGTTTTATTGCCCCTTTTTTAAGTTGAAATTCAAATTTATGTTTTTGACTCCCGCTTGCATATCTTTTACGTCCCATGTCAATTTTTTGAAAACATTATATTTTTGGAAAGCTGCTTTTGTCATCTTTTTAAAAATGTAGTCCTTTCCCTTAGATTTTGGCCCATGCTCTTTCTATCATGTTTTTGGCATTTTTGCTATATGGTGGATATCTTGGGTATTTTAGGTCTGAGGATCATTTTCCTGATATGGTTTCTTTTTTTTTGAGTTATACTATATTTTTTTGTAACTTTTTTCCTATTTTGATCATTGTAGACATCATTTGTAAGCACTTTTGTATAAGCACTGAGATAAAGTGTCACTTTTACATTTCAGGTTCATGAACGTTGTTTTTGAGTCAATTGTACATGCACTATTTTTATAAAGGATCATGGGGGGGATATTTGTTTGTTGTTTTAATTCTTCTCCCTTTGTCAAGTGAGTGTCCCTTCCATGAAATTAGCCCCATGCAGTGTCATTGTGACCATGTCTTTATAGGTGTTTGTACCTCTTCCTCTCTCGTCATTCTTGGTTCATCTGTAGGAGATTTTTGGCCCACTTTCTTAGTTTCCTATCATCTCACCCTATCTACATTAAGGAGGGGTTATGTTGTTATTCTAATGCATCCATGGTTTGATGGTTCGATAGTGTGAACTATGTATTCAGTGGTTGATCCTATATATGAGGTGATTGCAGTGGCTGGCTACCTATGCATTTCGGTGAGATAGATCATCTACCATATAGACATGCTCGGTTCGTGCCTTCTTCTTCCATGGAGGTTCTTTAGATCAGTAGTTCTCTTTTTGATGGCAGATTTTGTGGCTTCTTCATGCTTCAGTGATGCTCTTCATGATCACTCTTTGTTCTTGTTTTAGGGGACATTCCCTAGTTGGAGACTTCTTTAGTTCTTCACTAGGTTACCTCTTTTTGGGGGAGGGTTTTTCCCACGTGGTTTTCTCTCTTTCCCAATTTTTATGATCACTCTTTGTTCATGTTTTAGGGGACATTCCCTAGTTGGAGACTTCTTCAGTTCTTCACTAGGTTACCTCTTTTTGGGGGAGGGTTTTTTCCACGTGGTTTTCTCTCTTTCCCCATTTATAGAAACTGTATTTTTTTACATTGTAAATGGGTACCTAAAACGGCCTTGTTGCCGGGACCCATTTTGCATTTCATCTTAGTTTTGTGAGCTTAAGAAATTTCCCTAAGTTGCACTTAGGGGGGGTGTTAGAGTAAATAATTAATTTATTATTTATTATTTATTCTATTTACTTAATCTTACTTAGGTTAATGCATTTATTTAATATTTAGTAGTTAATAGTTGTAGTGGTGAGTTGTTGACAGCATGGGAGTTTGTTCCCTTCTAGCATGTTTCACCTTTTTGTGGAAGAGTGACTAATAGTCAACCTTATCTTCTACCACTTTCCAACTTGTTCTGCAAGCTTCCATGAGGCCTTTATAAATGGTCTCTCTCTCATTGTAAACACAACTCATATTGCATTCTCATTGTAAATACAATTTCATTATTTTTGCAATATGTTCTCTCTCATGTCCGTTTAGGGTTTTTCCTTAGCTCCACACTCTTCCCTCCTTGGCTTCCCTTTGATAGGTTATTGCATGCAGGTGATCTTGGGTATCTTTAGAGTTGGATTTTATCAATTCCAAACTCCTACATGGTATCAGAGTCTCCCTGTTGCTTCTCGTTTGAAGGATTTTTTTTTTGAAGCTGCGATTCGGAGACACAAACACTAGTTTGTTTGTGATTTTTTCTTCAATCGGGAGGAAGAGCATTTTTTCGATATTTGGAGAAAAAGGAGAAAGAAGATTTGACATAACAAATTTGATACCATGTTGGAGTTGATGAAATCCAACTTTGAAGATGCGCAAGATCATTTGTATGCAAATAACTTGTCAAAGGGAAGCCAAGGAAGGAAGAGTGTGGCGCTAGGAAAAAACCCTAAATGAACATGAGAGAGAGAAAATATGCAAACACAAGAAAATATGTATTTACAATATACAAGAATGAGAGATGAAATACAATGAGGGTGCTCGAATATAAAGAGCTCAAGGAATCTCCTAGAACAAGCTAGAAGACGCTAGGAGATAAGTATGACAACTAAGCATACATCCACATGAGGTGGAAAGTCCTCGAACAAAGTGAGAGGATAAGTATGACTTAGGAGAGAACAAACTCTCATATTGTCAACAACTTAAAACTAACTCCTAGACTACAACTAATAAATGAAATGCATTTACCTAAGTAAGCTTAAGTAATAGAATAAATAAATAATTATTAATTATTTACTCTAACACTTAGACTATTTCATTTTGATAATATTTTTTCATGGTATCAGAGCTTTTAATCATGTTTTGAGTTTGTGTGAAGGTTACCATATTGAAAATTTTTTGTTGATAGGAGAAGAGAAGAATTAGCTTTATTATTATTTTTTATAGAGGATAAAAGGGTTATTTTTCTTGAAAAAAAATGTGCTTTCCTCTTGTCTTGGAAGGCTTGCCACTAAAGTAAGAGAAACGTTGCTCCATTCTCTAATGGTTTTTTTTTTGCAGTCTTTTGTCTATTTTTTAAATCTGGTTTACTTTGTTCTTGCAATGTTTTTTAAATAATTTATTCTTACATAAATATTGTATCTACTTCATTTCATTTGCAATATCAAATTTTTTTCTTATATATTAGTTTGAGAAAAAATATCTAATCTATTTATTGCAAGGTTAAAGCCTTACTTTCTTATTGTAAGTTGTCACTTTTTTGTCTTGATAAAACAAAATTTACTCATAAATTCATCATCTATAAAGGACTCTAATCTATTCATATACTCTATTACTTTATATTTCAAGCTTATTGCCTTATCTACAATAACATCAAATGTTTCTTTCATTTTTTTAAAGAACTTTTTGTACTAAAAAAATCTGTCATTTTATTTCAAATAAATGCTAATACCTCAAAATCATTCTTTTTCTTTTCTCTTAGCTAAATTTAAGCTTTATGCAATCCTAACCGTTATGTTCTTCATCTACTACATTAAAAAGTAGTTGAGAGAAAATTTAATCCTCCTTTGAAGAAAAAGATTTTAAAAAACTAATAAGAAAAAATTCCAATTGTAAAGATTTAAAAGATTTTTATTTTCACTTTCTTTATTACTTAATATAAACTTTTTTTAAAAACAAATAGCAACAAGATTATTTATTAATCAATATGGTTGAAACTAAAGTAAAAAAAGTGTGTTTATAACAAACTTTTAAAGATTGTGATCTATTAAAGGATGAACTAAGTTTTTTATGTTGCCTTCAAGACCTTGCTTTTAAACCTATTAATAATTAATATGATTATGGTGGCTACATACTTTCTTTGGTGATGGCTACATCATTTTTTTCATGGTGACTATGTACTTTCTTTCATAATTACAATGGCTACATACTTTTCGTGGCTACATACTTTGCCTCATGATTTTAACCATTTTTGTGCCATGCTTATTCATTTTTTATAACTATCCTTGAAATGGTAAGCTACATGAAGTTACAGTGCTATTAAGAAGAAACAAACTATGTAGTCTATATATCTATTTTTTTGGCTAAAAGGACAAGCTTTAAGAAGTATATGTGTTTCATGAAACCAAAAAAGGAGAAGGGATAAGAAATAGTATGAACTAAATTTTTTTATTGTAGTGGATAATTAAATTTCTATTTGCTGCTATATCTGACATGAGTTTTCTTTCAATGGTTTTTGAGCTCAAGCATTTTATAATAAAAGAGTTTGTATACTGCTCCTATTAAATTTATTGTAGACACTATGAATATATAATGTTAGAACTTAAAATTCAAGATCCACCTCTATAAACCAGTAAGCCAAATCATTTCTAATATGGGTGTTTTTTTTTAAAGAGATTTTTTTCTCAAGGATCTCACACCTAGAGCTTTTCCCTTAATTGCACCAGCATAATGGAGTATGCAAAGATGTAAACAAATATTCCAACAACTGCCTCTCTAAACTTACCTTTAGCAAGAAGCACATTCAACTTCAATCAGCATCCTCATCTAACATTAAAATCCAAATAGCTACAACTAAACTAGACTTATCTGAGTGATATAAGATATTGAATTAGAATCGAATTGTATCAATGCACGCCTATGCAACATATATTTAAAAAGTGGAAGAGACCTGACTGTTGGGATAAGGTGACTCAATCTTACCATGTTTTATTGCTTTGCTTGTGCTTTCTTGGAAAGTTGCTAAATGAAGCTGGATTCTTCCACAAGAGAAGACTTGAAGTAGAAAAGCATAAAGCTTCTTATTTTTGGTGATTTATTCTCTTATGATTTGTTTTTATGCAAGGGTTGTGCATAAGGAAGTTTCCAAAATAATTTTTAGATGCATTGAATGTAGACGCTTTAGAAACTGTTTCCTCTAGTATGAAATCTCTATAAGTACAAGCATTGTTGTAGAGAATAAAGAGAGTGACGAGGAGATATTTACAAAGGGTTATGCTATCGGATTTTCTCTATAATGGAGCAAGATGTAAATCTCCATGTGAAGGCTGAAAATGTATTGTAACTTGTTACTGAATAATACATTAGCTTGATGGTTTGGAAGGTGAGATTTTTACCTAGAAAGGTTTTCCCCACGTATATCTGTGTTCTTTATTCTATCTCATTCTTTTAGTTCTATGATTGTAGAATAATAATATTTATGTCGTAATGCTACTGAATTTTGTTTAGATTAGTAAATTCCAATCACTTTCCTTTAAGATTTTAATTGTGGGAAATCAACTATGTCTATTTCCGCTTTTATGGCATAGTAGTATGCACTTGTATTTGCTGATTAAAAATTGTACAAGGAACTATTGTATATAGGATGTGCATACTAATCTCAGATGAATTTTTGGGATGCTCTCATTTCCCTTCAATTGGTACCAAAGCCCATTTTTTTTGAATTCCATGTTGTTTGCATGGGAGGATTCACAGAGTTTTTGGTTCTGGGTATTTCTTCTATTAAGATTTCTTAGCTTGCAAAGCTTGAAGAAGTTTGTTTTGAAGAAATTGACTGATAATTAATCCTTTGATAAGTAGAAGTCTTGTAGTTGATTTATTCTTTCAGGAGATAGCAAACATTTCTTGAAGGATGGTGAAGACAGAGAAAATAGAGTTGGTCATGTTGAAATGACATTGATTTGGAGCTCTTGGTTGACAAGAGAATAACTCTTGATGCATGGGTATTTGAAGGTGTATATTTTGTTACTTGGAATGCATAGAGGCTATGGAGTTGATCATTGGATGATCTGGAAGCTTCTACATAGCCTATCTCTCTCAGATGTGTGTACTAGTAGTGGCTGTGGAATTGGTCTACAAGTGGGCCTAGAGTTCCAGTACTATGTTTTCCTCTTGGATATTTTGATATGCATGGCTTGGATTCTTGTTTGTTGAATCTGAGGGGTTTATACATTTTCCTAAAAAAATCTATGGTGATGTTCATCTATGATAATCCATTATCTTGGGTTTAGTTGTTTGGTATTTTATTCAGACTTTGAGTCTTCCAGATGAGAAGTGGGTCTGGATGTGCATGGGTGTTCTTAAACACAATATTTTTGCAGGTTTTGCATGTTGAAATAAAATGCTCGTGGTTTTTTGTGGATCTACTAAAGAGCTATTTTCTAGACTCTTGTTCCATTAGAGTGGTACCAGATGAGATAGTTCTAGTTCTACATGCATGCATTCTTTGTGCATGGTGAGAGGAGGTGTTTTTCTTTCTCGACAGAGAGATGTTGGTACGTGATCAGTCACTCAGCATTTTTGTGGTGATGCTTTGTTGGATTCTTGGACTATGGTGTTTGATGTAGACATAATTGGCAAATCAGATTTGTGCTTGATTTGGTGTTTGAGTCATGTTGTTTACATGATTATTCTCTTTGATCCAATTTGTATATGTCACTAATGTTATACTGGGTTTGCATGTTGCAATGATTGGATCTACAAGTTATGCAATCAGGTGGGTAGGCTGCCCATTTAATTGTAGTGGGATAATTTGGATGTGGATTGTTTATATCCACTAGATTTGATTCAGTGTTGGTGCAAACTTGTTAGTTGGCCTTGTTTTTGGTCACTTGTGCATTTGTGTGGTTGCTTTGAGATGAGAGGATGGATGATATTTGAGTACTTGGATAGTCAATTATGGATTTCTAAAGCATGGTGAATTTCCTTAGTGTGGAGATCTTGGTTTCACCCAGTGTGATGTGTGGACCTAGATGATTTTCAAATTTGGAGGATTGTGTATCATATGCTTGGAGAGCTTGGTATCACATTTTAGTGGTAGCTTTGGTAGTCACTGTATTTTTTGATCATATGGTGGTGGATGATCTTCTTTAGTGTTGCAGATGTTGGAGGATGCTTTAGATCCTGTTGCCACAGAAGGGTCTTTCACATTTGTTGGTTCACTAGTTGGAGATGGTATCTTCATGTTATTGAAGATGTTGACATCTTTAGGATTCAAGGGGTCCTTGGTAGAGATGGTGTTTATGCTTTTATTTGATATGTTATCATGGTGGCTTTTATGTCATGGTTCTCTCTTTATTACTAGTTTAGAATTGTGACATGATACAGTTATTTGATATGATCACATGAAGCATGTTATCTCTTTGGAGGAGATGGTTTAGATCATGATGCCATGTTTATGTTCTTGAATCCATGGTTGGAGCTTTGACATTGATCTTGTTTTAGTTTCTTGGTATTGAGTACTTTGATCATTTGCCTGATACTTTATGATAGTGCTATGTTACAGTGGAGTTTTGCATGGAGTGATTAATTATAGGTGCTTTTGGATACTTGGAGACTTAGGTGAGGCTATATTTCTCTTGAGATGAGAAACATGTTGTTGATATGTATACTCTTGATGAGATTTCAATAGAAAGTTTGAGGAGCCTACACCTTTGTTGGAAATGAGTTCAATAGAGACCAATGAGGAGATTATTCTTGGATAAATCATAGGGTGACTTGCATATCTTGGAGGAGCATTATCATTCCCTAATCTTGGTCTACTTGGTATTTTATCACTTGAGAGGTATTGCCCAATGTTACTTTCAGGTGCTTTATCTTTTCTTTCATATTCATGGATCTTGAGTTGTAGTTAGATGGTTCTAGAGAATTCATTGTGAGAGATGGATAACATGATTATCTCCTTGAGGTTTACTTTAATTTATGATGAAAATAGGAAATGATAGTGGGTTGATTTCCTAAAATGGGAAATGGAGTTGTTTGATCCTCTTTGAGAGGCTTACATCCATGTAGATTTATGATATCAAGTTATGTTTGATCTGTTGAGGTTGAACAGTTTTGGATGTTGCTGTGGCTTTTCTCTTGGGGTTGTGAAGGAGATCATACTTGGCATAGTTGACATTTAGAAGTGTTTGTAGAAGGACATGCTACATGCTTATGATTTGCAGTTTCTTTCTTTCATCTTGGTTATCTTCTTGGATGTTTGGGTTCACATAACATTGTTTTTTGAGATTTTTTGGAGCTATGTGGTCATTTGTTATCACTTGTACTTCATTGTTTTTTTGTGATGACAAGGTGGTTCCTTTATCTCTTTTCTTTGTTGGATGTGGAGAACATAGGAGATTTGTGGAGACTGGATGAGAGAGATCTTTCATGCAGTGCTTTTGCTACATGATTTTCATATCTTTGTGGATGGTCCTTGGTACTACATGGTTTCACTTTCTTTGTGTTGTTATTAGTAGACTCAGTATGCTTTTGATTTTTTAGATTTGACATTATCCATGCAGTGGGAATTCTTGTATGTGTTTGGTCTTCATCAACTGGTTTGCACATAGAGCTTGAGGTTACAGTTTATGGGTTGGTTATGTTGTTGGCATGATTTTTCTGGTGTTTGATACCTTTAAGGTATGGGTGATTGGATGAGTTAGCATTTACTATGGACGCTATTTTAAATCTCATGGGTTTATCATTTGGATTAGACAAATCAGTTTGGTTGTTGTTCTAGCTGATGTTTTATCTTATTTTTTGGAGGATGACTTCACAATTTTTTTGGGCTAAGAAGTTGATGTTTTGGATGCTTCTATGCATCTCATGAGCATAGTGGAGTGGTGGAAGTGTGTGTAGCCTTTGTTATCGCATGGATCTTATGCTTGTGTTATTTGGATAGGTGTCTAGTTGGAGCACGAGAGCATATGTTATGATTTATGTTGTTTCATGGATGGCTGTGATGATATAGTTTCATTAGTTTGAATCTTGTAAGGTCTTCATCAAGTGGGAGATCATTGGGATAAGGTGACTCAACCTTACCATGTTTTATTGCTTTACTTGTGCTTTCTTGGAAAGTTGCTAAATGAAGTTGGATTCTTCCACTAGAGAAGACTTGAAGTAGAAAAGCATAAAGCTTCTATTTTTTGGTGATTTATTCTCTTATGATTTATTTTTATGCAAGGGTTGTGCATAAGGAAGTTTCTAAAATAATTTGTGGATGTGTTGAATGTAGATGCTTTAGAAACTGTTTCCTCTTGTATGAAAACTCTATAAGTACAAGCATTGTTGTAGAAAATAGAGAGAGAGATGAGAAGATATTTGCACAGGGTTATGTTGCCAGATTTTCTCTAGAATGGAGCAAGATGTAAATCTCCATGTGAAGGCTGAAAATGTATTGTAACTTGTTACTGAATAATACATTAGCTTGATGGTATGGAGGGTGGGATTTTTACCTGGAAAGGTTTTCCTTGCCTATATTCATGTTCTCTATTCTAGTTCTATGATTCTAGAATAATAATCTGTATGTTGTAATGCTGTTAAATTTTGTTTAGATCGGTAAATTGCAATGACTTTCCTTTAAGGTTTTAATTGTGGGAAATCAACTTTTTTTTTTCGCTTTTATGGCATAGTAGTATGCACTTGTATTTGCTGATTAGAAGTTGTACAAGGAACTATTGTATACAGGATGTGCATACTGATCTTAGAGAAATTTTTGGGATGCTCTCATTTCCCTTCACTGACAATAGAGATGCATGTATTTTGAATGTTAATAAATATATATATATATATATATATATATATATATCTAATCTCGTTAATTCTTTTAGTTCTATTTAATGTTGCATCGGGTCTAATTTTCAGCAATTAAACCTTGTAGAATTTATCGCTATTCACAATTTTATACCATATGGGAAAACAAATCATAATGTTTTACCTACTGATTTCTAAATCTCTACCTCTGATTCTCCAACTAGCCAAGTCTAACAGGGGTTTTTTTAATTTTTGAATAACAAAACAACAAAGTATTAGCCAATCATAAATAGTTCTTCTTTTTCTCTAATAATTGCTCAAGTTTTTTTTACAAGTATCATTTACTAATGTCTCCCTATGTAATCCTTGTGCAACATCTTTCCCTTGCATGCCTTAGAATATGTTTTTGATCTTCTTAACTCACCTATCTACCAAGATTCCTCAATTACTTTGTTAGGATCTATAGTTCTTACACATGGTTTCCTTCCTATAACCAGGTTCTCATTCCATGCGGTCATTATATGTTTGGTAAGTATTTCAAGTATACTATTATATTGAAGCTAAATAATAGCACTTACCAAGATGAAGAGAAACTTAAATTCAATTATGTACACAACTTTTGTACATGTTTATAAAATATTATGCATCTGGTTTTTTTTTTTTTTTAAATAATGGTGTTTGTGTCATTAATTTGTTTGTATTGGAACATATATTTATCTATTTTCTTTTAGAAAGTTCTAAAATGGGCCCTTGAACTACTAATGAGGCATATTTGAATATTTGATCTTATTACAATTGAAAAATATTTAATCACTTATAATATATTTATAAAAATATTTTGAATTCAATATAGTTTTAGTCATTGAATTATTCATATAAGTTAACTACAAATTTATTGTATTTTTTTATTCTTATTCTCTACTTCAAATATTTTTCATAATTTCAAAAAAAAAAAAAAAATTTAAAATATTCTTGACCTATTATTAAGAGTTTATTACATCTTTCAAAACTATTAACTTTTTAGCTTGTGATTATATATATTCAATTTCTTTTTGTTTCAATTTGCATTTTTTTTCCATATTTGACTTTGCATATTTTATGTTTGTATATTTTTAAAAAGGCATAAAAAATCTGATTCACTATATTTTTTAAAGTAAAAATAAATTGTTATATTGTGTTTCAGTTTCCTTTAACTACCCTTATGATTATTACCCTGTTGGAATTATTATGCCTTTTTACATTTTCTTTTTGGTTTGGCATGGGATTTTTTTAGTCTCAACTTTTGTATATTATACTTATTAGTTTCCTCTAGATTGAAGGGGAAATATTTTCCTTTTAGGTGTATTTATTTGTGTATATGGGTGCACACATATATCTCCAAATGAATGCACAAGTTATATATGTTCTGATTCATAAAGTTTCTGTGTATATTCTTGTAAAATACATGTGTTCTAGTCTTCAATGCACAAAATTGCCTAAGTACCTTTGTTCACTCTCAATGTAGTTTCTACCTGATTTCCATAAATTTATATATTGTTCATTGTTCTTCCATTTATATCTACTTGTTTCTCAAATTATTTGGGATTATAAATTATCATACACAATTGCCTTCTAATTTATTATGTTCTATTGAATTGCACATAATTACAATTTTATGCTTTTATAATGTTCATCTATTTTTTCCCATGTTGGAACTTTATGGTTTAAATACCATTGATTTATATTATTTTCATTTGATTTTGTAAGTTCCATAGCGAGCCAATTTTTCAAGGTTAACTATAGAGGACCCACTGTTATAACTTGGGCCATATCATAGAACTGACTTATCCATCTTGTGGAGTATCCCTCCATCCTATTATGATGTGCACTTACTTTCTATGGATTTTCCCTCCATTTGGTTATATTTGATCCACTTTGGAGGGATGATATTTCTATGGAGTTTCTCTCCATTTGATTTTATTTGTTCCATTCTGAAAGATGGTATTTATATGGAGCTTCCCGCCATTTTGATTTATTTGATCTACTTTGAAAGGATGATATTTATATAGATTTTTTGTCCATTTGTTCCTCATAAAATGATGTTATTCATGGATTTTCCCTCCATTTTTAGTATATTTTACCCATCTTAAAGGTAATATGTTGCAATTACATTTGGTAAATATGTTGGCAAATCAGGATCTTGAGTTGGTAGGTGCTTGAGTCACATGTTTACTGAGTTATCTTTTTCTCTCGTCATATTTCTTTAATAAATATACTAACATGATAGAATTTTGCATACTTTATTTCTTAGATAGTAAGTCATGCAAGTTGTGGCGGGGGCACCATCATTAACTTGCAATGAGATGGCTCATTAGTGGATTGTCTATATCCACATGATTGATGCAATGTTGATGTTGGTGGCATTAGTTGGCCTTGTCTATGGTCATTTTTGTATTAGTATATTACCTTCATATAAGCATTGATAAATACTTTCATAGCTGATTTGTTTATATATTTAGAGCATATGATTTATCTTGATATCAAGTTAGATCCATTGTTTTTCAGTGATAGCTAACATTTACACTTATAACTCTATCCCAATTTACTCTATTACAGTTTTCTTATACTTATAATATTTCAAAAGGATTTCTAACTTGAATATAATTTGAAATTCTCTTTGTGGATAGTTTTCGTGCTTCTTATTTCTATTTTTCAGGTAATCTATCAAGGCATGTACAAGAGATCATTATTTGTTGTACATATCCTATGCACCATGAATTGACTTGAAGATGTAGCACATTCAAAGGACCTATCCATTTCTCTTGGCTCTTCAAAGATGTACCCACCCTAATAAGATATATTTTGCACAATTGAAGACATTTCAAAGATTAAGTTGTATTTTTTGTAAATTGAGTTTGATACCTGTTGTCACTAAGGTTTGCACCCTTGTCCAAAGCCTATGCATGAGGACAACCTAGTGAAACATGGAAACAACCTCCAAGCTATGGGACTTGAACTGTGAGGTTGAGTCTCCAGAGAAGGCTGGATTCCTCTTACTATCAAGGTGCACCCAAATACTCTTGGAAGGGAAAAGGGAGAAGGATATTTAAAGAAGCAAATCTAACTATTCTAATCTAGGGAGGTGATGCACCAAAATAGAGTGTTTGGGCCAATCTCTGCCCATACATGCACTATAGAACCAGAATGAAACTAAGGATATATGCATCTAGACTTGCTTTAATCTAATAATCACATGCAGATCAGAAGACCAAGATGAATGACACAAGGAAAGAGAGATTCACTTATATTATCATTCATTAGCCAATAAGAGATACAGTCATGCAGTTTATAGATTTTCACAAAACACTAGTGGAGGCAAAGAGTTCTTGCACTTCACACCAATGGCTAAAAGAGATAAGGTAGAAAATCATGCAGTTCAGAGGCACAGGGGAATTTACACTAAAAATTTGCAGAGCAATAATAGAGAAAATAGAGAAAGGTCGACTTGAACAAAATCTACAAAAATTGCCTTTATAGTTCAGGCATAACTGAGATGTCCTCTAACTATAATTACTTTGTAACCACTACATTGAAGTCCTACATAGAACAATCATGGGGATTTTGAAGAAAATATGATCTCAGTATAGTTTTTGGTACCATGAAATCTGATTTTTTATCTAAAAGAGGGCCTTCAGAAGACAGAAACGGTGCCATAACTGTTCTCTAACCAAATAGATAGATTGGATTGGGGTGGTAGGGTGTCTCTACATGCTTTGCATTCACTTCTTATGGTTGGAATCAATCATGAAGATCAGATTCGTGCAAAAAACCTCGATTTCTCCTATTTCCATCTCATGAATCAGCAAGGTCAACAAGTCAACTAGATTCTAGCACCGAGATGAGCCATGTGGACCAATGGTCCTTTTCATTTTGCCACTCGACGGAGTCTTCTCGAGTTTGACCACATCCTTCTTTACTATCTGTGCCAACTCCTCAAATTCTAACCACAACGATCACATTAACTACCAGCGCCTCCACATTAATACCTTGGCCGATCTTGCTGGGACACGTATCACATAGGTGTTTCCTCGCAAAGTTTTTAATACCTTGGCCGGTCTTGCTGGGAGACGTATCACATAGGTGTTTCCTTGCAAATTTTAACTTCCTTGCACCTTCATATTACGAGAAAGCATCGATCGTGATCTCCAAAAGATCAATGACCATGAAGATTCTTTGTATACTACGCCTGTCCTCTTGAAATTCTTGGGCCCACAAAACACTCAGCAACTGACTCAACCTGACATGGCCCCATCTAGCATAACTCTGGCACACAACTGGCATCACCCTACAACATGTGGAATGGACCTGACCCCACAAGGACATGCGGCAGTGAGGCGCTTGCCCACAATATTTAAATTCCTTGCATCTTGATATTGCAGGGGAGCCTCAGTCACAGATTTGTTCACATTAGATGGTGAGAATTCTTTGTCCATCACTCTACAAGAAGGGCGGGCATCTGGTGTCATGCCAGCCACATGTCGCAAGGGCGCATACTCACAATACTTAAAATCCTTACATCTTCATCTAGCGGGCATGCACTAGCCTTGGATCTGTAAAGATCTGATGGTGGTCAAAACTTGCACCTTCTAAACCTCTATGGAAATCCATCGTGACATCATCCAGATGCATGTCGCTAGGGTGCTTACTCGCATTGTCAAAAAGTCTGTCAAAAAACAAAATATGGGGGAGCGAGCACCAATGGAATCGCCAACTCATCCTACCACTTGTCCATCTGGTCTGTGATGGTCCAGAGAGGATGGACCCACCCAAACCACGTATCGCCAAGGGGCTTTCTCACAATGTTTAAAGGTCGAGCATTTTCAAGATGCGGCAAAGTGTCCACCGTAAATCTACGCGAGATCTAACGGCACAAAAAGTTGGAGGCCCGCGAAGCAAAATGGGAAATACACTAAGGTTTTAATTGTTTAATTTTGTATTTCTCGAGCAATTCAATAATTTTAAATCTGGGAACTAGCCATTAGGCAAGGCAAGCATTTGAATTCAATTTTTTGGCCGGGGGGGCAAAAATAGGCAACATTTCTAGCAACTCAGAGGGGATGCGAGCCTTCTATGCATATGACCAATGGCCTTGCACATCCATTGGGCTTATAGAGGTTGTGGAAAACGTGAATCACTATGCCATAAAAAATCCTAACCCTACCCTTGTAGGCATAGAACTTTGAAGAAACTCTATTTCTACAACTGGAGCAAAAAATCAAATGTCTCTACAACCTTCAAAAATTTCAAAACTTGTTGTCTCACAGAGGGACAACCTTGTGCTCGTGCACTTCTTGTAAAATAGAAAACAAAAAAGAACATAACTATACTAACTATGTACATGGAACCTCAAACCCTATTAGAAACATGGCTTAAGATAAATCCCATTAACTGGGATGGGCAGAATTTCACCATTAGACCTGCTCACAACTTTCAATCAAATAGGGATCACTCCACATTGCATCAAATTTTGAGTGCCTCCCTAGTTTTTCCCTATCTACATCCCATTTCAAAACTAGATCACCATCTCTAAAAGTCTTGATCCTAGCCTTTTTGTCAAAGCTCTTCTTCACTTGTTGCTTATGTACCTCTAGAGTTTGTATGGCCTGATTCCTTTTCTCTTCCATATCCATCAGCTCTGCCATCCCTACTATCATGGCATCATTTTCAACTAGCTCTAACTGATGAGCCAATTCTAGGGCTGGAAACTCCAATGAGATTGAAAGTCTTGCTTCTCTACCATATACTAACATAAATGGAGAATTCAATATTGATCTCTTAGGTGTTATCTTGTCAGCCCACAGAGTTGTCCTTAACTTTTATGCCAACATCTCTAGTTATCCTCTATTTTCCTTCTAATAATTCTAATCAGGTTCTTGTTGGATGACTCAACTAGGCCATTGCCTTGAGGATAGTAGTTTGATGATGTGCTCAAGTAAATGTTGTGGTCAATTGCCCATGCACAAATCTAAGCTCCTACAAAAGATCTTGCATTATCTAAAATAATGGTTGAAGGAGCACCAAACCTAGTCACAATTCCATCAAGGAACTCCACAACTGAAGATTCTATGGCATCCTTCAATGCAACTACCTTTGTCCATCTAGTGAAGTAATCTGTAGCAGCTAGAATCCACTTGTGACCAAAACTGGAGGGAGGATTGATGGGGCCTATGAAATCCAATCCCCACTGAGCAAAAGGTTGGTCCACCTGAATGGGATGAAGAGGAAGAGCCGCAAGCTTATGTTTTCCAGATAAGAAGGCACATTTTTCACACTTCCTCACATACCTATGACAATCATGGAACAAGGATGGACAAAAGTAACTAGCCCTCATGATCTTCATTACAGTTATTCTAGCTGAGAAGTGGCCACCATGAGGACCATCATGAAGCTCCTTGATCATTCTTTTAGCTTGGTCTTTGTCAATGCATCTTAGTAGGGCTCCATTAAAATCTTTCGTGAAAAGGATACCATCAACTATGACATAAGGGATTTACTACAATCTATATTGTTTCCTTTTAGCTTTATCTAATCCTTAAGGGTATCCATTGCCTAATAAGAAGCTCTTCATGTCATCCACCCAATTCCTTGGGCCATCATTTCTTACTTCTTGTTGTTCTATTAATACCATGGAAACTTCCTCATCTAATTCTTGAGGTGATAACATTTGCTTACACAATCCTTTCCCTCTTACTAGCTTGGTGACCTGGATGTCAACATCATATTCCATTACCTTTGTGATCCAACCAGCTCTTTTCTCACTGACATCTTTGCTCAAAAGGAAATCCTTCACACTAGCATGAGGTACTAACAAATGAATCCTATTATGAGACAGGAGGTTTCTAAATTTCTTTAAAGCTCTGATGACTGTAAGGGCTTGCTTCTCAACATAATTTTACTTATCTTCATACTCCTTGAGCCTTTCACTAAAGAAGGCTATGGGTTGTTCTTCATTCTTGTCATTTGTTTGAGTCAAGACAGCAGAGATACTTGACTCACCACCTAAGGTATAAAGAATGAAATCCTTTTCAAAGTTTGGATTGATGAGAGTAGGGGCTAAGGCTATGGCTGCTTTGATCTCTTCAAAACTTTCTCTCCCTTCCTTGGTCCATGCAAAGACTATACTTTTCTTGAGCATAGTTGTAAGGGGTTTCACCATGGTAGCAAGATTAGGAATAAATCTTCTCACAAAATTTATCCTACCAAGGAAACTTTGTAGCCCTTTCTTATGTTTAGGAAGGGGAAGGGTAAGTATTGCTTTTGTTCTCTCTGGATCAATGGTTAAACCATCCTTAGATACAATGTGTCCTAATAATTTTCCTTGATTGGTAGCAAAGAGACACTTGCTTGGGTTAAGAGATACCCCAAATTCTCTACACCTTAAGAATACCTACCTGAGATGACCAAAATGATCATCTACGTTCTTTGAATATACTGTGATATCATCAAGGTAAACTAACACAAACCTTTCAATCATATTCTTGTAAGCCATTTCCATTGCCTTTTGGAATGTGGCACCTAGATTAGTTAGTCCAAATGGCATTTTAAAATAAGCATAGGTACCCCACTTGGTAGTGAATGTGGTCTTGTATCTATCAGACTTGTTGACTAGCACTTGATTATAACTAGAGAACCCATCAAGAAATGAAGATCTCTCTAAACCACTGACCTTGGATAAAATTTGCTCCATAGAAGGAAGAGGATGGTGATCTTTAAGGGAAGATTGGTTAAGGTCCCTAAAGTCCACACACAATCTAATTTCTCCATTCTTCTTCCTAATAGGGACAAGGTTTGCTACCCATGATGAGTGCTTGATAGGGAAAATTATATTGGCCTCAATCATTTTGGATAGCTCCTTTCTCATTAAGGGTTCAATTTTAGGATTCACTAGTCTTTGTTTTTGTCTTACTAGTTTTACATCATCAATTAAATCTATGGTATGCTGAAACAATCTTGGGTCAAAGCCCTTTAAGTCATCATATGTCCAAGAAAATACATCATTAAATTCTTGACATCGATGAATAAAATTTTCTTGTTCAATTTCAGAACATACCTTCCCCATGTTTAAGGACTTTCCATCAGCAACCATGACTAGAGTATAGTCATCTTCATCAGTAGCTAGGTTCATGACTCTACCTCTTGCTTGATCATCAGGATTAAAAATACTCTCTAGAGTAATGAGACCTTTAGGTAGCTTGTTGGAGCTGAGATTAATGATTTGGTCACCATACTGATCCTGCAATCTCGACTGGTTTCTATCTAAAAATTTTGCTTCATTCTGCAAGAAGCTCACAATTTGCTCATTAGACTCAAACAGTTTCCAATGGGTGTTATTGTCAGGGATGATAGGCCTTACTACCACTTTGATTTATTTCTCTTTCTTCCCCTTGAGATTCCTTGGCACATCATGAGATGCACCTATTGCTGCAAGTCTATCAGCATGTCTATTTTCTTTTTTGGGGATGTTTTGGATGTTAAATGCATTGAAACCTTCAACCAAATCCCAAACTCTATGTTTATAAGACTTGAGCAAACCATTTTTGTTGATATTCTAATTTCTCACTTAATTCACCACCAACTCACTATCTCCATATACACTTAAATCTTGGATTCCTCTTTTTTGAGCAAGTAGGAGACCTTGAATCAAGGATTCATACTCGGCCACATTATTAGTGCAACTAAATTGGAGCCTGGATGAGAAATAATACCTTACTTGTGCAGGAGAAATCAACATCACACCAGCCCCTAATCCATTCTTATTTCTTGAGCCATCAAAGTACATACTCCATATACCACTTATATCTCCTTTAGTCTCTACAAGATTGGGAATGAGAGCATCCCTCCCTAATATACAATATGTACTAAGGCTTGTTTCAAGGATTTCTAGCATAGGATCAAATTGATATGCATTAGCCCATTCATCTAAGAGAAAATCAAGTATCTCTGCTAGGGAAGTAGCAGGCTCATTTACTATGTCATTCTCATCCACCTCTAGGATAGTACAATTCATGTTGATGAGATTAGTGGTGTAGGGTTCAGTATGATGGAGAGCTAGAGGCTCTACTCTAATTGAAGCTTTGGCTCCATATCTTGTTCTAAAAAACATATATGACCAATCAGAAGATAAGTAACCCCCTATTTGGGCAGTGAAGTCCCTTGACAGACAAATGGCAAAGTGTGGCTTAACTTCAGCCACTGATATATCTTGAGTTATAGTACAACCAGGGCATGCATCTAGGGCCATCTCTACATTTCTAAGGATCCTTGTAGTCTTGACAGTACTACCATCCAACTATAATACATCCTTAATAATGGACTCATATTTCATTTCCAAAGCTTCGGCAACACACCTAGGCATTACTGAACTACTAGCCCCTGAATCAATCATGCAATTATGGACTATTTTATCCCCTATAATTAGAGAAACATAGAATGGAGGAGGTCTAACCTTTTTACTTGTTTCTACCTTATCTGATGGTTGCACTAGACTTGTGGCACTTTCCATGCTAGGTGGATGATCATTTGGTTCAATACTCTCCAATTCCTACTGCAGCAACCACTTTTGCATGGTATAGTAGCAATAGCATCCCACATAGATATATTCACATTTTTCATCTTCATTTGCTCTACCACATTAAATGGAGTAGAGGGCACTTTGGTAGAAGCCTTGGGAGTTGCCCTTGCAGGAGGTTGAGATGGAATAACTAGAGGATCACTCACATCCTTTCTGACATTATATTGCCTTTGCTTCTTAAAAACATTGGATTTCTCATTGACTTCTTGTTCATGAGGTATTACATTTGAAGTTGAGGCCTGATCAGGGGAAGGGAGGGCAGCATCTTCAATAGCTCTTCTTTTGCTCCTGGTATTGTGAGCAATGGAATCTTGGTTAACATTACAATGTTCCTCCATCTGATGGTTCATGAAAGAACAATCACCTTGCCCTTGCACATATGAGGCATCCTTAAATTGTCCTTCCTAGTATGATGGTTGTATTGCAAACTCTTGGATGGTCAAAGCTAAATAAGATTCAGCCTTCTGACACATGCAACGAGCATAGGAGTAGTTATAGGAGGGACAAAAATCCTAATCTTGGGCCATGTTTTTTTGAGGGACTATGGCCCTACTTTGGTTTACATTTGAGGTTAAAGCATGACTACTCTACCTATTCTGATTAGAAGAATTGTTCCCATAATTCTAATTTGGAGGCCTACCACTATTCATAGTTTGATGTTGCAATTGATGAGCCTTACTACCTTGAGCTTGCTGTCTCTCTAAAGCTACCACCTTATTACTCATTTTTTGCATTACAGAGAAACTATCCTCCAACTTCTTGTCTTGGCCTTGCAATCTCTTATCTAGATTTTGCATCATAGATTGCATCACCTCTTTGATTTCATCTATCCCATTTGAAGATGTAGAAGCTTGAGGGGTTGGGGTAAGGGATTGTGATGTGGAAGTTGTGGGAAGAGGAGTCACTGCTGGTTGGTGGTTTGAGACATCAAGGAAGAAAGGCATAGGAGGCCTTGGAGCTAACTTCCTTCATTGTCTCAATATATTTTCTTCCCTTATTGCTATGTCATAAGCATTAGGTAATGTATCCCCTCCCATAGTTTGGATTGTAGTGGCAATGTCACTATTAAAGGCTCTAAGGTAATGCAAGAAGGCATTACCAGGGGTAGGCTTCACTAAAATAGGTATTCTATCCCATGTTTTTTGAAATCTATAATTGAAATCAGTCATACATTCATGGGGGGCTCTTTTTATGGTAGTCAACTGCTCCAAAAGTGATAGATGATCACTTTTGTCCTCAAAGTGTTTGCATAGTCCTACTCCTAGACCATCCCAATCTTTTATAGAGCCATGAGCCAAACCTCTGTACCATTGTAGTTCTTTTCCTTCTAGGGATGAGGCTAGAAGCCTAACTGCAACATCATCCTCTATGATACCATGGATATTGCAGACATGTGCAACCTCTTGAATATGTTGTAAGGGGGAAATGGAGGTTTCACCAGTAAACTCTGGTATACTTTTGAGTGTAGCTACTGGTATGTCATGCCTTTGGGCCAATAAGAGAGGACTCCCACCATTAAAGGTGGCAAAAGCATGAGGCTTAGGCTATGCCATATAAACAAGTGATCTATTGATATGTGTTGATGGAAATCTAGGCTGAAATCTAACAGTAGGAGTAGAGATAGATCTTGCAAGTGTACTTTACTATTGCACTCCTAACTGGTGATAAAGATACTCCAGTCCTCCTTCTTCTAGGATTTGAAAGTGAAAGCTCTTGGTACTGAAAATTACCTCTAGAAGATGCCCTTGTTTCTGCCTTGGACATCAAATCTTGCAACTTTGGTATAGAACAAGATGTGTTTGAAGCTCAGAGTCGCCAAGTCTTTTGAAGAATGAACCCTTTGAAGGCCTAAATATTGAGGCCAAAACTATCTCCTCAGTATTAATCTTGAAATCTTCCTTCTAACACTAGTAGACTTAAAATCTTCTTATATATGTCCCACTGGGCATGCCAAAAACTGTTTTCACTGAGGTTTGCACCCTTTTCCAAAGCCTATGCATGAGGAAAACCTAGTGAAACATGGAAACAACCTCCAAGCTATGGGACTTGAACTGTAAGGTTGAGTCTTTGGAGAAGGCCGGCTTCCTCTTACTATCAGGGTGCACCCAACTACTCTTGGAAGGGAAAAGGGAGAAGGAGATGCAAAGAAGCAAATCTAACTATTCTAATCTAGGGAGGTGATGCACCAAAATAGAGTGTTTGGGCCAATCTCTGCCCATACATGCACTATAGAACTAGAATGAAACTAAGGATATACGCATTCAGACTTGCTTTAATCTAATAATCACATGTAGATCAGAAAACCAAGATGAATGACATAAGGAAAGAGAGATTCACTTATATTATCATTCATTAGCCAATAGGAGATACAGTCATGCAGATTACAGATTTTCACAAAACACTAGTGGAGGCAAAGTGTTCTTGCACTTCACACCAACGGCTGAAAGAGATAAGGCAGAAAATCATGCAGTTCAGAGGCACAAGGGAATTTACACTAAAAATTTGCAGAGCAATAATAGAGAAAATAGAGAAAGGTTGACCTGAACAAAATCTACAAAAAGTGCCTTTATAGTTCAGGCATAACTAAGATGTCCTCTAACTGTAATTACTTCGCAACCACTACATTGAAGTCCTACAGAGAAAAATCATGAGGATTCCGAAGAAAATCCAATCTGATTATAGCTTTTGGTACCATGAAATCTATTTTTTTTAACTAAATGAGGGCCTTGAGAAGACAGAACTGGTGCCATAACTATTCTCTGACCAGGTAGATAGATTGGATCGGGGTGGTAGAGTGTCTCTGCATGCTTCGCATTCACTTCTGGTGGTTGGAATCGATCATGAAGATCAGATTCGTGCAAAAAACCTTGATTTCTCCTATTTTCATCTCATGAATTAGCAAGGTCAGCAAGTCAACTAGATTTTGGCACCAGGATGAGCCATGTGGGCCAATGGTCCTTTTCATTGTGCCACTCGACAGAGTCTTCCTAAGTTTGACCACGTACTTCTTTACTATCTTCGTCAACTCCTCAAATTCTAATCGCAACGGTCACATTAACTACCAGCACCTCCATGTTAATACCTTGGCCAGGCCTGCTGGGACATGTGTCACTTAGGCATTTCCTCGCAAAGTTTAACTTCCTTGCACCTTCATATTGCGGGAAAGCATCGATTGTTGATCTCTAAAAGATCAATGACCATGAAGATTCTCCATATATTGCGCCTATCCTCTCGAAATTCTTGGGCCCACGAGACACTCGGCAATTGACTCAACTTGACCTAGCCCCATCTGGCATAACTCTGGCACACAATTGGCATCACCCTGTAACATGTGGAATGGACCCGACCCCACAAGGACACGCAGCAACGAGGCACTTTCTCGCAATATTTAAAGTCCTTGTATCTTGATATTGGGGGGAAGATTCGATCGCAGATCTGTTCACATCAGATGGTGAGAATTCTTTGCACATCACTCTGCAAGAAGGGCAGGCCTGTGGAGTCACCCCAGCCACGCGTTGCAAGGGCACATACCCGCAATACTTAAAATCCTTGCATCTTCATCTTGTGGGCATGTACCAGCTATGGATCTACAAAGATCTGGCGGGGATCAAAACCTACGCCTTTTGAACCTCTGTGGACATCCATTGTGACATCATCTAGATGCATGTTACCAGGGCGCTTACTCGCATTGTCAGAAAGTCTGTCAGAAAACAAAATACAGGGGAGCGAGTGCCAATGGAATCACCAGCTCATCCTGCCACCTATCCATCTGGTCTGCGACGACCCAGAGAGGATGGACCCACCCGAACCATGTGTCGCCAAGGGGCTTTCTTGCAATGTTTAAAGGTTGGGCATTTTCAAGATGTGAGAAAGTGCCCACCATAGATCTGCGCAAGATCTAACAGCAAAGAAAGTTGTAGGCCTGCGAAGCAAAAATGGGAAATACACTAAGGTTTTAATTTTTTAATTTTGTATTTCTTGAGCAATTAAATAATGTTAAATCTGGGACCTAGCCATTAGGCGGGGCAAGCATTTGTATTCAATTTTTTGGCAGGGGGGGGCAAAAATAGGCAACAGTACCTCTTTTTGTAATATATCCAAATAAAGATTAAAGGAGGTAATTAGAATAAGTAATATTTTCTTAATTATATTTATTTATTAATTGAGATAAAACAAGGTATCCCTTATGTAATTTTGTGTCCTCTTGTAAAAGTGTAAAGACATGTCACTTGTTTTTCCTCTTGCACATGTGTGAGGATGTGTCATTTTGTAATTCCTTTATTAAGGGAAATAGTTTATTCCTCCTTAAGAGGATCATGACACTTGATACACACACTTGTGAATGTAGCAATCATTCACATGGGAGTTACTAAATAACTCCTCTTCTTGTCTCTATAAAAAGAGATGCTCCTCTCTTAGTCTCTACACCAAACACTTATTATGTAGTATTTATAATGAGCTTATGGCTCTCTCTCTCTCTCTCTCTCTCTCTCTCTCTGGGCATTTGTCTCATTCATATAATTCACATGGGGTTTTTTCATTTTTTTCCCTTAAAAAATATTTTGTCTCCTCTTGTATTGATCTTTGCAAAGCTCTCTTTGACTTTGAATTTATGGTATCTATTTTCATAACTAGCTCTCTTGGAATATTTCATTTCATTTTGATATTATTATTTAATAAACTATTGTTTGGATATAATTTTATTATATGTGTTTATTAATGCAAGTGTAATTATAGCTCTTGCATTAATAAACATATAATTAATTATTTAGTTATATTTTAAGAGGACCTATAATGGAAGTCACTATACATTCATTTACTTATTATTGTTGAAACTCTGAGTGGAACTATAACTAATTTAATTATAACTATAATTTAAGTTGAGTTACTATATATTTAATATTAATATTAGACTCAATATTAAATGTAAAGTAATACTTTAAATTAAATAAAGTTGGTAATATTTTTTAATCTAATGATTTAAGTTATTAATTAAGTCATTTATGATTTATGATTATTTAAGTTAATAAAATGATAATAAGATATAGTCGGGAAAGATAAAATATTAATATAGTTAATATTTAATTAAGAGTTACTTTTTTTAAGTGAAGTATTAAATTATTTAACAAATTATGAGAAATAGTATCACTATTGTATTGATGTATCCTTATAAACATAAGATTTTATAAATATTATTTATTTGAGAAACTATTAACCTTATTAATCACATGATGATTTAATACTCATGAAGAATTTATAACTACACTTATATGCTATGGGTACTCATATCTTTCATTGAATAAAAACCCTTATAGTTAAATAGGACTAGAGAGTATAAATTAACAATGGTAAAACTAAATTTTTATTATTGTTGTATTTTTTGTATGTGGTTTTGTTGGATTTTTTTCTAGTGGTTATTTTGGGGTTGACATTTACCCATGTAGGAGATATGGTCTAGAGGCTATGCGATATTATTTTTTATGTAAAATGATATGAACATTTTTATGTCTCGATTAGTCCATGTACAGTTTGGAGTGTACCTATGAGTAATGTTACTTGTTGTGATCATTATGTCCTTTAACAGTTAAATTAGTTAAATTTGATTTACCCAGTCACCTTTTTTATCATTTATGTTCTTCTAAATTTTAAACGGTTGTCTTTATGAGTTATGTACTCTATGTTGGAGATAGATGAGATTGATGTTGGATTATCATTGCTCTCCTCAACTCATTTGGACAAAGAAGCATCCACTCAAGAAACCCTTATAGTTAAATTGGACTTTAGAATATAAATTAATTGTGGTAAAACTAAATTTGAATTATTGTTGTGGTTTGTTTTGTATGTGGTTTTGTTGCATTTTTTTTAGTGGTTATTTGGGGGTTGAGGTTTACCCATAGGAATTATGGTCAAGAGGCTATGGGATTTTATTTTCTATGTAAAATGATATGACCATTTTTATGTCTCGATTAGTCCACATACAATTTGGAGTGTACCTGTGAGTAATGTTACTTGTTCTAATCATTATGTCTCTTAACCAAAAAGGGATGACTACATTATGTAGTTAAATTTGATTTACTTGGTCACTTCCTGTTGTCATTTATGTTCTAAATTATGGATGGTTGTATTATAGATTATGTTACTTTATGTTCACTCTATGATCTAGATGGTTATCTTCATGAGTTATGTACTCTAAGTTGGAGATAGATGAGATTGATGTTGGATTACCATTGTTCTCTTGTTATGAGACTTTGTGAATTTTTACTGTGATTATGAGATATCCATTATGGAATAGATGATTTTTTGAGATGTTATATTGAGATGGATAGTGGGTTCTTGTAGGGATGTGATATTTTTTCCTATGCTCCATTATTATATTTTGGTGAATTTCATGATTGTAGTTTTATCAGAATATTTTGTGGAATTTTTTAATTCTTCTATTTTGGTTTCTCTAAATCAAGCACTAGGGTAGCTTGTTTAAATTTATACTGGGGAAGTGGTTTGCAATAGGATTTGAGGCTCTAAGTGGCTACCAGGGTAACTCATTATAATTAACTTAGTTGAGTGATGACACTACACATTAAGTGGTGGGTTTTAAATTAAATCAATTAGATAATTGTGTTCATTGCCCATACTTTTGAGCACTAGTATAGGCCAAGATGGGAGTGGTAGAAGATACTTGATCCAAGTCTTGCATAGTTAGTAAGTCTTGTTTGTATGAAAGGTTACTGATGTCGCATAGAGCCACTAGGTAGTCATGGTCCAAAGAGCTTTCTAGAGTAACCTTAGAGCTGACTCATGTGATGACACATTTCCATATACATATTAGCTTTCCTATATATTTAGATTTGTGTATTTATGTAAGTCTCCTCTAGGATGATTTATGTTGTTTGTATAGCACCACATGAGATAGAAAGCTTTCATGATCCCTTGTCTAGGATTTGTGTTGGTAATTTTATGATTAGATTATCTGTTCATGGACCAAATGTTATCTCCCTAACATGGACTTGATTAGGCTTCCATGAGATCAAGAGGTAGTGACTCTCTTATCATGGGGATCCCTACAAATTTGTACCAATTTTGGATGTTCCATTATTGCAACTATATCATTATCTTATCTCTTTGAGACATTCTCTAGATTGTTGATGTACTTGTGTATTCATGTATTTTGTATTTGTTTCTTAAGGTCCTTATGGGATAATATATTGTAATGTATTTTATTTTATTTATCATTGTATCTATGTGGCATGCACAATGCACATCATGTGTTTGGATGTATTGTTTTGATATCATATGTATTTTATGTGTTTGTTTATAGGATCATGTATCAAACGTTTCATTATAGATGTGGACATTGTATTCAAGATTAAATCTAATTAATAATTTTTCATACATGTGATTCAATGTTGAGCAACCCTTAAGAAATGGAAAGTATATTTGTATTGCTTTATGTGAATGATATGTGAAATATTATATTACTTCAACATTTTTATCTTGATGTTGTATAAGCTTTTGAAAAAAATTGATAAGTATTATAACATATTTAGGTTTATTTTTGTTTAATTCCCTACCAAGGCGTTATACAACCCCTAAGCCAATCAATCACTTAATTGGTCATGCCAGTTCAACCCTGTGATAATAAAAATCTATATCTTGATTCCTTAGATCCAAACAATTCTCGATGGTGATTCATTCCTCAATCCTACATTGTTGCATGGAACCATGTCCACCATAGTCATTCATATGCAACTCCTTGCAACCAGTTGCTTGCACTACCATATTAACTATGACATCATCTATGTAGAAAACTCAATCATACCCCCACCCCTCCAACAAGTACTAACATAGGTTACCTAAAAAGATGTGCCCCCTTCTACGAGAAAAAACAAATGTCAATTCATTCATGTTACTCAAAGTTTATAAGAATGCATTTAGAAGTCTAAAACCAACAATTAGAATTTCAAGGCCACTTACATTGCTACTTGTACATGTTATGATCAAGTAACATTTGGGGGGGGGGGGGGGGTGGGTAAATCAATTTTGTAATGCATGTAACCTAATTCAATGCTTTATTACTTAACCATAAAAGTAAAACATACCTTAAATCAAAAAACCATAATTTGTTCTCAAGGAAAACTTGGCCAAGGGAAAACTCTAATGACAATTGAACCCACAAGATGATGCACTAATCTAAAAAATATCTCGATTAGGAGTCATTACATAGCTTTTAATGCATAAGTCCCTCTTAGGAGATAAGACCAGTTAAAGGTTTGCAACCATGTTAGGAGTTGAGATAATAAATTAAATTTTATATATATATATATATATAAGGAGCACACTTACTCAAGAGTGAAGGTTGCATCAACCTTATGGACTCAGTATTTAAATATAAATAAAGTACTATATAAAAAAAATGAACTATACATGACATCACAATGTATGATTAGCTCAATTGTAGCTCGCATTTGTTCTAATCTAGCATTAAGGCTTGAACATAGCATCATCTAGCCCATACATCATATACTTCATCATTGCATACCATATAAAACTTCCCTTTATATCCTTATGATTAATTAATTTAGTCAACTTGCTTAACACTTCATAAAACATGTCCATTCAAATACCAAGATACAAAATTGACCCATGTTATGCAAGAGTTGACCTTGGATGTTGTCCCTCCACTATTGAGCAACTAAATTGTCAAAACAATTCAATTAGCTAAGCCAAATTATCTAATCCATAAGTTGTCTTATAACTCTTCCATGCTCTTCTTTGCTTTACATCACCAAAACACATGATATTTTACTAAGTGCCTTATTTTACCATACATCTTATTTTTGAAAGTTTATCATTGTGGTGTTGGTTTATGCAAATCACATAATTCAATTTCTATTATCGATTCTTTTTCTATTTAGAACCTAATATGAACATAATTTACACTCCTTTGGCAATCAAATAATTTGCACATGAACACTTTTTCATACTTTTCCTATTGTAATCACATAATTTTGCATAATCTTCCCATCAACACAATCTTTGTTCAAAATGAAGTAGTTCTTTTGCACCATAAATTTGTCAACAACCCCATTCTGTCAAACTAGTGATCAAAGTTGTACCTCTAATTATTGTCTTGGGTTAGATTTTTGTTGGAGCACTTTTATGCAATTATTAATAGAGTTGTCCATCAAAATTCAACCTTTGGGTTTCTTCTTATTAACTCCAACATGTTTTATCAATTTTCTTTTATCATTATTAGATGGCCATATTTGGGGTTTGCTTCTTTTGTAGATTGTTTGTGCATGTGTTATATGCCACTTGCTTGGTTTGGGAGCCTTCTCTATTGGCTACAAAACCAATACTTGATTCAGCATCTAAGTTGAATCATTTCAGATTCAACACAAACAACCTAAAGTATTTCAATAGATCATGACATCTTACTTAATTCAACATATTCATCTTATCACTTGCACTACATTGTACCTAAGAATAAAGTCTTCAATTTCTTATTTCCTTCATTTACAACTTAATATTCATAGAGAATGTTGGTGTATGCACACACACAAAACATTGGATGTATGTTTTAGTTTCTATTTCTAAGTTGACTACACAATTAACTTTGCATGCCCCTTTAGCTAGTCAATGTCCCTAAAAATCATCTTCGCATGCCCTATAAACTGATGAAGTTCACAAAAATTTACTAGGGCAATCATACCATTTGGAAGCTTTTGTTTATGTCAATTGTAGAAAGAGTATGTGTGAAGAAGGTTGTCCTAATAAGGGTAACTTTAAGGCAAATTAATAAAATTTTCAATTTTCCATCATTAGTAGGGTGTCACAATTTATTCTAGAATCTACACCAAACTTGAGTATGACCATTAAACAAAACCTACCTTATGTTGAAGGTCATACTAGAAACTTTGCCATGTTTATCCATTAGTTATACAAATGTACTAAGACCAAGTGGCTTGGGAAGAATATCCACAACCTATTTGTGATTTGAATAGAATGATAGTTATATCATCATCAAGCATTGGGTAATTGTTTCAATAGGCTAGTGGGAATACCCCTAATACATTCCTTGTTGTGATACTAGCTAGGTGATGCAATGCAAGGTAATGTACCTCCAAGGAGATGACCTAGCCCCCAGTAGATAACCGCACAATGGAAATACAAAAATAACACAAAAGATGTGATAGAAAACCCAACTTCTTTATTCATCAAATAATTGATTACATGTAATGTGTCAAATTGTAAGGCCTTCCTAAATATGGCCAAATACAAAGAAAGTACAGTAATAGTTCTACAAGATCCAAATAACTCCTAGCTAGTCTATATCTATAATAGGATAGCAATCTACTAGAAACCCCAACCAAGATCTAAATTTGTACTTGCAAGCCACCAAGAATTTTTCTTGTTTCCCAAGCCCACAATCAGCTACTAGCTCTGCTAAATGTCGTTCCTCTCAATTACTCTTGCTCAACTCCATCATGAATAATAATGACTCTACACATCACAAGACCCTCTACTTATACCAAACCAAGTCATGGGTTAGCCTATCAAGTTACATTAAATATTTATGCTCACATTAAATAAATACTCAAACCATAAGTTGGTCTGACAAATTAAATAATACTTAGGATAGGCCCCAAGTTTACAATGAAAAACTAACGAATATGATAAAATAACTTTATGTGGCCTTAGATATAGGACCCCATGCCATCCAATGATCCATACGGAAGATTTCATAAGCCAAATCCCACATATCAAAGAGCATGGAAACAATCTCCAAATTCCACCCAAGAAACAGGAACACATTACCACCAGTCACCAAAAGAGCTCTAACTCCAATATGATCACTCTAATCCTTATGTGCTCATAGTACACATTAAATAAACACTCAACCCACAAGTCAACCTAGAAAATTAAATAATACTTAGGACATGCCCCAAGTTTACAATTCATAACTAACTCATGATAAAATAACTTTATGTAGCCTTAGCCATAGTACCACACACCATCCAATAATCCATATCAAAGAGCACATAAGCCAAACCCCATATATCAAAGAGTGCGGAAACAAATCTCCAAAGTCTACCCAGGAAATAGGAACATGTTACCATCGGCCACCTAAAGAGTTCTAACTCCAATATGATCACTCCAATCCTTATGTGCTAGTAGGACAAGGTCTACCAATATGCCTTGAACATAGCCCTAACTGTGCAAAACATAAGGCTCACAAAGTCAAAGCTTGATGCTCTTGCACCAAATTTCCCAAGTAAATAGAAAAGTGTGTCTCGCACTTTGATGCCAAAATAAATATTTGTACTCAACTTCATGCTCACCAAAGGCTTCCAATCCATCAAAGACGAGAACAAATATGAAAATCATCCATCTCTACTTCATCCATTCAAACATCAAAATCATGTGAATCTCAGCAACCAAATTAGCATGCCTACTCACAAGAACAAATTGAACAACATAAGGCTTCACAAATAATTTTTATAAAATCAAATCAGCAACATGTAAACCCAAATCCACAATAAAAGTGGCATGTAAATCCTCAGCTATGTCAACCACTAGCAAATTAGTAACATCCAAATCCACATCAACAGTAGCATGTAGATCCTCAATCACATTAGCAACAAGTGAATCCATATCAGCAGCATGTAAATCCAACTCTTCATCAATAGCACCATCCATATCATCAACATGTAGATCAATTTCCATATCATTAAAGAAAGTATCTCCAACCATATAATTAGTAACAGGTGAATCCAAAACCATGTCCACATTAGTAGCAATATGGAAATCCAAATCAAGAATAACTTGTACATCCTCAATCATCTCAATAGTAACATATGAATTCAGATCCATATCAACAATCATATGCAAATCCACATCCATATGTAAATCCTCACAATCAACAATCTCATCATCCACAATAAGATGCTCTGCAATTTTCATGTCAAACATGACCAAAATAAATATTTGTACTCAACTTCATCTTCATCAAAGGCTTCCAATCCATCAAAGACAAGAACAAATACAAAAATCATCCATCTCTACTTCATCCATTCAAACATCAGAATCATGTGAATCTCAACAACCCAATTAGCTTGCCCACTCACAAGAACAAATTGAACAACATAAGGCTTCACAAATAATTTCTATAATTGATCATAACCAACTATAATAGAATCCTCAAATATGAAAACCATGTCAGCGACATCAAGTAATTCTAAAACCAAATCAGCAACATGTAAACCCAAATCCAAAATAAGAGCGACATATAAATCCTCAACCATGTCAACCACTAGAAAATTAGTAACATCCAAATCCACATCAATAGTAGCATGTAGATCCTCAAAAAACATTAGCAACAAGTGAATCCATATCAGTAGCATGTAAATCCAACTCCACATCAATAGCAACATCCATATCATCAACATGTAGATCAATTCCCATATCATTAAAGAAAGTATATTCAACTATATAAGCAGCAACATGTGAATCCAAAACCATGTCTACATTAGTAGCAATATGGAAATTCAAATCAACAATAACGTGTACATCCTCAATCATCTCAGTAGCAACATATGAATTTAGATCCATATCAACAACCTTATACAAATCCTCATCAATATGTAAATCCTCATAATCAACAATCTCATCATCCAAAATAAGATGCTCTGCAATTTTCATGCCAAACACAATGAACTAATCATGAAAACAAATCTCCTTTCTAGTTAACAAGGTTAAAAACCTCTTTAATAAGCACAAGTACCTCAGCAACAATCATAAGTTGCTCTATAGGTTTCATATCAAAGTCCACAAAATTATCAACAAAACCATCCACACAAACCTCTTTTACCTCCACCTCAACCTTGTTAAGCCCTCTTCCTTTTCGAACAAGTATTCTAATAGCCTATTGGTTAACAGTTTGTCCCTCTTGCTAAATTGGCTTTACCTTGACTCTAGATGCCTAAAATGTGGGGAAACAAAAGAATATTACCAACAAATGGGTCAATGTGTGTGATATATCATTTCCCTCTCAATTGTAAGGTACATCTCCCTTATATGCAATATATGCAAGAATTGTGATTTTAAAGATCATTGGAAGAGGGAGTATTGCTCTTAACCTAAGAACAGAAGATGATAAATTAGGATGCTCATAACTACAAACACCCTAGGCAGAAATAGATTTGTGTAACCTATTACACCCAGTGGAATGGATGTCACAAGCTACCTTGAAGTTCTTCTAACATCTACTCCTACTTCTAAATGCAGATTAGTTCTATTGAAATACAATCTAGAGATAAAGCAGAGATGCACATGAAAGATGAAATGGAATCCGCCTTGACTAATAACTCTCCACTAAAATGGAATCTAGTAAGAAATCACCAAATTCAAATACATCTATCTTACTGTCCCATAGAAACTATTATAAAAATGCAAGGTTAGCTCAACTGAAAGAGACAATGAAGGAAACCAAAGCATGCTAATCCTAAATGGAATTAGAACATCACATTACCCACCTACAAACATCATACAAATCCTTCATTCCATTTAACTCTTTGATTCTCACTCAACATTTGGAAATATAGGGGGAAAAGTTAGACAGAATTCTTGATCCTTTCCACTAACTTGGAAGATTACATATATAGGCACCCTCTTAGGGTTCTTGGCTAGTTATAGATTCATTAGTTACATTAACAGAGCACTTGAAATGCTTGGAGATCCAACATTCAACAATTACAATTCAATACATTAGGAAAATAAATCAGAAATGATTAGAGTTCCTTCAAATAGTTCACATTTTCCTCTAATTTGTAGCAATCACATTGGTGCCAAATCCATATAATTCATATTCCAATGGTCACTGCCTTCAAATTTTGGTCGTTCATCTTAAATTAACGATCAATATTAAAACTTTATGACATTCCTATCATCGTTGTATTTCCTTCTATGGGTCCACCATTCCATGTGTCTCGTTGTCGTTTCCCCACATTGTGTAAACCTCAAGCATATCTAAAAAGAAGGAAAGCACACACCATAGATCTTCCAAAATCTAACAACGATAAAAAAAATTGATCTTAAGTCTCTTTGTTTCACGACACAGTACCCTCTTTCCAGCTAGGTACACTGTGGTAGAAAGATGGCATTAATTTATTGCTTAAAAACTCTGACGTTGGACCTCTTTACTCTATGGCACTTTGTGGAATGTAATGGGCCCCTTAGGACAGATGTCGAATCATCGCTTTCCCATATTGACTAAACCTCACGCATCTTCGAAATTGGGAAAACGACATCCGTCAAATCTTATAAGATCTAATGGTGGTAAAAATTGATGTTAAGTCTCTTTGTTGCATGGAGTAGGTCCCTCTTTCCAGCTAGGTACACTATGGCAGATAGATGGTAGTGCCTTATTGGCCGAAGTATTTGACGTTGGCTTGTATGTACCCCATGGAACTTCATGACTAGAATGTACCATGTGGAAAAGAATGGGTCCTTTCATGTACATGTATCATGTTGTCACTTGCCTTCTTTGTCTAAACTTCGTGCAACTTTGAAAAGCGGGAAAGCGACAAACATCAATCTTGTAAGATCCAATGGTCGAATTCATTCTCTTTTTTGTTTAATATTTAAATGGGACTCGGTCTAACAAGTAAGCATTTAACTTTTCAATTGGCCAATAGCATGTGTTCTTTCATTCAATTGACTTTTCAACTTGGTGATGTGGATGATTAGACATGTTTTGATTCATCGATTCAATTTCAACTCAGGTCTTTGCCACTTTTGATAGTGTTTCTTTGTCATTTCTGCATTTATTTGGTTCTCCTACATGTGAATTCAATGGATTCTTTTTGTAGTTCATTCTCATGATCTGTACATTGTCTTCAAGCTTGGTCTTTGATGTTCCTCTACTATATTTTCTTTGTATATCCTCATGATTTCTCCATTTTACCTACATTCTATCTTTAACGGAACACTTAATCACAGAATTAGGGTTTCTTATGAATAGGATTGTTTCTTTCTCTCTCTCATCTAGGGTATGCAGAAACTTACCCTCCCAAATCCTAGACACCTAGCTAGATTGAATCCATTACATTGTTTCTTGTATCCCCACCTAGGCAACTCAGAGGGAAAGATGAGAGAGAAAACCCTAATGGAAACCTAAACAAAACATAGACACGAAGACAATTGCCTTACCATTAACCTCAAAAGTTTAAGAATAGGGGACTAAAATCATTGCATCAGCTAGCTCAAACTAGGGAACTAGGCATGGTAGTGTCTAGTTAAGAACTTAGGAATCTTTGGTTTTGAAAAGAGCTCAAAAAAAATACAACAACAAGCTACCTACTTCCTTTATTGCAAACCAAATAGAAAAGATTAGTGCCTTAGTCCATTGGGTTACAAAGTCATAAATAGCATAGGGAGATGCTATGCATTTGGGTGGTGGGGAAGTAGGGTAGCCAACACAAAAGAAAAGAAAACACACATAAAGTAGAAAAGCAAAGAAAGACAACTACACTAGACACACACCTAACCTAACATATTTACAGAGGTGAGATGAATCTCACCTTATGAAAACAGCAGCAAAAGATACTCAAGTGAATCCACTTACTGATTGATTGAAGTAGGATCCCCTCTTGTACAATTGATTTTGATCTCTAAGTAGAGTCCCTACTTGTAGTAGTAGCAAAAGCATGACAACTCCAACTCTCCAAGTAGTATGTAGGGTTTGACTGGAAACCCACTTAGATCCAAAAAACCATGCTTCATTATATATTACCTCATCCTCCTCGGGTTCTTTGATGGCCTTTTTCTGATAATCTTCTAGAAGAGGAAGATGGTCATGCACCTCCTTATTAGGAGAAAAGTGATTGGTACTAGAAACTTCAATTACCCTCTCACATAATTGGGCTTTATTGATCAAGGTAGAGAAAATCTTCTCCTGCACAAGCTATGTTATTGGATGAGTACCCACTTCATTGCATTCAAGAACCAAATCTCCCTCAACTATGGAATGATATGTATTCTCCCTATCTTTCATTGCATCTTCATTATCTTCAGGAATGAAAGCAATAGGAATAAACACAAAAGGAGGAAGAGAAAGCTCAGCCATTAATGACCCCTCTTCAATTTTATTTGGTTTTGTACTTGGGCCCTCAAGTGATTCGTCTTTCCTTACATCATCTAGTGTAATGGTTCTTGCAATAATAGGCTTATACTTTAGATTGAAAATATATGGTTCATAAAGATGGGAAGGGAGAGCAGGAAACAACTCGTCTTCAATAGCTAGATCTGTCATACCTAAGTTGTTGTGAGAGATTTATGTTGTCTACTTCATTGTTTCCTTATAAGAGTTATGAACATTCAACAAACTCTCAAATAGTACATCCATCCTTAACCCTTTTGTAACAAGTCCTTCTTCATTAGGTGAGCATTTCTCTATAGGAGATGACCAAAATGGAACCACTTCTCTTTCCATGTCTTCTACTTTATTTTTGTCATCTAGGACTTGTTCTTTATCATCAGTGGTATAGTCATGGTGATCAGAAATAAAATTGCAAACGAAAGTGATCTCATAAAAAGGCTCATCCTCATCATCATAGACTAGTATTCTGTAAAGGATAGGGGTTGATTTCTTCTTTAGTCATTAGGCTTCCTATGTTATCTTTACAGGTATAATGAGAAAATTTAGCAATTTAAGGATTGGCATTCACAATATCCTTTTGAGGGTGTTCAACAAGAGAATCTATAATCTCAATAGGATGAGATAAACTTTGGCACATTTCAGATTTAGACACAATAGTTAGAACATCCCCATTATTAGGAATCTTAGCATCTTCTATTCCCTTCATCAATCCTGATAAATTTAAGCTCTTTTCAATCCTAATAACTTCTTGTTTAGTGGTTTCAAGATCACAAACCTCAATTTCTTTCAATTGTTGTCTTATCTCCAATGGCATGGCTAGGATGAAGAATACTGCTTGATTGTATGAGTTGGGCATGTTGTCTTCAAGAATCTCGGCCAGTATTTGATCAAGCCAGACCATGAAATCCTCAATCCCTTCATCATCATTCTTCTTTATTTTCAAAAGGTTGAAGATTAGTGGAGTCACATCTTCTTCTTCTTTTATAGGAAGTGCATGAGTCTTTTCTTCTTCATATTGATAGGGCTCTTCACTCTCAACATTTATCTTTTCAAATGAAGGTTTCCTTTTGAGATCCCAGACCAAGTTACTACTCTCACTCCTTAGCGGAACCACTCTAGCAAGTCAGAGTGGTAGACTAGAGGTCCTTCATGCCTCTATTCATCTTGTTCGGTGTTGGAGTTCTTCCAGTGGAAGAAGGGTCCCTATTTCTTACCTCTTTTTTGGCCCCTTTGGTGTTTTATTTATTTTGATCTCGCTTGCTCTTTCCCAAACATTATTTGGTCTCTTGTAATTCATTTCTTCCTTTCTTATATGCTTTCAATTCCTTAGACCCTCGGTGGTCTTTTGTTGGACATTAATAGATTATCTTATCTTATCTTATCTTATCTGACTTGTTTCCTTGGCAAAACCTCTTGTTCACTCAAGACTGAAAAATTATAAGAAACTTCATCATCATTCACCTTCAATTCTTCACTTAAATGTCATCCCCTTCTTTTGCAATGTTGCAACCATTTTGTTTTCACTTCCATCTCTTTCATCTTGTGATACCTAGCACAAACACTTTTCTATAATAGAACTGATAGATGGTCTTCTTCAATGCTCAAATTCAATTTTCTTCCTTGAGTGATGTTTTCTCTAAAAGCATCAAACATATTACACAATACTAGATCACTTTTTTTATGAAGTTTTATAAAGGAAGGATTCAGACTCTTCCCTTTCACAATTTTAAAAGGTGTGATCCTTTTAATCAGAGTTGCCAATCCTGAACATACATGATAATTTGAAACATAGGAGAATACTGATCTTTGATATACCAGAGATCCTATTAGGATTTCTCCCCAACAGAATTATTTGACAACCAAAAATTCATTCAAGTCTCCCAAGTAAAGTTGCCAAAAACTATTGGTTAACAATTTGTCCCTCTTGCTAAATTGGCTTTACCTTGACTCTAGATTCCCAAAATGTGAGGAAAGAAAAGGATGTTACCAAAAAATGGGTTTGTGTGTGTGTTATCTCATTACCCTCTAAATTGTAAGGTACAACTCCCTTACATGCAATATATGCAATGAATTGTGTTTTTAATAGATCATTGTAAAAGAAGGTATGCTCTTAACTTGAGAGCAGAAGAGGAAAAACTAGGACACTCATAACTACAAACAACCCAGGCAGAAATAGATTTGAATAACCTATAACACCCAATGGAATAGATATCACAAGCTACCTTGAAGTTTTTCTAACATCTACTCCTACTTCTAAATGTAGATTAGTTCTAATAAAATGCAATCTAGAGATAAAGCAGAGATGCACATGAAAGATGAAATGGAATCCACCTTGAATAATAACTCTCCACTAAAATGGAATCTAGTAAGAAATCACCAGCTTCAAATACAAATGTCCTACTATCCCATAGAAACTATTCTAAAAATGCAAGGTTAGCTTAGTTGAAAGAGACAATGAAAGAAACCAAAGCATGCTAGTCCTAAATGGAATCAAAACGTCACATTACCTAGCTACAAACATCATACAAATCCTTCATTCCATTTAACTCTTTGATTCTCACTCAACATCTAAAAATGCAGGGGGGGAAGTTAGATAGACTTGTTGATCCTTTCCATTAACTTGGAAAATTACATATATAGGCCCCCTCTTAGGGTTCTTGGCCAATTACGGATTCATCAGTTACATTAACAGAGCACCTGAAATGCTCAAAGATCCAACATTCAATAGTTACAATTCAATACATCAAGAAAATACAGCAGAAATGATTAGAATTCCTTCAAATGGTTCACATTTTCCTCTGATCTGTAGAAATAACATTGGCACCAAATCCATATAATTCATATTCTAATGGTCACTACCTTCAAATTCTAGCCATCGATCTTAAATTAACGGTCGAGATTAAAATGTTATGACTTTCTTCTCATCATTGTATTTCCTTATGTGGGTCCACCATTCCATGCCTCTCATTGTCGCATTCTCACCTTGTGTAAAACTCAAGCATCTCTGAAAAGCAAGAAAGTGCACATCGTAGATCTTCCAAAATCTAACATCAGCAAAAAAAATGATGTTAAGTCTCTATTTCACATCATGAGTTCCTCTTTCCAGCTAGGTACACTATGACAGACAGATGGTATTAATTTATTGCTGAGAAACTCTGACGTTGGACCTCTTTGCTCCGTGGCACTTTGTGGAATGTAATGGGCCCCTCAGGAAAATGTGTCAAATCGTCGCTTTTCCACATTGTCTAAACCTCACGCATTTTCCAAAAGAAAGAAAGAGACGTCTATCAAATTGTATAAGATCTAACAGCAGTAAAAATGGATATTAAGTATGTTTTCTTCACAATGTTGGTCCCTCTTTCCAGCTAGGTACACTGTGGCAGACATATGGCAATACCTTATTGGTCGAAGAATTTGATGTTGGCTTGTCTATACCCTGTGGAACTTCATGACTAGACTGTACTATGTGGAATAGAATGGGTCCCTCTGTGTATACATGTCATGTTGTCACTTCCCCGCATTGTCTAAACTTCGTGCAACTTTGTGGGAAAGCAATGGATGTCGATCTAGTAAGATCCAATGGTTGAATGCATTCTCTTTTCATTTAATATTTAAATGGGACCTAGACTGATAGGTAAGTGTTTGACTTTTCAATTGGTCAATAGCATTTTTTCTTTCATTCAATTGACTTTTCAACTTGGTGATGTGGATGATTAGACGTGTTTTGATTCATTGATTCAATTTCAACTTAGGTCTTCACCACCTTTGATTATGTTTCTTTGTCATTTATGCATTTATCTTGTTCTTCTACATGCGAATTCAACTCATTCTTCTTATAGTTTATTCTCACGATCTGTATATTGTCTTCAACCTTAGTCTTCAATGTTCCTCTACTATATTTGTTTTGTATATGCTCATGATTTCTCCATGTTACCTGCATGATATCTTTAATGGAACACTTGATCACAAAATTAGGGTTTCTTTTGAATAGTATTATTTCTCTCTCATCTACAGTATGAAAAAACTTACCCTCCCAAATCCTAGACATCTAACTAGATTGAATCCATTACATTGTTTCTTATATCCCAACCTAGGCAACTCAAAGGGAAAGATGAGAGAGGAAACCCTAATGGCAACATAGAAAAAACACAAACATGAAGACAATTGCCTTACCATTAACCTCAAAAGTTTAAGAATAGGGGATTGAAATCATGGCAACATAGCTATACAACTTTCCTTCTGATTGATGGACTCCAACTCTCGTAATACATATCTTTTTTCTCCCTTTTCTCAACTCATTTGGACAATGCAACATCTACCCTAGCAAATGCTTTTGTTACCTTCACTTAAACCACATCACAAAGATTGACAATCACCCTATCATCCAATCTTCTTAGAGGAATCTTCCAAGATCTCCATAAACCTACTGCAACAAATCCCTAACAATCACTAACCAAATCAAACCTTCACTTTGATACAACTTGATGCAATGCAAAGCAAGTGTGCCTCCAAAGGAGATGACCTAGCCCCCAACAAATAATACACAATGAAACTACAAAAATAACATACAAGATCTGATAGAAACCCCATCTTTTTATTCATCAAATAGCTAATTACATGCAATGTGTCAAGTTGTAGGGCCTTCCCAATTATGGCCAAATACAAAGCAATTACAGTAATAGTTCTGCTAGATCTCACAAGATCCGAATAACTCCTAGTTAGTCCAAACCTTTAACAGTATTGCAATCTAGTAGAAACCCCAAGCAAGATCTAAACTTGTGCTTGCAAGCCACCATGCCATCTTCTTGTTTCCCAAGCCCACAACCAACTACTAGTTATACTAAACTTCTCTCCTCTCAACTACTCTTACTCAAATCCCTCATGAATTATAATGAACCTAGACTTCACAAGATCCTCTACTTATACTAAACCAGGCCATAGGTCAGCCTAGCAAGTTACATTAAATAAACACTCAAACCACAAGTCGGCCTGGAAGATTAAATAATGCTTAGGATAGGCCCCAAGTTTATAATGCATAACCAACAAATATGATAAAATAACTTTACATAGCCTTGACCATAAGACTACACACCATCCAATGATACATATATAAGAACACATAAGCCAAATCTGACATATCAAAGAGTACAGAAACAATCTCTAAAGTTCGCCCAAGAAATAAGAACACGTTACCACCAGCCACCAAAAGAGCTCTAACTCCAATACGATCACTCCAATCCTTATGTGCTCATAAGAAAAAGTCTACTAATATGCCTCGAACATAACCCTAACCGCACGAAACATGCAACTTCCAAAATCAAAGCTCAATGCCCCTACATCAGCAGGGGTGAGGGGAAAGCACCCTTCATAGGGTCTAAGGTCAACACCCATAAAATGCTCCTTGTCATGATACGGGGCAGGGACAAGGGGCAAAGCAATGATTATCAAGCACAAATTAAGGCCTTCAAAACCACACAAACCTTCATGTTGAATGTCATTTTCAAAAATTTGTTACTTAATTTTGGCAACACCAAGATCTTAAAGCATTTTTTGATCTTTAAAAGATAATTAATTTTGAATTTTGCAATAATAGATAATGCCTAGATGTCTCTGAAATGGATGGAAGGCTCCATTGAGTTCCCAAAGCTACCTAGGGTTCCCCAAACCAAGAGATATCTTGCAAATGTCACCTCCTTGACGGGCACATCTTGGAAACATCGCTCGAGTATTGTGCAGCACTAGCAAGACGACAAGAGAACATCACATCCAAGTCCCCACATCTCAAAGACTTCCTCATCACAAAAACTTGGAAACTTTTTTTTTCTGTGTGTGTATGTGTTGGTGGGGGGCGGGAGGTGTTGGGGATCGACATGCATCCCCATGGAACATTGGTCTTCAACTTCATCTAGTAAATTAGATTTCCTTAGCCTCTATTATGGAATCCTTGCGGTTGATGCAAGTGCAACTTTACCTCAAAATGAGCATCAAAGAAAATCTATTTACATTAGATTCTCACAACTTATCCTGAACACAAATTTGAATTTATGATGCTTTACTCTTAACTGTGACAATTTGTCATGCAAAGCAACTAAATTTAAGTTTCAATCCAATATTTATCATTGGACTTCACTTCTAAATCTAGCTAAAAACAAAGTTGATTTATTGCCTATTAAATTATGATGCTACAGATTATATAATTGGTTAAGAATCAACCTTGGCCATGTGTCATTTTGGAGGTTTTTCTTGTTCACAGAGTGCTCCAAAATATAGTTGTCCAATTACAATTAAGTCCCAACAACTTCCCCGCAAATAACCAATGGTTCCTAAAGCTTTGTGTTTTCAAACAATGTTTAAATGCCTGCAAGGTAGCTTCAGATCAACTAAAAGATAATAGATTCTTGAATCCCTTAAAAAAAAGTTGACATCTGCAATATCAATGGTTTTGAACGGTCACAATTTTCCATATTAATTCTTAGGTGTCCCTTTGTTCTTGGGACAAACCTTGGTATAGTTAGCAAAATGAAAAGTAAACAAATTGTTACAAATTAGAACTTAAAGTATGTAAATGTAATTAATATCATTAAGTGCTATTGATTCATCCTTATCTTTATTCTTTGCATTCTTAAAGTATACTTTTGATAATAATCCAAAAAACCTTTATTCTTCTGTAACCCTTGACCATTATTGAAAGTATGAAGAATATTATAGTCAAAACAAATATAGGAAGTGTTGATGTAATTAAATACTCACTAATTACACTTACTTAATCTTACTTAGGATAATGCATTGCATAGTAGTTTGTGATTGACACACTTGGGAGTTTGCACCTCAATTAAACACATGGTGTAGGAGAATTCCACTTTGGGTGGTCATAGTTGTTATCTCATTCCACCTTTAGTGTACTTATCACATTATCATCATCACCATTGCACATACTTCATTGCATAATGGAGGATGATCAACCTTTCGTGGACATGTGATTCCACCTTGTGTGGGTGATAGCTTATCTTCTCCTTATCATTGTCTCTTATCACCTCTCCTATATAAGGAGGCCTATTATGTACATTTTAAATCAATCCATTGGATGTCAATCAAGTCCATTATCAATAATAGAATTCTTGCATCTTCATGCAATTATCTTGTCATTCTCTTGTGGAAGTTATCTTGGCCTTTCATCTGATGCTGGGGGTGTTTGTCACCTAAAACTCTAACATGGTATGAAACCTCTTGTGGTGTGAAGACCTCTTCTCAAGAAGTGCAATCTTGCCTTGACCCATTGTTGGTGCAGCATTTGGCAATTTGGACATCACAATTTGGAGGAGATTTTGGGAGTCCTATTCCGTGACCACCTATTACAGGCAAAAAATGGAGCTTGCTAGTGCAAATCAAAGGTTGGCATCATATAGAGGAGGTCCAAAAACTCCTAAATGAAATTTTGTTTCATCCAAATTAGACATCTGAGGCCAAATCTATAGCCATTTGATTTTTAAAGGTGTGGCAGCGGCGATTCAAAAAAAAATTCAACGGCAATTTTCAAATAGTGATATCTCCCTCATGCAGGCTCCTTTTTCCAAGCAATTTTTTTTGTGTTGGGGTAGAATTTCACAATCTACATAGTGGTGTAGGTGATTTTGGATCTCTATCTTTGAATTTTTCTAAAAATCGCAAATCTCATTTTTTTGTAACTTTCAAGACTCTATTTGGGCACATTCGATAATATTTTCAGGTGCAATTTTTTTTGAAAGTGCATTATTTTTCCTCTACTTTCCAAATCTATAATCAAATTTCAATGATTTGGAGTGGGCATATCACTTTTAGAAATAGGTCTTTTTTTGCTATATTTGCACTTGGTGAATACTTGAATTGCAATTTTCTTAATTGAATCAATCATTTGAAGGAGTTATCAGTTGATTTAAGTCATTCTTTGATTCATTATGGATTTTTCACAAGTTCTATTGCTCACTCCATATAACTATCATAAATGGAAACAAGTAGTTTATAAGCAATTGATTAGTATTGGATTGCTTAGAATGATTCTTGGACAAGATCTAGAACCAGCGACAGGTGTTGCAGAAAGAAGGAAATGGTTTGATAGAAGGGATAAAGCACTTGGCTCTCTTAAATCTACCATCTCCAATTATTTTCTATATCATATTGCATCCTACACACATCCTCGTGATGCCTGGACAATATTGGAAAGAATCTTTGGTAAACCTGATAGAATAAGAAAATTCAAATTGGAGAATGAGCTTATAGGTCTAAGCCCATGTGATTTTGACAATATTCAAGACTTTTTCTCTGAGTTCAATTCCATTAGATTGAAGCTTTCTAATTGTGGCATTATTAAAGATGATGAGCAATTGATATTATCTATTCTTTCCAAGCTAGCTCTTGAATATTCAATCTTTGTTTCCACATTCTATGCTACTATGGATGCTCTTGGTAGTGCATACAAAATGCCTTCTCTTGATGAATTTGCAACTCAACTCACAAGAGAACAAGCAAAGTTAGCGCACATGGGTCAATTGAACCCTTTAAAGCATCAAGCATTGGTTGCAAATGACTCCTCTCCAAAGGCTCCCAAAGGAAAGGGAAACAAACAACACAAAGATCCTAAGCAACATGAAAAAGGTGATGGCTCTCCTTCACAACATAATATTGAATCCTAGTCCTCTTCAAGAGAGGAATCATTTAGAAGAAAAAGAGATAAAAGTGCTTATTGTAAAAATTTAGGAAATGATGAGCATAAATATTTCCATAAGAAGATTGATGAACTGACTTACATTCTTCAAAAGAATAATATCCAGTTGCCCTCATCAATGCCTTCTCCTCCTTCTCAATATCAGAAAGTTGCTACACCTATATCATCATCGAGAGGCAAAGGACAAGCACTCATTGCTTTTACACATCCTGGGCAAGGTAAATGGCTTCTTGATTTAGGTGCATCACATTATATGGCATCTTCTATGGATATGTTTTCTTCTATTGAGCCTTGTACTTCTCCACCTATATTGATGGGCGATAATACATACATGAAGGTTTGTGGGAAAGGTTCTATTCATATGGGATAGGGTACATTTAATGATATTCTTTGTGTACCATCCTTGACCACTAATATCCTTTCCATTTACGAAATTACTCATGGGGCACAAGGTAAAACTTTTGAGTTCACTCTTGATTATGTCTATATTAGGGACATGGAGACTAGAGATGTCATAGCTATGAGTTGTTGATCATACACCACACTTGTATTCTTTTGCACATTTTGTTGATAATGATGATGATATTCATGATGTACCTAACCTTTTATCAAGAGCGAATAATTCATGTGAGGAGAATATTGGACACTTGAATCATTTTGTTCTTGAGACAAGTGTTGAAGTTCCTACTCATCCACCTCCTGCTTCTTCAGACATGAGTTCTACAATTTAGCAGGATGATATTTATATTTCAGATCACAGTGTGGGATGAATTCCTACATGCTCTTTCAGATGAGTCTCATAATGCAGATTTGGTTAATACATCTAAGGAGGTTTCTCTTCGAGATACTTCTTCACCTTCTTTGGAGATTGGATTTCTCAACTCTTCATGTTCTCTTGATTTTCCACATCTCATAGGTCATCTTGATGGTGTGACAAAATCTTTGAGCTTGGAAACACCTATTCAACCTTCAAAGATGCATACATGGAGACCACCTTCCTCCTTCCTCACTTTTTACAAGGAGTGGCTTCTTCATCTTTTGATGTATTTATCTCTTCCTAAGGAGAGACATGTTTCTTGTAGAAATTGGATTATATTTTTCTTGCAGGTACTCTTCATATACATTGGACCTTCTTTGTTATGGGGGGTATATCATGTCTCCTTATTTCTTTCCTATGGGGGGATCATTCTTTATATATACATGATGTATGCAATTTTTGGGGGATCTTGAGTACTCCATCCATCCATGCATCTTGTTTTCATCTCTCTTTTTGGAGGAGAGTTATTCCCATAAGGTTTTCTCTCTTTCTCCACTTTCTGAGAGATTACATTTCATGTATTGCATTGCATATTGTACATAGGTACCTAAAATGGCTTAGTAGTTGGGACCGCTCTGGCATTGTGAGTTTAAGTGCATTCCCCTAAGTTGCATGGGGGGGTTGGTGTAAATAAATATTCACTATTACACTTAAGCTTACTTAGGATAATGCATTGCATAGTAGTTTGTGATTGAGACACTTGAGAGTTTGCACCTCAATTAAACACATGGTGTAGGAGAATTCTACTCTAGGTGGTCATAGTTATCTCATTCCATCTTTAGTGTACTCATCACATTATCATCCTCATCATTGCACATACTTCATTGCATAATGGAGGATGATCCACCTTTCGTGGACATGTGATTCCACCTTGTGTGGGTGATAGCTTATCTTCTTCTTATCATTGTCTCTTATCACCTTTCCTATATAAGGAGGCATATTATGTACATTTTAAATCAATCCATTGGATGTCAATCAAGTCCATTATTGATAATAGCATTCTTGCATCTTCATGCAATTGTCTTGCCATTCTCTTGTGGAAGTTATCTTGGTCTTTCATCTGATCCTGGGGGTATTGTAGAGTCACCTAAAACTCTAACAAGAAGAAGTCATGTTATCTTTCCAATCTTGGAAAATCTCTTTTCAACATACCTCATGCACCACGAGCTAACTAGCTAAAACAATTGTTGGATTCCTACAAAATTACAAGTAGAAGAAATAAAGATGCCCTAGATTGGAGATAAGCTAGAAGAGGCAATTATTCAACTAAGGAAAGCTACATACATCTAATCAAAGAAGCTTGAAACAATGGGGATTGATGAGCCCTAAAAGTTTGTTTAGGACAAAAATTGCTCATGAGTGGAGTCCTTTTGTCTAACTCGTCAGCATCATAGCCTTTCCCAAATCAACTTTGTAAAAGCAGATTCCAAGGTTTATATATTGTTAGTATTCCTTGTAGTGCTGGCGTGATTTGCTACTTTTGTCATTGAATAATCAAGGGATATCAAAGATTCCTATAGATTTTGTAGACTTATAAGCTCACTAGCTTGATAAATGGACTAATGACTTGGCTAATGGGTGTAACATCCACTTTTTTTAGGTGTTAACTAACAACTAACATATCAAAGAAATACAATTATAACTTTATCTTCATAGGAAGATAGTTATATCAATTATGTTCATGTGAATGAGATTTAACAGTTACAATTACTTAAACGAAAAACTCATAACTAACATCTAAAAACACCATCAATAAATTTACTACGGAATTTAAAATCTGCATACCATGAAATTTGAACTGAAAAATCAATGTAGGGATGCTTCTGTAATCACCCAAATTAGTCCACAAATATCACTTAGGATAAATTGACGATTACCATCAAATACCACTACATCGTTTACAACATCAGATACCATTGTATCAATTAACGCATTAATTACCATTGTATCATCTAGGGCTTCAGATACAATTGTATCATTTAAGGCTTCAGATACCACTATATCATTCATTTCGTTCTGATTTGCTTAATTGATATTATCTGGTCAAAAGATGAAGTCTTGTTGGACGTTTAATCATTATGTCTCACTCTTTATAAGAGAGATTCTTGAACGCTAATCTTCAGTATGAACACTGCAGATGATTTCAGCAAAACTTAAGTATAACAAAGAAATCGTGGCAGAGAAAACAACGCAATGGTTACAATGTAGCATACTGCAGAGATATGGGTTGCTAGGAAACCATGGTTGGGTGTATGAAGTCAAAAATAAACAAGGAAAATCAGGTGATAAACAGGGAAGTCAAGCGCTTGATCAAAGAAGTCAGGTGCTTGATATAAATGTATCTATCTCATCTACCTCTCTCTTGACTTCAGCAAGGATGAACAATATACAACAGACTTGTAACAAGAAGGGCACTACTATAAATTGCAGAGATTTCGAATGGAATTTGCAAAAATTTAGATGGTTTTTCCAGTATCAAGTTGTAGATGGTAGCCAGCCAGAAATGAACAAGGAAATCATGAATAATAAAAGGAAGTCGAGTATACTTGAAATATATTTCTGTCTCTCCTGACCTACAATATAAAAAGGACTCTTTGGCTTTCGTAACCTAAAGAATTATCTTGGCTCTTTGAACGCCAATTAATGCCAAAGGTTCAATCAGGTTTAAACAAAAGAAAAATAAAAGGCAAAAAAAGAGTTGGAAGGTTATAATTCGAAAATTATTATGATCTATATTTATATACATACATGTAAATATATTAGTGAGGTGGCATCATTTTATTATAAAAAAATTTATATTTATATATATGTGTACATACATAGATATATATTATAATAATATGGTGAAAAATCATTTAAAATCATTTGAGGTACATATTATATTTTAATTAAATTATGTTATGTTTTAAATTGTTTATTTAATAGCTCATGCGATTTCATTGATCGTATCCTTATGTTCAAGTCGTTAGGTCCTCAACCATGGTGATTCATGATTCATATCCATTTGCTTGGTGATGGTGATGCTCATGTCTAATTCTTTTTAAACAATGTTTTCACTCCTTCAATGTGCTTCCTACAAAAAAAATATCTGTAGTTAAATCATATTACCATAACAAGTTATTAATCATAAATAATCATAACGGCTACCCGTCTTTTCAATTTTATAAATTCATGATAAATAATCAACTAGCATGTTATCTTCACATGAAATTATAACGACTAACCATCTTACCATTTTGCAAGATTATAACAAATTTAATTATCAACTAACTTCATGTGAATCTCAACAACTATATGAACATTTTAAATTAGGTCAAAAACTTGGATGTAACAATGGGTCTAATGGGTCAACCGGTTTCACTAATCACTCCATCAATTCTCTCTTAAATTGTTTGATCAATGGGGGGAATAGAAAGAAGCAATAGGATTTCTGACTATGATAAAACTATAAGAATTTGACAAGCATAAACTCTGCCATTTTTGGCACCTACAAATGGAAGAAAAGATTGAGTCTGCTAACCTTCTAATATTGGGATATCAATAATATTCAAGAAGAAATGTCTGGTCACCAGCAAGATGTAATAAATTAAATAGATGAGACATATTTGTGATGTCATATTAGAGATAACATACATGATTTTAATCTTTATAGCCATGCGTTGTCTAATGGACACCAACAAAATTACTATGTATTTTTCTTGAATGGTAGCCTTCTAAAGAGTTGGAGGATTGTTTTCCCTGGCCTTTCTGAACATTGTAAACACGTACTTGCATTGACTAGTATTTATGATATAGCTGAAATATTTTCTCTAAACAAAAAGACCTATAAGTGTCCATGCACAATCATATTTATAGAGATAATGGAATGTTTGAACCACCTTAACTCCTATACATACACAATTCAAAGCTGAAATTACTGATATTTTAAAAATGGTCTATAACAACATATGTTGCTAACTAGTCTAAAATATAATGTATAACTATATATAGTTAGGTCCAGAAACTATAATTTATTATTAATAATTTTAATAATTATGGTTATGATAGACTAAAATTATGGTGTGATTCTTCAACGTGACAATGTGATGTATTTTTAATTTTTTAATATTTGTGGTTACGTATATGCAATAAATCAATGAATGTTTGTATGGTATGCGGAGGACAAAAAGCGGGATATCGCATAATGCATGTCTTATGAAAAATGCTGACCGCTGAATGAAGAGACCTACAATTGACAGGATGCAAATCTAAGTTTTGTGAACTTAAACCACAGTTTATTCAATTCTAGACAAGTTAAAAACGCGGATCCAAAATTAAGCTCAGCTGTATCAAAAAAATTTAAAATAGTTTCAATATTATAACTTATATTACGAAATAGACATATACCATAAATGCACCCCAAAAATATAATAAGATAAACGCGGGTCAAACTTCACAAATCTGAATATTTAAAAATCTTATAAAATTCTTGTCTAAATTGAAACAAGTTACATCTTCCAAGGAGAAATGAAACGCAGATTCTATGGAACGCAGAAATTTAGAAAAAATGAATTGACGGAGTATATTAATCCTCTTCCCCAGAGGTAGGAAGTCTGATACAAACTCCATAAGGAGAGAACAATGAAAATAACTAGTTAGTCATTACCATTGTACAACCAAAAGAAAGAGTAAAAGCACTACTAAAATCTTCTGCGCAACCTGGAAAGGAAAGCAAATCAATAACCCCCAAGTATCATTGGTCACAGAGAATAAAATTAAATATCAAAAACTGCCACTTTCCAAAGATGGAGCAGTTTTTAAAGAAAAGGATAAAAAAGTATAAAAGTAAAAATATGAATTTTGTGTTCAAAACATATGATGATGACATTCCATTTTCCGGCAGAAACAGGTGAAAATGCTCGACCAGCCAGCTTCTCCTACCTTTAGAGTTTAAGATTATACTCCAATGATAGCATTTATCACTCCTGTCTTTCCAGCTCCCCCATTCTCTCGATGATTGCCTGTAACACAATAATGATAGAAATGTGCAGTGTTTCTTTTCATAGGCATCGAATGCTCAGAAACACTGGAAATTTGCCTCATACTTAAAAAATATCTCTACATGTAGAATATATAAAGTCATCCTAAATTAAATGTTTCAATTTACCTTCTTGCTTGTTTCTTGCAACTCCCCTGCAAGAATAAACTCATCTAGTATCAAGTACACCTGCATTCAGAACAAATCATTTGAAAAACAAAGTCTCATTCACCATGTAAGTATCAGTCTGTTGCAATATAGAATTATACATGATAAGCTATGCAAAGTTCCATGAACTCAAAGAACATAGATTAATAGGTCTTCGAATTAAAGGGTATAACTATTAAGCTACATTAAAATTCCCCAATAAATAAGAAGTTTTGACTGACATAAATTTTCTTGACCTAAAACAAGAAGCCAATTTCCTAAATACATTTTTGAGCTACACTGTAATCATCCACTAAATTCTAGAATTGCAGTTTTTCCTATTAAGTTTCATTCTGTAATGGGCCATTCTTTGCCTGAACATTGTGAACAAAGTGTGTATAGTTAGAATTGTGATAACATAATATATGTAAAACATAAGGTGCTTGAAAAATTAGTAGTCTAACCTGTTATATTCATTGAGCTCTTCATTTCAAGTAAACAATTACATGAGAAAGAATTAATGAAACCTTCAACACAGAAACTATTGTGAAATGATAAGACCCTTCTAATAGAAACTAAATTGAAAATTTTCAAATGACAAGAGCCTTCAAACCAAAAATTTATGCCAGATGCAAAAGAGAGGAACCTTCAACTCTAGTATAATGTAGCATGAATAACATAAACAACATTATGATCTCTCAGAACAAAAAATTCCTACAATTCAGTAAACTTCATACCAGTAACAGATCAAAGGCTCAGCATCTTATAGAGGGCAGATAAGAGGCCATTACATTGAATCATAAGCACTCCATAATGAAAACATCTAACATGTATACTCTACCAATACGATCACAATTTCCTACCAAATAGATTATATCAAAGACAATTCAACAAATTTTACATTGTGAAGATTGATTATCAAAGACAATTCAACAAATTCTACATTGTGAAGATTGATTATCAAAGACAATTCAACAAATTTTACATTGTGAAGACTGACTATCAAAAGACAATTCAACAAATTTTACCTTGTGAAAATTGAATACCAAGTCAAGCTCGCATACATTACTGAAGAAATGATCCAGTATCTCCACAAATAAATGAATGCTTTCAAGATATGCGAGCTCATTATCGGTGATATCCACACACATTGAGAAAAAAAGGCCTGCATACCGCCTATAAATCACCTTGTGAGTACGGAACTGCACTAGATCAAGCAAGATATGGAGGCATCACAAGCAAGTTAGAAGTCAAAATAATCAAGATATAGAAGCATTGTAAGAAGCTAGAATGTAAGAAAAATCAACACAAAAGAATTAATATTATTTTTCACATAGAATGTAAAAATGAGCAGAATTTCAAAGCTTTATATATTTCAACTTTATATTTCGTTAAAACTTGAAAACCTTAAAACCCAGTAAAATGTAGAAACGGGGGTGTAAACTTACATATAAAGGTTGAAACTACACTACTTTTACCTAGTTTGGCTATATTAGCATTTAAAAGATGTAAAACTAGAAAACCTGAAAAATAAAATACAACACTAATGTTGATGTTGTTAGTTTGTGGTGACTGATCAAGGAAGTACTGTACATACTTCATTGTTCTTTGGGCCCTATTTTATCGGGATTTTGGGCCGACTTGTAATTATTATTTATAACCCTAAAGCGGTAAAAATACTTTTATAAAAGGGCTTAGGGTTAGGGGTTTTTCATAAGGTGTGATGCGAAAATTGCTTCTTGCGGCAGTATTGAGTTGTAAGGGATTACAGATTGTAATCAGGTTGTAATCACTGGATCGTAATAATATTGAACTTACTGTTTGGTGGACATAGCCTAGGGATTGGGTGAACTACGTTAAATCTTGGTGTCTTGTGTTCTCTTCTGTGCGATCTATTATTTTCTGATATTGTTTATATTTGCATGTAATTGTGATTTCTGTCTGTGGTTTAATCTTAACAGATGTTTGTAGCTGCAGGAGAGATCCTCATTACCTGCATGGTGCTCTTTTATATACTTGCATTTGGAAATATGAAATCCTATGTTTGAGAATATGAAGAGACATGTAAACATTCAAGAGACATCCATTTGGAAATATGAAGAGACGCACATTTGGAAAATGAAGAGACTTTCAGTTATGATATGAAGAATCTCTCAATTCAACATGCATGCATGTATGCATGCGCACGCGCACACACATCATTACTTTGTGTGATGAGTTGGGTATTTAGTTCAAAGCATTGTACTCGGACCTCGATCATTTAATAAAAAAGATATATTTTTTGGTGTGCTTGGGTTTTTCCCCTCAAGTTGGAGGGTTTTCCTAGGATAAATGGTCGTGTCTTCTTGTGTCTTAGTGTTCCTTATTTTGTTTATTGCTGTTTATCTTTATTTCTGGGAAAACAATTAACAACTAAGTCTAACAAATAAGGTTGAAACTTAAATATAATGGAGATGTAAACTTACATATAGGGTTGAAACTCTATAACTTGCACTCAGTTTGGATAAATTTGAATGTAAACAATGCAAACCAGTTCTCAAAGCCACATTCTTGAATCCTAGGTCAATTTCTACATATTAGGGCCTCTATTTATGAGGTTGAGGACTTGAGAAAAATATTCATTGACGCCAAAATAAATGTAATGAACAATGAGAGCAGCATCAGCATATTATAGTTTGTAATATCAACAGAAGCCATCTAAGGTTTTCAGTATCAGAGAATCAATATTTAAAGAGCCAGCGTGAGCTTCTTCTTTTATTCGTGTCTGGTGATGGTTGCCTAAGGTAGTAGTAACAAATGCCATATCACAAATATAGTGGAACTGCAACTGTGATTTGGTTCATATATCATTGTTGCAGGCTTCCATGAAAAAATTTAGTGCCACAATTAGCAAGATGTTGGCAAAATATTTACTTGTCCATTGCACTGGCGGATAGATATTATAGAGCTTCAGAAATGATCATTTGGCATGAATAATATTTCTGTGAATTGAGGGGATGACCCCGCAGCATGACAGTAATGTCACGAGCCTCGAGTGTATGAGGTTTATGTTTCGAATCCCGACAGTTTGATCGTTTCTTGTGATTTCCGATGGTGTTGATGCCCGTGAGTGCCCTCCACCTATGCAGATGGTGTCCTGATGTTGTTGCTCGCCTGCGTGCCTAAGTGTGAGTGCCCACTGTTTGTGCCTTGTGCCCAGACTGTGTCCTCGATGCTGATGAGTGGATGTTCGTTGATTGTTTCCCTGCATTTGTCATGCCCCTGACAGTTCCAGCATTCTCACGGTGCCTGCCCAACTGTTCAAAAACTCACAGTGCGGAGAGATAAGGAGTGATAAGGGGATTGGAGAGATAAGGAGATAAATGGAGTGATAAGGGGATTGGACAGATAAAGAGAGAAATGAAGTGATAAGGGGATTGGAGTGTAAGGAGATATGGAGTGGTAAGGGATTAGAGTGATATGGTATGGTGTAATTGGAGAGATAAGGAGATTAATGGAGGGATAAGGTGAATGGAGTGATAAGGTGATAATTGTGATATGAACTTGGTGAGCTTGACATCTAGGTGGCATATATCTAGAGATGCATATTAAAAAGGATTGTAATGCATATCAAGGGGATGGGGTCCCTTAGTTGTGTCCCCACTGATTCAAAGCTCCAATCAAAAGCAATTACCAACCAAAAAAAAAATTATATGAATTGCTAATGTCCTCTCTTGTCAGAGGATGAACTCTTGGAGCCAGTTCATTCAAGAGAGAAGTTGAATATTTATTCTAGTGCTCATACATGTCACGGAAGGTGGACGTTGCTTAATGTTTGTAACCAATGAATTGATAAGAGCATGGAGTCTCCTTGTGGTGATGGAACTGCATAGAACGAAAGCCTCCTGCTACTTGTTGCTGATGTGAATCTAAACCATTGAGGTTATTTGGAATGTTTTGGAAGACATGTATTCTGTTTAACAGACAGAAACACTCAAGCATGCAGCAGATAAACAATAGAGATGCAAGTTTACACTAATACTTATGATTTATTTGATAGTTGGAAAACTCTCACTCGGCAACAACTTGCCAAGCCCGTAAAAGTTTAATCAGGAAAAAATCGGTCATTTTTTATAAAAAAACTCGGGAACCTAAAACAACAGCTAAAATTTAATTTAAAATACTTTTTTTTTGAAATTTCAATGAGAAGATGCATTTAATGAGTTAATTAAAGAAAATACAAAAGAAACAAGAAGAGTTTAGATATATATAAATGTCTCCCAAAGCAGAAAATTAACTGGCAAACAAAATGATATTGTTTTTTTCCCTTAATCCTGCTGTCTTCTAATGCAGCCGAGTCATTTTGAAAAACTCATGGAAAAAGAACGGTGAGTTTTTACACTGCGATTAAATTTGCCAAAAACTCGCCTGAGTAAAAAACTCGGTGATTAGTGGCAAATCGCGGATTATTCGGCGATTATGCCAACTATGATTTATTTCATGTAGAATCTTCCTTATTCCACACAAAAGCACCAGTCCATAACACTTTTGATTTCAGAATTGAAATAAGTTTTCTCAGAATAAAAATGATAGGATATATAACAGTTCTAAAATGATGTAACCTGGTTATCGTTGCTATCAGAGTAGTGGAAGTCGGGTGCTAAGAAAATGCTTTCAAAAGCTGAACTTAACATGTAACAGTAGAAATTATGTGCAACAAAGTCTTAGAAGATCATCATTGAAATAATGCAAGGTTATAGCAGCAAATGTGTATCCAGCAATTGGGATAACACAACAGCAATAAAGAATCAGTGATTAATGCAAGCCTGATGAAGGCAAGGTCGTATGAAAATCAGACAGCATGATTGAATTCAACGGAGCCATGAAGGAAAGACACATTGAGTGATTAAATTATTATAAAATAGTAAATTTATGAATGCAACCACATCTACGAACAACTAATGGTAGCCATGAAGGAAAGACACATCGAGTGATTAAATTATTATAAAATAGTAAATTTATGAATGCAACCACGTCTACAAACAACTAATGGTAGTCATATTGTATTGAAAACTTAATATAGACTATGCATAGGCAGTGCCAAAAGCCGAGTACATTTCCTCGATAAATTCATTTGCTAGGAAAGATGGGACCACAGCGATGAGGTTCATATTTGGCAATACAAAAGTGACTAAAATGATACCAAAGTTCAGGCAAGCATGGTTGATAGCGGTTGCAGATTAATTATTGGCAAACCAAAATATATTATAGTAACAATGTTGCCATTCAAAAGAGTCACCAAAACTTTGGAAGATATGAAGAACGAGGATGTTGTCGCAGGTGTTAAAATACAGTCCACAATGAATTCATAATATTGAACAAAGACTCCATCGGCAAGAGGCACCATCACTCATTAAAGGAAATTGGTATATGTGGAACACAATGAAGATGCTGACATGACAAATACATCTGCGGTGGCAAGAGAAAAGTTTCAAAGTATTCACAGAGATAACAATGATCAAATCTGGGCATGTGTTGGCAGGCTGAGAATGAATAAATATTTAGAGGCAGTGTTTTCAAACAATTGTTGTCAGGGATTTAAATTCGATTCATATTATACAAGACAAAGGCATCATATGTCCTGTTTCAAGCACCAATAACACTTCAACATGAAGACTCTTCGCTGATATTACACAACCATGTTTCCACCAGAACTGGGGCTTTTATATCCATGCCTGCAGAATTTATGATTGACTGAGAATCCATTAAGAAGCATCAGAACGCAGGACAGAGGTGGTATCAGGAGTGAAATTCTCTGCATGAGTATGCCTACAGGGATCACTGGCTGCAAGATATATCTCATTGTTTATAAATTGAAGATTCTAGTTATTAACGTTGCAAGCAACCATTGTTGTATTTGAAGAAAGAGATTCAAATCCTTCAAAGCCAATGTGTGTGAAAGCCTTCAGGAACCTCTGTGCCCGTCGAAGGAAATTCTTTTCCGAGCACGTGGAAAGATAAAATATATATTGTGCATCACAAACATTACTAAGATACTATTAAAGAGGAGAGATCGTCAAGTTAAATAAGCATCGATGTTTACAACAATCGGCATGTATTAGTAATTCGGTGCGGTTATAAATTAGAGAAGGTATATTATTATTGAAGAGACATAACCTTTCGATATTGAAAAGTCGCATCTTCCACATAAAGAGGATATCAATACAAGTTAGAAGTTGAAGAAAAAGACAATATTTGATAAGTAGCAATACATTACATCCAGATTTTTGTAAAGAGGAATAAGGAGTATAAGACATGACTTGTAATTTAAATTGAGATATTATATTTTAATGATGAATAAAAAGTCTTTTTGTTATATTTATTTAAGGCGTAGAGATTTATACTACAGTTTGGATTCATCCTTTATGATCGGTAAGAAGTTATTGAATTATTCTGATAAAGCTTATGCATTGGATTTTGCATTGCATTCTTTGTTTGATTATTAGGGATATGCATGAAATATATAGGTGTTTCCTTATTGCTGTCTAATCGGGCGTTCCGCTAGAGAAGTTAAATTCCTTTTAGACTAACATTGAATTGCATATAAGAATTCTCTTCTGCATTTGGAGTATAGGGATAATTGATGCCTTGAGCGATAATTTGCCTTTGCCTCTTCATGCCTTTATCACCATCATATTTTCCTTTAAGGACACAGGTTTGCCCTCAAAATCACCTTCTCAAATGCTCCTATCAGTAGAGCATTAATGGCTGCAAATTCCATGGTGCCTTATCAATCAAAGATCCACCTTTACCATGCTGCTTCAAACTCACAAAAACCAACTCTCCAGGTGCCTCACCTAGGAGTCCTTATCTTTGCCTCTCTCCCTAGTCTCTTGGCATCCACTGGACCTTCCCATGGCCCTTGACACAACTTCTATATCTGTCAAACTACAATGAAAAACTCATCAACAAATCAAAACCAAATCTTCAAGATCCTGGAGTGGATTGCCTCCTTCGGCGCTCTACCCACACACTCAAGATCTTCAAGCTCTGATACCAATTTGATGCAGAGCCCTCTATATTTACCTTCAAGGAATCTTAGTTCAACTCGAGATTCACAATAGGCTAGTAAACCCTCAAGGAACTAGGAACATCAAAGATTTCAACAGAGAAACTGACATTTCAGCAACTAAGAGAACATCTTCATTCACACAATCAGATTTCTATGTCGGATTATATTATTCATAACTTTTAAGGAATAACTTTTAATCCTTAACATTTCTTACAAAATCCTTTGGTGAAATTGTTCCACATTAGGAATACTAAAACATATCCAAAGCGGAGCCAAAAATAATAAATCCATTACAATTTATAGTCCCTAAACGCAAACCCATTTTCTCTGTCATAAATCAGAAGTAAAACCAGTAAACCTGCCTAGAGCATCTATTTAAGTTCCTCCAAATGACTACAAATGAACCCAAACCAATCTCACATTAAAATTGTATGAGTCTAGTTTCCAAATATATAATCCATTGATTTATCCAATGCATAATTTTTTCTACAAGCCCTATTCATTGTCTACAACTTCAACGAAGATCCTTAAAAACCAGTCTTTACTCAATTACACATAACTTACACAAATCCGAATGAAAACAACTCAAACCAATTGGAAATGAAAGCTAGTTCACATATCTTCCCAATTAATATAAATAAAGTTCCTATTTCATCCACATGTGTCCGTACCAAACATTGCAATCCGACTGTAGTTGGGCATCCTCAAATCTGCAAATAACCATTTTTACCAAAACTTGCATAACTTCTGCAAAACTTAATGAAATTGCTCCAAACCAAAAAGAGAAAGAAGATTACTCATCCTACTATTCAAATGTACAGGATATACATGGGTTCCAGGCTATAAATGTCCATACAAGACCTAGAACCAATACAAAAACAGTTAACTCCAATCAAAATGACAAGTTCTTAAGAAACCAATTGATTCAAAATGATCTCTTTTTCTTCTCATTCGTTCATTTCTGTTTGGAACGACCAATACAATGCTTTTATAGTATTTTTGATAGTTAAGAACTTCCCAACCAACTTGTTACATTCTTTAACCTTTTTTTTGCACTTTTTGCAAAGTTTTAAAATTGCAACATTACATTTCAGAAATTTTGACCTCACAACTTTGTTCCAACAATACAAACATGTCATAATGGAATATTAATCACCATTTACAATATTTTTACCCTTCCTTGGGTTTACAAACAAATTTTGACCTCTTGACCAATTCATGACCTTACTGGGACAACTAGGGCAAATTGACAACTTTTACAATTTATGACAAAATGGCTTCATAGCCTTTAGATCTTGACCCAAATACAACATAAATGACTCAAATGGATTTAAATATCTCATATTAACATTTTTAACCTCTATTTTTATTTTACTTTAGGTGCCTCTGAACCATACTCACAACTTTGAAAAGTTTCCAAGTCCCTTGGAAACATGGAAGAAAAAAGATTACACCGAAAGTCCTCTTCTTTACCTCCATTTGTCTTTGCCTCTTCATGCCTCTATCACCATCATATTTTCCTGTAAGGATACAGAACTGCCCTCAAAATCACCTTCTCAAATACTCCTATTAGTGGAGCATTAATGGCTGCAAATTCCATGGTGCCTTATCAGTCAGAGATCCACCTTTACCGTGCTACTTCAAACTCACCAAAACCAACTCTCCATGTGCCTCACCTAGAAGTCCTTATCTTTGCCTCTCTCCCTAGTCTCTTGGCATCCACTGGACCTTCCCATGGCCCTTGATAGAACTTCCATATCTATCAACACAACAACACAACATCCTCCTTTTCTAACAAGATGGATAAGCACCTACAACCAAAAACACATCAACAAATCAAAACCAAATCTTCAAGGTCCTGATGGATTGCCTCCTTCAGCACTCTACCTACACACTCAAGATCTTCAAGCTATGGTACCAATTGATGCAGAGCCCTCTATATTTACCTTCAAGGAATCTTAGTTCAACTCAAAGGATTCTCAATAGACTGGTACACCCTTAAGGAACCAAGAACATCTCAAAGATTTCAATAGAGAAGCTGACATTTAGGCAACTAAGGCAACATCTTCATTCACACAATCAGATTTCTATGTCGGATTACATTATTCATAACTTTTAATCCTTAACGTTTCTTGCCAAACCCTTTGGTGAAATTGTTCCACGTTAGCAATACTAAAACATATAGAAAGCAGAGCCAAAAATAATAAATCCATTACAATTTATAGTCTCTGCACGTAGACCCATTTTCTCTGTCATAAATCAGAAGTAAAACCAGTAACCCTACCTAGGGCATCTAATAACTTCCTCAAAACGACTACAAATGAAACCAAACCAATCTCACATTAAAATTGTACGAGTCTAGTTTCCAAATATGTAATCCATTGATTTATCCAATGCATGAATCTTATTCATTGTCTACAACTTCAACAGAGATCCTTAAAAACAAGTCTTTACTCAATTACACAAATCCGAATGAAAACAACTCAAACCAATTGGAAATGAAAGGTAGTTCACATATCTTTCCAATTAATATAAATAGAATTCATGTTTCATCCACATATGTCCGTACCAAACATTGCAATCCGACTGTAGTTGGGCATCCTCAAATCTGCAAATAACCATTTTTACCAAAGCTTGCAAAACTTAATGAAATTGCTCCAAACCAAAAAGAGAAAGAAGATTATTCATCCTACTATTCAAATGTACAAGATATACATGGGTTCCAGGCTATAAATGTCCCTACAAGACCTAGAACCAACACAAAAACAGTTAACACCAATCAAAATGACAAGTTCTTAAGAAACCAATTGATTCAAAATGATCTCTTCTTCTTCTCATTCATTCATTTCTGTTTGAAACGATCAATACAATGCTTTTATAGTATTTTTTATAGTTAAAAACTTCCCAAACAACTTTTGAACCAATTTGTTACATTCTTTAACCCCTTTTTTACACTTTTTGCAAAGTTTTAAAGTTTGCAACATTTAAGCAACTTTTACATTTTAGAAATTTTGACCTCACAACTTCGTTCCAACCTTACAAACATGTCATAATGGAATATTAATCACCATTTATAATACTTTTACCCTTCCTTGGGTTTATAAACAAATTTTGACCTCTTCACCAATTCATGACCTTACTAGGACAACTCCAGCAAATTGACAACTTCTACAGTTTATGACAAAATGGCTCCATAGCCTTTACATCTTGACCCAAATACAACATAAATGACTCAAATGGATTTGAATATCTCATATTAAGATTTTTAACCTCTATTTTTATTTTACTTTAGGTGCCTCTACACCACGACAGTAGTTCTATTTTGAGTATATGCCTATTTTTTAAAAGTGTTATTTTGACATGCAACATCTCTTTCAATTCCAATTCCTCTCAACTGTGAAGTGTTCTCTTTTTCAATGCCATAGTGAAATCTTCTATGGTAATGGAAAAAAATATTTTATATTTCTTACTTAAGTGTTTGAAAAATGTCTTCAATACTAAAGTGATTAAAATTTTATAAAATGTGTCTCCAAAAGGGACATAAAAGCTTGGGAGAGAGAAGTTATTTTTGAAGAAGTCATAGGAGGGCCTTTTTCAAGAGAATATAATATTTGAATTTGACCTAATTTCTCTCTCCAAGTCCATATGTTGGGAATTGGGCTATGATTCTCTCATTTTTCTTTTTTGATGAATAGTCCTTTTCTATTAAAAAATATACTAAGATTACAATTCACAAAAAAAGGGCCGGTGGATACAGGATCACCCCACGAATGAGTTTACATGGCCAAAGCCGGACTAAAAACACAGCCACCACCAGAAATAGAAACCATTCATCAAAAAAATACATATAAAGCAACCTCAGGCTGCCAAAGCAATGCCAGCCGAGAGTGTTGGATCATCTCTATCAGGAAAACCCCAATCATCTCTAGGATTGGGGGGCAGGCTGGGAACAATCCAGCCATCATCAACAGCAGCAGTAACCAGAGGATCGGTGGCAGCCTCCGCATCTTTAACCTCTAGCCGCAGAGGAGAGATCGCCAAGTCCAAGCGAGGCCACTTCCCAGAATGCGCTCGACGAGTACCAGGAGGAGGAGCCGAGGACCAACCAGAGCCACCGCGGGGTGGGGAAGCTGAGTGGCACCTCCATCCACCATCACCATCACTGGAAGAGCAGTGGCGGGAAGCCTGGGAGCGCGGGGTGTGCGAGTGGCGGCCTGAGGAATGGCGCTGAGGACGGTGGCCACGAGGCATCGAGGTATCTACCGAGGCATCAAGAGGAACTCTGGCAATAGTGCAAGGAGCATTGCCCCAATGGTTCAACAGCTCCTGCAAGTGAGCTACCTCAAAGGAAACTTTGTTAGCTTGCACCTGAATCTGCATAATTAAATTATTACAAATGCATGCCTTAGTGTACATAGCAATGTTAACATCCAAAAAATTGTGTGTGAAAAGAACAGCATTCCTATCTTTCCAAAAAGAAAACAAAATTTCCATCCTGAAGGTATGCCAAATCTAGTTGAACTTCTGAGGAGCACACATACTAAAATGTTGTTGAAAGGAACCTTGAGAGTCCTTGGGATTCTTATGAACAAAAACCCTCTGCAATATGTCGAGTTTCAGTGGTGAAAGATTAATCTTAGCTGGTTATTGTTTTTCAGTGAGAGTACTTAGTGATTTGCTTGAGTTTAGTAATGTGGGCTTTGGTAAAAACGAAGATTTATGAGATTTTTTAATTGGTTTTTCAGAGTTTTGGTGTGTTTCAGTGGATTTTTGGAGTATTGTTCAGGTTCCAAGAGTTTTGAATGAATTTCTCCAGTTCAACCTGAGCTCCCTGAAAACACTTGTTTTTGCTTGTACTCTTGGAGCAATCATTGTTCAGCTTCAAGGAATTGGTCCATCCTACTACCCTAAGCTAGGTGATTCTCTTCAACAGTGCCCCTAGTAGTAGGCCATATACTTTGAGGCAGGTGGAGATTCAAGGAAGCACAAAGTTCTGTTTGAAGACTGCAAATGCTCCTAACAGAGGTGTCTGTGTAGCTAGGAAGTTGAAGAAATTGCACCAAAGAAGCATATTGTAGATTTGCACTGACAAAGAGTACATATACTTGCTGTTTATAACTGAATTGTATATGATAAGCATGGCAAAATATACATATATTGTTCTATGTATGCTGAGTTATGATGCAGTTGCAGGATTTTGGAGCACAGCTGTTGTCTATTGTGACCTGTATGGTCCACTACTAGGCTAAGAGAATGTATTCCATATGTTGCAGCTCCAGGATTATGTTATAGGGCACATTCATATAATGGCCCTGTGTGTTCCATGATTAGATTTTAGGTTATGATACAGTATCATAAGCAGATTTCATAATGTAATCGGTCTATCAGGTGACCCTGCATGAGTTATTTTCTACACCTAATTGCTCACCATACAATTCCCTACAATTTCATCATTTTATGAAGTTTATGGTCAATATTTTCACAATCCTATGACCATAAACATTTTTTACATTATTTACACACTGGACTTTGTTTTCTCTACGGTAGTTGTAAACACTAACTGAAACTATTTTCATGAAGATTCAAAATAACTTGTGTGAATCAATTTTAGGGATGGATAGAACATGGTTCAGATTTCAGTCACAGCAAAGAGGTAGAAATTGAGTGGACTGCACTAGGTGTCCAAAAAATGTACACTCCACTACAAAACAAACTGCCCTATAATTCCAAGTGCTGTCCATTGTGACTTGGGTAACATTCAAGGCCCACCACTACAATGTTTTTTCAGTATTTTGGCAATCCTCACAATTCATGGCTTTCAAAAACATCACCATTTAGGGGGCACTACAATTACATTGATCAATGATCAATGTTTGTAATCTTCCAATCCATCAAAAATGGACATACCTACTTTGAGCCATGTTTCCTTCATTGCTCTCAATAATGCCCCTATTAAAGCTCTCTCATTTCCCAAAAAGGTGTTTCACACCTTTTCATATACAAGACTAAAATAATCAAAAGGTGAATTGGTAATGACTCTCCATCACCATATCCCCCAGCAATATGGTGATCAAATGAGGTCAAGAGGAAGTCCATTGCCATAAATGCAATAAGCATTGCTCTCATCTACAACTTCCTTGCTTCATTCTTGAAGGCCTTTTCCAATGGGCCTAGTTTACACAAAACATTCTCCCCTCCTTCAAACGATAGTGTCAATGGCATGAAAGGATGTAGGCCAATAGGTTGTGATAAGCCACTAAGAGGTTTGTCCAAAGTTTTCTTTGCATGAGGATATGCTCTTTGCTTTGATCTATTACTTATCATACCGAGATCCTCCTGCTCTTTAATGTAAGCTAATATGTGATGCTTTGGCAAGACCTTTTATTTGGCCTAGGACGAAGTCTTATTCCTATGCAAGGAATAGTGTGGTGAGATTTCACTTGAGAGTATGAGCACTTGTTTCCACATTGGCTACAAAACCAACAATAACTCCCAGCACCAAGAATTTGTTCAATCATTAAGTATGTCACCAAAGATGTGACAATGCATCAGATTAATTGAACTCTGCACTTGAGGCAGCTAAACTAACAAGAACTACCATTATGTATGAACCTAAAATAAATAATAATTAATAACCTTGCAACTTAAAAATAAAAAATAAAATCAGCATTATAACCCCTTATTATGCATTAAAAAGATCAAAAATATACATAGAACTCACCAAATAAATTTTAAAAATATTCAAAAATCTTAAGAAATCTTCAAAAAAAAAAATTCAAAACTTAAAAAAATTAAAGATCCACTCACCTTTGTGATTAAATCTTCTCAGTGCAGCTATTTCTCCCCTGTTATCAAGGGTTTAGCTCTCATGTAGCCCTTGCCTTCAACAAAAAATGAACCAATGTTTCAAGCCCAAGAATGGCAAATTGGACCAAAATAAATCTGGTTCACCCAAGTTTGCCTATCACAGGAGAACTGTGATTAGGCCCAAGCCCAAAGCCGACCCATAGTAGTAGGGGGAGAAGGGGTTCCAATGAACCTGATAACATAGATTGGCAATTGTTGGTTGTCACCACTACCTCATCAAGCGATTTCACTTGACCCACATAATCCTACCTATTGAAATAGTCCACCAAAACATGATATAGCTAGCTAACTCTACCTCTTTGGGGCACTTGTCACCCTAACTTGTGCATCCTAGAATTTATTTCTTGTAGTTGATTTCATTTACTCTTGAAATTCACCCAATAGGGTAAGATGTATTTAAATCAAAGATAGTTGACAAGGTGGCAAATAGCACTCACTGTCTTAAGTTTTCTCAAAGAGTTCAGGCTCTCCAAAGCTAATATTTAGGCCTTCCACTCTTATTTGGCCTCAAATGATTAATTCAATGTCATGGTACTTCAGTTCCTGTTAATGAATATGCAATTTACACCCATTTTAGATTTATCCATGAACATTGAAATTTTCTCTTCAATGTTATCACATCACAATCCTTCCAATTAATTGCCATCTCTACTTGTTACTAACGAGGACTTGAGAAAAAGTAGACCTATTTTTAAGAGTTGGCAGCAGATGAAGTGCAAAGTGTTGCTCAGCAGCAATGTCATGTCCCCTTCTAGCAATTAAAACTCCTAGTTGTTGCTAAGCCTATTCTATCACCCTGATAGGCTTAAGTGAGTTGCTAGGGGTGTCTCGGACATGGAAGATGCGGGACAAGTTAACTATTCTATTTTCCACCTCATTTTAATTTATGCCTTCCAACTCGAGCTTTGCCCTGGTCTTTTGTGTGGCGTGGCATCTTCTCTCTCACCACCTCATGATAGTTAAAGCGTTATTACTTCTCTCCTTCAGTTACATTGGTTGTTAATGAACATGTAGTCGGGCGCTTGTTGAGTTGCTTGTAACATCCCTGCCACCAAGCGTTGGATGTGCTGAGTCCCTTTTGGAGCCATCGTGGGTGTGGAGGGGGACGTTCTGGACAATCATCAATGAATTTGCTTACTGAGGTAAACTTGTGACCCTTGAAGGACCTAGCCCCTTCTTATTCTTAGGTAGGACAACACCCTTGTTCTGAACATTTCATGTTAGACTGGTATCGTTTCACACTTTCACATGGTCAATACTGCACAAAAGACCACTGGAGTAAGGAGCTAAGAGGTTGTATTTACCAGCCGCATGGATTGCTTTCGTCCAAATTTCAGGATATAGGAGCCACATACAATCAACCATCAGCAATAGAGATTTCTTGGAGTGCTGAGCGTATATGGTTAGCCATAGATTGGAAAATGAAACTCCAACCATCTATAGGCGTGAGATATCACCTTTAAGATTTTCTGTGGATTGCAACCAAACTGAGTACCCGACATTCATCTCAGGCATGACAACGGACATGTACATCAACATCCATTAACCTCTCAGCATCACTCAGTACCTACAGTCAGTATTCTATAAATGTTTACTCTTACTAGTTACCATTGAAAACTTTATTACTGTTCTATAAAGGTTCCAACAATACTTCGGATATGTAGTTCTGATATTTCATGTTTATAATGGTAGTTTTAGTCATCTTGATAAGTAAAATCTGTAGACGCAAACACTGGATTTGTGTAATCAGTATCACTGTTCAGTTTATCAGCACTCATCCTTTGGTCCTAGAACTTCAATTCTTAAAAGGGAAATTCAGAGCATTCTGATAATTTAGTAAGGATTATAACAAGCAAGCTACAGAAAACGCATTGGAGCTTTCAGCAGGAAAAAAGTTTGAGAAGGAAAATGATGCAAGAGCATCCAGAGGTATAAGGGCAATCCTGTGTCACCCAAAAAAATGTACTTAGACTTAGTTTCTGGATACCCATTTGGGTCAAATAAAGGTTCCAACTCTCACAGTTACACTATCAGTGTTCTAGGTTAGAGTATTTGAGCACCTTAGGATACGTGAAATTGCCTAAAAAATAGGAGTATGTAATTGAGCCATCATTTTGGTGAAATAGAAGGTGTAAATTAGTCAGATGATTGTAATTGTAATTTAGAGCATTCCAGAAAAATAATCAAGTCAAAAGTCATCACGGTTTGAAAGTTATTACAGTTTTTCGATTTTTGGAGACCTCCTAAGAATGCTTAAAAGTCAGGTTAAGGGCATTAAATGACCTCGTACAAGGCCGAAAAATGGAGGACGAGCGAAGCTGGTCCAAAGGGCTATAGAGCGCTTCGAGAGCTTTCCGGAAATGTAAACGGTTCGTCAATCGGAGCTACGGTTCAAAAGTTATGCCTCCCGGAAGTTCGGTTACCATTTCCGAATTTTTTTAGTTTTGCGCCAACTTCTAACACGGCTTCTAGAACCTTCTATTTGGTCAGTGGATGCCAACTAGCACTTTCTAGAATGTATTCCTAATTCGTAACCCTTTGGGGTCTATTTAAGGACATTTTTGGCATTGTAAAAGGCAAAATTCGGAGTGGAGTTTGAGAGAAGGTACTGGGAGAAGAAATTATCTCCTGATTTTTTTTACTGCTGTAAGCCCATAGGGTATGTTTTGAAGTTCATTTTCTCTATATTGCATGTATTAGCATATTTTCACTATTAATAAAATTTCTCTTTTCCTGTTGCGTCCATTCTGTGCTGAGTTGTGTCCCCATCAAGTGGTATTAGAGCGGGTTTTCCTAAGTGTGTAGACAGAACGCCGACTGTGAGGCAGTTTGCACCAGGACTGTGTGGTTGTGGGTTTGAGTTAAGAAGATGCTTCCACGAAGAGAGCGTGGTGGAAGGGCCAGAGCTATTAATCGTGAGGAGGTTAGAGCCCTCCAAAGGCAAGTCCAAGCATTGCAGGAGGAGCTCCGTAGGGGAGCAAATGTTACTGCAGGTGACGAAAGTGAGGACGACAATGAAGAAGAATTTGGACCAGAAGGGGAAGTTGGCAGGGAAGTTCTAAATCTAGGAAGAGGAAAGGCTTTTTAGGGCCATTGCTAAGTTTGGGAAAAGACCTACAATTGATGTGGGTGTATTTTCAGGAAATCTGAAACCAGATGAGTTGATCGACTGGATCAATGAACTGGAAGAATACTTTGAATATGAGGATATCAAGGATCCGGATAAGGTTAAGTTTGCAAAGGCCATGCAAAGATCTGGTGGCAAGAGGTTCAATTGGAAAGAAACAGAAGAGGAAAGGATAAGATCACAAGGTGGGATCGCATGGTGGACAAATTGAAGAAGCAGTTTATTCTTGTTGACTATGAGCTTGATCTGTTTAAGAAGATGCATGGGTTAAAGCAAGCAGGAAGATCAGTCCAGGAATATACGGAGGAGTTTTACCGACTTCTGATTAGAGCTGGGCATGCAGAAGCAAATAAGGAGAAGGTTGCTCGTTATATCAGTGGGTTGCGACCTAGCATCCAGGAGGAATTAAGTCTGGTAAGAATAACCAGTGTTGAAGAAGCATACCAGTTTACACTACGAGTTGAAGAAAAGCTAAATAAAAGGTTTGAAGGGAGACAAAGAGGGCGCGGTCAAGGAGGAAGGGGCAGTGGTAGGTCATCTGGAGGTCGAAATGAGACCCAAAAGAAAAATGAAGATGTGGGTACCAGTAGGAACCAAAGGAATGAGGGTTTTAACCGCTCCTATGATCAAGACTTTGGAAATCAAAGAGGAAGAGGTAGAGGATGTGGACAAGGAAGAGGAGGCTTCCGTGGTACGTGTTTCCATTGCAATGAAGGTCATCATGCCTTTGAATGCCCTCAATGTCAAGGGAGGACAGATAGGAGAGGTGAAGGACAAGCTAGGGTTGCTAATGTGGATGAGGATGCACAGACATCACATTCAGAGGATGCAAAAAGAGGAGAGACTTTAGTAAATGAAAGGGTCCTACTAAGTGGTGAGATTGAACCAGGACAAAGGAGGAGTCTATTCCATACCAAGTGCAAGTGTGAGGATAAATGTTGTGATGTGATCATTAATGGTGGTAGCACTGATAACTTGGTATCAGAGGAGATGGTCTCTAAGCTGAAGCTCAAGAGGGAGAAACACCGCCAGCCCTATCGGATCGCTTGGGTGAAGGATGATCATAAGGTCCTGGTAAGTGAACAATGTTTAGTGAAGTTCAAAATTGGGACTTACCATGATGAAGTTCTCTGTGATATTATTCCAATGGATGTTTGCCATCTATTGTTGGATAGACCGTGGCAGTTTGACAGGCATGCAGTACATGATGGTCATGGAAACACATACACTCTAACAAAGGATGGAGTTCGCCACAAACTGAAGCCCATGAAGAAGGAAGGCGAAAAGGTATGTAGCAGTGCTAGGATTTGTCTTGTTGATGGAAGGAAGTTTTTAGATGGCATGAAACATCAACGTATGTGCTATGCTTTGATTCCTAGAAAAGATAAGGAAGGTAGTAGTGAAATACCATTTGAAGTTTCAGATTTATTAGGTGAGTTTGGAGATGTCATCTCTGATAATGTTCTAGAAGGATTGCCACTGGTAAGGCAAATCAGTCATTAGATAGATTTAATCCCAGGAGCTAGTTTGCCTAACAAGGCTGCTCACAGGATGACTCCTACTGAAACTGAGGAGCTAACTAGACAGGTTCAGGAGCTATTGAGGAAGGGTTTGATTCGGGAGAGCCTGAGTCCATGTGCAATACCTGCAGCACTGGCACCAAAGAAGGATGGAGAATGGAGAATGTGTACAGACTCTCGAGCTATAAATAGGATAACCATCAAGTATCGATTTCCTTTGCCAAGGATGGATGATATTATGGACTGTTTGAGTGGAGCTCAGTACTTCACAAAGATAGATCTCAAGAGTGGCTATCATCAGATACGGATACGAGAAGGAGATGAGTGGAAATCTACCTTCAAGACCAAGGAGGGTCTATATGAGTGGTTAGTCATGCTCTTTGGATTGACGAACGCCCCAAGCACCTTCATGCGGCTTATGAATGAGGTACTTAAGAAGTTCTTGAAAAAATTTGTTATTGTGTATTTGGATGATATTTTCATTTTCAGCAAGACTTTGGAAGAACATTTATTGCATATTCGTAGTGTCCTTGAAAGGTTGAGGGAAGAGAAACTGTTAATTAATCTGGAGAAGTGTATCTTTGCAAAAAGGGAGTTAGTCTACATGGGGTTTGTTATATCACCTGAAGGCCTTAAAATGGATCCAGAGAAGGTAAAAGCCATCTTGGAATGGCCTACTCCAAGATCTGCTACTGAGGTAAGATCATTTCATGGTCTGATTAGTTTTTGCAGAAAGTTCATTAAGAATTTCAATGGCATATGTGCACCTCTGACTAACACAATAAGAGAGGATAGAAAAGAGTTCAAATGGACTACAGCAGCTGCAAGAAGTTTTGAAATGCTGAAGAAGAAGGTGACGGAACAACCTGTGTTGGCACTTCCAGATTTCAGAAAGTAATTCCAGGTGGATTGTGATGCTAGTGGCAATGCTATTGGAGCTGTATTGAGCCAAGAAGGTAAGCCTATTGCATATTTTAGTGAAAAATTGAATGATGCAAAGAAGAAGTATTCTGTTTATGATCAAGAGTTCTATGCAATAGTTCAGGCCTTAAAGAAATGGAGACATTATTTATTGCCAAAGGAATTTGTTTTATATACTGATCACCAGGCATTACGGTATCTAAATAGCCAAAGTAAATTGAATCAGAGGCATATGAAGTGGGTAGAGTTCTTGCAGAGCTATACATTTGTGTTGAAGCATAGAAGTGGAAAATTTAATAGGGTTGCAGATGCATTAAGCAGGAGGTAGTTGTTGCTTACAATTATGCAGGTTGAAGTAGTTGGGTTTGATGAACTCAAGAATCTATACCCTGAGGATCCTGATTTTGCTGAAGCATGGAAAGCTTGTAAAGAGCCTGTTGCTGTAGACAGAACCAAGTGGCTAGACTATTTGATCCAGGATGGTATGTTGTTTAAGGGCAGTCAATTATACATTCCAAGGAGTTCCGTGAGGGAAAATCTGATTAAAGAGAAGCACAGTGGAGGGTTGGCAGGACATTTTGGTCGAGACAAGACCATTGCCATTCTTAGAGAACATTATTTTTGGCCTCAAATATCACAGGATGTGAAGAAGTTTGTACAAAGTTGTCAGGTTTGTCAAGTGGCCAAGGGATTTAGTCACAATACTGGACTATATCAGCCATTGCCTGTTCCATCAAAGCCATGGGAGGACATAAGTATGGATTTTGTTCTTGGATTGCCGAGGACACAAAGGGGTAATGACTCAGTATTTGTGGTGGTTGATAGGTTCTCCAAAATGGCACCTTTCATTCCATGCCGCAAACTCATGATGCTGTCCATATTGCAGACTTGTTTTTCAGAGAGGTAGTGAGACTACATGGTCTCCCAAGGAGTATAGTTTCTGATAGAGATACTAAATTTGTGGGGTATTTCTGGAGGACATTGTGGAAGAAGTTGAGAACAGACTTGAAATTCAGTTCCACACATCACCCGCAAACTGACGGTCAAACAGAAGTCTGGGAAATTTGCTGAGATGTTTAGTTGGGGATAAGCCGAAGGGATGGGATTTGATTCTACCACAAGCGGAATTTGCTTACAATAACTCTGTAAATAGGAGTACTAGAAAATCACCATTCCAAATTGTATATGGAAATAGCCCAAGGACTGCACCAGAATTGAGGAAGATGGAGCAAGGGGAAAGGACAAGTGTTGAAGCAGAAGAGTTTGCTGAACATATCAAGCGCCTACATGAGGAGGTCCAGGCACACATTACCAAGATGAATCAAGAGTATAAAGCTAAAGCTGATCAAAGGAGAAGACATAAGGAGTTTCAAGTAGGGGATCTAGTCATGGTACACTTAAGAAAGGAGAGATTTCCAGTAGGTACTTACAACAAGCTGAAGATGAAGAAATTTGGCCCCTGCAAAATTTTGAAGAAACATGACTCAAGAAATGCATATGAGGTGGAGTTACCAGATGGAATTCATATTTCTCCTATTTTCAACATTGCAGACTTAACAGAGTATCATGATGATGGTGCAGATGAGGAACTAATGTTAGAGCCATGTCCAATTTCTACTTCTAGGAAGGAGATAGAAGACATTCTAGATCATCATGTGGGCAGGAGTACCAGAAATAGACAGTATGAAGAGTATCTGGTTAAGTGGAAAGGCCGACTGATCGAGGACTCAACTTGGATATCAGCAGCTGAGGTTTCCCATTTGGGATTTCCTCTACCATCCATAAAGTGACAGGGTCATTTTTCAATCTACCTTGGGTGTCTGATGCAGAAGCATCCAGAGGTATAAGGGCAATCCTGTGTCACCCAAAAAAATGTACTTAGACTTAGTTTTTGGATACCCATTTGGGTCAAATAAAGGTTCCAACTCTCACAGTTCCACTATCAGTGTTCTAGGTTAGAGGATTTGAGCACCTTAGGAAACGTGAAATTGCCTAAAAAATAGGAGTATGTAATTGAGCCATCATTTTGGTGAACTAGAAGGTGTAAATTGGTCAGATGATTGTAATTGTAATTTAGAGCATTCCAGAAAAAGAATCAGGTCAAAAGTCACCACGGTTTGAAAGTTATTATAGTTTTCCAGTTTCTAGAGACCTCCTAAGAATGCTTAAAAGTCAGGTTAAGGGCATTAAATGACCTCGTACAAGGCCGAAAAATGGAGGACGAGCGAAGCTGGTCCATAGGGTTATAGAGCGCTTCGAGAGCTTTCCAAAAATGTAAACGGTTCGTCAATCGGAGCTACGGTTCAAAAGTTATGCCTCCCGGAAGTTCGGTCACCGTTTTCAGATTCTTCTAGTTTTGCACCAACTTCTAACGTGGCTTCTAAAACCTTCTATTTGGTCGATGGATGCCAGCTAGCACTTTCTAGAATGTATTCCTAATTCGTAATCCTTTGGGGTCTATTTAAGGACATTTCTAGCATTGTAAAAGGCAAAATTCGGAGTGGAGTTTGAGAGAAGGTACTGGGAGAAGAAATTATCTCCTGATTTTTTTTACTGTTGTAAGCCCATAGGGCATGTTTTAAAGTTCATTTTCTCTGTATTGCATGTATTAGCATATTTTCACAGTTAATAAAATTTCCCCTTTCCTATTGCGTCCATTCTGTGTTGGGTCGTGTCCCCATCAGAAAATGAACAACAAAGGCTAGGAAAGGCACAGGTGTTAAAGTGGCATCATGCACCCCAAGCAAAAATGAGGAGTTAAAAAGTCTGATATTAACAAAATTAAAAAGGTGGGAAGGAATCCTATGCTGCAGTGGTGGAGGCAAAAGGAGAACCTCCAAGATCAATATTTAAAAGTAAGGCTATGTTTATTGAATAGGATAGTATGGAGGTAGGGAGAATAAAGTACCAAAAAAGCTACCTGCATTGCTGTTGGTTGAAAGATGCCTCTGATTTGCAGATTCAACTTTCTCTGGCCTAGCCTTCCAGAACTTAATGATTGGATAATGTCTATCTGCTTACCGTTTCTTGAAGTCCCTATGTGTTATATATCTTTATGCTCTACAGTATTTTGCAGTTGTTTGTGATTCTGTAGTAGAGGATAAAAAATTAGGAGACTGGAAAAAGATACTTGGATTTAGGACATGTCAACTCTCATCATGAAACCCTGGTACCAAGAACAAACCAATAATAGAATATTTTTGGGTTTCTCCTACGTGGGTAAGAATAACCAATTCTCATCTTTGCTTATGGTATTTCAACACTGAAAAACATTGATAGACAGCTGAGGAAACATATTTCTATATCCCCCAAATTACATAGACATTTTTTAACCTCAATGGCTCATATATTTGCAGAAAATTAGACAATGACAGAAATAACATTAAGGGTAAGGCAAGCATCGTGGCAATAACCACTGGACTATCAGAATCTAGCATTTCCATGCTAAATGTGCTTTAATGTGGGGTCATTTAGCAGAAGAAAATACAAGAACCAAAAACATTAATGAAGGGCCACTTGTTGGAAGAATGTAGAGATGCAGCATCGGCTGATTGGTAGTTCTATTTGAGCCGAATAGTCCAAAAGAGTACCACACGGAGAAAGGTCAAGCAGTTGAGGAATCTTGCAAGGAAATAGCAATTAATGCTAGAAAGGATAAAGAGCATGCTGAGTGGTATATAGAAGGAGAAAAGTAAAAAAATATCTTTGGGCTTACGAAGTCATTCAGTGAGAAACTAGATCCTCAGAGCTTGAAAAAGCAGATCTCACTAAAATGCTTGTTGTTTTCTCAGCTAATCAAGGAGAGGTGGTAGATCCTTTCTCTTCTGGTGAGGATTCTCCCTCGAAGTCTCTAAGAGGAAAATGAAGAAAATCTAGAGCATTTCACTGAATCCCTGAAAAATATTGAATGGATCACATTAGAAAATAGAATAAAGAAAGAGAGATCAAATTTCTCTTTGAGTAGGGCTTTGAGATGATATACAAAGCATCAAGCAAGATAATGAAGTCTAGATGTTATAATTTTAAGATGCGGATTCTAGCTTTGTTAGTGATGCTGTTTTGTTAGCATTTTTATTATTTATAATCCCCTGAGTGTCAGTCTACCTTTCATAGCCTTCCTAGGCAATACTGTAACAATCTGTGTTTTCAAGATTTCAAGGAAGGGACCCCAATAGATAGCCTGGCTATTTTGTCTTTGGAAAAAAGAAAAAAAAAAATCATCTCTTCTGAGTCATGATGAACTATTTATCATTTTTTTCAACATTAGATACTGCATTATAAACACATTTCATGGTAATCCATATCCAATGACACCCCAAGGTTTGAAGTTCCATTCTATAGCATTCCCAAAAACTGATCTTGTCCTCTGAATTTGCTATCTCTTCTAGTTATAAACAGGACCATCAACTGACATATAAGCAAAGTCAACCCACAAAATATAAGCTTGCATTCCAGTGTGACACATGGCTTTTTTTTTTTCTGCAAGCACAATTGTTGAGTAGTTCAAGAGATTGTTGCATGGGCCTTGTGGAATTATGTAATGAATCCATCAAGAAATTGGAGGCTCTACCTTTATAAACTATATCAAGTCCTTGGCCAATAAGATCAGCTTGAATTGGAAGGTATATTACATAATTGAAGGTAAGATAACTTGCCTAAAATCCAGTCAAACAGCGATGTTGACGAAGCTTAAATGGCTTTTAAAACCTGGATGATTTAAACAAATTTTCTCAAGTTTCACCCTGTTCTAAACTGTGTGCAGAATATATATTAGCAGATATTTAGCATAGAAACAAATCTTTGAAAACCATGATTACAATCACTTGACCTCGACAAAGTTTGTAAACTTGGGATCCCTGTTGACAACCAGCCGGTGCACCTGCACGTAACATATCTATCTAATGTTATTAATCAAACTCCACAAAAATTTTAAAACGTAACATAGATATAATACAGATAGAGGAAATTGGATATAACATAGTTGATTCCAAATATATGTTCAGGAAAATATAACTCTTCAAATGATCCCAAGAAGCTAATCTATAAACATTTAATACTAGCACCATTTACAGTCTTCAATATGTATCTGTTAGAGAGTAGTATATCTAGTCCATGTGATGTGCTTGATTCTGTTTTGAAAGAACAAGATTCAGAATATTAATTCTACCCAAGGGCTTGTGATGTAATCATGATGGGGAGAACTAGAAAGAACTAAGAGCGTGTACAAATGACAGCAACAACATGGCTCAAACCAATGTAAAAGTTTAAGCATTTGGCCCAACTTACATACAGCATGATAAAGTCGGCACAAAATCTCTCCACAAGCTGTAGCAGGAATGTTTTTTAATTTAGTCCTGAACTCAACGGCTAATTCCTAGAATTAAAGACCCGATGTAAAGAAATAAAATCCAATCAAGCATCTAAATAAAACAAATTTGACACGACAAATATGATTGCTCATAGGAGAATGAAGCACCTCAATGACAAATGCGATAAGCCCAAGGCATACTGTGGCAACAATATTGTTTCAATAAAGGACCCTAAAGTCCTAGAAAGGAATGTTGATAGTAAATTTCAGAAATAAACTTGAGAAATGGGCAATACAAAGATTACTCTTTCTTATATTATAAACTTTATACATGCAGAACAAACCCTAATTCAAATTTAATGGAAGGATTGATAAAAATAACAACGAAAAGTGGAAGAAATCTGATCTTGGGTACCTCATACTCAAGCTTGTGTTTTTCTGATTCTTCAAGTGGGATATAGTACTTGGCCAGACGAGTCTTCCCTTGTCTGTTTTGAAGTAATATGAATCGGATCTGCAAATTCATTCAAATTTTGTATGTTAGATGCTATTTGTTTTCTAAATAAACGAAATAAACTAGTATTGCTTACAGATCGCGAAAAAACATATTACCATTGTGCATGAGAAAATCGAATTATAGCTGCATGAACACTAAGCTTGATAATAACAGGGGGTCTCCCCTCGCCTACAACGAAACCTGGGACAACGGACTCGGAATAGAAACAAGAAACGCAATGCGTCATCGTCCATAATGGTAGTAGAGGTGTAGATGAGTGAGAATAAGATTAAATAGTTTTAAATTAACATTGTGAATGCATTATTTTTTTGCCTAGAAATGCGCTTGTGATCTATAGGATGGCTCATATTTTGTTGTTAAATTCTAGTTCTAGAAATGCAGTTGTGATCTGAAAAGATGACTCATATTTTGTTGTTAAGTTCTCGTGTTATATTATTGTATGTTTGGGCATTTATGCCTAATAATAAGAGGCCAAAGTCTTCGACTATGTATTATTCTCATCTTAATTATCAAATGGAAGTCACACTATTTTTAATCATTAGATAGAGGTAAATAGTAGTATAGAACAATAACAACATAAACATATATGCAGAGGAAAAAATGATAGATAATATATAAAAAGAAGAGGAAGAGGGATAAAATAGTAAGATAGAGCGATACGAACATAAATTGTGTGTGTGTGTGAGTGTAAGAGAGAGAGAATTAAATATAATTATTATTCTTAATAAAACAAATAGTCAAAATAAAACCATAGTTATAATGAAAACTTAAAATATATTATATTATAATTAATGAAACTGAGAATTTGATTTTTATATTAAAATTCACATTTGTATAAGAAAAAATGAAATGTATTGAAATATAAAAATATTTTATAATTAAAACTAATTGTTTAATTTTACATAGTTAAAGAAGATTTACTATTTAATGTTTTGTATTTTTAATTTTTCATAAAATTAAGTAATTTTTAATTATGAAATAATATCTATATAATTTAATATGTACATTTGTAAATAATAAATAGATGTAATACATATAAATTTGATGTTGATGAATAAATATGATGTAATAAATAAGAAATAAAATATAACTATTTAATTTTAATACATAGTTTATAAAAACTAAATAATAATTTACATATCTTTTGAATTGAATTATTTATTTTTTGTGGTTATTTCTTTTAGTATGTTTTTTATGTAAAATATAATTATTAATTTAATATTAAAATATATATTTAAGTTTTAAATATATTTAAACTAAACGATAAATTGTTTAAATATAAAATATTAATAATAATAAATGATATAATTTACAAATTGTAACACTTATCAATTATACATATTACAAACACTATTATAAAATATAATTAAAAAATAATATTATTTAATTTATTTTTACAAAAGTAAAATAATAGTATAATTTAACTACTTTTATTTAAAATTAAAGTTTAAAATAAATTAAAAATTCAAATACAAAGATATAACATATTAAAATTATATTGCTATTCAGAATTAATATTGATTAGACATGTTATGTGAGGTGGAAGATAAAATGATTGAAAAAAAAAAAATCTTATAAACTTGTCACAAAGATAAAGTTGTAATTAATGCATTGATTAATGCAAGATGAAGTTGTTAGAAAATATTTGTATTTTTGTTCAAGAAAATATTTGTATTTTCTCCCCCACCAAAAATAGTATGAACCAATAGAATGAATGAAAAATATTATTTATCAAATAATGAAAAATTAAAAAAAGATATAAACATTTAAAGTTTCATATAATCTTTTAAATAATTTGATTTGATTGGTCAGTGTTAATATGATATTAGCATGACATGAATGCATAAGTATTCCTGTCGTGGTAGGAACTAATAAGTTCAGCAAGTTGAATTAATATGGTCAAATGAATAGAATTTTTCTTCTTTTTTTGGAGTCAAAAATTAAAAAATAAAATCCTACTATTTTACACTTCCGTCCAAGTTGCAGGATCTCCTCAAATCAGAATATTGCTCGACCCATTTTATATTACAATTAGTTTGACTAAGTTAATTTCAAATTAATATTCCTTATAACAAAATCTTGAAATGCTATTAAACAGTTCATAGGATATAGTTTGTCACTTGCACCCAAAAGTGATGCAAGGGGTATGCCAATAGGGCAACGGCTAAAGGGCAAACTATTTTGTTTGTCCTGCCTATGTCGATGGCTATGCCTAGGCCATGCCTCTCATACATGCACCATCCTACCATTAGCGCTGCTAACCCCAAAGTCCTTGCGAGCCAACACATAGCAGATAGTATTTAATGTGATTTGACTTTAATTTTGGAGGGAGAGACAATAAAAAAATGTCATTTAGCTCCATCGCATCATTCACAATGTCATTTAGCTCTCTCGTATTCACAGATCCGCCTGAACAAACAGGTACTCCATTCACCAAAAGTATTTCTTTCATTTTTAACTTCTATTTTTTACAGCTTTCTTTATTAGTTTAATGTTGTATATTTATGAAGTGTTCGGCTGTATCTGGATGAAATTGGCTTTTCTAATACAGGATTTGATCAAATCGTTAAGCCCATTGGTGAAGTTTCCTTTGAGTTTACAAGTATGCAGAATAACTTATTTTTATTATAGTTTCCTTCACATTTTGAATTTCGCATGGTTTTCAATCCAGTTTTGTAACACATTAAAATAGCTCATATTTTTTGGGCACTATTTAGATCTTCAATAATGGATTAGACTATTATTTGTGATTATAGAGTAGGTTGTTATTAAGTCTTTTCTCTTTATCCACTATCCATTTGGTGTCTTCCCCATTTTCTGAATCTCATGGTAGTTAGTGGATGATCAAATTCACTTATCATTCTAAACTTGTTAATACCATACTTTTGCATGCATGCAGATTTATCTTATGTCAAAATAATGAAATAAATAAGAAAATCCAAAGTAGTGAAAATAAAAGACAAAATCTTCTAAATAGTTTTTTTTTTTTAATTTTAAATTTATTTTTTTTAAATTTTAAATTTAAATTTAAATAAACAATCTCAATGAAATAAATAGGGAAATCACAAGTAGTAATTCCAAGTAAGGACAAAAGAGTAAAAGAATCCCTAGGAGAATACAAAGGTAATTCCCTATCTAATTAAATTAAATAATTTGTAATTATTATTTTTAATTTTAAAATACATAAATATTTAATATATTTTTAATTAAATCTAATTTTAAATTTTATTTTATTTTAAATGTATATAAATTATAAGTATTAATAAAAACAGTTATAAATAATAAATATTAAAAAAAGATTTCAGGAATTTCAATTTATCATTAAAAATTATTTATTTTATGATAATATGATATTTTGTCTCTACTATAACCATAATTTACATCTATTTATAACTTTACTTAAACATTGTTATTAGTGGTGGTAAACTATACTAAAATGACCATAATCCTAATCAATCCATAACCCTAATTGAACCTCAAACATTACCTAACCCATAAATTATTGTTCACAATTTTAACCATTAATAAACTCTATCCCTAACTTAGCCATAACTCTATTTAAATCCAAAATCTAATTTAGTATAATCTTATAGTTTAGGATTAAGTTTGGTTTAGGTCTATGATTCAATTTGGTTTAGTATTAGGCTAATGACTCAAATGTATCAAAGTACGAGAATATTTCTTTTTATCACATTTATATTGATTTAAGTTGATTAATTTTATAGAATAATATATTGAATAAACAATAAGATGAATTCTAGAACAATGCAATTTATACTAAATATTAATAATTATAATACTAAATCTAGAACAATAAGATGAGTTTGATAAAATATTATTATGTTGGTTAGTCCATCTTTGAGTCTTCCCTAGTGTCTCTTTATTTATTTTCTATTACATTTTTAGTCTAATCATGTTAATTTTTATGACATGGTAGAGCATATAATGTAAAATTACACACAAATACATTAGTTACAAATCATGTATTCAATTGAATAAATGATTATTGTATGCTAGTTATACAAAGTGGAGCAAGTTTTTTTCTCATATTGCACACTAGATATCAAGTATGGAACTTATTTGATGCTTATTTTCCAATATTTTGCTTTTAAAAATTTCCTCTATGTTTATACCGCCACCATATTATCCATAGTCACACAACATCTTTGTAGACCTCCATTATCCATTAATTTGTAGTTGTTCCTCATCTCCAATATAGGTTTTACTTTCCTATAGAATCATCCCCTAAATCTATCACCTCTTGATAGGGAAAATTATATGTTATGATATAATATAATAAGGTATTTTTCATGCATGTCTTAACAAGGTAGAGGGTTACTAATTAGCCAAATATTGTACAAAATGAGTAGGAGTTTGGAATGGGAATCACTCATTTGATTAGATGTCCAAGACATTCCAAAAAAAGGAAATCCTTTTTTCAATAAATGATCTTCAATTGACACCTATCAGAAATCCAGGAGCTTGACTTATGTGCTACTATCCCTCTTAGAAGAGTTGCTCACTTTATCAAAGGAGAATGTATATTGCACAATGGCATAGAGACTACATTTCTACATAAAGCTCATAGAGAGCTCAAATTCGAAAACCCTACTAACCATTGTACCATAATGTATTAAAGGTATGCTTAAAAATTTCCATATAATTAAGCATGTCATTTTTTGAAAAAAAAATTATCCTGTTGATTAATATATTGTTTTCTACATGTACATAAATAGATATCATTGTGTTTGTGGGCCCAAGGATAATAGAAAAAACCATAAAGACATTAAAAACATAAAAAGGATACGAAAGTTTATAGAAAAAAGGGGTTGCCAAACCCACTTTCATGTTAGAGTTATATATGGTAGACCACATGTTGCTATTATCACATATAATGAATTTACCCATCAAGATGTTAATGGTGAATTTTGTCATGGAAAGAATGACCCTTCTAAATATCCAAGGATTAGCTTTGCACCAAGACTATCAAATGAATGTAAATCATACATTGAGACCTTATTAATGATGGGTGTTGGAATTGACACAATTTGTGAGCAACATTACTTAGACCATGGTATAATAGAGTTGATGAATAAGAGAGATGCGTGTTTACCAAGGAAAGATGTATTAATTGCATGAAAAAGAGTACGCTCATTTTGATCACAAAAAAATGAGGATGACGCAAAAAACATTAGCTTGTGGCACGTAGAGGAGAAAGATAACTTTTTCTTTTACAAAATACCAAACACCATGGGAGATTTCCATTTATTGTAGGCATCCAAACACATCGGATGAGGAAAATGATGGTCAAGCATTCACATAACTCTATTATAGCAATGGGTTTGACATTTTCAACAAACAAATATGGTGTAAGCATAGATATGTTAACTATATTTATTGATTTTATTTTACTCATTCATTTTTTTTATTTCAATAAATTAATTTTTCAAAGTTGAACTCAAGTGTAGTATGAGTTATATACATTGCTTATTTTTTATGGACAAGAGGCTAGTGTACCTATGGCATGGGCAATATTCTTGAGAAGTAGAGTTGAGGATATAAATGAATGGTTAACAATGATCTATAGATAGGGGAAACAATTGAGAGATGATTGGTATGTCAATGCATTTATGACAAATGATGCTAGTGTAGAAATTGAAGCTATCAGATTTTTATTGGCCTTAATTTCTACATTTAAACTAAAATTAACTCAATTTTAGTCATGATTTATGATATAAACTACAATTTTGTAGTCATTTTCTTAGAATGTTATTGATCAATTTTTGCAATGTATATAGATCATCTTTTAATTGCTAAGTGTTTTTATGTGTTTGGCATATGCGTAGGGCATGGCTAAAAAATGTGTACAGGTGAGTCAATATTTAATCAGAATATGTCAAGCATCACTTATTTGAGTATGAAACTTCATATTATCTTTTCTAATATAGGTTCACAAGCAATAGGGATGTTAGAACAAACATGTTTGATGGATTGGGCAACATAATGCATGCAATGGCTGATAATGAAAATACCACCATTCACTTAATCAAACAATTCATGGAGGAGTTCAAAGAAGAGAAAACATTTATTGATTATTTTCTAAAAACTCGATGCCATGATGAAACCCGTATTGGTAAGTTTGTTAGTATTTTCATTTTTTTTGTATATTTGTATTTACATGATTAAATTTATTTATTTTAGTTAATAATATGCTTTTATGTTTGCTTGTATAGCAATGAGGGCAAAAATTCTTCAAAATGTTTCGTATGCCAATCAAGAAACTAATGCATCTATAGAGTCTTGTCATTTCCATATCAAGAGTCATTATTTAAGTGATTGTGCCAAAAAGTGTACAAGGAGAATGGATTGGCTTATCCATACACTTCTTCGTAGGATAGAGCCATTTTATAAAAATAAAAGATGTTTGCAATTATCTGGATTTCTCACTAACTTTAAAAAAGAAAGATATTATGGAACTGCACTAGAGAGATAAAAAACAATAGCATATTTAGATTGCTATCCTGTTGGAATTATGATATATTTGTAATTAGTTACAACACTTGTTTGATTCTGAATGCTTACTGAGGTCATCACTCAGTCTACGGTTCATACCGAGCATTTAGTAGTGGTTACCAAACAGAACAGTGCATACCATGCTGAACAGTGGTCACCGAGCAAATGGGAAGTTCAGCAGTGTTTACCAAGTTCTCAGTGTTCACCAAGTCATCAATTGAAATCAGTGTTTAACAAGTGATCAAGGTAAACGAAGGACTTAGTGTTTACCGAGTGATCAAGGTAAACAAAGGACTTAGTGTTTATCGAGTGATCAAGGTAAACAAAGGACTTAGTGTTTACTGAGTGATCAAGGTAAACGAAGGACTTAGTGTTTATCGAGTGATCAAGGTAAATGAAGGAATCAGTGTTTACCAAGTGAAGAAGGTTATCAATGGATTCAATTTTTACCGAGTGACACAATACTCACCGAGTCACCAATGGTTACCGAGTTCCAAACTACTTAGAGTGATGAATATGGACCGTGCCTCTACTCTTACTGAGTGCATGACGATGTCGTGTATTGTAGTGGATGCCGAGTATCAGAAGGTCGTCGAGTCAGTTTGAGGAACCCGAGTTTTCTACTATCTGGTCGACTCAGTAATGTTTTGTTCACTTGTGTTCGGTCGACCTTGCCAATGTAAATATTGGAATGGTATATATGTAATGTATTATATCATTTGTAAAAGATGAGAAAATGTTGTGTATCGTTGTATGGTGTTGTATTGCAATATTTTGAGAAGAGTAAAAGCAAATCAGCAGCAAAATAGAGGAATATAGCAAGGTCAACATAGATGCAAAAAATTTATATCTATCACATCAGGTGATCAGTGCATACAGGATCTTATCAGCAATTAGTTATAACCAGATCCACTGCTTCATCCTAACAGGTGAATCAGTTTGTAAATCCTTTAACAGGGTAGACTTAACAGTCTTTTATAAATCTCCTAACAAAGTGCATACTTCATTGTACGTTTGTAAATCCTCTAACAAGGTGGATCTAGCAATCTTAATTGCTCCTAACAGGGCAGATCACCAGAAGTGATCATTGTAAGCCTTAACAGGCCAACTTTATACCGCAATATTGAAGTTTTGTGGGCATCATCCCCACCCTAGTTTTACTTTCTAATTGGAAAGTTTCTGGGTCACCAAATCAGTGTGTTCATGTGTTATGAATGTTTAACTTTTCATGCATACAGTAGATTAGATGGATGAATGGTGAATATGTTATTATACTGAATTGATTTAAAGTTTTAGAGTTATTGATTCACCCCTCCCCTCTCAGTAACCTTGTTAGTCTTGATTATTTCCAACAATTGGTATCAGAGCATTGTGGTTCTCAGGATAAAGTTTGACAGCTTGAGCAAAGATCAAGGACAATGGAGATATTCAAACTTGACAAATCTATTGAGAATGAAAAGCTAGATTTGGAAATGGTCATGGCTCAACTCAAAGAAGCAAAGGAGCATCTTTCTCAATCTCTAAAAAGAAGAAAGGAACTTGCAAGACAAATGAATGATCATCAGTATGTTGAAGAAAAGATTGAAGACCTTTTACCATCAAGCAGTTCAAATGAAGATAATGAGGCAAACAATGCAATCAAAGAACTCTTAGAGAAGAATGGATCTCTGTAAGAAGAAGTAAGAATGCTAAGAAGAGAAAAAGAGATTCAGTCAACAAGGTTATGTGAAATTTTGGAATAAAGGAACATAATGCAAGATGAGATAGAAGGAAGGAACAATGAAATTCAAAATCAATCCCTTCAGTATGAGGATCTTACAGATCAACTTTCCAATGCAAATGAAGAAATCAGAATTCTCAAAGCACAAAATGAAAGAATAAGGAATGATCTAAATGTTGAAAGACAAATCACTGAAAGCTTACAAAGTGACCTAAGATCTGAAAGACAAATCAATGAAATTTTGGAAAATGACTTACAAGTTGAAAAGCAAGTCAATGAAAGGATGATAAAATCTCAAACAGATGTGGATCAATTGAATTAGCAAAATAGACAAAAAGGTAAAGCAGGCCTTGGATACAATGAAGAAGGTGAATCTTCCAAACAAGGTGCCCAAAAGAATCAAAGACCTACTTGCAATCACTATGGCAAGATAGGTCATACATCTAACAGATGTTGGAGCAATGGTAAGGGAAAATTCAATGGTAAATGCTACAATTGCAATCAGCATGGTTACAAAGCCAATGAATGCAAAGAGAAACCAAAATTTGAAGGCAAATGTCACAAATGCAAGAAACAAGGTCACAAGGCATCTGAGTGCAGATCTAAATCATTCAATCCAGCAGAACAAATTGTCAAAGCATTATTTGGTTGGGACTACAATACTTGGTGCAGATGTCACTATTGTGGAGAATATGGACACATTGGAGTAAACTGTACAAGGCATCACCTAAGGAAGAAAGATACTACCATAAGATGTTATACATGTACTGAACTTGTTCATATATCCAAGAATTGCATAAACATAAGAAAAGTTGAAGATGAAAAGAAAGCCAGAGCTGACAACATTTGAAAATAGATGAGACAACAGTGGATTCCTAAATCTACCGAACCAGAAAGTTCAAATGATGGCAATGTCACTCAAGAAGTGGGTGACTCCACCATTTCTAATTAGACTCATCAAGAAGGATTAGGGACTGCACCTTCAAGCCATATCCTAAGTAGTTCTAGAATGAAGGAGTGCAAATGACAAATCAGTATTTCAGATACAAGACATAGTTCACTGTGATGCATCTACCGAGCAAGGTTGATCTCAGACTTAACCGAGCTAGGTCGGGAATATGAAAGGTTTTGTTTGTTCACCAAGTTTCAAGGTTTATCGAGTAAGTCGATGACTATCTAACAAACCCTAGGTCATCTCAGCTACCTTCATACCCGAGCATTAATGGCAAATTTTTTATCAAAAAGGCAGAATTTGATCTCATTTTTCACCGCGAATTTAGAATATACAGAGCGAAGAGATTTCCAAGAGCACGCAAATGAGTTCAAGCGATTTGAAGTAATTTTCTAGTGAAGAATTTGTTTTACGAAATCGTTCACTCACCGAGCAGCAATAGCATCCACGAGCACCAACAGCAGCAAGGCGAAGAGGGGCTCTGAAATGCTTGTGAAGGGAGTCAAATGGAAAGCACCTAGCTTCAAGCTCGTTCTCGCCATAGTTGAATCGCTCGACCCGCATGGAGCTCAATCGCAGATTCCACCCAAGGTACTACTTATAAATGACATTTGTACTCATTTCAAATGCATTGTTCAAGAGATAGGGACACTAGATATGGATAATGCCCTAGCTGAGTTATGTGTGGATGGAACCCTTAAACCCGAGTTCAAACATCTAGAAACCAAAGGTTTAACCCATATCTCGCATTTACCAAGAAATTTCCAAGTGAAATGGATAAGATACATTTTGAGCCATGTTCATAATGGTCAGTTGTGGTTAGAGCAACCCACTCTGATTACAAAGAAGATGATTCGCAGAATCACAGGCTTACCTATGTTGAGCAAATCCAAAACCACTAAAACCCTAAGTCGGGATGAACTTCAGAAGTTAACCCTAGCTGAATGGGATGGCAAAGGACTGAAACTTAACAATGTATCAGATATAGAGCTAAGATTTGGAATTAGTGTAATTGCATACAAGCTGTATAGTTCTAGCAGATTGAATAGTGTGCCCTATGAGGCTGTGGACTTAGCCTATAAGGTTGTGAAGAAGAACATGGAAAGTATAAGGACCTCAAAGATCAACCCCTATAAATTTGGTTCTTTGTTAGTTTGTTTATTTTTCTATGTACACAAGTTTTTCCCTTCTAAAGGTACAGTTGTATGGAAAAAAGATGTTCCAGTTTTGTATCAGATAAATGAGTTTATTGCAGAAATGGGTGTAAATTTTGATAAGGTTATGGATAACTACTTTGAAGATTTCAAGGAGAGAATGAACAACAAGTTTAGGATTCCTCCTAAACTTGTTGAAGACTATAAAGATGATGTATGCTTCATGGTTGACTGTGACAAAGTATATATACAGGCAGTCAAACCCCACATTGCATGGGTAAAATCACTTCCTTATGAAGTGAACATTGATGAAACTAGAGATATTATTGAGGCACTGATGAATGAACCAGTGGATCCCAAAGTGCCTGCATTCAAAACATTTGATGAGGCAAAGGTAAGAATAGAACTTGAGATCAAGCTTCCCTAGGCAATCTCCAAGGGAAAGAGGAAGATAGAAAAATTGAAAACTAACACTAGACCTCTAATGCTTACCGAAGGAAAAGGTGAGGATGAAGAAGAAGAAGAATCTGAAGAGGAGCCAGAAAAGGAGGCAGAGCCTATGAAGAAGAAAGGTAGGGTAATCATTACCAAACCTCAGGTAGTATTCATAAGGAGAACAAGGAAAGGCAATAAGGAAAGTGAATTTGTATTTAACAAGCCTCCTCTCACATTTGTAGATAGGCTAAAACAACTCAAGGTTGGTGCAGGAATCAGCAACTTTAAAGCCTTAAAGTATGAATCCATGACTCCTGCTGAGCAAAAGGAAATTGAAGATCTGGTAATGGAGAAGTTGGGAACTTGGAAATTCTCCCCAGACCAATTTGTCTCCCAAATTCTTGCAATATTGTTTGATAAAATAAAGGTAAGCTGGGAGAACATTGAGCAAACTGTTAGAGACATTTTTGAACATAAATTGAGAGAATTGGTACCTAGCCTGACAAATGCAGAAATCAAAAAGGCAATGAAGGATCAGGAAGGAAGAATGAATATGAGATTCAATACATGTCTCATATTGTTAAAGAATATTGAACTAGTTGTTAAGAATGCAACTAATGTTTGGAATGATACTTATAAATTGCATAAGCCAAGTGATGAACCTATGGAAATCAAGGATGATGACAGTAATGATGAAGAAGATGTGGATGGTGATAACTCTATCACCATGGATGTAGTTGATGAAGATCTCCATCAATTAATGAAGGAGAAGGAAGAAGAAGAAAAGGAGGAAGAAGCAGTTGAGGAGGAGGATGATCCAGTTAAAATTACAGCAGCTGTCATTGCCTCCCTTCCTCACTCTCCACCTAAAATTGTTAAATCTATGGAGATAGGTTCTTCGAGCAAGATTGTGAGCACCATAGAGACATCAATAGCTCAAACTCCTCCAATCACCTCTCAGCTCCAGGTATCTACAATGGAAGTATCAAGTACTTCATCTACCGAGCATCAGGCAATATCTTTAGTCACTGAGTCATCCACTATAGCAGTCACTACATCAGGTGTATCAATTCCTCCTGCAGTATGTACAGTAAGTTTTCTAGTTTTCACTTCAATTTTGTCATCCCCAGCCACATTGGGTCCAATTTTTGCTCCAGTTAGCTCTTCTACTGCAAATATTCCAATTTGTACATCAGTTTTGGATATGGGAACATCAAATTTTCCCACAATTAGCACCTCTCTCAGTCTTCCTTTAGTTGGTCCTATTCCAGTTTTGACAGCCAGTCTAGCCTCATCAACCATTGTCTCTGTTTTCAAAGGCAAAGACGTTAGCATAGCAGAAAAACCAAAGACTCCATTAAAATTTTTGCTTACAGGCAAGACAGTGGATGAGGATGTAGACTTGGATAATTAAATTGTCATTCCCAAGATAGATACAGATACTGCTTCAGTTGATGAACTAATACTGCTCACTCAGCATATAGAACTAAAGGCAAAGCAGAAACAACTAAGGAATGAGAGAGATAGAGAGTTTAATATTATTGAAGGAGTGAAGAATATTATTACTGAGGCTATAGGTGTTGATGTTGATACTTCTCAACACATTTTGTTACAATTAGAAGAGGCAGTTAATAAATTCAATGAGGATATCTCTGGTCAAGAAAAATTGATGGAGAAGGCAGAAAAGAAGTTTGATAATAAGGTGCTTGAGCACATTGCTCAGCATATAGCTATAAAACAGGTTGAATTAACCACAGTTTTGGCCAACATTGAAAATTCTTTTAATAATGTAACATCTCTTTTTGCTAAGCTTTGTGATGTTACCGAGTATACTAAGGAGATAAGAGAGAAATTGAATAAGATAGATGAGGATCTAAAGGCAAGTGCACAAAAGCTAAAGCTTGACCCCAGTTCAAGCTCATCTCATCACCTCAGGATCAAATTTTTGTCAGAGAAGTAGGAAGAGTTTCTTAGAGAAGAAGGAAGGATTCGGTCTACACTGCTAGATATCCAGAAAATGATTCTTCCTATCATGGACACAATGTAGTAACATATTGCATACTCCAAAACATTGATCCATGACAACAATTTCTTTGTTGTAGACCATGTGATTGAACTTTTTGCAAAAGTTCAAGTAGCTCTATCCACATGCAAAATCTTGCAAGAGAATTGGGATAAGACTCTGCAACTCATTCTCAAGGTACATTTTGAGTTTATCTCACATCTTGGTGTCTCTATGTAAATACATTATTTTATTCTTTGGCATTATTCTCAAAAAGGGGGAGAAAGAGATATTGGTGAGATAAATGTACAAAAGGGACAAAGAGATACTATGAATAAAAGTCATATAACTCATGTAAATACTTTGTGTATATTGTATGGGGGAGTTATATGTAAGGAAGCCATATATATTCAGCAGAATCAGACGTCAGTATGTCAGATGTTGTATATAAGTTTTGGCTCATAAGTGTTTTTGTCACTAATGCCAAAGGGGGAGATTGTTGGAATTATGATATATTTGTCATTAGTTACAATACTTATTCGATTCTAAATGCTTACCGAGCTCATCACTCAGTCTACAGTTCATACCGAGCATTCAATATTGGTTATCGAACAGAACAGTTCATACCATGTTGAACAGTGGTCACCAAGCAAATGGGAAGTTCAACAGTGCTTACCAAGTTCTAAATGTTCACTGAGTCATCAGTTGAAATTAGTGTTTACCAAGTGATCAAGGTAAATGAAGGACTTAGTGTTTACCGAGTGATCAAGGTAAACAAAGGACTTAGTGTTTACCGAGTGATCAAGGTAAACGAAGTAATCAGTGTTTACCAAGTGAAGAAGGTTATCAATGGATTCAGTTTTTACCGAGTGACACAATACTCACCGAGTCACCAATGGTTACCGAGTTCCAAACTACTTAGAGTGATTAATATGGACCGTGCCTCTACTCTTATCGAGTGCATGATGATGCAGTGTATTGTAGTGGATGCCGAGTATCAGAAGGTCACCAAGTCAGTTTGAGGAACCCGAGTTTTCTACTATCTGGCCGACTCACTAATGTTTTGTTCACTTGTGTTTGGCCGACCTTGCCAGTGTAAATATTGGAATGGTATATATTTAATGTATTATATCATTTGTAAAAGATGAGAAAATGTTGTGTATCGTTGTATGGTGTTGTATTGCAATATTTTGAGAAGAGTAAAAGCAAATCAGTAGTAGAACAGAGGAATACAACAAGGTCAACATAGATGCAGAAAAGTTATATCTATCACATCAAGTGATCAATGCATAAAGGATCTTATCAGCAATCAGTTGCAACTAGATCCACTACTTCATCCTAACAGGTGAATCAGTTTGTAAATCCTTTAATAGGGTAGACTTAACAGTCTTTTGTAAATCTCCTAATAGAGTGCATACTTCATTGTATGTTTGTAAATCCTCTAACAAGGTGGATCTAGCAATCCTACTTGCTCCTAATAGGGCAGATCACCAGAAGTGATCATTGTAAGCCTTAACAGGCCAACTTTATACTGTAGTATTTGAAGTTTTGTGGGCATCATCCCCACCCCAGTTTTACTTTCTAATTGGAAGGTTTCTGGGTCACCAAATCAGTGTGTTCATGTGTTATGAATGTTTATCTTTTCATGCATACAGTAGATTAGATGGATGAATGGTGAATATGTTATTATGCTGAATTGATTTAAAGTTTTAGAGTTACTAATTCACCCCTCCCCTCTTAGTAACCTTGTTAGTCTTGATTATTTTCAACATATCCTTATGATCTCCCTAATACATACAAAATAAGAAGTCAATCTGATCCTATGAAGTGGTATATTGTTAGAAAATTTGAACTAGATTTACACATGTGTGATTGTCAATGGGCACAAAGAGGAAACACATGTAAGCATGTGTTGAAGATTTTAGATCTTATAAAGAGAAACCACGCAAATGGGAAATATCAAGTTGTTGGTAAGTTTCTTCTAGCATTTGACTATTATATAGATTTATTTTCAAAGTTTATGTTTTCTCTGAACTAACAAAAAATGAATTGAACTACAGAAGGTGTTACTCCATTGGTTTATCATGATAATAATGGTGGAGAAACTTCCTGTCATGAGAATAATATCATTGGTAATGTTTATTTATCTTTCATAGTAAAAATAATTATTAATTTTTTATGGTTCTTAAGCTTAACAAATTATTATTCAAAGTGCAGATGCATATAATCTGTTAGAATATCAAGAAGTGATTGGAATTGGAAGTGTTCAATACCAAAGAATTGGCACCTCTCAATGCCATAAATTTTCAATTAAAATATTATTTTTTCCATTTATTTAACTTAATTTTTATTTTTGTATAGATATTGGAATTCACCAAATCCTTCCAATGATGTGTATCAAAGTGCTTTAGATTATATGAATTTATTATTCCAAAATCTACCACCTGGAGAAGATGTAAAACTCATATTTACTAAATGTTTTGAGAGATTTAAAGAAGATTTCCATGCATCTATGTCTTCCCTTTCAAGGTTTACAACAATCCCTGGTACTGAGAACATGCCCATGAGACGAATATCACCATGGTCTAGTCCAACCAAGCTACATAAAAAACATATTGTTCTCCAAAGACATAGTGACATTCATCAAGAATCAAATGAAAGAGTCGTAGAGTAGGAAGAGTTTAAGTTCTCTTCCATATCTCATAGAAAGAAAAAGAAAAAGGTCTTACATCATTCGAGCATAGCCATACAAGAAGAAACAACTACTATCATGGAACATGATTAGTACATTTATATTAATTTATTTTAATAATTTTCATAATAATAATTCTTCCTCTTATTTATGTGTATAATTATTTGATTGTAGCTTTGAAGGATGTAGAGAATACACGGCAACGTCGACTACCCTTCTCTGTTGATTTGAACTAATCAACGATAGATGAAATGCAAACTATAGATGGTAATATTTAATGATTAAATATGTTAATTCATTAATTATAATATTGTCATTCTTTGTTGCTTCTAACCTCCTTTCTATACTTAATCAAATAATTAGCATGTGCAATTTGTGAAACTCAACCATCATCAACTATTTGGTGTTATCCACACTCAAGCAATTGAACAAAGGATTTCAGGTAATTAAGAATTTCAATATTACTAATATATTAACTATATAGTATACTTCTAAATGAATGAATAATTTGTGTTGATAATTAATTATACATGTCATTGCAAGTTTAGATGGTGAAAAGAATAGTGGACAACATGGGTTACCATTTTGTATTGATCTTAACCAACTACCAAGAACAATGTAAGCAATGTAAACTAGTGAAGGTAAAATCTGTTGACATTAAGTCAAGTTTTTTATTAGTGACAACACTTATTCAGATTCAAGTACAATGTTTGCCAAGTAGTTTAGTGTTTACCAAGCAGTTCAATGTTTGCCAAGTACTACAGTTCAAACCAAGCAGTTTAGTGTTCACCGAGTTTTATAGTTTCTATTGAGTTAACAACTTAAGTCAAGTGAAGCTAGTGTTAACCAAGTTGAATGAAAATAGTGTCTACTGAGCACAGTTGTGGTAAACACATAATGCAATTTATACTGAGAGACATGATATCTATCGAGTCACCAATGTATACCAAGTTCGAAACTACATTGAAGTGATTAGTATGGATCGAGCCTCTACTTCTATCGAGTTCATGATGATGTTGAGTAATGATAGTGGATGCCACGTATCAGAAATTTACCAAGTTAGTTTTTAGAGCTTGGGTATCTACATCTAGATCGACTTTGTAATATTGGTGTTAACTTGTGTAATGGCCGAATTTGTAATTATGTGAATTGGATTGATATATATATATATATATATATATATATATATATATATATATATATATATATATATATATATATATATATATATATATATATATATATATATGTAATGTATTGTACCATATCCAAGTGTGTAATGTAATGATATGAGATAATGTGAATGAAATGTATGCATGTGAATGTGAATCAAAAACATAGCAAAGTGTATTGTAAGGCCATATCATGAGTAGCAAAGTTACATCTATCACATAGAGGTAATCAGTACTTCAAGGATCTCAATCAGCAATTCAGTTGTAAATCAAAGATTATTGTTTCATCCTAATAAGTGAATCAGCTTCAAATCCTTTAACAGGGTAGACTTAACAATCTTTTCTTTAAATCTCTTATCGAGTGCATACTTCATTGTATGTTTATAAAACCTCTAACAAGGTGGACCTAACGGTCCTATTTGCTCCTAATAGGGCATATCATCAGAAGTGATCGTTGTAAGCCTTAACAAGCCAACGTTATGCTGCAGTATTGAAGTTTTGTGGGTATCATCCCCACCCCAATTTTACTTTCTATTTAGAAGGTTTCTGGGTCAATAAGATTATGTGAAATCTCATAATAGATCTAAATAAGGCAAAAGAAGACTTGGAGGTAAGGAAAAATGAAATTCAAAATCAATCCCTTTAGCAAGAAAATCTTATTAATCAACTCTCTAATGCAAATGAAGAAATCACGAGTCTAAGATCTAAAAATGAAAGGTTAAGGAATGACTTAAACTCTAAAAGGCAAATCAATGAAAGGATGAAAATTGATCTAAATTTTGAGAAGCAACTCAATGAAAGAATAATGAAATCCCAAGCAAACATGGATCAATTAAATTAGCAAAGTGAGCAAAATCTTTATAGGCAAAAGGGTAAGGTAGGACTTGGATATAAAGAAGCAGGTGAATCCTCCAAACAAGGTGCTCAAAAGAATCAAAGATCTACTTGCAATTACTATGGTAAGATAGGTTATACATCAAATAAATGTTGGAGTAATGGAAAGGAAAACTTCAATGGAAGTAATTGCAATCAGCATGGTCATAAAGCTAATGAATGCAAAGAGAAACCAAAGTTTGAAGGCAAGTGTCACAAATGCAAGAAACAAGGTCACAAGGCATCTGAATGCAGATCTAAGTTATTCGATCCAGCTAAACAATTTGTGAAGGCAATATTTGATTGGGACTACAACACTTGGTGTAGATGTCATTACTATGGAGAATATGGACACATTGGTATAAATCGTGTTAGACGCCACATGAGAAGAAAGGATACCACCGTAAGATGTTACACATGTATTGAACTTGGTTATATAGCTAAGAATTGCATGAATATAGGTAGAGTTGAAGATGAAAATAAAGAAAAAGTAGATAACATTAGGAAGCAGATGAGACAGTAGTGGATTCCTAAATCTATCGAGCAAGCTAGTTCAAGCAATGATAGTAATGTCACTCAAGAAGTGGGTGACTCCACCATTTCCAATTAAGTTCTTAAGGAAGAACTAGAACTATGTTTTCAAGGTCACATCTTAAATAGTTCCAATTGAAAGGAAGTAAAGATTCATATTGGTATTCAAGATACAGAAGAATCATCAGTAAGATCGGTAATAGTTATCATCGAATTGACTTTTCTACCTAGCAAGGTTGGGTCATGGACTCTACCAAGCAAAGTCAGGAGTAACATGGTTATGTTTGGTTGTCGAGTTACAAACTTTCACTGAGCAATCCATATGGATAGTGGATGACAAGCTGTCATGTACAATGTCATTATGACTCTCATCGTATTGAGAATTAATGGGAAGTTTTATCAAAAGGTAGGAAATTGACTTCATTTTGACCATAAATTTAGTATATTGCAAATAGAGTGATTTACAGAGCATCCCAGTGAATTTAAGCAGAATTTGCAACAAAAGTTTTTTGAAGATTTTTCTTAGCTTACCGAGTTATCATGGCATCCAGTAGCATCAATAAGGTGAAGAAAGGATCTAAAATGTTGGTGCGAGGTGTTGAATGGAAAGCTCCTAACTTCAAACTTGTGCCTACGATCGCTAAAACCCTTGACTTGAATGGAGCTCAGTCACAAATCCCACCTAAGGTACTTCTCATAAATGACATTCGAACTCATTTTAAATGTGCAATTCAAGAGATAGGAACCCTTGAAATGGGTAATGCCCTAAGTGAACTCCGTGTGAATGGAATTCTCAAACTTGAGCACAAACATTCAGAAGAGAAAGGTTTAACCCATATTTCCCACCTACCTCAAAAATTTCAAATTAAATGGATTAGGTATATCCTAAGTCGAGTTCATAAAGGTCAACTGTGGTTAGAGAAACTAGTTTTAATTACAAAGAAAATGATTCATTGCATTACTGGTCTCCCCATGCTCACCAAAGCTAAAGCCACTAAAACCCTAGGTTGAGATGAGTTGCAAAAGAAAACCCTAGACAAGTGGGATGGCAGAGGACTGTAAATCAACAATGTAACTGATACAGAACTAAAATTTGGCATCCATGTAATAACACACAAGATCTATAGTTCAAGCCAACTCAATAGTGTGTCATGTGAAGCAGTTGACTTAGCTTATAAGGTTGTAAAGAAGAATCTGTCATATGACCTAGCAGATTTGTTGTTGAAGCAGCTGAACAAAAATATGGAACAAATTAGAACCTCAAATAATAACCCATGCAAATTTGGTTCATTTTTGACACGTTTTTTTTTCTATGTTCAAAAGTTTTTCCCCTCTAAAGGCACAATTGTATAGAGAAAAGACACACCAATTTTATATTAGATCAATAAGTATATCACTAAAATGGGTGAAAATTTTGACAATATCATGGATAATTATTTTGAAACTTTCAAAGAAAAGATGAATAATAGATTCAGGATACCAAAGAAGTTGGTTGAAGATTATAAGGATGATGTTTTCTTTATGGTAGATAGTGACAGAGTATACATCCAGGCAGTAAGGCCCAGACTTGTGTAGGTAAAACCTCTTCCATATGAGGTTAAAATTGATGAGGTGAAGGAAATAATTGAAGCCTTGGTGAATGAGCTTTTAGATTCAAAGGCACCTCTCTTTGGAACCTATGATGAGGCTAAAGCAAGAATTGAACTTGAGATCAAGCTTCTACAGGTGGTAAACAAAGGAATGAAGAGGATAACAAAGTTGAGAATAGTAAGCACTCCTCTTATGATTACCAAGGGAAAAGGAGAAGATGTGGAAGAATCTAAAAATAAAGAGGAATCAGAAAAGGAAGAAGAGCCAGCAAGGAAGAAAGGCAAGGTGATCATCACCAAGCCACCTAAGCCATCCATTATAGCATTTACAAGGTGATCCAAGAAGAAAGCAAGAAAATAAAGTAGTGAGGTAATCTTCAACCAACCTCTCCTACATTTCAAGAAAGGCTAAAGAATCTAAGAGAAGATGTTGGAATAAACAACTTTAAAGCACTCAAGTATGAGGCCAGGACTCCAACAAAATAGAAAGAAGTTCAAGATCTGGTTATAGACAAATTGGGTAGATGGAAATTCTCTCCAGACCAACTAGCATGTTAGATCCTTGCAATTTTGTTGGATAAGGTCAAGGTTAGATGGGAGAACACCAAATAGACTATCAAAGACATTTTTGCAGAAACATTACTGATGCAAAGGTAAATAAGGCATTAAAAGACAACGAGAACAAAATGACTGTAAAGTTCAACACTTGTCTAGTTTTGATGAAAGATATAGAATACGTTGTGAAGAATGCTACAAATCTATGGAAAAATGTATTCCATCTTCACAAACTGAGTGAAAATCCTATTGAAATCAAAGATGATGATGATGCCAATGACAAGGATGAAGACAATGATGAAGACTCTACTCCATTTGTCACAATTGATGTAGAAGAATATCAGGAGTTAATGAAGGATGATGAAGAATAAAAAGAGGAAGATGTTGAAGAGAAAGCCAAGCAAGAAGAAGAAGAGATTGACCCAGTCAAAATAGTTGCGGCTGTCATAGCCTCACTTCCTCACTCTCTAGCAAAACTTGCAACATCATTAAGCTCAAAGACAACTTCAACATAATTGATTGTGACAACCATTGATACATCAAATGTCCAATCACTCCCTACTACCTCTCAGCTCAGTACTTCACTGATAGAAGTGTCTACCACTTCATCCACTGAGCTACAGCATCCTTCACTTACCGAGCCAGCCTCAACAATGGATACAGAGTGTTCCACAATTTTAAGTTCTTTAGTAGTAAGTGTAGTTTTGGATTCTTCAATTTTGACTACTTTAGTTGTGCATACTCCACTAAGTGCTTCAATTGTAAATACTTCCATCAGTACTTCACTTGCTAATATTTCAGTTTTGGGAAGTTTGGCAATTACATCAGTTTTGGATTCTATAAGTATTCTAGTTAGTATTCCATTAATAGCCACTGTACAAATTTTCATTGCTAGTCCTACTGTTTCCACTATTGTTTCTATTCCAAAATCTAAAGCATTACCTTCAAAGTTAGTTCAACCAAGACTTCTGATTAGTGGAAAGGAAATAGATGAAGATATAGATTTGGATGAGGAAATTGAAATTTTGAAATGGGATTTTGATAACATCTCTGCAGATCAAATGCACATAGTTGGTCAACTTCTACAAAAGAAGGCAAAGAAAAAGAAACTCTGAGAAGAGAGAGATAGAGAATATAGGATTATTGAGGATGCAATGAATATTTTGACTGAAGCTATAGGTGTTGAAGTTGATACTTCTCAACACATTTTGTTGCAATTAGAAGAGGTAGTTAGAAAATTCAATGAAGATTCCAGTGGCCAAGATAAGTTAATTGAGAAAGTAGAAAAGAAGTTTGATGACAAAGTGCTTGAGCACATTGATCAACAAATAGCTATTCAATAGGTAGAGCTTTCTTCAATTTTCACAAATCTTGAAACTTCTTACACAAATGTAACATCTCTTTTTGCAAAGTTATGTGGTACTACCGAGCATAATAAGGAAATAAAGAGAAAATTGAATAAAATTGATGAATATCTGATGGCTAGTGCAAAGCAATTGCAACTTGACCTCAGTTCAAGCTCTACACATCATATGAGAGATTAGATTCTTATCCGATATGGAGGCAACATTATTGAAAGAGGAAGCAAGAATCTGGTCTACACTCATAGACATTCAGAATATGATCCTTCCCTTCATGGATACAATGCAGAAGCACATTGCTTATTCCAAAACATTGATTCATGACAATAATTTCTCAATTGCAAATTACATGATCGAGCTCTTTGCAGAAGTGCATGTTTCTCTTCAAACATACAAAGTTTTGAAAGATAATTGGGATAAGACCTTAACTCTCATTCTTAAGGTACATTCTAAATTTCTCTCACATTTTGGTGTCTCCATATAAGTAGATTGTGTATAAATATTTGGCATTATTGTCAAAAAGGGGGAGAGACATTTATATAATTAAAAAGGGGAGAGATATTTGTATATATCAAAAGAGAAAGATATCATACCAGGAGATACACTTAGTATATCAATATGTCTAAAATGATATGTACATTGTATGGGGGAGACATATGTAAAGAAAATGTATATATAACAGAGTTACCAAGACAATTTTTGAAAAATCTTTATTAAAAAAAAATCAGCATGCCATACCATGCTAGTTATCACACTATGTTGTACATAAGTTTTGGCCGATAAGTGCTTTTGTCACTAATGCCAAAGGGGGAGATTGTTGACATTAAGTCAAGTTTGTTATTAGTGACAACACTTATTCAGATTCAAGTACAATGTTTGCCAAGTAGTTCAATATTTACCAAGCAGTACAACATTTGCCAAGTACTATAGTTTAGACTGAGCAGTTCAATGTTCACCAAGCTTTACGGTTTCTACTGAGTTAACAACTTAAGTCAAGCAAAGCCAGTGTTAATCGAGTTGAATGAAAATAGTGTCTACTAAGCACAGTTGTGGTAAATAGGAAATGTAGTTTATACTGAGTGACAATGTATCTACTGAGTCACCAGTGTATACTGAGTTTGAAACTACATTGAAGTGATTAGTATGGATTGAGCCTCTACTTCTACTGAGTGCATGAAGATGCCAAGTAATAACAGTGGACATCATGTATCAAAAATTTACCAAGTCAGTTTTCAAAACCCAAGTATCTACATTTGGGTTGACTTTGTAATATTGGTGTTAACTTGTGTAATGGCTGACTTTGTAACTATGTGAATTGGATTGATATATATGTATTGTATTGTATCATATCCAAGTGTATAATGTAATGATATGAGATAATGTGAATGAAATGCATGCATGCGAATGTGAATCAATAGCAGAGTAAAGTGTATTGTAAGGCCATATCAGGAGTAACAAAGTTACATCTATCACATAGAGGTGATCAGTACTTCAAGGATCTCAATCAACAATTCAGTTGTAAATTAGAGATCTATTGTTTCATCCTAACAGGTGAATTAGCTTCAAATCCTTTAACAAGGTAGACTTAACAATCTTTTCTTTAAATCTCTTTATCAAGTGCATACTTCATTGTATGTTGTAAAACCTCTAACAAGGTGGACCTAGTAGTCCTAATTGCTCCTAACAGGGCATATCATCAGAAGTGATCATTGTAAGCCTTAACAAGCCAACTTTATGTTGTGGTATTGAAGTTTTGTGGGTATCATCCCCACCCCAATTTTACTTTCTATTTGGAAGGTTTTTGGGTCACCAAATATTGTGTTCAAAGTGTTTTATGCTTTCAATTTCTCGTGCATGCAGTCGATTAGATCTATTAATGGTAATTGGATTATGCTATTAAGTTTTGAATTTGTTAAAAGTTTTGAGGTTATTGATTCACCCCTCCCCTCTTAGTAACCTAGCTAGTCTTAAATATTTCTAACAAAATCATTATTAAATGTTTTTTCTTACGATTTTAAAACTTAACTTTATAGATTTTTTTAACAACCAAAGTATGTTTATATGCAGGTTTTAATGAAATTAGCATGGGGAGTTATCATCAACAGTATTAAAAAAAATCAATATACTTTACTAAATTTTCCAATGTTTTGATAGTTTAGAATATTTAATGCTACAATGTTGAGTTGGGAGGAAAAAGACTTTTTTAATGTGTAAGTTTAATTACCTCTCATTTTGACAATAATATATTGGATGAAGTAGCTTGATAATTCACAATAGATTCACCATTTATATAGGTACTTTATGTATAACATATAGAAATGATTTTTATTACAATTATGGATGTTCTTGACCTTAACTTATTTGAAAAGAGAATTTAATTTTGTCATCTTGTTTTATATTTTACTATAATTTTCTTTTGTAGTTTGAATGACTATTTTACTTGTAAATTCTTTATTAGAGATTAATGAAATTGCATTTTTCGTTACCAACCTATTATTGCATGGAGTCAAGAAACAAGTGATGTTATGCAACAATGTTGAAGTGATTTAATTTCTAAGTTTTCAAATGCATTTACTTGATATCTTCATTTAAAAATTTGAATGTCTTGTAAATGCTTTTCTAGTTAACTAGGACTATCTATAAATACATAGTTGTAAGTTGTCAAGTCAAGGTATTTATCTTATAGGTTAGTGGGATAACAATCAAAAGAACGCTTCAAAAGTAATTATATTTAATTTTTTTACTAGATGGACTATTCTAGGCTAGTAGAATATTTAAGGTTCAATCTTAGTAATTCAAAAATTTGCTCTTTTTATTTCATAAAGTTGTGTAGTTTGAATCATAGTATACTTAGCTATTAATGTTTTCTTTGCAACAAAAGTCTAAATAGAGACATGATAACTTCAAATCAACTATACATTCACTTATAGGGGTTGAAGACTACATTGGAGAAGTGTTAAATGTTAGTAATTAAAACATTAGGTCTTGTTATTTCATAAATTTGTATAGTTGGAATCATAGTCTATTTGGCAAGTATTATTATCTTTTCAACAAAAGTCTAAATAGGGGAAGAGATAACTTGAATAAAAAAAATTCATGTATAGTAACTTTGAAACACAACCTTTGATTTATTAAGTTAACAAATCTTTATTACTTATAGGTTTATATTATGTTGCAATACTAGAGTAGATATAATATATTTTACATTTAAATATAATATAATATAAAACTTGAACCTTAATCTAATTCTTAAATTTATTATAAATTTTATTTTGAATATAATATAAAAAGTAAACTTGATGAAGGCACAAACCACAACTAGAATGAGTGCAACATGAAAAAAAGGGGAATATTATTATCAATAAAATCTTCTGCTACATTCAGTACATGTAAACAGACCCAAAGACATGCCCTATGGGTTTACAATGGTCAGATCCTGGAGAAAAGTCCTCCTCGCAATACCTTCTCTCAAACTCCACCAAGAACTGCCTTCACATTGCCAAAAATGTTCTTAAATAAACCCCAATTAGCTTTAGGGTTAGGAATACATTCTAGAATATGCCACTTGGCATCCACCACCAAAAGAGAAGGTTCTAAAAATCATATTAGAAGCTGATGTAAAATTAGAAGAATCTAGAAATGGTAGTCCAACTTCTAGGAGGCATAACTTTTTGATCTGGGACTTCAATTAACAAACAATTTACATTTTTAGAAAGCTCTCAAAGCGCTTTATAGCCCTATGGATGAGCTTTTCTCATTCTTCATTTTTTGGGCTTGTACGAGGTCATTTAGTGCCTCAAATTTGAGTCAGAAGCACTCTTAGAAGGTCCCCAGGCAACTTAAAACTGCAATAACTTTCAAACTGTAAAGCCTTTTGACTTGATTCTTTTTCTAGAGTGTTTTAAATTACAAATATAATCATCCCTCCAACTTACACTCTCTAACTCATCATAATTATGGCTCAATTACAAAATAATCCATTTTCTACATTGGCACATATCCCAAGGTGCTCAAAAACTCTAACCCAAAAAACCAACGGTGGAACTATGAGAGTTGGAATCTTTATTTGACCCAAATGGGTATCCAAAAATGAAAACACTTTAAATAGAACTAACACTAAGCATATTTTTGGGTGATATAGGATTGCCCTTACACCACTGGATGCTCCTGCATCAATATCATTTGAGTTTATCCCTTTTACATAACATTGATACTACTTTTCTTTGTCAAAAGGTAAAATTATCAATATATTCTAGTTGTTACACAATCCCAACTTTTTACAAATGATAAGGTTGATTTTCATGTAGTATGTGTGCAATAGAAGAAAAATGCATTTTTCATGGAGCTTTAGAAGAAGTAGAAATTAGAGTTGTGTTCACTTCAAAGATTGATAAATGGAATGCCATGCAAGCTCTTCAAGTTTGAATTTTTCCTTCTATTTTTTAATGGCTTTGATCAAAATCAAGGTTTGTCATCCTTGTTTCCAAACAATTATATGCAAATGAGTGCATTCATATGTTTTAGCTATAAGATAAGTGAAAAAAAAACTACTATTGTTGGTAAAAGAAGAGGATTGTTCATTTTTCATGATTCTTTAGTATGATACTAAATTTACAAGGTGATGCATACCCATTTGAATTAACATATCAAAATAGTATTTAATTTGAAATTTATATAGATTATATTCATCTACAAAATTCAATCTATCAATTGATCATAATAAAAATGCTAACCAATTTTAATCAATATCCTATTTCTCTAATTGGTCTTATATTATAGGACACAATAAAGTCTACTATACTAGAAAATAAAACCACGTAGAAGGCTTATCAACATTTAATGTTGGATTGGCCACTATTTTTTGCATTTGCATGATGTGCTTGGATATTTAGCATTTGGTGAACGCAAACACACACCAATCTATTAGAGGCTTTAAACTATCCAATTATTTATGAGGAGGTTGACACTTTTAACACTTGTATTGTAATCCACTTCACACTAATCGGTTATTTTTAAGATACTAAAAAAAATTATTTCTAAGGTTTCTATAACATACATGTTCTTTATCAAGTTATTGTTAATAGATTGTAGTTGCAACAATACTTGTAAGAAGATCAAAGTTCATTCTAAATTATGTTTGACTATTGATTTAAATAAGCATACATGCAACTTATGTATCAATTGAAACAATATTTTAGTGTTGTCTAGAAAGATGAAGAGTTTTTGAAAAGAAAATAAATTGAGACACCATAATATGTTATGATGGGGTATCTATTTTATCAAATAAGCATTGGAATCTCCAACTAGTTGCAAGTGGCTCAAACACATGATGTTGAGCATGCTTGACATACCTTTTACATGACAATTACTATCACAATCTTTCTTAGGTTTTTTCTACTATATGTTTTGTGGCCCCTAAATATCCCACAATTGGACCTTTTTCTTCTTCTTCCCCATATCTTTACATTCTTCTTACTTCCCTTGGTATTTATCTTGCCTCTTCAGTTATGCTTTTTCTTCCTAATATAGTACCATTTTTAGAGATAAAATTAAAAAAGTCATTGCTCATAGACAATGAAAATACAATTAAGTTGGAAAATCATAAATGCTTAATATCTGATTGTAAATAACAACTTGTTCTAATAAAACATGTAGAGATAGATGATGATAATTACCTTTATAAGAAGAAAATATTGGGTAAAATTTTCTTTTAACATTTTACAAAGTAACAATTTTAACTTCCACAATCACCTAGAGAAAACATTTGTTGCGACATGTACTTGTTGGAAATCTAATTGAAAAAGATTACTATCAAAGAGGGAGATTGTTGATAAAGAATGTTTCCAATCATTGTTTTGTCATTGATGTCAAACTTGCTATTTGCTGGAATGACAATTGCTTATAAGATCCAAGTACTATCACTTAGTTGATTGATGAAGAGGATTTAATCAACAAGATGTAATAAAAGTACCCAAGGGAAAGGTTGAGTTATGGTTTTGTAATGAAGTGCAAGTATCAGTTAAGACAATGGTAAAATAATGTATTGATAATATGCTTGAAGATACAAAGGTTGGTCACACTTAGAAACACTGGAAGAATAAGTTGTAAAAAGGTTGTCTGCAAAGCTTAACTAAGTTCATTAGTAAGTGTCAAGCAAGCTAGTTTGAATTGAGTAGATTTTCAGTTAGTGCCGAGCAAATGAAAAATCTAGTGTGTGCTAAGTGATATAGAAGGAGTTGAGCGTGTTCAAGTGCCAAGCAAAGTAATAGGTGTCAAGCATCAAAAAATTTAGTGGATGCCGAGAAAATCCACAGTAGATGCCGAGCATTGGTAAATGTAGTTGGTGCCAAGTAACACAGTATGTATCGAGCACTAGAATTTTAGTAGTGTTGAGTTGTTGCATTATGTGAAAATTCAAAGATTCACCAAATCTGAGCCAACAAATTTGTTACCTTTAATTTTGTGAACTAGATGAAGGATAAGGATGATGAGCTAGTGGCACACAATTTTAGATAAACTATTTTTGAGCAAATTCAAGAGGATTCTTCATGATGTTTCTAGAAGGAACAAGATGTGGGTTAGATTCAATGATTCGTACCTAATCCATTCAAATTGAAATTAAAGGAGGGAAGAATCAAGTGGGAAAAGCATTTTCCAGACTTCTATTTAAGAAGTCACAGGCCAAGAAGTTAGAGTTGCTAGGGTGCCAAAATGTGAAGTTGCTGAAGGATGTCAAGGAGAAGGTATTAAGAAGGAAGAATAGAGCACATAGACTCTACTTTGATAAGTCGCCATATAGGAGATTGCATTGGTATATCGAGCATGAAGACTCAAGGAGACAATGCTTGAAAGGAGAACAAGTTGTCAAAGTTGTAGAGATTGAAAGCCAAGAAAATTGTGAAGAGCTGAAGAGAGATCTAAAATATGCAAGACAAGTTGTGAGTTGTATCAGATCAAAAGCCCTTGTTGTTACTCTCTAACGATTGTGCAAGCTAGGGTAAAATCCTATGGACTTAGGTTGGTTTAACAACTATTTGTAAATTCTTTAATAGGGTGGCATTCTAAGTGAATGTTCTAAAGTCCTCTAACTAGGGCCACTTCTTATAGGGTGGGTAAATCCTCTAACTAGGTCACACTTAACAATGTGTTGTAGCCTTTAATAGGGCAGGCCTTTTGTAGGACATCACTTTAGAAGAGTGAGAATTGAGTAGCATGTTACCGAAGGTTTTTTCCAAATTTGGTTTCCACGTTAATTACTGTGTTGTGTGTTGATCTTTCATTTGTTATGTTTGTATGCTGATTTTATAGTAACTTGCTAAGTAGGAAAGTTTAAGCTTGGATACATGAACAATTTAATAGGTTCACTTTACTTGATGAAAAAGTTTTAATTGGACATTTAGACCCCGAATAACTAATTCACACCCCCTCTCAATTATTGTAAAGAATTTCTAACAATTGGTATCATAGCCATTTGCTGATAGTTTAAAGGTACAAGAAGCAAGAAGATCAAGATGTCCAAGAGAGAAGTTCCCAAGCTTAACAGAGACAACTTTGCTGCATGATAGAAGTTAAGGAAGCTGCACCTTGGATCAATAAGTGATCATGCACACACCTCAATTGAAGTAGAACATGTTGATCTAGCTGCACCTACTATAGAAGATAGGAAGAAAAAGAAGGAGCATAATCAAGCAATATTGGAGATTGCCTCTGCCCTCAACTATGCTGAATTTGATGACATCAAGGGATGTGACTTTGCATTCAAGATGTGGAGAGCCTTGATTGATATCTATGGAGGAGATCCGAATGTTCAAAGAGCAAAAAGAGAAAGCCTCAGAGGAAAGTTTGATGACATGAAAGTGGAGGAAGGTGAGAATGCTGCTCAATATGCCTCCATAATTAAAGAAGTGGTAAGTGCAATAAGAAGTTTGGATGGTCATTTGGAAGATGATACTGTTAGAAAAAAATACTTAAGAACCTTGCTCCAAATCTATGCTATTAGAGTTTCAGCCATCCAAGAACTAAGGTGTGTCCTAGGAAATTAACTAACTTTTGAAGGAATAGCAAGGAGACTCACTGCATTTGAATTGTCCAAATTTGATAACTACAGACCTGAGAACCTTGAATCTACTTTCAAGGCCAACCTATCATTGAAAGATACTGAGGAGGTGAAACCAAAGAAGAAGAAGAAAAAGGTAAAGTGTGCATCCAATGACAGTAGCACAGATGAAGAAGATGTGGAACAACTAGAAGCACTATTGGACAAAAGATTTCATAGAGGCAAAGGTAAATTTAAAAGTAAGCTTACTATCATTTGTTTTAATTGCAATGAAGTAGGACATATTTTTGCAAGATGTACACAAAAGAAAAATTATAGAGAAGGCAACAAGAACAAGAACATAATAGAAGATGATTGCAGAGATTACAAAGAGAAAGGAAAAAAGTGCTACATTATTGAAGAAGAAGATTCTGATGAAAATGATAATGAGGTAGTCTATGTAGCCATGAAGGATGAATCATATGAAGATAAGGCAACAACACTGGTAACCTATGTGAACAAAAATGACAAGTGGATCATTGACAATGGATGCTCACATCACATGATAGGAGACTTGAAGAGTAAGTTTATTAGTTTTACCTAGTATGATGAAAATAGTGTTAGATTTGGAAATGATGCTCCATGCCAAATCAAAGGAAAAGGTTCTATTAAACTTACAAAGAAAATTTCATGTGATAATGCATACTATGTTGAAGGATTGAACTACAATTTGCTAAGTGTGTCACAACTAGGCAATGCAGGTTGCAAAGTAGAATTTGGAAATAAAATTGCCAAAATGTATGACACTGATGGAAATCTGATAGGCCAAGGTGAACAAACTCGGAGTAATCTATTTTACCTAGATATGGAAGAAGAAACCTCTCTCATTGTAAAAATTGATGATGTGTGGTTATGGCATAAAAAGGTTGTGTCATGTTAACTTTGATAATCTGATTAGCATCAAGAAAAAGAAGAAAGTTAGAGGTTTGCCTAGGTTGAAGAAGCCTGAAAATACAATATGCAAACAATGTCAACTAGGGAAGATGACCAAGTCTAGTTTCAAGAGCAAAGTCTACACTTCCAAAGAAGTACTAGAGTTCTAAGTGCATATTGACTTATGTGGCCCAATAGAAGTACAAAGCTACCAAGGAGATAGATACATAATGTTGTTTGTGGATGACTACTCTAGGATGATGATTGCCATGTTCTTAAAGCAAAAACCTAATGCATTTCAAATGTTAAGTGGTATTTGGCTAGGGTTGAGAAGTAAATAGGAAAGAGTCTAAAGTGTTTGAGATCAGATAGAGGAGGAGAGTTTATATCAAAAGATTTTGAGACATTTTGCAATGACAAAGGAATTAAGAGACAAACATCAACACCAAGAACTACACCTCAAAATGGCATTGTAGAAAGGAGGAATAGATCAATAATAGACTGTGCTAGAACTTTGATGATGGAGAAAAATGTTGCTCTAAAGTACTGGAGAGAAGCTGTAAGTACTATTGTATATACCCTTAATCAAGTACAAGTCAAGAAAGGTACAATTGCAACACCTTTTGAACTATGGTATGGTCACTCACCCAATGTAAATCATTTCAAAGTGTTTGGTTGTAAATGCTATATTCTTAAAGATTCTAGAAATGGCAAGTTTGATGCAAAGAGTGATGAAGGCATATTCCTTGGATACTCCACTAGAAGCAAAGCATATAAATGTTTGAATACTAACACTAACAAGATTTTGAAGAGTGCAAATATAAAGTTTGATGAATATGCAGAAGTCCAAGTTAACAAATATAAGAAACCAGAAGATTATAGATCTTTTGTATACTTTTATGAAGGAATGCTTATGCAAAGATGTTGTTGACCAAATGAAACATGAGTTTGAGATGTCAATGTTTGGAGAAATCAAATTCTTTTTTGGATTGCACGTACATCAACTAAAGCATGGCATATCTGTGACCCAATCAAAATATATCAAGGAGATACTCAAGACATTTGGATTAGAAGACTCAAAACTAGTCAGTACACCAATGGTAATAGTACATAAGTTATCCAAGAATGACGAGTCAACTGAAGTAAATTAGACAATATATAGATCAATGATTGGAAAGTTATAGTATGTTGTGCATAGTAGACGAGACATTGAATTAGCTATTGGAATAGTGGAAAGATTTTTTTCTAAACCAAGAGAAAATCATCTGATGGCAGTAAAAAGAATATTGAGGTACTTAAAAGGAACATATGACTTTGGCTTATACTACAAGAAGAGTGAAAAGTTTGAGTTGAAAGCCTACCCTAATGCAAATTGGGGAGGTAATATCGATGATAGAAAAAGTACCAGTGGAGGAGCACTTTTCTTAGGTAAAAGATTGATTACTTGGACCAGCAAAAAGCAAAGTTGTACCTCATAGTCCACAACAGAAGTTGAATATGTTGCTACTACTATCAACTGCACAAATATTGTATGGATCAAACATCTGCTACAAGGTATGAAGGAAGATGTGACTAAACCTATGATACTCTATTGTGATAACACAAGTGCCATCAACATATCAATTAATCATGTGATGCAAGCCAAAACAAAGCATATTGCAACTAAGTATCACTATGTAAGAGAATTGGTGGAAGACAAGCAAGGATGGAATATGTCAACTCAAAGGAATAGATTGCTAACATCTTTACAAAAGAACTACCTAAAGATGCTTTTGAGTGTCTTAAAGGTAAGTTAGGGTTGATACCCCTATGCAAGGCTGTTTGAAGCAAAAGCAAGACTGCCCTGCATCAAATGAGTTGATTGTTGAAATATTACACATTGATGTAGAGGATATTTACTTTAGGACTTTGCCTACAGTAATTAAAATGTTGAAGTTCCAAATCAGCCACAAGCAAGGTGACAGTGGGAGAAATTGGAGTACTTGCAAATGCTACACTTACATGTTAAGATGCTGAGATAATATGTCTTTGACATTGTTGTCAAAGACGGAGAAATAGTAGAAACTGATCAAATCTACAGAATCAAATGGATAGAGGGAGAAGTAGCTGATACCAGAATAGAAAAAAATGATCAATGCATGTAGAGGGGGAAATTAGAAGGAGTAAGGAGTAGCACAAGATCAAAATAAACAGTGGTAAGCCATATAAAAGAGGGAGAAAATAGTGCATACAAGAATCAATCAAAGGAATAGTAGAACAAAAAGGGAGAAGACAATTTATCGACAAAAGAATTTAGAGGGAGTCATAAGCTAGTTTATGTTGCTGATAAAATGAATAGTATTCAATAAAGTTTTCTTTTTGGCATTTGATTTACTGTTTTAACCTAGTTAGCATTTTGATAACTTGGTTGATCAATTTGGTTTTCCATCAATGCCAAAGAGGGAGATTATTGGAAATTTGATTGAAAACAATTACTATCAAAGAGGGAGATTGTTGATAAAGAATGTTTTCAATCATTGTTTTATCACTAATGTCAAACCTGCTATTTGCTGGAATGACAATTGCTTATAAGATCCAAGTACTATCACTTAGTTGATTGATGAAGAGAATTTAATCAACAAGATGTAACAAAAGTACCTAAGGGAGAGGTTGAGTAAAATAATGTATTGATAATATACTTGAAGATAGAGAGGTTGGTCACACTTAGAGACACTAAAAGAATAAGTTGTAACAAGGTTGTTTGCAAAGCTTAACTAAGTTCATTAGTGAGTGCTGAGCAAGCTAGTTCGAGCTGAGCAGATTTTTAGTTAGTGCCAAGCAAATGAAAAATCTAGTGTGTGCTGAGTGATATAGAAGGAGCCGAGGTTGTTTAGGTGTTGAGAAAAGTAATAGGTGCCAAGCATCAAAAAATTTAGTGGATGTTAAGAAAATCCACAGTAGGTGTCGAGCATTAGTAAAGGTAGTTGGTGCCAAGTAACACAGTATGTGCCAAGCACCATAATTTCAATCGTGCCAAGCTACTGCATTATGTGAAAAGTCAAAGATTTGCCAGATCTGAGCTGACAAGTTTGTTACCTTGAATTTTGTGAACCAGATGAAGGATAAGGATGATGAGCTAGTGACACGAAATTTTAGATAAACCATTTTTGAGTTAATTCAAGAGGATTCTTCATGATGTTTCTAGAAGGAACAAGATGTGGGCTAGATTCAATGAATCCTACCTAATCCATTTCAATTGAAATTAAAGGAGGGAAGAATTGAGCGAGAAAAGCATTTTCCAAAATTCTATTTAAGAAGTCACAGGCCAAGAAGTTAGAGTTGCTAGGTGCCAAAATATGAAGTTGCTGAAGGATGTCAAGGAGAAGGTATTAAGAAGGAAGAATAGAGAACAAAGACTCTGCTTTGATAAGTGGCCATATAGGAGATTGCACTAGTATCTTGAGCATGAAGACTTAAGGAGAAAATGCTTGAAAGGAAAACAAGCTGTCAGAGTTGTAGAGACTGAAAGCCAAGCAAATTGTGAAGAGCTGAACATAGGTCTAAAATCTACAAGACCAGTTGTAAGATTATCAAGTTAAAAGCCCTTCTTGTTACTCTCTAACTATTGTGCAAGCTAGGGTAAAATCCTATGGACTTAGGTTGGTTTAATAGCCATTTGTAAATCCTTTAATAGGGTGGCATTCTAAGTGAATGTTCTAAAGTCCTCTAATTAGGCCCACTTCTAATAGGGTGGTTAAATCCTCTAACCAGGTCACACTTAACAATGTGTTGTAGCCTTTAAAATAGGGCAGGCCTTTCGCAGGGCATCACTTCAAAAGAGTGAGAATTGAGTAACATGTTACTGGTGGTTTTTCTCAAACTGGGTTTCTACATAAATCACTATGTTATGTGTTGATCTGTCATGTGTTATGTTTGTATGTTGATTTTACAGTAACTTGCTAAGTAGGAAAGTTTAAGCTTGGATACATGAATAGTTTAATAGGCTAACTTTACTTGATGCAAAAGTTTTAATTGGACATTTAGACCCTGAATAAGTGATTCACCCCCTGATCTCAGTTATTCTAAAGCATTTCTAACAGTACTTGTTGTAATAATTAATTATATTTGTATTAATATTATTGAATATGAATTATTGTTCGTATATACTTTAAAAAAAATTAATTTAATATAATTCAAATATTCATACAAAAAGATAGTATTCTTGATAACTTAATTATGGAAACTAAATTAGAGAATTTATAATTAATAAATTATAAGTATAATTATAAAATAAATAGATAAAATAATTTTAACAATAATACTTGTTATGTATTTATATTAAAATTAAGACTAAAATTAATTGACAAAGTAGATAAATTTTTCCTAAATTGAATCAATAGAAGTTCTTATTTTTGTTGTATAAGTTTTTAATGGAAATATTTAAATTTATATATTGTAATTTTTTAAATAAGAAAATTTAACTAAAATAGTAGCTAATAAATAAAATTTTAGAAAGATGACAAAATAATTACCAAAAATAAACAATTTGATTATGGTACATTATATGATCATTTTTATATAGATTTATTAATCAAACTTAATATTAACTATGTTACCTTTAACTTTTCATGTTTTTTATAAAATGGCCCAACTTGCTCTGTATGGCTTGTCAAGCCTGAACAAACAAACAAACAACAAAACACAATTAAATAAATTGCCACGAATTTGTGATATTTTCATAGTGATGTTAAGATTATGCATTTAATCATGAATTTATGATATTTTCACAATTCATTTAATTACTTATATTTATATCATTGTATGATCCAATATTTCATATTAAACTCTGCCATGTAATCATATGATCCAATCATAATGCTATAAAGATATTCCATTTAATGTTTAAACAACAACAATAGAATTTGATCTAGTTTGATATAAAACCATTAGTATTGAAAAACTTTACATAGTCAAATTAGAATCTTAATTTGATTTGAACATTGGTAAAAAAATACTATACAATCAAATTAGGAAACAAAACCTTGACATCCATTGCCATAACTTATAAAACACTTAAATATGTTTGAGAGAGCATGAAAATAAGATAATTTTGGCTTGCCTGGAATGCTTTTTATCTCCATTAATGCCAAACTTCACAAGTAGGTCAGTGCCAATACCCTGAGTTTGACTGTGTCCTTCTGAAATCCCCTCCTTGTGCAGAATCCTTTCCATTGCCTGATTCTTTTTGTCCACCCCTACCATCACTGCTATTCTTCACTTTACACCACTTCACAAAATTATAGTGCTTTGTTTGATCATAAGTTACATGGGTTTTGCTAGAGAAGATAGGGGAAGAAAATTGCAACGTGGCCTTGGGAGACATGTTATGGTAACACCAGTAGCCTTCCATGTCAATTTATCTCCCTCTCCAAGCAATATATTCATTCATTTTGAGGATAATCATAGATTGTAAAGACAGGGTTTATGAGAGAGTGAAATACAACAACTACTGAAATAAATGTGTAAAAAATGTGGTGTGGCTTTCGGAGCTAAGTACTAGCAAAATAAGAAGGGACATCAATTAAAAGATTTGTTAATGTCATAAAATAATTGTTGAGAATTATTGTAATCACACTATGTTCAATTGCACTCCATTTCCCCTCAAAATTTCTTGTACTATAGGGTACAAGAATGGCGATGAACGGCCTAGGATTGAATTTGTATCATCTAAATCAGAGCAAAAATGTTCCAGCATAACCTCCTTGTCAAACTATCCAATTCATAGGCCTTCCATCAGAGCCCCCCAAAGATGAGACATGGCAAGAGAGATTAAAGGACTTTAATTGGTGATGGAGGAGGTGAACAAAAGACATGCTAGATGGGTTATGCCTAACATTAACATGAGACAACAGCTTTGGTATCAAAAATAATGGAGTAGTTGATTGTGGACTATGCTACATTTATGGACAGATATGGTAATTCAAAGTGACCTATTTATTGAATATTCTGCCTACCAGATTGATCGCATTAAGCCAAACATCTTGCAACCAAAATCAGTGAGAAATGATTGCATAAATGAATATGGTTAAGGCCTACTTGTAGATTAGGTGAGATTTGATTAAATCCACATATCAGATTAGATTAGATTTGATTTGGATATTAGATTAGATTTGGATATCATTGATGGAAAAGCAATTTACAGTGGTGAATGATATGTAGTTTTATGCCTCTGACAAGTTTGGGGTGAAATCCCCATATGGTTGGTAATGAAATTGATATGAGATTCTTTCCAATTGATCATTGACCAATTTTCAACCCGCTAATGGTATCTTGTATATGGTATGTACAAACAGATGGGTTTTGGCTGAAATGTCCACCTATAATAGCCTATCGGCTAAGATATTGCTAAGCTAAAAGTGTTAATTAGGTTAATTAGGCATGAGTCCCACATTGTTGTGTTGTGCCATGGGTACTTTTAAGAAATGTAGGAGGGGAGCATTAGATCTCAAATTTAAAGGTGTAATAATAATAATGTAAGGGAGATTTTTTATTTTTTTTGTATTAAAAAATAAAATTACATGTAGGACATGAGTTGGTTTATCCTCAAGATTATGTATAGTATTGGAAGTTTATGGGGAAGGTGAGATATTTTGAGGGGGGGAATCAGGATCAATAAAACTTTTAATCTTCAAAGCAATTTAGTCGTATTCACCATTTAATCCATCTCATATCTAGATCATGAATAACATAACTTTAAACTTGAAATATTGAAATGAATCTAACTATTCATCACATCCATAAGCTTAAAACTAAACACATAATATAAAAGATTTTGGTTACCCTAAAACCCTCCAAGGTGAAGGTAAAATTGGGGTGGGGATGATACCCACAAATATCCACTATTACAGTAATAAAGTTTTCCTATTAGGCTACAAATTTGATCACTTCTTACAATCTACCTTGTGAGGGGTCTACCCTATTAAGAGTTTTACAAGATTGTTAGGTCTACTTTGATTAAAGGATTTGAAACTTACAATGAAGTAAGCACTTGATGAAGAGATTTACTTAAGGCTATTAGGACCACTTTGTTAAGAGATTTACCCTGATTCACTTGCCAAAATGTATTAGTACCTGATCCTTTGATTTGCAATCACATTGTTGATTATAGATCTTCCCTTTTCACTCTCTAATATGATCTCTTATCTAAAATATCTTTAATCTATTCTTCACTACTTCACTTGATTGCTATACTCTGTTACTACACAAATTCTCTTGCAACCTCCAAAACCTAACTCCAAACATTCACAACACTTCACATACATATGAAATAGGGTTTGGATCTGCCCTTAAATAGACATATGTAGAGTCTTCTAGAATAATATCAATGATCTACATGTTTCCCTTTTAGCCTCTTAATCTAATTGGTTATCTTTCATTCATAGGGATTAATGGTCCACATTAAAATGCAAAATAAACTATGTAACAAACTCTACGATCATTAAAAATAGTTTACCTCAAAGTTTGTATCATTTTAGACATTTTTGTTCAAGCTATGTTACTTGGCAGATATTGTCCCTAATGCTTAGTCATAACTATTGTTCTTGTTGATACTCGGCCTCAACTAGCTCAACACCCTCTATACTTGAGATTCACTAAACTTAGCTTTCATAGGAATACTTGGCAACCATAGAGTTGCTCGGCTCCTATAGAGCTTGGCATATACAAGATTATTTAAAGTCTAACAAATACATAACTCAGTCTATATGGAATGACTCAATGGTAGTGATGACCAACCAACTCTGTCTTCTATATGAATAAGTGTTTGACACTAATAGACAACAAAACTAGAGAGATCAACAATCTACCCTTTGACATTAGTGGCAAAAACACTTTGTCACGATTACATCATTACAGTACAATTTAGAAATGATAGTACTCCCCATATGCCTATGACCTAGTCCATATAGAACTACAAAAACTTCCTAAAACATACTCATTGTTACAATACACATTTTACATGACTCAAATAGTTTGATGTAACTTGTCATACCTTTGATCTATCCTCTCATGTCTATGAAATCTCTTAATGTTGCCATTTTTTTGTTCCTTCTTTCAAATCTTCTTCTATCCCCCTTGATTTTGTCACTTATGTCTATTGTTGGGGTTGGGAGGATGGAATCAAACCATATTTATCAAAATGGCTTGTGAGTTTGGATGATCATGGCAAGAGCATGATCCCATGTGGTTCTTATTGATTCCAAGACTTCAATATTTATCTCCAAATTTGTAACTAAGTTAATCAAGATATTAGTTGTAGAGAGATTGTGATTTAATTGTACTAGATCCTTTTTTGAAGCTAACTCTCATTGCATAACCTTCAAATGAGGTATTAGAATGGATTGTATGGAGAAAAGTTGAGCCCTCATTTGTATATTTGTTGTTTGTAGCTCGACTATCCACCCTGGTGCAAATGATAGTCTATTGTAATGCATTGAACTTGATCCAGCTGATTGAGAGATAGAGTTCCCTAAAGATTTTGAATCAGCCTCAATCTTTTGAATACTAGCTTGAAATTCATTTGTGAATTTGGGCACATCAAAAAGAATATGGTACAAATCTTAAATTTTCTTCACAAGTTCTTCAAGATTCTATACAAGTGTTAACAGTTCAACTTTTCTCAATGTAATTACAGTATAAACCTTTTCAAGTACCTTTTTCTCAAACTTCGTCTCTAACCATGCCATCAATTTTTCATTTGTCTCTAGTGTTCAATTTTTTAACAATTTGTACTAATTGAGAGATAATAGGGGCATGTTCATCAATGTGATGAATGTCAAATGCATCAAAAAATATGTCTTTGATATCATGTAATACTTGCCTTAGTTGTTGCTCTTTTTGCATTTCTTCTTGTCTCTTCTTTCTTGCCAAGATGTCTTGCAAGATGATTATTTTCTCAAATGTGAGATTCTTCAAATCCCAATCTAGAAACTCAATGACTTCATCCAAGGTAATAGATTTACCTAGAGTCCTTACCTTCTTCCCTTTTCTCTTTGTAGGATTTTTGTTGCTTGATACAACTAAGGCTAGAGTGGGTGAAGGGGTTTCACTAATTGGTCTATCTTGTGCATTAGTGCATGAGGCAGAAATAGTAGCACTTTGCATGCTTTGTGTTGTAGGTACTTACACTTGTTGTGCAGATGTGGGATCTGAAGTAGCTAGGGCTAGAGTGTGAACTGTCATAGTTGGCCTTGTTTATAAAACTTCATTCCTATTCCCTTCCTCCTCATTTTCTTTCAACCCATTCTCCTTTTTTCCATTTGATAGAGGTTTTGAGACTTGTGGTCCTTGTTGACTTGTCATAGACTAATCTACTTTTGCTTCATTATCTTTCTCTTTATGTTCTTCTAATGCTTTAGTTGATTGTTTATCCTTTGATGGCTCCTCGTGGTGCAGAGAACCTCCCTTTTTTGGTTTTAAGAGTTTTTAGGGTGTTAGTTAAGAGTTTTATTGTGAGTCTAACAAGTTCTAATGGTCCTTGGAACCCAACTTGTCCCAATGTGTTTGTTTAGAGAAAAAATTACTCACAAGGTCCTAGAGTTGTTAAAACTTGTCAAATGGGTAAAAGTTTCTAGGGTTGAGAAAATAGGATATTTGGTCACTTATAAGACCCTATGAATCCTCACTAAAGTCCTATAATAGGCCTAAAGGCATCCATTTTCTCAAAAATGGAAAAAGAGTAAAATTGCTCAAAAGTTGCAAAGTTGCTCAAAAATTGCTTTTGCAACTTTTGCAATTTTTGCAAGAATGTTGCCAACAAAGGTTTGGATAGTTGTAACAACCAATGCTTAGCAAAGTTTCCATGCCCTAGTATGACTTTGTGATTGGTGTAGATGATCTAAATTTAGGAATTTGTATAATAGTTTCTTATCTTTCTCTTTCATACCCAAACTTATCTCAAGTTGTTGGGTTGGAGAGTTGTTGAAGTTTTTCAAGTGACTGGTCTCTGATTTCCATTCACAATGTTGCTGACACAAAAATGGCTCTAGCCTAGTCATCCACAGTGGAAAATGTTTGAAACCTTGTGGGATGATAAGTTAGAAATTGTTCATATTTTTTTTGCTTTCCTTTTCAGTTTTATGACTAGTTTTCTAGATATGGAATGATACCCTAGGCTGACTGGTGGGAGTAGGTGAGCCAAGACATTGAGAAGTGTTTGTAGAGTACACCCATGATCTGACATGGACAATATAATGTCATGGTTAGAATCCCAAAGGTTTTACCTCAATGAATCAAGTGGTTGAGGAGGTTGGTGTGAAGTTTGAAGAGGTCTAGATGTCTTTTGGTAAAAATTGGCCCAAAGGCCTAAACGATAGCCCAAAAACTAGGGCTTGAGAGTGAATAAGGTTGTGGGTGATTTGAGACTCTTCAACTTGGGATTATAGAAGTGCTAGGTGATAGCTTTCAGAATCTTGTAGGCTTCCATGGGTTTTTGTGGAAGAAATATGAGTAAATGATTAAAACAATGAAATTAGATCTAATGCAATTAGGCCTAATTAGCCTTATTTATGGATAGTGACATTTTGGTGATTGGTGATGTAATCAAAGGTACTATTTGGGTTTAAAAAGGATATGGAGGATTTATAAAACATTAAGGAGGACCTAGGAATGGTGGGATTAAGATCCTAAGCAAGGTTTTAGAGTTCTAAGGGAAGGAAGGGCTAGTAGGACTAGTTCCTTAAGCAAGAAAGTCTAAGTTATAAACATCAATCCTACTACACCTAAGAGGCAAGTTGGGAAAGGGGTCTTAGAGGAAAATATTGGTGGAAAGAAAAAGGAGGAAAGGAACCATTGGATGGTTCAAGGAATAAACTATAACTAAAGTTAGTAAGGTGTTAGAACCCTAGACCCTCTATGTTAGAGTGGTATTAGAGCCAATTTTTAGTTTGGTGTATGTCTAACTTGGAAGAGAGCCAAGAAGTTGATAGTATGCCACCCAAGGCAATGAGCAAGGGTGTAATAGTGGATTTGATCAAGGATATATTGGCCAAGACCAATTGGGAAAAAATAAAAAGTAAAAAGAAAGTCATAGAATGGGGAGATGAGAGTGAGGAAGAAGATAAAATTCAGATAGGAGAGACATCTGATAGAGGTAAGAAAATAAAGATGGAGAAGGACCAAAAGGTGTTCTTGGATACCTTCAAGTCCCTCAAGAAGGACAATATGGAACACATTCCCTATTATAGTGGTAGTTTGAATGAAGAAGAGTTGTTAGACTAGCTAGAGGCCAGAGATAATCACTTCGATTACAAAGAAGTACAAGAGGATAAGAGGGTTAGCTATGTAAGGAAACTCAGGTGCAAAAATAGCTTCCTACACTAATCTCTTAAGAGAAGTATGGTGCAAATCCTATTAAAATCTTTCACACTTATAGATTCAATATCATGTAAACAACAATATTTTAGCCAAGCAAGCATAAAGAAAATAGATAGAGAAAGAAACACATAACACAAAGATTTTTTGGTGGGGAAAAACCTTTCGATAAAACAACCACACTCCTCCAAAACCTACACAATGTATTATCTTCAACACAAGGTTACAATACACTTGCAATGCAAGTTCAATAGTGACAACAGAAGACTCCAGTAGCAACTCACAGTACCAACAATACACTTTCTCGCATCCACCTCTTCGCAACCCTAAAAATGCTTATAACATGCACTTCACTTTTAGGGTTACTGCCAAAGGTAACCATGTTAGGGTTTTACCATTCTCCGAGAAAATAGGAACCCTAAAAAAATTTTCAGGACAATGCCCTGAACCCCACTATTTGGGTAGAGTGTACAGTACTCAAATTTATCAGTTGCCATAGGTCTTCACCTGTCATTGAATCTTCCTAATATAGCTCTTACGTGTCATTGGAATCTGTCATAACCGTTTTAGCTATGATCTCCTTATACACAATTCAAGATGCCGACACATCAACATTATTTGCAAGAAATACATTTTACAAAATAAATAATAAGAATAGGAATTATCCAAGGTTGAGACACCTTATTCCTAACAAGTTATGTCAAGGATAGACTCAAGGGATCAACATTAGTATGGTGGAATATGATACAAGATGATAGGATAACAACAGGGAAGAAGTAGATAGTTTCTTGGGATAGGATGAAGATTATGTTAAGTGCACAATTTCTCCCCATAGACTATGAGATACAAATATACCAAAGGTTGCAAAACCTAAGGCAAAGGTATCTAACAATGAGTGCCTATACTAAATAGTTCAAAAAAATAAGTCTAAGAAAAAGAAAATAAGAAGAGGAAATCGAAAGAGTAGCAAGGTACCTCAATGTGTTGAGGCAAGGAATTCAAGATGAGATCAACATGATGGACCTTAAGAGTATGCACAAGGGATTTCAGTTAGCCTTCAGGGTAGAAGAGAACGCTAGGAGAAGACATGACTCACAACAAAGAGCAAGAGGTAATATAGGATTTAGAAGTAGGGGTAACTTTGGTAGAGGACAATGACCAAGTAGGCTAAAAGAAACTCAAACAAATGACAACACTAGAGGAAATTAGAAAAAGAGCACATTTTGAAGAGGAGGATATAGAGGAAGAGGGCCACCTAGAGGTGGGTTTTAATCCCAAGGTAAAGGCAATTTAGTCTTTACTAGCATGTGCTATAATTGCAATTAAGTGGGTCACACTATGGGCAGATGTCCTAAAAAGGGTTCTACATCATCCATTGGAGAGAGAACTCAATTAGTGTAGGAAGAAGATAATCAAATTGTCACTTCACCAATTTCTAAGGTAGGGATAGAATTGGATGGAGAGAATCTCATGTTGAGAAGGACATTGTTGAGGGTACCTAATGTTGTAGAAAAACCTTAGAGGAAGATTTTGTTTAAGAACACTTATAGGTCACATGGGAAGATCTACAGGGTTATAGTAGACTTTGGTTCCACAAAGAAAATAGTGTCAACTAAAATGGTGGATAAGATAAAGCTTAGGATAATCCATCACACCACACCATACAAGGTGTCATGGTTGAGTAAGGGACATCAAATAGTAGTGGATGAAAAAATCTTGGTAGAGTTTGAAATAGAGGAATATAAAGACAAAATACTATGTGACATAATGTCAATGGATGCCTGCCACCTCTTATTAGGACATCCATCACAATATGATGTCAAAGCAATTCATGATGGAGAAAAGAATAGTTATGTAATCACTAAGCAAGGAAAGAAATATCAAATGGATTCTTTGGCAGAACCTAGTGAAGAGAAGCATGTGGGATCTAGTGTGATGCTCTTGAGTGGAAATAAGGTCCTTAAGGTCACGAAGACGGATAAAGGAGTTTTTTTGTGTAGTGATAGTGATAGTGATAGTGGAGCCTAGAGTGGAGGCTAAGGGGAAGGTCAAGATGCCTCAAGAAGTGTAGAAACTATTGGAGAAGTATCATGAAGTAGTAGATAATGGACTACCTAGTACTTTACCACATATAAGGGATGCGATTCATTGAATAGATCTCATACTAGGAGCCAATCTACCTAATAAGGCAACATAAAAAATGACTCCAAGTCAGAATGTTAAAATTGCTAAACAAATACAAGATTTGATGGAGAAGGGGCTTATAAGGAAGACCTTAGGTCCTTGTGATCTACCAACTATTCTTGCACCTAAGAAGGATGGAAAATGGAAAATGTGTACTGACTCTAGGTCTATCAAAAAAATAACCATTAGAGATAGATTTCCTATACCCGGATTGAGATTTTGTTGGATAATTTGGGAGGATCTTATTATTTCTCTAAGGTGGATTTGAAATTAGGATATCATCGAATCATAGTTAGGCTTGGTGATGAATGGAAGACACCCTTCAAGAAAAATGAAGGGATGTATGAGTGGCTTGTAATGCCCTTTGGCTTGACAAATGCACCTAGCATATTCATGAGACTCATGAATGAAGCATTAGTAGATTTTTAGGTAAATTTGTAATTGTTTATCTAGATGACATTCTAATTTTTAGTAGGTCTAAGGAGGATCATGTTAAGCACTTGAAGATGGCATTGAGGAGGCTACATCAAGAGAAATCGATGATTAACCAAGACAAATGTGAGTTTTTAAAAACTAAACTAGTCTATCTTGGGTTTGTTGTTTCTAATGGATGTATTAAGATAGATCTTGATAAGGTCAAGACTATACTAGAATGGCCACCACCTAGAACCATAGAGGATGTGAGGAGTTCTCATGGACTAGCATCTTATTATAGGAAGTTTGTAAGAAATTTTAGTCATGTGTGCACCTATCCCAAATACAATCAAAGGAGGAATTAAATGTCAATTCAAGTGGACAGAGGCAACAAGTAGGAGTTTTGACATGCTGAAGAAAAAGATAGTAGAGCTACCTACTCTTAGGTACCCTAAATTCAATTAGCTATTTGTGGTAGAATGTGATGCTAACAAACTAGCCGTTGGAGTAGTGTTAAGTCAAGAAGGACATCCCATGGTATTCTTCTCAGAGAAGTTGAATGAAGCCAAGCAAAGGTATTGTACCTATGATTCGGATTTATATGCAATGGTCCAAGCACTCAAAAAGTGGAGGAATTATCTCTTACCAAAGGAATTTGTAGTCTACAGATAATCATGCTTTGAGCTTCTTGAATGGACAAGAGAAGTTGAATTAGAGGCACCTAAAATGGGTAGAGTATCTACAAACATAGACCTTTGTCATCAAACACAAGAAAGAAGTTAGCAATAAAGTTGCAGATGCACTAAGTAGAAGAGTGCTAGCTATTCAAGAAATACAATTACAAAGTGTGGAAATGAATGATCTTAAAGATCTCTATAAGGAGGAAAAAGACTTCAAAGAGGCATATGAAGCATGTGAGAAGTTCATGCAAGGCTTTAAAATGTAGTTTACTAATTAAATGTTGCAAGGGGGACTATTGTTCAAAGGATACCTATTATGTATACCCCAAGGCTCCATGAGGGAGAATATAATAAGGAGAAACACCAAGGCAATTTAGGAGGCTGCTTTAGAGTGGACAAGACACTTGAGTAGGTGAATAAGCACTATTATTGGCCTAAGTTGCAAATAGATGCAAGAAAGTTTGTGGAGCATAGTCAAGTGTGCCAGAGAGCCAAGGAACATATTAGCAATACTGGTTTATATCAACCTCTATCCATACCTTCAAATACCCTTGGAGTGCCTAAGCATGAATTTTGTTTTAGGACTTCCTAAGACACCAAGGATACATGATAGTGTGTTTATAGTGGTTGATAATACTAACAAGATGACACACTTTATTCCTTCTGGGGTAACCAATGATGCTTCACATATCATAGGACTTTTCTTCAAGGACATAGTGAGACTTCATGGATTACTACTCAAAATAATGAGTGACAGGGATAGTAAGTTTGTGGGACACTTTTGGAGAACCCTTTGGAAGATGTTGAGGACAAACTTATCTTTCTCCTCAACTTCTCATCCTTAGTCAGATGGCCAAACTGAGATGGTCAATGGGTCCCTAGGTAATCTCTTGAGGTGCTTAACTAAAGAACATGGACAATCATGGTATCACATAATAGGACAAGTAGAATATGCTTACAATGAATCCCTTAATAGGAGCATTGGTAAAAGCCCATTTGAGATAGTTTATGGGGTAACTTCAAGGGGAGTACTAGAATTAAGAGACCTTAATTTGCAAGATAAAAGAAGTGCTCAACACGAATCCTTTGCAAAGTAGATAAAGGAACTACATGAATAGGTTAAGAGGACCTTGCAACATCAATTGAAGAAGTACAAAAATAGAGCAAAAAAAACAAGGAGGAATTTACAATTTAAGGTGGGAGACTTGGTGCTTTCTTACCTTAGGAAGGAGAGATTGCCAAAAGGGCAACCAACTAAACTACTAATGAAGAAGATAAGACCTCTAAGGATCTTTCACAAGTTTGAGAATAATGCATATGAAGTGTAAATTCCTCATGACTTGGGTATCTCACCCATTTTCAATGTGTGTGATCCATTTCCTTATAAAGGGTTGCCTCCTAATACTCATCAACAAACCATTTCATAATCAGAGGAAGCTTATTGGGTCAAAGATTTTTGCACTCCCTAATCTTTGCAATTGGAAAACATACTGGACTCCAAGGTCATTAAGAAGAATAAGAAGGACACCTAAAAAACCTACTTGGTGGAATGGAAAGGGTTACCATATGTTGAAGCCACTTGGATGACTAAAGTAGATATTTTGAAGCATGGGGTCACAATTGAAGACCTCCTAACTCAAGGGACTTGAATTCTTTATCCCAGGGGAATGTGGCATAGAGAAACTCCCTTTTTTGGCTTTAGAAGTTTTTAGGGTGTTAGAGTTTGTTGTGAGTCTAATAAGTTCCAATGGTCCTTGGAACCCAACTTGTCCCAATGTAATTGTAAAGAGAAAAAAATTCTCGTAAGGTCCTAGAGTTGTTAAAATATGTCAAATTTTGTAAAATTTGCTAGGTTTGAGAAAATAGGATATTTGGTCACTTATAAGATCCTATGAATCCTCATTAAGGTCCTAGAATAGGCCTAGAGGCATCCATTTTCTCAAAAATGGAAAAAGAGCAAAATTGTTCAAAAGTTGCTTGAGCCACTTTTACAATTTTTGCAAGAATATTGCCAACGAAGGATTGGACAATTGTAAACACCCATACTCAAGTATTTTAGAATTATATCCATATTTTGGAAGGTTATAATGATTTCTAGTTGGATAACACATGTGTGGGCAAAGTGTATAGACTATTACCTTATTTTTCATTGCTTTTGCAGATTTTTCATGACCTAGTACGAATGTGTATGGATTGGTGTATATGATCTAACTTCAGGAATTTGTAGATTAGTGTCTTATATTTCTTTTTCATAATCAAAATTAATCTCAAGTTTTTAGGTTGGATATTTTTTGAAGTCTTTCAAGTAACTAGTCTGTGATTTTCATTCATAGGGTTGCTGCCACAAAAATGGCTCTAACTTGATCATCCATAGTGCAAAATGTATGAAACCTTGTGGAATGATAGGTTAGACCTTTTACATATTATTTTTACTTTCCTTTTCATTTTTATGACTCATTTTATAGATATGGAATGATGCCCTAGGTTGATTGTTGCAAGTAGGTGAGCCAAGACAATGAGAAGAAGTGTTTACAGAGTACACCCATGATTTGACATGCCCAATATAATGTAATGGTTAGAATTCCTAGTGTATTAGCTTGATGAATCAAGTGGTTAAGGAGGTTGGTGTGAATTTTGAAGGGATTTAGAGGTCTTTTGGTAAAAACTGGTCCAAAGGCATAATGAATAGCCTAAAAACTAGGGCTTGAGAGTAAATAGGGTTGTGGGTGATCTGAGACTCTGCAAATTTAGATTCTAGAAGTGCTAGTTGATAGATTTTAGAATCTTATAGGATTACATGGGTTTGCATGGAAAAAATTGGAGTAAATTATAAAAATAGTGAACTTAGACCTAATGCAATTAGGCCTAATTAGCCTTATTTGTGGATAGTGACATTTTGGTGATTGGTGATGTGACCACAAGTACTAGTTGTGTTCAAAAAGGATATGGAGGATCTCTATAACATAAATAAGGACCTAAGAATGGTGGGAGTAAGATCCTAAGCAAGGGTTTAGAGTTCTAAGGGAAGGAAGGGCTAGTAGAACTAGTTCCTTAAGCAAGAAAGTTTGAGTGCTAAATATCAATCTAAGTACACTTTGGAGGCAAGTTGGGAAAGGGGTCTTGGAGGAAAATATTGGTGGATAGAACAAGGAGGAAATAAACCATTAGATGGTTAAAGGAATAAACTATAATTAAAGTTAGTTAGTTATTTGAACCCTAGACCTTTTGCATCAGAGTGCTATTAGAGCCAACTTTTAGTTTGGTGTATGTCTGACATGGAAGAAAGCTAAGAGGTTGACAATATGCTACCCAAGGAAATGAGAAAGGGTGTCATAGTGGATTTGTTCAAGGATCTATTGGCCAAGGCCAATTAGCCATAAAAAAGAAAGTAAAAAGAAAGTCATAGAATGGGGAGATGAGAGTGAGGAAGAAGATGAAAGTTAGTCAGGAGAGACATCCGATAGAGGCAAGGAAGTAGAGATGGAGAAGGAACAAAAGGTGGTCTTGGATTCCTTAAAGTCTCTCAAAAAGGATAGTATGGAACATATTACCTATTGTAGTGGTAGTTTGAATGGAGAAGAGTTGTTAGACTAGCTAGAGCTCATAGATAATTAGTTTGATTACAAAGAAGTGCAAGAGGAGAAGAGAGTCAGTTATGCAAAGGCTAGACTCAAGGGATCAACATTAGTATGGTGGAATATGATGCAAGATGATAGGGAAATAATAGGGAAGAAGAAGATAGTTTATTGGGATAGGATGAAGATTAGATTGAGGGCACAATTCCTACCCATAGACTATGAGATACATATATACCAAAGGTTGCAGAATCTAAGGCAAAGGGATCTACTAGTGAGTGCCTATGCTAAAGAGTTCAACAAACTTAGTCTAAGAGAAAGAAGAAATGAAGAGGAAGTAGAAAGAGTGGCAAGGTACCTCAATGGGGTGAGGCAAGGAATTCAAGATGAGATCAACATGATGGCCTTTGATAGTAAGCATAAGTGCTTTCAGTTAGCCTCTAGGGAAGAAAAGAAGGCTAGGAGACGATATGACTCACAACAAAGAAGAAGAGGTAATAGAGGATTTAGAGGTAGGGATAATGTTGGCAAAGGACAAGGACCAAGTAGGCCAGAGGAAACTCAAACAAATGACAATACTGGAGGTGATTGTGCAATAAGGGCACATTTCACAGAGGAGGATATAGAGGAAGAGGACCACCTAGAGGTAGGTCTAAGTCCCACTTGGTAGAGACAATTCAGTCTTCACTAGTAGGTGCTATAATTGCAATCAATTGGGTCACACTATGGGAAGATGTCCTGAAAAGGGTTCTATATCTTCCATGGGAGAGAGGAGAACCCAATTAGTGTAGGATGAAGATACTAAAAGTGTCACTTCACCAATTTCTAAGGTAGGGCCAAAATTGGATGGAGAGAATCTCATGTTGAGAAGGACATTGTTGAAGGTACCTAATGTTGTAGAATCACCTCAATTGAAGAGTTTTTTTAAGACCACTTGTAGGTCACATGGGAAGATCTGCAGGGTGATAGTAGACTCTGGTTCCATAGAGAACATAAGGTCAACTGAGATGGTGAACAACCTAAAGCTTAGGAGGATACCTCACACCACACTATACAAGGTGTCACAATTGAGTAAGGGACAACCGATAGTATTGGATGAACAAAACTTGGTAGAGTTTGAAATAGGGGAATATAAAGAAAAATTATTATGTGACATAATGCCAATGGATTCCTACCACCTCTTATCAGGACATCCATGGAAATATGATGTCAGCATAATTCATGATGGAGAAAAGAATAATTATGTAATCATTAAGCAAGGCAATAAATATTAGATGAATCCTTTGGCAGGACCTAGTGAAGAGAAGGATATGGGATCTAGTGTGATGCTATTTTGTGGAAAAGAGTTTTGTAAGGTCATGAAGAAGGATAACGGGGTTTGTTGTGTAGTGATAGCGATAGTGAAGCCTAGAGAGGAGGCTAAGGGGAAGGTCAAGATGCCTCAAGAAGTGCAACAACTATTAGAGAAGTATCATGAAGTAGTAGATAATGGAATACCTAATGCCTTACCACCTATAAGGGATGTGTGTCATCAAATATATCTCATGTTAGGAGCTAATCTACCTAATAAGGCAACATATAAAATGGCTAGATTAGCTCCTAATCTACCAGTTGGAGTAGGACCCTGAGACGTAGTTTGAATAGGGTGAACTTTGAGATTAAATTGTGTTGTGCCTCTTATCTCTCATTTCTTTTCTGTTAGTTGATTATGTGTTGTCCTTTTCTACATTTTCAATTACATTAATTTTCTTCAGTAAAAGCATTAAATTTAACTTTATGTAATTGGTTAAAATTCCTCTGTATTAGCCCTAGCTTCTTCTTCTTTGTAATTTTCAATGGTTTTTTTCAATACGTAACCACACATTTATTGCTTGGATTGGGAAAGCATTTTTTATTTTTGGGATTAAGTCATAAAACTTGTAGATCCTAAATTAGATCAAGTTTGGTATTAGAGTTTGTTTTTGGTAGTGAAATTGCAGGTGGTGAATATTAACTAGGTTGAAGTTGAAACAAGGAGAAGGTGAACTTGAAGAGTTCAATCCAAAAATTGGAAAAAGAATAAAATTTTCATGAGTCATGGCATCTAAACAAAATCTTTCTGAATTTGATGCAAAAGCCTTTCAGAGACCTTTTGTAGAGTTCAAAGCTTTGGTGGACATTCTTCTTCAAGAGAGGCATGAATGATGGTTGAGAAAGCCAGACAAGGCTAAGAAGAAGGAAGAAGACAAATATTTATCAAAATATGACAAAGGCAAAGGAGTAGGAGGTGGTAGTGGCCCTCCTAAACCTCCATCCCCATATTCTTCATCTTCTTCATCATCTTCTTCTTCTCTATCTACTTCTTCTAAAAAGAAACATTCTATGAAGACACAATGTTAAAGCTTGACATAAAGTTTGATTTGCCTATATATAATGGTGAATTGGATGCTAAAAATTTGGATAATTGGCTTAAGCAGATTGAAGTGTACTATAGGGTTCAAAATATTTTGGATGATTCTTCTAGAATCCAGCTAGCTACTCTCAGGATGGGAGGTACTGCATTAGTTTGGTGGCAGAATAAGATCTAGGATGACCTTGCTACACATGGTAAAATCATTCCATCTTGGTATGAATTTACTTCTGCTTTGAAGAAACAATTTTATCCTTTGGGTTATATGCAACAAGCCATTATGGCTTGGCAAAATCTCAAGCAAGGTAAAGGGCAATTTGTGCAAGAGTATACACATGTGTTTAGGAAGAAGGCATTAACCCTTGGAATTCCTCTTTATACAAAAGATACTTTATTAAAGTATATAGATGGAATGCATTCATATTTGAAGCATACAATATTGATGTTTAGTCCTTATAACTTTGATGAAGTGTGTGTTCAAGCAACCCATATTGAAGTAGGTGGAGGAAACAAAAGTTTTAGTTCAAAGAAGGAATTTGTTCCTCCCAAAGGATACAAGAAGGGAAAGAAAGTAGCCACAATGAAGAAAGAGGAAGGTGACAAGCCTACTTGTTCCCATTGTTAGAAGAAAGGACATGTAGAAGAAAAGTGTTGGAAATTGCATCCAGAGTTGAAACCAAAGTGGTTTAAGAAGGATAAAAAAGGGAAACAAAAGTCTATAGCTATTGTACAGGATCTTGGATCAAATTCTAGTGATGAAGCAACAATATTGGCCGTGGGTTTGAAAGCTAAAGCTTTTGTTGATTCTACCACTGATGTTTCATATGAATCCACTTCAAAAAGTCATGTTATTCCTGAAGATAGTAAAAGGTGTGAGCTTTTTCATATAACAGTGATTTCAAAAAACACTAAAATTGACACATTGATAGATAGTGGGTCCCAAGTTAATTTGATTTTAGAAGAAGTTGTTAAATAATTGAGATTGGAAACTAAGCCACATAAGAGACCTTATCCATTAGGTTGCGTGTGCAATGATAACATATTGTGAGTCACTAAGAAATGTAAGTTAAGATTCGTGATAACATCTAAATTTGTAGATGAGGTTGAATTTGATGTGGTTCCATTTGATATCTGTGGGATTGTGTTGGGTAGCCCATACTTATATGATAGGAAAGCTATCTTCTACAGGGAACACAATAGGTATCATTTGTTTAAAGATGGAATTGAATACATTATAAGAGCTCATCACATGATGAATGAAGGATCAATTGTAAACATAGGACATTTGAAAATGATTGTAAATGCAAGCAGTAAACTGACTCTCATGTCTGTAGTAGCTAGTGAGGATCAGGTGCAAGCAAAATCAAGTCTTCGGCCAGTGATGGTAAATGAGGATTTGAAAGGTGCATTTTCTAATGATGTTTATGTATGAGAGGTCCAAAATGTTGACACCTTTTTCATTTCATCAATTATTTCATTTTTGTTTCTTCTATTTCTACTAATTGGTACTATGTGGATGATTGATGTGACAATGAACAATGGTGGATGTATGGTTGATGGTATTAGCAGTACTATCTCATTCTTCATAGTGCATTTGATGGTTCAGATATTCATAATTCTTGCTGTTTGTACAGGTGATACTGGACAAGTGAGACAAACATGGCCTCATTTTCATTTTATGTAAAAATAAACTCTTAGAGGTTTGAAAGCTCTTTTTCAGTGGGGAGGCTTGATCTAGAGGATATTTTCACTAAAATTTGAAGTATCTCCAAAACTCCAATAATTAGTACCATGTTGAAGTCCTCACAATTCTGACTCCAACACAACTTGAATGGGCAAAATTGGAGTTTAGATGACAAAGTTATGACCAGTCAAAGTTTGGTCAAACTAGGACCAAAGGCCGTAACAAGGTGAAAAAAAAATCTCAAAAGTGGTCAACAATGGATTTCAAATGAAAGAGCTTGTTAAAAGCTTTCCAATGGTGTTCATTTCATCAAAAACAATGATCATATGTAAAAGTTATGACAGTTTGAAGTTCATGTAAAAGTGTGGACTTTGATGATGTCAGCATGACATCATAAAATATTAAAGAGAGGGAAACAAATTAAAATTAAAATTAAAATGATTATTTAATTCGAATTAAAGGAATTAGATGATGGGAGTTGAACTCCCAACCATTGCCCTCCTAAAAATAAGGCCAATGAATGGGCTATTTATGGCATATTTGACATTAGAGGAAGAGTTTTTATATACCTATAACAAATCCACCCAACATTATTTAAAATAAGGGTTTTTGTTATTTTTTTTATAACTTTTAACCCCAAAATTGTTAAATGCCAAAAATATAAAATGGCAAAAAGGGGGTGTTTCAAAATTTAATTTGTTAAAGGCCCTATTAATGTTAGGCTATTTTTATGTATAAAAGGTGGGGTAGGGGACCTTCCCAAGACATTTAAAAATTATTGTATCCAATCTTTGAGAGGAATCAGAAGGATGACTTATTGCTGAGGAGGAGAGAGAAAATTTTGGAGGACATATTTTTTCAGCCCCGTATATCAGAGCAGTGTAATGTTGATGTACTTGAAGGGGTTGATTTGTAACACATTATAATTGATTTTTGGAGTTAATCAAATTGGTCTACCAATTGGAGTAGGACACAGAGACGTAGTTTGAATAGGGCAAACTTTGAGATCAAATTGTGTTGTGCCTCTTATCTCTCATTTCTTTTTAGTCAATTGATTATGTCTTGTTCTTTTCTGCATTTTCAATTATGTTAACTTGCTTCAGTAAAAGCATTAATTTAACTTTACGTAATTGGTTAAAATTCCTCTATATTAGTCCTAGATTCTTCTTCTCTATAATTTTCAATGATTTTTTTCAATACATAACCATGCATTTACTGCTTGGATCAAGAAAATATTTCTGATTGTTGGGATTAAGTCATAAAACTTGTAGATCCTAAATCAGATCATTCTCTAAGATGGATTTGAAATTAAGCTATCATCAAATCAGAGTTAGGCCTGGCGATGAATAAAAAATAGCCTTCAACATAAATGAAGGGATTTATGAGTGACTTGTAATGTGCTTTGGCTTGACAAATGCACATAGCACATGTTGGAAATATAGGATAGGCTAGGTTATTGAGAGGGGAGGGGTGAATATGGAACTAATAAAACTTAATCTTAATTCACCAATTATTCCTTAATATGTATTCTAATATAATTGCATTTATGAAAAACCAAAAGCATTAAAACATCCATAACACTTTGACACAAGATATGTTGACCCAGAAACCTTCCAAATAGAAAGTAAAACTAGGGTGGGGATAATACCCACAAGATTTAGTACTACAGTATAAAGTTGGTTGGTTAAGACTTACAATTGATGGCCTATTAGGAGAAATAAGGACTGATAGGTCCACCTTGTTAAAGGATTTACAAAATATACAATGAAGTATGCACTCAATAAAGAGATTTACAAAAGATTGTTAAGTCTACCTTATGAAAGGATTTAATTGCTCCACCTATTAGGATGAACCGGTGGTTGATCTCTAATCTACAACTTTGATTTGTTGGTCAAGATTACTTTGGAGTGTAATGATCACCTTGTTGTGATAGATAAATCTTTGCTACTCCTTATACTACTTTTAGCCTTCTCAATTCACACTTATGCTCTCACATATATCTTCTCATATTCTTACTTCATATATTCTCTTCTTTGTATGTGATACAATACATTTCATATATACCAATCCAAATTAAAATTCATCAAAGTTGGCTACAATACAAGTTTCACCAAAATACACAAAGTTGGCCCAATTGCTAGTACTTGGGTTCTGAAGACAAACTTGGTGAGGTTTTGATACTCGATAACCATTGTCAATACTCAAAATCATCATGCTCTTGGTAGATGTAGAAGCTTGGTTCGTACTAATAACTTCCAAGTAGCCTAAACTTAGTCAACAATGGTGACTTGGTGAACACTGTGAAACTCGACATATAAATTGAATCACTTGGTTGACATTGCATAGCTTGGTCAATACTAATACTATGAGAATAGTATAAACTAAATCACTTTGTTGACACATCTTGGCTCGGTCAACACTAGAGTCACATCACTAATACTAGGAACTTGGTAAACACTAGAGAACTCAGTTTGCACTATGCAACTAGGTAAACGCTATGAAGCTCAGTTTACATTGATATTTATGAATTTGGTAGATACTACTTGGTACAAATTGAATACTATTTCTAGAACTCGGTAGCAACTGTAGAACTCGGTAGAACTTGAATTACTTGGTTAACACTATAAACTACAAGATAAGCTTGGTAGTAGCTAACCATTTGATTAAATGTGAGTCATTAGTAAACAAACTTGACTATAATAACAACAATATCCCCCTTTGGCATTAGTGACAAAAAAAATTATCAATCAAAAACTTAATTCTCAAAGTTTCAAGTTCAAAATAATCTTTAGTTTCCATCTTGTGTCTTCAACTCAGTAACATATTTTATTTTTGAGATTTTTCAAAATTGCTTTTGTAAGACATTTTTTCTAATTATCTATACATGTATATGTTAAAGATTATGCTGCTCCCCCATATATATATACATTTTACTTAGTATATATCTCATGATTTTATATCACATCTTCTCTCCCTTTTTGTCTTATCTCATCATCTCATCTTCTCCCCCTTTTTGACATAAATTCCAAAGGTGTATGCTACATGGTAATGCCAAAATATGATAAGAAGTTAGAATGTACCTTTAAAATTAATGACATTTTCTTATCCCAATTTTCTTGTAACACCTTGCTTGCATGCAATGCAATGTGTACTTCTGCTGATAACTATGGAGAAGTTGTTATCATGGATGAGAGTTTTGGCATGTGCAATGTGTTTCTTCAATGCATCCATGTTCGTAATAATCATGCCTTGAATGTCTAGAAGTGTGGCCTTGATCCTAACTTCTTCCCTTAATAATTCTACTTGCATATTAGTCAGAAATATGAGCTTTGTGTAGTGAGTAGAAATGTAGCTCAGGTCAAGTGACAGCTAGTGTGCACTTTCCTTCAAATACAAATCTATCTTAGATAGTTTATCTTTGATTTCCTAAGTGAAAATAGATGTATCAAATAACTATCTTAGATAGTTTATCTTTGATTTCCTGAGTGAAAATAGATATATCCGATAACTTGCTAAATAATGAAGTAACATTATTTGTAGAGGTTTCCAATGAGCTGAGAATAGTAGACAAGTCTACTTGATATATTGCAATTTTCTTTGCAACTAGCTCCAATACTTTATTCTCAAATTTCATTTCTACTCTTTGTAGCAACTTTTCTTGCCCATTCAAATCTTCATTGAATTTTTGAACAATTTCTACTAACTAAACCAAAATAGGTTGAGTACTATCAACTTCGATATTGAGTGCATATGCAAGCATGTCCTTTACATGTTCTAGCACTTGGTTTCCTCTATTTTTCTCTTCTCTAAGATTCTGTTACAAAGCTTTCTTCTATACTAGTTCACCTAGAATGTGCATTTGATTATGATTTATAATAGAGATACCCCAATTCAGGATAACTATATTGTCATCAAGATCAATGTCTTCTTCTTTACCTTTTCCCTTGCTTGAAACTTCAGTACTCAGTATAGGCTTTCTCTCAACTATCTTTGTACTAACTATTTGCATACTGGAAATTGTAACAATAGTAGAAATGGAAGGGCTAGCAAAAAAAGAAGATATTGCACTGATAGTAGAAATACCTAGTTGATGTGTAGCCAAATCTAATGAAGGAGGAATCACTAGCTACTTTATAGATGAAGTGCTAATCACTTCAATCAATGTAGTACTAAGCTGAACAGGTGTAGAGATTGGTTGGGTGCATGTAGTTGCAGTGGTTGCCACAACCAACTTGGAAGAAGCTTTCTCTGAGCTTGGGTTTTAAATCTTTGCTTGGAGAATGAGGAAACGAGGCCATAACTACTATTGCAATCTTCTCTTGTTAGTTTCCTCAATACTCTAAATCTTAGGGAGATTCTTCTCAGTAGATTCCTGTTCTTGCTTCTCATCATCCAAATTAACATCATCTATTTCTATACCTTCTTCATCATTATTTTCCTTTTCTGCCTTGTCATCTTCATCATCAACATCATTGATATGAACAACAAATCACACTTTTGATGAAGATTGTAGATATTCTTCCAAGTAGTAGTTGTCCTCACCACATATTCAATGTCATTAACCAATATCATGCAAGTGTTGAATTTTAGAGTGAGTTTTCTTCATTCCTCTTCATGGATTCTTTTACATCTTTATTACTAAGACTCGACATGAGCTACCTCAAAGTCTATTCAAATATATCTTTTGTAGTCTTCATAGCATTTTCCCATCTAGGCTTGCTTCTTTCCATTAGTTCATTGGGAATTTGTTGTACAAGTTGATTAGGTGAATATTTCCATTTAATTAACTTGGACATAATCATGTCTTCAACTTGCTTCTTCTCATCTACATTCTTGGTCTCATATCTAAGAGATTTAAAGTTTTCCATGCTAGCTCTAGCATCAATCTCTTTTAATTTTTCTTGAAATGTAGGTGGAGGTCTTTTGAAAATGATATCCTCTACTTCTTCTTCACCTAATTTTAATTTCTTTCTAGATCTAGATGCTCTTCTAGTGAATACTACAGTGGATGACTTGGTAGATAGAGTTTATGAAAACATTAAAATCTTCAACAATAAATCACATATATCACTTGGAAGCACAAAAATTTCTCTTAGCAAATAGCTCTTAAAAAATTCGTGGTGATAAATGAATTCAATTCCTTCCCTTTTAACAAATTTCACTTTCTAGTTGCCATAACTACTTGGTACGATCACTTGTTCAGTGATAGACTACCTTCCACTTAGTTTGATCTTAGTGCTCAATAGAGTCATCCATAACTTAGTGTCCATACAATGATTTAGTGTATCCTGACCTTGCTTGGCAGGGTCTTGCAACCCGACCTAGCTCGATAAGGTCTAGATTTTCCTTAGACACTTAGTGATCCCTTTGCATCTTGAATGCTAATATGGATATTTCCTTCTAGCTAATTAGAATTGATGTAAGATGTCTACTTTAGAGTCTTAGTTCCAGTTATCCTTGTGGGAGATCAAGTAGAAATGCTTGAGTCACCCAATTCTTGAGTAACATGTGCTTCATGACTCAAACTTTCATTCTTAGAAGATTTCAAAATTCATTACTATCTTATATGCTTTTTGATATTGTCAGCCTTGATTTTCTTTTCATCTTCAATCCTTCTAATGTTCATACAATTCTTATCAAGGTGTCCAAGTTTTGTACAAATAAAACCTCTTCTAGTGGTGTCTCTTTTCCTCATGCGGTGTTTCACATAGTTTACTCCAATGTGTCCAAATTCTCCACAGTAGTGGCATGTGCACCATGTGTTGTACTCCCAACCAAATATAAATTTCACAATTTGTTCAGTTGGGTTAAGTATCTTGGTTTTGCATTAAGAAGATTTGTGCCCATGCTTCTTGCATTGGTGACATTTTCCTTCAAATTTAGGTTTTGCTTTGCATTCATTAGTTGTATGACCCTACTTATTGCAATTGTAACATTTTTCATTGAATTTAGTTTTACCATTAATCCAACATTTATTTGATGTATGACCCAACTTACCACAGTGATTGCAAGTGAGCATTTGATTCATTTGAGCTCCTTGATTGGATGATTCACCTTCTTCTGTGTATCCAATTCTTTCTTTTCCTTTCTGTCTATGTTGACTATATTCATTCAACTAATTTATGTCTGCTTGAGATTTCATCATCCTCTCATTAGTTTTCTTTTCAATGTTTAGATCATTTGTAATCTTTTATTCTTTTATCTTAGATTCATGATTTCTTCATTTGCATTAGTAATATGATCAATGAAGTCTTTCAATTGAAGGGATAGATGTTGAATTTCATTGTTATTTCCTTCTATCTCTTCTTTTTCCTTGTCTTTTTCTTCCATGACTTCATACAATCTTACCAACTGAATTTCTTGTTCTCTTTTTAACTTTCTAACTTCTTCTTGAAGGTTACAATTATTTTCTAATAGTTCTCTGATTGCCTCATTAGCTTCATCTGAATTACTTTATTAATAGATATCTTCAATTCTTTCTTTAGTGTAGAGTTTTTCATTCATCTATACTACAAGATCCATAACTCTCACTGTGTGCCTAAAGAAAAGTCCTACAATATGTGAAGCATCATTGGTTTTCCTGCAAAGAATAAAGTGTATCATCTTGTTGAATCTGTCAACCACTACAAATACACTATAATGCCCCTTGGTGTCTTAGGAAGTCCTAAAACAAAATCCATGCTTAGGCACTCCCAAGGTCTTTATGGTATGAATAGAGGCTGATACAGACTAGTATTGCTACTGTGTCCCTTGGATCTTTGGAACACTTGAATGTGCTCCACAAACTTTCTCACATTTGTCTACAACTTAGGCCAATAATAGTGCCTATTCACCTGCTCAAGTGTCTTGTCCACCCCAAAGTGGCCTCCCAAACTACCTTGGTGTCATGTCCCCTAATTAGGGTAATATAACTAAATTATTATGAATAAATAAATATATTATTTCTTAATGTTATGATATATTAAAAAAATTGATATATTATCAATGGTATAATATGTTATTTAAAAATAAAAAATAAAATATTATTGATATAATAATAATATGTTACTAAGGTATTAAGGCAATATTAAAGGTCAAATCATTATTAATAGATATAATAATAATAATAATATAATGTTATTATCATACAGTATGATATTACATTATAATTATAATGTGATAATAGTATTAAAATATAATAAATAAAAGATTGATAATATTAGTAAGGTAATCAAGATATCAATTGTACACATAATAATAACAATAATGTTATTAATAAATTATGTACACTGTTGTTAAATAAATATTGAATATATAAATATTAATAGTAGTGCATCAAGCATTATTATATAATATTGATATATAATAATTATTATGATAGTATGAAAATATATAAATAAATGATTAATGATATTATATTATGAAATGGACATGCAACATAGTTACATGCCTACAAACTCACTTATACAAAGGTACACATGCACGCACATACATTAATGGGCATATACATATGCATATATGCTTACATACATGGCTACATCATACATCAGCACACCATGTTGAGATTATTTAGACATCTTGAGATCATTGATATGTTTATGATGACATTCATTTTGGTATAATTGATATATGTATATATACTTACATACTACAATGATCTATCACTTGATCATTCTAACATGTATGGATGTATCCATATGACAACATACTTCAGTAACATTTTTAGAGATGGCATCATTAATCCATGGTTGGGTGTCACTGTCGTGCTATGGATAAATAAGTAATTCATGATTGTAACAATTACTTATGTTAATCCATATGATTATTATAAGTAATTAAAATGTCTCAAGCAATGAATACTTATTGACACTTGATTATTTTATAAGTCAATGAGATTACCTCAGGTAGTACATTATCAGCTCACAATAACTGATCCACTTATTTTGTTGTCAATTAATCAAGGCAACAAACATAACAAGTAAAGGCAAAAATTCACTATGCCTATTCAAATATTATATATGAAGAATGCCAATTGGCTATGGAGGAGGCCAAAAAGGAATCGATACTGTATTTGTTACCTTGTGGGCTTTCTGCTCTCATCGAATATTGTTGGTCTCTGACACAACCTTTTCATATCCAAATAGAAGCATCATAATAGTCATATCAGAGACAACACAAAATATAGCACATTGTATATCTTCATATCAGAAATAGCAGTGGATTCATAGCTGCATAGTTATATCGATATATTAGACACGAAACCACATAACTTTATTGATGCCTACAGAAGGAGGTTCATTGCACAATTTATATTGATACATTAGGAAAAATTATGGCAAAAGGATACAAAATCAAACTAAACAAATGACCCCCAAAACGGGTTCATTACAATTGGTATTAGAGCTAGTTTTTCTGCCAGCTTGTGAAGTTTCATGAGTAATGAATTTGCAATTTTGAAGTTTAATCAAAATTAGAACAATAAAACCTTTTACACAAGTCACTCAATTGAAATGAAGAAAAGACGGTGTAAGACATCCATTTGGTGTTGAGGAAGGAAACTCTGCCCAATCGATCAGATAATTAATCTACTCTTCCAAAGTGCATGAATCGATGACTTGCCAGATTACACCTACAGTGAAGGAGATGCAAAAATTGATGACTTGCTTAACATTTTCTCTTGTTCTTACTTACCCTACTATTATGGAAATGGAATTACTCAAGTGCTATGCATGTAGAATAGTTTTGGCCAATTTTGGGAAATGTAGATGTAATTTCAACTCTGATGTCAATGTAGCATTCTATAGACATAATTTAATCCAAGTGATAAAAGGTTGTATTTTAATAGGGGCTCCCAACCAATAAAAAATGGCTCTCACTGATTTGTTTTTCCATACTCGTGTGGAAGGAAGAATTATCAAAGAAATATGTTCGTACCCTAATTGTATTCAAATCTTTGTCAATAGTTTATGCTATAAATACACAATAAATGCAACTTCAAACCCAATTGAGAGTGAGAGAGTTGAAAGTGGTAGCACTAGCCGATAGTCTTATACTCTTCCTATGAGGTTAATGTATATTTTAGAAGATATAGTTATGCAAGCTTCATGTTATCCAGATGCAATTATTCAAATTCTTGGGCGTGGATTAAATTGGCAACAAATACTAGAAGCTATTGAATCAAATAGGGGCAAATTTACAATGGCATGAGATCAACCTATTTACCCACATCCATGGTTTAGAGGATTTTTAGTTGACTGATTTCATTGATTGGTGGCTTCATATTCAAGGAATAGGTGATGTAATTGATTATAATGATCCCTCTAAAGATTCAAATGATGTGGATGCTCCTCCTCTGACAGTGAGGGGTGTAGTGGAGAATTTAGAGAGAGATAGAATGGAGGAGAGTAGACATTTCATGTGTTGCATATTTCAGGTTACTTTGTTGGTTGGTGAATTCTCTATGAAAAAGCCATGCACTCATAAATTCCATGAGTATTGCATTTTGCAGTGGTTGGCAGTTTCAAACTTTTGCCCAACCTGCAAGTTCGAACTACCCACGGATGACCTAGATTATGAAGAAGGAAAACAAGGGAGAAATAATTGACACATATAGCCAAAAGTTTTGTTCTTCTTATAAAATGAAATATTCCTAAATCAATAGACAAGAAATTTCCAAAATATGTTGGAGGAAATAACGGCAATACCAGTAAGTCCAAGGGAAAAACTAAGTAGTGCTGGGGGAACCTATATGGAGTGCTGCAAAACCCGAAATTATAGGGTGGTCAACATATGAATGAGGTATGTATTAATATGCCAACTTTTAAAATATAGTTTGGTGGATATAAGTTGAATATATATAAGATTGGGAATTGCTCATTTTTTAATAAGAAGATACTCCCAAATTTAGTCTATATATTTATATATAGTAATTGAAAAGTAAATTATATATGAGGGTTAATATATATGAAAATATAGAGTAAATGGATATTTAATAATAATTAAAATTATATTATATTTTGAAGGACAACATATAAGGTAAGTATGATTATTTAATTGAAAGAGTATCAATTCAAATTATCTATTTATAAAGTTATGTTAATTTTAATGATAATATTATTTTGAAACAAAATTCTAATAATATTATTAGGTATATAAATAACTCATAGTGGTCAATATGAATATAAATATAAATGTTATTTTTTAAATAATGAGAATAAGATAAAATTATTGTTTGATGATAGAGATGAAATTACTTGTCTCAATATTATAATTATTGAGTATTCAAGAGTACAATCTAATAACAAATTTTATTAAATGTAAGAGGATTAGTTAATGTGCGACAAGATAGTAATACAATATGTTATGATTATAAAACAATATAAATTAAAGTATGTCTTTAATTGAGATATTTATTAGAATGATCGTATATTATTATTCACAATTGTGTATTATCTTATTCAATCAATGAATCTCTATCCCTGAAACTAATTGCAAACTACTGGGGAAAGCATTGATTTCACCTTGAGGAGAAATGGTGGAAAGCATTCTTGACAAAGGAATTGGGGATTAAGAAGTAAAATAATATCTTCATCAAATTAAAAACATAGATCAAAGGAAGCATAAATACATTGGAGGAGCTATTGCAACATTAAGGAATAGGAGATTATGTACACTGATAATTGATTCTAACATCATTACCACCAATTACACAAAAATGATTGATATCAGTTAGCTATATATTGAAGAGTAATGTTCAATCATTAATATGATTTAATTTAATAAGAAGACACCAAATAACTTGATTATGAATAATATGCAATATAATCACACAATTAAGGATGGAGTGTGTAGTTGATTTTACATAAACAAGACCATCCTAGTATTCTAATAACAATAGACAATGGAAAAAGAGAATAATACCAACATACTATTAGACTAGGGGAAATCAAATAAGTTTGAGAAACAAAAAAAGTGTGGCATGAGCCATGAAAAATATTGTCCCACCACTCAAGTGAAGTATTAAATGCCATGGAAATATATGAAATGAGGTGCAGTGACCTATCATAGTTTAGTGACTATTGGTGTTACACCTAACATTACAAAAGAGTAAATACATGTCCATAGAGTAGTGTATATTCCAAAAAAAGAAAGAATTTAACTAATTACGATAGAAGGGAAAGCCATGTGATTAGATAGTACACAGGGGTCTATTTCTCATCCACATTATGATCTCTTAAGATAGGGAGTTGGTGGAGGGAGAGGCAGAGTAATTTCGGGCACATTACAAATATCCTCTAGGGAACCGCTTGTAGCCTGTTTCACGTGCCCTTTGCACTATAAATCTACCATCTCAAGATGATCATAATAAGGAGAGAAAACAAATTCTTGTGCCAAATAATTATGTTCATTAGATTAGCACTTTTTTTCTCATCCAAATTACGAAATCTCAAGATAGGGAGTTGGTGGAGGGAGAGGCAGAGTAAATTCGAGCACATGATGGATATCCTCCAAGGAATCACTTGTAGCCTATTTCATGCACCCTTTGCACCATAAATCTACCATCTCAAGATGATCATAACAAGGAGAGAGAAAGTTGTCTATGTACTATAAGAAAAAATCTTTCAAATGAACTAAGTAAATTAAATTTAACATTCATCTCCTCATCCACATTATGATGTCCTAAGGTAGGGAGTTGGTGGAGGGAGAGGCAGAGTAATTTCTGGCACATGACAGATATCCTCCAAGGAATCACTTGTAGCCTATTTCACGTGCCCTCTGCATCGTAAATCTACCATCTTATGATGATAGTAATAAGGAGAGAGAGAAAGATTCATTCCAAAGGATTATGTAAATGAGAAAAGGGATCACTACAAAACTCATCTTTTCTTTATAGCTATTATATGCTAATAATTATTTGTGTTGTAGGATCCATTATCAAAAGGCATATTGGGGAAGTATATTTTTCATTCCTTTTACTCTACTTCATTGTGAAAATAAAAAAAGAATGTATGATGTGTCTACATTGTGTATGCTTTGTGCCTTCAAGAATCATGTGTCTGCATCATGTATACTTCGTGTCTTCATGCATTAATGTGTCTTCTTCATGTATGCTTCGTGTTTGCAAGTACTCACATATTTACTTCATGCATTATGACATAACTACATGCTTACCTTATGTATTCTTTCATTCCAGTGTATAACTTGTATATTGAATTCACAATAAGGTTTAGTGTAAACAATCATTGCTTGAGGACAAGCAATTTGAGGAAGGGTGGATTGTCATGTCCCCTAATTAGGGTAATATAAGTAAATTATTATGAATAAATAAATATATTATTTTTGAATGTTATAATATATTTTAAAAAAATTGATATATTATTAATGGTATAATATATTATTTAAAAATAAATAATAATATATTATTGATATAATAATAATATGTTACTAAGGTATTAAGGCAATATTAAAGGTCAAATCATTATTAATAGATAAAATAATAATAATATAATGTTATTATCATACAGTATGATATTACATTATAATTATAATGTGATAATAGTATTAAAATATAATAAATAAAAGATTGATAATATTAGTAAGGTAATCAAGATATCAATTGTACACATAATAATAACAATAATGTTATTAATAAATTGTGTACACTGTTATTCAATAAATATTGAATATATAAATATTAATAGTAGTGCATCAAGCATTATTATATAAAATTTGATATATAATAATAATTATGATAGTATAAAAATATATAAATAAATGATTAATGATATTATATTATGAAATGGACATGCAACATAGTTACATGCCTACAAACTCACTTATACAAAGGTACACATGCACACACATACATTAATGGGCATATACATGCATATATGCTTACATATGTGGCTACATCATAGATCGACACATCATGTTGAGATTATTTAGACATCTTGAGATCATTGATATGTCTATGATGACATTCATTTTGGTATAATTGATATATGTATATATACTTACATGCTACAATGATCTATCACTTGATCATTCTAACATGTATGGGTGTATCCATACGGCAACATACTTCAGTAACATTTTTAGAGATGGCATCATTAATCCATGGTTGGGTGTCACTGCCATGCTGTGGATAAATAAGTAATTCATGATTGTAACAATTACTTATGTTAATCCATATGATTATTATAAGTAATTAAAATGTCTCAAGCAATGAATACTTATCGGAACTTGATTATTTTATAAGTCAATGAGATTACCTTAGGTAGTACATTATCGGCTCATAATAACCGATCCACTTATTTTGTTGTCAATTAATCAAGGCAGCAAACATAACAAGTAAAGGCAACAATTCACTATGCCTATTCAAATATTATATATGAAGAATGCCAATTGGCTATGGAGGAGGCCAAAAAGGAATTGATACTATATTTGTTACCTTGTGGACTTTCTGCTCTCATTGAATATTATTGGTTTCTGACACAACCTTTTCATATCCAAATAGAAGCATCATAACAGTCATATTAGAAATAACACAAAATATAGCACATTGTATATCTTCATATAAGAAATAGCGGGATTCATAACTGCATAGTTATATCGATATATCAGACACGGAACCACATAGCTTTATTGATGCCTATAGAAGGAGGTTCATTGCACAGTTTATATTGATACATTAGGAAAAAATATGGCAAAAGGATACAAAATTGAACTAAACAAATGACCCCCAAAATGGGTTCATTACACTTGGTGTTTCTCCTTAATCATATTCTTCCTCATGAAGCCTTGGGGTATACACAATAGGATTCCTTTGAACATTAGTCCCTCTTGCAACATGTAATTAGTAAACTCCATCTTAAAGCTTTGCATGAACTTCTCATATGCTTCATATACCTCTTTGAACTCTTTCTCCTCCTTATAGAGATCTTTAAGATCATTCATTCCCACACTTTGTAATTGTATTTCTTGAATATCTAGCACTTTCCTACTTAGTGCATCTACAACTTTATTATTGTTTGTTTTCTTGTGTTTGATGACAAAGGGGTATGCTTGTAGAATCTCTATGCATTTTAGGTGCCTCTGATTCAACTTCTCTTGTCCATTCAAGAATTTGAGAGCATGATTATTTATTTAGACTATAAATTCCTTTGGTAAGAGATAATGCCTCTGCTTTTTGAGTGCTTGGACCATTGCATATGACTCCAAATCATAGGTAGAATACTTTTCTTGGCTTCATTCAACTTCTTTGAGAAGAATGCCACAAGATGTCCTTTTTGACTTAACACTACTCTAATGGCTAGTTTGTTGGCATCACACTCTACCAAAATAGCTGATTGAATTTAGGGTATCTAAGAGTAGGTATCTCTACTATCTTTTTCTTCAAAATGTCAAAACTCCTACATGTTGCCTCTATCCACTTGAATTGACATTTAATTCCTCCCTTGATTGTATTTAGAATAGGTGCATACGCGTGACTAAAATTTCTTTCAAACTTCCTATAATAAGAGGCTAGTCCATGAAAACTCCTCACATCCCTTATGGATCGAGGTGGTGGTAATTCTAGTATAGTCTTGTCCTTATTAGGATTCATCTTAATACACCCATTAGAAACAACAAACTCAAAATAAACTAGTCCAGTTTTCAAAACTCACATTTGTCTTGGTTAATCATCAATTTCTCTTGATGTATCCTCCTCCATCTCCAAGTTCTTCATGTGGTCCTCCTTACACCTACTAAAAATTAGAATTTCATCTAGATAAACAATTACAAATTTACTTATAAAATCTGCAAACACTTCATTCATGACTATCATGAATGTGTTGTTGACATTATAGTCAAGTTTGTTTATTAGTAACTCACACTTAACCAAATGGTTTGCAACTACCAAGCTTATCTTGTATTTTACAGTGTTAACCAAGTAATTCAAGTTCTACTAAGTTCTATAGTTTCTACTGAGTTCCATAAACAATATTCAATTCGCATAGAGCAATATCTACCAAGTTGATGAATATTTGTGTAAATTGAGCTTCATAGTGTTTATCGAGTTGCACAATGCAAACCAATTTCTCTAGTATTTACCAAGTTTGCAACAACGACGATGTGAATCTAGTGTTGACCAAGCTAGGATGTGTCAACCAAGTGATTCATTTTATACCGAGCTTACAGTGCTAGTGTTGACCAAGCTATACAATGTCAACCAAGTTATTCTTTTTATATGTTGAGTTTTGCAATAGTCATTGAGTCACTAGTGTTGAGTAAGTTTAGACTACTTAGAAGTGATTAGTACAAACCAAGCTTCTATGTCTATCGAGAGAATGATGATGTCAAGTGTTGACAATGATTTTCAAGTATCAAAACTTCATCAAGTTTATCTTCAGAACTCAAGTACCATCAATTGGGCTAACATTATGTATTTTGGTGAAAATTGTATTGTAGCCGACTTTAATGAATTGTAATTTGGATTGTTATATATAAAATATATTGTATCACATCCAAAAAAGAGAATATATGAAGTAAAAATATGAGAAGATATATGTGAGAGAAAAAGTGTGAATTAAGAAGGCTAAAAGTAGTATAAGGAGTAGCAAAGATTTATCTATCATAGCAAGGTGATCATTACACTCCAAAGGAATATCAACCAACAAATCAGAGTTATAGATCAGAGATTAGCCATTGGCTCACCCTATTAGGTGGAACAGTTAAATCCTTTCACAAGATAGACTTAACAGTCTTTTGTAAATCTCTTTATTGACTGCATACTTCATTGTATGTTTTGTAAATCCTTTTACAAGCTAGACCTAGCAGTCCTTATTGCTCCTAATAGGGCAAATCATTAGAAGTGATCAATTATAAGCCTTAACCAACCAACTCTATACTATAGTACTAAAGCCTGTGGGTATCATCCCCACCCTAGTTTTACTTTCTATTTGGAAGGTTTATGGGTCATCATATCTTGTGTCAAAGTGTTATGGATGTTTTAATGCTTTTAGTTTTTCATACATGCAATTAGATTAGAATACATATGAAGGAATAATTGGTGGATTAAGATTAAGTTTTATTGGTTCCAAATTCACCCCTCCCCTCTTAGTAACCTAGCCTATCCTATATTTCCAACAATTGGTATCAGAGCATTGTAGTTCTCAAAGAAGAAGTTTAACAGCTTGAGCAAAGATCAAAGGCAATGGAGATATTTAAACTTGATAAGGCTATTGACAATGAAAAGCTAGATTTGGAATTCGCTATTGGGTAACTTAAGAAAGCAAAGGAAAAACTTTCTGGGTCCTTGAAAAGAAGATTACCACTCAGCATAGTGAGTGATAGGGATAGTAAGTTTGTGGGACACTTTTGGAGAACCCTTTGGAAGATGTTGGGGACAAACTTGTCTTTCTCCTTAGCTTATCATCCTCAGTGAGATGACCAAATTGAGGTGGTCAATAGGTCTCTAGGTAATGTCTTGGGGTGGTTAACAAAACAACATGGATAGTCATGGGATCACATAATAGGGAAAACAAAATATATTTACTGACTCCATTAATGGGAGCATTGTTAAAAGACCATTTGAGATAGTTTATTGGGTAACTGCAAGGGGAGTAATGAAATTAAGAGACCTCATCTTGCAAGATAAAAGGGGTGCTCAAGGTGAATCCTTTGTAGAGAAGATGAAGGAACTACATGAATAGGTTAAGAGGACCTTGCAACATCAAGTAGAGAAGTACAAAACTAGAGCAAACAAAACAAGGAGGAATTTGCAATTTAAGGTGGGAGACTTGGTGTTTTCTTAGCTTAGGATGAAGATATTTCCAAAAGGGAAGCCAAATAAACTGCTGATGAAGAAGATAGGACCTCTAAGGATCTTGTAAAAGTTTGGGAATAATGCATATGAAGTGGAACTTTTGAATGATTTGGGTATCTCACCCATTTTCAATGTGTGTGATTTGTTTCCTTACAAAGGGTTGCCTTCTGATATTGGTCAACACCACCTTGACACCTATCTAAATCTGAGTAGTATGGTTCACAAGTAGAGCTTGTGTTTCTACTATCTTGGGACAATCCCTTATCTGTTGTATTACAAGAGTGTTAGGTGTGGTTGAATGAATGGGGGATACATTACCATGTTCTTGTGAGCTTGACACACTTGTGTCTTCTTCATTAGAATGTACATCTTCAATTGTGATAGTATCTTTTTCACTCTCCTGTACCTTTTATCTAATAGCTTCTTAGTGACCTATTGAACTTCCTTACCTTTATCATTCTTGTTAGCCTCTTGATGAAGGTTGTTCCCCTTAATACCATAAACTCATAACAGGAACAAAGAAACAACATCAAATGTGAGAACAAAATATGGACTTCTTATTTGTGCCGCAAAAGTGAAATTACAAAATTCACAAGTACAATATGGTAACCCACATGGGCACCTTCATCATAATAATAATCTACAAGATAAGCTACAAAATATCACCCAGAGTTGTTTTAAACAATGTTAGGGTCTTTCTTAAATAGGCCATTTTATGCTACCTAGGAAGGTTTTAGACAATGAAACTTAAAATCTAGGGCCAACATACCCTAACAATACATATAGAGTTAGCCAAATGCATCTTTGACAATTATTTTAAACATTTTAGATATCCCAAGTTTGAAAGGCCATAACTCTCAAATTGTTGCTTCGGTTGGCTATTGTAACCACTTTTTAGAAATGCCAGCTCTTGCTCTATAGGCTCAAAATAGTAGAAGTGCCCTTCTATCTAGTTTTCAAACCTCATCTAGGCACTCTAAGGCCTTCAATAGTGAGCTTGACAATTTTTTTGCAAATTTTCCACCGAAAATCCACAAGAACTTCTCTAATACTTAAGTTGGAGCAATGATATTTTTGTGGTAGAATTATAACTCTAAAGTGAACCTTCATATAAAAAATGAGAACATTTTGAGCTTGTATGGAAAACTTACTAAAAATAGCAAGCTCCCATAAATAGTAACCACCTTATCTACTAGTCCTTATTAAAATAGAAAAGATCGAAAAGAAAATATTTTTGGGTGATGCAAGATTGCTCTTACACCCATGATACTCCTCCATCACATCTCAAGTATTCAGAGAAAACCAAGATGGTTAACCTCCTCCCTTGCTAGCCATGATGAATCCTCTACATGACTCCCTTTCCATTTGACTAGGTATTCTTTATAAGTTCTGTTCCTTGTACTTTTTCCAATCTAATTGTCCAGTATCTCCTTAATCTCCTTTGTAGCTAAACTAGCTGCTGGTATACTACAATGCACTTCTACAACTTTATCTCCATCACCTCCTTCATAATACTCTATCAAATATAAAATATTAAATACTAGTGAAATATTCAATTTAGTAGGTAACTCCACTTCATAAGAATTTCTAGAATCATGTCTTTTAACTATCTCGCATAGTCCAAACTTCTTCATCTTTAGCTTATTATATATACCCATTGAAAAATGCTCCTTTCTCAAATGAACCATGACTTCATCTCCAACCTAAAATTCCTTATTCCTCCTTTTCACATTTGTCTTAGCCTTGTACTATGTATTCATCTTTAAGATCTTCTTCCTCACCTCCTCATGGATGTTCTTCAAGTGTTCAACAAATTCTTTTGCTTCAACACTCTTTATCCAACTATCATAATTCAGAAGCATTTCTAGGACTACTTACATATACAATCTAGAATGGTGATTTACCAGTACTGTTGTTGATAGAATTATTATATGCAAATTTTTCCTGTGGTAAAATTAGATCCCATCCTTTTAGCTTGTCTCCAACCAAACATCTTAGTAAATTTCCCAAGCTATGATTCACAACTTCTGTCTATCCATCAATCTGTAGATGATGTGATGAACTAAACTTGAACTCTTTCTTCAATTTCTTCCATAATATACACTAGAAATACCCAAAAAAATTGGTATCTCAATTTGAAACTATATTTTTTGGTAGACCATGTAGTCTCACCACTTCTTTGAAAAATAATTTTGCCACATGAACAATGTCACTAATCTTCTTGCAAGGAATACAATGTGCCATCTTTGAAAACTTGTTTACCACCACAAACATAGAATCATGCCCTCACTGTGTCCTTTGTAATCCGAGAACAAAATCCATACTAACATCCTCCCATGGCTTCTTTAGTGCAGGTAATGGTTGATAGAACCCTATATTCTGCTTCACTCCTTTCACCATCTAACATAATCTGCAACTCTGTATAAACTTCTTTACATCTTGTTGCAACTATGGCCAATAATAATTCTCAGCAACCAAAGCTATGGTTTTATCTCTGCCAAAATGTCCAGCCAATCCTCTACTATGCTTCTCCTTGATGATATTCTCTCTCATTGAACTTCTTGGAATGCATAATTGGATTCCTTTGAACAACATACTATCTTGGATCATAAAATCTAACCACTTTGTCTTGTCAAGTGTAACAAGTTCTGTACAAGCCTTCTACACTTCACCAAAATCAAGATCATCTAGATACAAAGTATTGAGTTCCTTGAACCCAACCACCTCTATCTACATTTCTGTTAGAAAAAGTTATCTTCTACTAAGAGCATCTATAACTTTGTTAGACTTCCCACTCCTATGTTTCAAAGCAAATTTATAACTCTACAAAAAGTCAACCCACTTCAAATGCCTTTGGTTCAATTTTCCTTGACTATTCAAATATTGCAAAGCTTAATGATCAGTATATAAAACAAACTCCTTAGGAAGAATATAGTGTCTCCACTTCTTCAATGCTTGAACTATAGCATAAAATTCTTGATCATAAACAAAATATTTTCTTTTTTGTATCATTCAACTTCTCACTAAAATAAGCAACATGTCTACCTTCTTGGCTCATAACAACTCCTATTATAGTACCACTAGCATCATAGTCTACTTGAAATACCTTGTTAAAATTAGGAAGTGCTAAAATAGGCTACTTAGTAACTTTCTATTTCAATAGATTAAAACTCTTATTTGCTCCTACAATCCACTTAAATTCTTTCCTATCCCCTCTTATTGTTTCAATCAAGGGTCCACAAATACTGCTAAAACCTAATAATGAACTTTCTATAAAAACTAGTCAGTCCATGAAAAGATCTTACCCCTGTCACAATCTTTGGAGCAAGCCATTCAAGGATAGCCTTCACTTTCTCTAGGTCCATTTTTAGACCTTCTACCGAGACTACAAATCCTAGGTGCACTAACTCCTTCTTTACAAAACTGCACTTCTTTAGGTTTATCAACAAATTTTCTACCCTTAACTTATCAAACACCTTCTAAATATGAATCAAATGCTTGTCTACTATCTTATTAAATACCAAAATATCATCTAGGTAAACAATGATAAACTTACCTAGAAACTCCTTCAATACCTCATTCATGAGCCTCATAAAAGTGCTTTGTGCATTGGCTAGCCCAAAAGGCATGACTAACCACTAGTACAATCTTTGGAGTAGGCCATCCAAGGATAGCCTTCACTTTCTCTAGGTCCATTTTCAAACCTTTTACTGAGACTAAAAATCCTAGGTGCACCAACTCCTTCTTTACAAAACTACACTTCTTTAGGTTTATCAACAACTTTTCTTCCCTTAACTTATCAAACACCTTCCAAATATGGATCAAATTCTCCTCTAATGTCTTAATAAAGACCAAAATATCATCTAGGTAAATAATGACAAACTTACCTAGAAACTCCTTCAATACCTCGTTCATGAGCCTCATGAAAGTGCTTTGTGCATTGGCTAGCCCAAAAGGCATGACTAACCACTCGTACTATCCTTCTTTTATCTTCAAAGAAGTCTTCCACTCATCACCTTCTCTGATACAAATATGATGGTACCCACTCTTCATATCTATCTTTGTGAAATACTCAACTCCATTCAAATAGTCCATAATATTATCCATGCTTGGTAATAGAAATTTGTACTTGATTGTGATCTTGTTGATAGTGCAAGAATCTATGCACATCCTCCATTCTCCATTCTCCTTTGGTGCTAATACTACTAGTATAGCACATGGACTCAGACTCTCTCAAATCAAACCCTTTTGCAACAACTCATTAACTTGTCTGTTCAATTCTTCACTTTTTGTTAGTGTCATTATATGCCTTGTCTTGTTTGGAAAACTAGCTTTTGGAACCAAATCTATTTGGTGACTAATCTTTCTCATTGGGGGCAATCTATGAGGTAAATTATCTGATACAATATCAAAAAATTCTCCCAACATATCTATAACTTTTGTAGGTACCTCCTCTACTTCTTTACTATCTTTTGGAATTATAGCAAAACACATATGGTTACACTTCGTACCTTTGAGAAACTCTTTTCCATCAACAAAACATATTCTAGTAGCACTACATACCTTTTCTTTTTTATCCTTGAATGACTTCAACTCATGTTTCACTCCATTCTTGGTTACAATGTAGGTATTTGCTCGCTCATTGTATATAACATGCCTGTCAAACTGCCATAGCCTACTCGACAACATATCACATATGTCCATAGATATGATATCACAAAGTACCTCATCTTGGTAGCTTTTAATCTTGAATTTCATTGAACATTTCTCATTGACCATGATCTTGTGGTCATCTTGCACCCAAGAAATATAGTATGGATGTGAGTATTTCTATCTCTTCAACTTCAACTTTGTGACCATTGTTTCTAACACCACATTTTCAATACTTCCACCATCAATGATCACATCACAACACTTATCTTCACATTTGCACCTCGTGTGAAGCAAGCTCCTTCTTTGATTAGGTTCATTCTCATCACTCAGTAGGACTCTTATATTAACTAGGACCTCTCCTCTTTCAACATCTTCAAAATGTAATAATTTGGCATCTTCATCAACATGTGAAACTTTGGCCTGGTCTTCTCTTCTTTGATCCATCCTTCCTTGGCACTGGGTACATACAAATGCTTTATGCCCTTCTTCTCCATAGTGAAAACATTTCCCATAGAAGCCTCCTCTTCTAGATCCTTGTCCTCTACCTCTTCCTCTTTGTTCTCTATTGTTATGATCATGGAAATGATTGGAATTATTTCCCCTCTAGTTTTGACTACTATTTCTAACCTCATCCTTGCTCTTCTAATAATCATTTTGACCTCCATAAGATCATTAGCTAGATCTTCCACCGTGACCTCTTCCATTATTCTTGTTATCAAACTTCTTTCTTAGTTTCTCCTCAACCCTTAGGGAAAACTATTATGCCTCCTTAATACTGTTTACTTGAACAAGACTCACCTTATCTTGAATGCTTGGTCATAACCCATTAAGATAATAGGTGACTTTCTCCTTATTAGCTTTTACATGGCTAGTTCTAATGAGAACTTGGTAGAACTCTTCAGTATACTCTTGAACAAATTTTCCTGCTTGCTCCAACCCTTGCATTGTCTTCAATAGATCAAGCTCATAATCCATGAGATTGAACTATCACTTCATTTTAGCTATTATCTGATCTCATCTAATGATTTTATCCTTTCCTCTTTTATTTTAATCCAACTGGATCTCCTACCACTAGATCTTTGCATGACCCTTTAGTTTGGCCTTCACAAAATTGACCCTATCTAGATCTTCAATATCTTCATATACAAAGTACTCTTCAAATTCATTGATCCAGTTAATCAATTCCTCTAGGTTGAGATTTCCCAAAAATGTGGGAACACCAAACTTAGGCCTTTTTCCAATACTAAAAATGGCCCTAAAAAGCTTCACCTCCTTTGGGTTAAGAACTTTCTCTACTGTGTTTGGGTCTGTGTTTCCTTCTTCTTCTCTTTCATCCTCACTTTCATCATCTCCTATAGCAAGATTCATTCCTCTATGAATCTATTCTTGCACTACTTGAATTTTCCTCTAGAGGATTCTAAAATCCTTAGGTGTAACACCATCAACTCTTGCACCACTCTCTCTTCATGGAAGCATTTTTTCACTTCTACTAAAACCCTAGTGCAAAATGCCTCACAATTGGTAATCTGTCTACATGCTTAGCCCAAACCATGGTCTTGGTGAAAACTATCTCATAGTCAGTGATTTGTCCACACACTTAGGAAATCTAGCTCTGATACCACTTGATGAAGGGTGCTCCCCTTAATACCATAAACACATAATAGGAAAAAAGAAACAACAACAAATGTGAGAACAAAATATGGAATTCTTATTTGTGCTGCAAATGCATAATTATAGAATTCACAAGTAGAATATGCTAACCCACATGGATGCCTTCATCACAATAATCTATAAGACAAGCTATGAACTATCACCCAAAGCTGTTCTAGACAATATTTGAGTCTTTCTTAAATAGGCCATTTTATGCCATGTAGGAAGGTTCTAGAAAATAAAACTTAATGCCTAGGGCTAACAATACATATAGAGTCAGTGGAATACATCTTTGACAATTATTTTAGATATTTTAGGTAGCTCAACTTCAGAAAGCCATAACTCTCAAACTGTTGCTTGCATTGGCTATTATAACACTATTTGAAAACACCAACTCATGATCTATAGGCTTGGAGTAGTGCAACTTCTCTTTTATTGATTTTCAGACCTCATCTGAGCACTCTAAGGCCTCCAGCGATGAGTATGAAGATTTTTCTACAAATGTTTCCACTGAAAATCCATAATAACTTCTCTGATACTTAAGCTAGAGCAATGAGATTTTTATGGTAGTCTTTTCATATAAAAAATGAGAAGATTCCAAGCTCATATGAAAAACTTACTAAAAATAGAAAGATCTCTAAATAGTAACCACCCTGTCTACTAGTTCTTATTAAAATAGAAAAGACTGAAAAGAAAATATTTTGATGCAAGATTATTCTTACATGTAGGATGCTCTTGCATCACCTCTTTTGCAATAGTTAGTCTTAAAATACTCTTCAATAATAGTTCACTTTGTTTTACATCATCCTCAATTTTATGTTGCAAAACCATAAATGCTTTATATCTGGGAATAAATTTATTCCTATACTTCTCAAAAAAAATGTTATTTTCTTGGTTGTTGATGCATGCATTATATTTGCTAATGCTCATTCTCTAATGCACCTCTTAGTCTTTATTGCATGTTGCTATTTGGCATCAATTCTATTATACAATTCATTAGGAATATTATTACTTATCCTTATAGGTGTTATCTTAAACTTAGCCATCTTGTCTAACATGGCTTCTTCTACCTTAGTTTTATCTTGTAGGACCAGAAAATGGGTTAAAATGCATAACATACTATGAGAAAATCACAAACTCAATCAACATATATTAGCACCCACTAGTCTACCATGAAAGCCAAACTAATCAAAAGAAAGCAAACATTAAAAAAAACTCCCTTTTCCATTTGTAGCTCCCATGTTCTTTTTTCTTCTCCAAATGATTGTAGCTCCAATTTGACTATAGTGCACACAAGATTGAAGTAAAGAGCCTATGATAGGGATAAAGCCATGAGAATACTTGAAGTGTGATTTAATGTGAGAGCAAGAATGAAACATGCAACTAAGTAGAGACTCAAAGACTCAAAGATTTGGATTTTCAAAACTTAAGCATTCAGATCCGAAATGAGAGGAAGGGTGTCCATTTTATAATTGTCATGGAGGGTGAGAGCATTGGATTTATCACCCATAGATATGCGATGTGGCAAGAGATTCCTATGACGCATATGACAGAATATACCAATTGTAAGATTCTATGACACATGAAAGTCAAACTTGGCTAAATGCGGAAGAGAATCTATGACGCATCATAAGACACCTCAACCCACTTAAAGCCAAGAATCTATGATGAATAAGCCAAATAGGGACATGCGTAAGAGGTAATAATATTTGATTATGACAAATCTCAGCCAAGTGTCAAAGGAGAATTCATGAGGTGTCATATCCAAGTGTCATGATGACATAATATTTTATGGAATATTTGAATTAAAAATCCTCTTATTTCACAAAATAAGAATTAGTAAAAAAATGGAATTAATGATGGAAAATGGAACTTAGGAAATTAAGAATTTCCATGGTTTGCTGATGATGAATCAATTAATTAATAAAATTAATTAATTAAGGATGATAATTAGGAAGAATAATTACTGAGAATAATAGAATTAAATTATGGGTTATTTAATCCTATAGAGAAAATTAGTAGATAATTGGCCAAATTGATTAAATGAATGCGACCGTATCCTTTGATGAAAATGTGACGATGATATGATCGAATAAGATGATAACCAATAGATCAAAGCCATGATCAGATTGATTGATTGAAGTTGATAACATGCCAAGGACACATGACATGAATTGGTTGATATGTAACATTTAACCGACATTGTAAATGCTACAGGATTGAAATTGATTGATAAGGTTTGATCATAATAACATCGACAAATATTGTCAATGTTATTAAAATGGTTTATGATGCCGTGATTTGACATTGAAAGCCTCAAAAATGTCAAATATTGAATGACATGAATGATAGTTTGACCTATCACTAAGAGCCACGATAGTACTAAGGTCAGATTGATAAGATTGATAAGTTGATAGGTTTCCAAGACACTGAAAGCCACAACAATGCCTAGGAGCGGATAAATGATAATTGGTTTGGGATGTTTGATATGTTTTGGGTTGATTAAGACTGATTTCAAGTGATTTCGAGTTGATTTGGGGTGATTTCGAGTTGATTTGATATGATTTTGAGTTGATTTGATATGATTATGAAATTGATGTGAAAGGGGATACAAATGACAAAATATGGTCAATCTAGCGAAAAGATCAAAGTTAGTAGAATGATAAAATGGAAAAAATTAGTATGAAAAATTCATGAGGTCATAGATTTGAACCATTTTTGAGCATCTACATTTTGCCCCTCTTTGATACAATGTGATTTAGAGCGTTGTATCAAAGAATAACTGATGAGAAAGACACAACATGCCCTAGTAGGGATGATATATATGGGTGCCCCCTTGAGAAATTGAATAAGATAACCATATGATAAGTCAATTTATTGACAACAAGAAGACAAAACCATAGCAACTGATGGAATGAAAATCAGAGCTAAAATGTGAAAGTTATGAGGCCTAGAGTGTAGACCACGGTCAATTCGGAGCCCAAGAATAATTGCATGGGTTACCACTCAAGAAAGATAAAAATGATAGTTCATGTTGTCCACAATGAAGATATGAATCCAACGCAACTAACGGATTGCAAATTTGAGTTAAAATGCAAAAGTTATGGGCTCTAGAGTGCAACATAGGGGCTCCAGGAGCAGTTCTGGGTATCCTAGGTCCCAAACTGCACCCAAAACTCAACCAATGTGTCATTGATGCACTTGGTAAGCCCAAGTGCACCATGACAGTACCAAGTAGATCAATGATGCACTTGGGAAGCCCAAGTGGTCTTAGAAAGTGTAAAATGTGCCCGAGAAGGCCTTGGGGGCCAAAATCAACATGACAGGGGGCAACTAGGAGCCCAAGAGTAATTGCAAGGATTAACACTCTAGACAGTGACCAAATAATGAAAATGATAGCTCATTTTTTTCACAAGAAAGATATGAGTCCAACGCAACTAATGGTTCATAAATCAGAGTTGAAACGCAAAAGTTATGGCCTCCGAAGTGCAACCTAGGGGTTCCGAGAGCAGTTCTAGATAACCTAGGTTCCCAAGTGTGCCCAAACTCTACCAAGTTCATCAATGACATAGTTGGCATGACCACGTGCATCAATGATGTAGTTGGGAACCCCAACTATGCCCTAAAAGTGCAGACTACACCCTAAAAGGCTCTGGGGCCCAGAATCAGCCCAATTTGACTCGAAATGACCTGAAACTATGTGTGCATGCCCAAAATGATGGAAAGATGTCATAACATGAGAGAAATCATCAAAAATGGTTGTATTTGGTCAAAGATGATGAGAAAAATTTCATACTAAGGTTGAACCAGGTGGAAAGCCATAGAAAGTTAATTGACAGTGTAGGATGATGCAAGAATGCATGAATGCAAGATGAAGATGATTTGGTGAATTAGAAGACATGATCATGGTGATGGAGAATGAGATGATGAAGAAAGATGAGATGAGGAGATGTTAGTATGATGGAAAGACTTTTGCTTCTAGAAAGTGCACTATATGTCAAATGAAGCTTTATTTTGATATGGCAAATGGAATACAACACATCATGGCATAAAGGGCTAGAGCGCAAATGCAAGCCTTTTGCGTAAACAAGCACGATGCAAATAGAGAATGACCTTGTCTTTCCTGAGGCATATGTACATGCCCCAGACTCTCAAAGGTACATTGTAATAGACAAAAATGGAAAAAGATGACCATGAACCATCTCGGCCAGTCTCATAGATTAGTTTTATATCATCGAGTGGCATAGGAACATGATCAAAGAAAAACAAAGAAAAAAATAAATCACTCACTAAACAGCATGAGCCAACAACTATCCTTGTCCATTATTACTTGCTTTTTAGTGTTTTAGGTTTTGAGATGGTGTTTGACATGTTGATGATGTGGTAGCTTTGTTCATGGATTCAGTTGATAGGTTCATAGTGATATGTTGGGTTGAATGTTGGTTCATGTTGCTCAGATATTGTGATTGGGATTGAAGTGTAGTGCTTTGATTTTGAGTCTGCAAAGTGCAAGTGTTTATGCAAAAGGGGTGGTTATCCATAGTGAAAATGTACAAGGTTTATTGCAAATTTTAGACGAGTTTTGTGATTTTAAGGGTTTTTTGGGTATATTTGATTTTTTTTTTGTGTGACTGATTTCTTTAGGTCATTTTACGATTTTTAGGGTTTATTTCAGGATATTTTATGATTTTTAGTAATTTTTTTAGGATCATATTTGAATGTTTAGGATTTTTTTCAGGACATTATGTGGTTTTTAGTGATTTTTTCAGGATCATATTTGAATGTTTAGGATTTTCTCAAGACATTATGTGATTTTTAGTGATTTTCTCAGGACATTTTATGATTTTTAGGGATTTTTTCAGGATCATATAAGCATATACAAGTGTTAGCTCCAATCTGTTATGCGATAGATCTAATGGATAAAAAGCACTTAGGGGTATGCCCCTAGTTCAAATTCAAACTTACGCAATATGCCCCCAGACAAGACACAAATTATGTACAAAGGCCAATGACAGAGTGTGTGTGCAGATTGGTGATGCTTAAGCAAGGTAACAAAGGACATTAACTAGTTCGTGAGCCATGATAAGGAACCAAGGATGTCTTGCAATATGAAGGATATGATCAAGGAATGATAGAAGGGGGAAAAGACTAGATGGAATCTTGATAGATGGAGGAGCAATAACTGATTACACATGGCGCCTGTTTGCCAGGTTTTCACCATGGTACTTGCCCAAAGCGGCTGTTTGCCAGGTTTTCACTTTTGGACGAAATTATTCTCTTGACTCAAATTTTCGTGCCAAGACGCCTGTTTGCCAGGTTTTCATCAAGGCATCCATTTTTTCATGACTTTTTTCACTTTTTTTTTTTTTTTCCATGACATTTTTCAACTTTTTTGGTATTTTTTCAAGATTTTAGATAGAATCAAGTGTAGTACTTGCGAAGATGCATGCTGTTGATGGACATGGGCAATGGTTCACCCTCTGGAGTTGCAAGCTGATATACTTCGGATCCAAAAGATGTAGTATCTATATAAGGTCCTTCCCAATTTGGCTCAAATTTGCCTTGTTTTTCTCTATGCTGTTGTGTCTTGTAATTCATTTTTAGGACCAGATCATTGACCTCAAAATGATGACCTCAAACTTTCTTGTTATAGCTCTGTTTGAGTCAATTTTGGTAAGCTTGCAAGTGTGTTAAGGTAGCTCATCTTTGTTCATCAAGCATTTCTAGCTCATGAAGTCTAGATATTTGGTAGTTTTCATTATCAACAACATCTTGTAGGGATACTCTTAATGATGGAATTTAAACTTCAATGGGAAGTATGGCCTCAGTGCCATAGACAAGAGAGTATGGTGTTGCACCAGTAGGAGAACAGACACTTGTTCAATATTCCCAAAGAGCCAAATTTAGCTGGAGGTGCTAATCTCCGCCCGAATCATTGACAGTCTTTTGGAGAATCTTAACGATGGTCTTATTAGATGCTTCTGCTTGGGCATTGCCTTGTGGATGGTAAATACTAGAATATCCATGGTATATGTTGTACTTCTCGCAAAGCTTGTCTACATCTTTGTTTTAAAATGGAGTACCATGGTCACTAATAATAGCCAAGGGGACTCCATACCAACATATGATATAGTTTAGAATAAACCTGGAGATCTTCTTGCCGGTGGTGAAGGTCAAGGGGATAGCTTCAACCCACTTGGTAAAATATTTTGTTGCTGTGATAATGAACTTATGACCATCAGAGGATGGAGGAGAAATAGCTCCGATAAGATCAAATGCCCATTGTGAAAAGGGCCATGGTGATATGACTGGCTGCAATTCTTGTGCTGGTGCATGGATTAGATTGCTATGTATCTGACACTTATGGCATGTTTTGGCAAAGTCATGGGCATCCTGTTCCATGGTGGGCCAATAATACCCAGCTCTGACAAGCTTCTTGGCTAGACTCAGACCATTGAAATGGCGTCCACATATACCTTCATGAACCTCATGCAAGGCAGTTTCAGCTTCTTGCGAGTCAAGGCATCTGAGAAGGGTTTGGTCAAAAGATCTCTTGTAAAGGGTGTCATTGATGATGACATATCTAGCGGCTTGATGGATAAAGGCTCGACGGTCATTTTTGGATAAGTTGGGTGGTAGGATTTGGGCATGTAGGTAATCATAAATGTTTTGATACCAAGGAGAGTTGGGACCAACAAGTTGACACACAAACTCAGATTGGGAGAGCTCGAATACTGGAATCAAAAGTTGCTCAACAAGGAATTCATAGCGTTCCACATTTTGAGGCATATCAATCATAGAAGCAATGGTAGCCATAGCATCACCTTGCTTGTTGTGTATTCTTGGTAGGTGATGAAAAGATATAGTAACAAATTTAGACTTAAGGAAGTCTGCCATCTACTTGTAGGGCATTAGTTTATCATCTTTGGTTTCATAGTCATCATTGACTTGGTGGATGACCAACTGGGAATCCCCAAAGACTTGTAAACATTGAATGTTCCATTGGATAGCTATCTTGAGCCTTGTGATTAGTGCCTCATATTTTGCTATGTTGTTTGTACAGTGGAATGCAATCCTATATGACTTGGGGATTATGTCTCCTTGAGGAGTGATAAACATAATGCCAGCTCTTGAACCATTTCGTGTATGTGATCCATCAAAATAAAGCTTCCATTTGTTAGCTACATCCATGTAAAATATGGCTTCATTTGGAAAGTCTATTAACATGGGATGACCATCTGACATAGGCGCTTCTGCTAATTGATCTTCTATCACTTGCCCTTTAATTGCTTTTCTATCTACATATTCTATGTCAAATTCACTAAGGACCATGACCCATTTGGCTAAGCATCCTGTGAGAGCAGCTCTACTGAGGAGGTATTTTAGTGAGTCAATCTTAGAGATGAGCATTGTTTTCTGATGGAGCATGTAATGTCTAAGCTTTTGGGTTACAAAGACAACAGCAAGGCATGCTCGTTCAATTAGTGAATAATTTAGCTCATAGCCCACAAGTGTTCTACTGATGTAATATATGGCTCGCTCTCTTCCTTGTTCATCATTTTGTGCTAAGAGAGCCCCTAATGCTGTATCTGTAGCAGATATATATAAGATGAATGGTTTTCTTGGAATAGGAGTCATTAAAACTGGTGGATGTAGAAGATAATCCTTGAGTTGTTGGAAAGATTCTTGGCACTGCTTATTCCATTGAAAGGATGCTCCTTTACGTAAGAGGTGTTGATAGGAGTGACACTTATTGACCAATTGTGTAATGAATCTGCGGATAGACTGCAATCTTCCTTGTAGCCCTCTTAGGGTTTTTAGATTTGTTGGAGGAGGCATGTCAAGTATTGCTTTTACTTTCTCAAGATCCACTTCAATGCCTCGTTGAGAAACAATGTAGCCTAGGAGCTTTCCAGAGACAACTCCAAATACACACTTTTTTGGATTTAGACGAAGCTTATAGCTTTCCATTCTGGTGAATATCTGATCTAGGATGCCCAAGTGTTCTTTCGTTTTATAGGATTTGCAAAGTAAGTCATCAACATAGTCTTCCATGAGGATGTGCATGAAATCATGGAAGATTGTAGTCATTGCTCTTTGATATGTTGCCCCAGCATTTTTAAGACCAAATGGCATGACTTTCCAGCAGTATGTTCCCCAAGGACATGTGAAAGCTATCTTGTGTTGATCTTCAGGGGTGATTCTTATCTGATTATAGCTAGAAAAGCCATCCATTAGTGATAACATTTCATACCCAGCTATCATGTCTACAATGATATCTATGTTTGGTAGAGGAAAATCATCCTTGGGACATACCTTGTTAAGATCACAAAAATTAGTGCATATCTGGATGCCCCCAGAGTGTTTGCTTACTGGTACTAGATTAGATATCCACTCTGCATAATTAATGGGTCTTATGAAGCTGACATCCAATAGTTTCTTCAATTCAGCTTTGACAAGGAGAGCAACTTGAGGATGCATTTTTGTCAACTTTTGCTTTACTAGTTTCATTCCTAGTTTTAGTGGTAAGTGATGACAGACTAGTTCAAGATATAATCTGGGCATATCTGCGTAAGACCAGGAAAAGTTGATCTGCCTCTCTAGAAAAAATCTAATAAATTCATCCTTCTCTTCTGGTGATAATGAGGCCGCAAAGTGTATGATTTTGGGGTTGTTAGGAGTTCCCAGATTAATCTCTTCTGTCATCTCCACAAGTAATGCTGATTTTTCCTTTAATGGGAGTGTGTCCAATCTTCCATCCTCAGGCGCCTCACAGAGGTTTTCACCCTCGGATACGTCCTTTATTTTTACTTTTTCATGGTCTAATGGCGCCTTTCAATTTTCACCAAGAGACCTATTTGTGTCTTTTTTGGTTATTTTCTCAATTTTGCGACTGGAAGATGGAGTTGACTCCCCAAAATATGCCATGATGCTTAGATTAATGGAAAATCCAAACTTGTGATCACCTTCTGGTACATCTTCATAGAGCTCAAAATTTTTTGCAATGGCATCATCATTTTCAAACGGATCAAACATTGGTGGTCCTTGTTGGTCCCAATCAATAAGTTCAGGGAAAACTAAGGAAATGCCATCATCAGTGTTGAATAAGCTTTGGTCCAAGGCATATATATGGATATTTGCTTTAGTGATGTCATCGAGATCATGTTCAGAAGCAAGAGGGCTTGGATCCGAAAATGTTTCGATCCAAGGTGAAGAGCTGGTTTGAGTGACAGGTGGATTAACATATTTATCTTCAATGGGTAAGCTATCTAGGTTTGCAAACATATGATCAAGACCAAAGGAGGTATCAAGATTAGCAACATTAGATACAGATTGGGTGGGTTTGGGTTGGTTATTCTCAGATGCCTTGTCATCATTTGAAGCATTCACCTCCTTAGATGAGGATGACTTGGTATTAGGAAGACCCAAAACAAATGGTTTGAATCCAAGTCCCAAGCTATGAGGTTGTCCTAATGTAGTGATGGGTTGAACAATGTCTTATTTTTGGAGTCCTAGGCCACTACATCCATCATATCCCTTTTTCTGCATGATGGTGAATCCAGGTCCATACCTGTTGGGGGATATAGGAGTAATTTCTTGTTCTGCTTTAGCCTTTTCCATCCATGTAGAGGTATTTTCATAGACGTGTTCTTCATGTAGCCCACCTCCACTAGTGAATGCCATAGAAGGTCTGTTTTGAAGTGCAAACTTAGGCTTGTTTTGTATAAGCTGAGGTTTACCATATGAATTGGGGGATAAAGGAAGTTTCCCAATGTGAAAGGCATGAGACATGGAGTACTCACTGCAACCTTGGTCTTGTATTTTAAGCTTTCCTTTGGATGCGGGTGTGAGTGTGGAAGGATCAACATACTTGGACGACTCTAGTGGATTTACTACATGGTTTGTTGGGACCTGGTATGCATTGGTTCCTCTAAGATTGGCACAGAACTGGAAGGGATTTGGATCACCAGGGATGGTTACCTCTACATTATTATAGGAGAACTTTAGGCATTGGTGATATGTAGAAGGAACTGCTTTCATAGCATGAATCCATGGGCGGCCTAGTATCATATTGCAATTCATTTCTATATCTAGGACTTGGAATAAAGTGTTCTTAGTAGCTGGACCAACTCTAATAGGTAAGATGATAACCCCTATAGAGAAACACTCGCCATCATCATAGGCTTTGATTGTGATCCTTCGAGAGGGATCCACATCATTTTCAAAATACCCCAAACCTTTGACTACTTTAAGTGTATAGATATTCAGCCCCGCTTTTCCATCTATCAAGACACGTCTGACTTTAACCTTGTGGATGAAGACTTCAAGGTGGAGGGGATCATTGTGGTTAGATTTTTCCTTAGGAATATCTTGGGGTGAAAATGTGATATGTTGTGATGCGGATAGGTTCCCAACCATGGCTTGGAACTGGGCAACATCCATGTTATCTAGGACTATTGACTCTTTAAGGGCTTGCTCCAAGATCTTTTGGTGTTGGGGGAATGCACACAGGAGGTCCAAAATGGATATTTGTGCAGGGGTTTTTCCGAGTTGTTCAACAAGGCTATAATCAGCTAAAGTAGGAGTAGTAGGTCTAGATGGGGGTATAGGTCTAGTAGAAGTAGTAGGTCTAGCTGGGGCTCCAGGTAGGGTAATCTTGCTATGGCGTGTAGTGATAGCACAATGAGGGTTTTCAGCCTTCAATGTGAATGTGGATATGCAAAAGTCTGACTCATTAAAGCAATTGATGGTGTAGTCATAGCCGGTACGTGTGTAATTCACATTACCTTGTGAGTTTGAGTTTGAACTTGAGGGTTTCTCATTGTCATGATTACCCAAAGGATCTTTGAAAATAGTGTGATCAAAGTTGGATGCTAACAGTGATGGATCAACTGTGATGACACCATCATCAATAAGGTCTTGTATTGCATGTTTCAGTTGGAAGCATGATGAATTCTTGTGTCCTTTGGTGCGATGGTAATCACAATACTTTTTGTCATCCCACCAATCAGCTTTAGTCAATGGTTCATATTTGATTGGGGTTAATTGCAGGAAGTTATTACTCAGTAACTGTTGTAATGCAATCTCAAGTGGTATTCCCAATGGTGTGAATTTCCTGTCTTTGGTTCTAGGATGTCTTCAACATTTATCTTGAGTGGGAGTCTCAGTTTTCTCTTGTGGAGCTGATGTTTGACTAGAGGTTTGTGAATTTGTATAGTTTAAACCTTTCAAAGTCAATTGAGGTTGTGCTGTGGTAATCATGCGAGCATCCACAATGCCATCATTAGTCACATTCTTGTTTTTGGAGAAATTTTTTGGCTTGTCATTAGACGAGTTGGTATTTGTGTTTTCTTTGTTTATCTTGAGGATTCCCTTACAGATAAGAGCATCTTCAATACTAGCCCCTTTTTTCATTAGGTTAGAAATGGTGCTTGGACTCTTGATTTTGAGTTCATACATTAAGTCCAGGACTAAGTTTTCAACGCACAAGTTTACTTGTTGTTATTTAGGGATGTCTAGTGAGCATTGACTAACTAAGTTTCTCCGACGCAGTAAGAATGTGATGAATGATTCTCCTATCTACTGTTTATTTGAGCACAAATTAAAAAGTGTCACCTCATTTGTAATGTTAAAGGCAAAGTGGGAGATAAACTTGTCTACTAGCTTTGACAATGATTTGATATTACTAGGAAGTTTGGAGTACCATTCAAGTGCAGGCCCACCTAGAGAACGAGGGAACAATCTCATAAGGTAAGTGGGCTCATCACTGAGTTTGGTACATGAAGCACAAAATTCTTGGATGTGATCAATAGGGTTTCCTTTTCCTCAGTATTTTTCAAACCTTGGAGCTTCAACGTGTTTTGGGAATGGAGGCATATACAGACTTTTATCGAATGGGTTAGGATGTAGGTCCCTTTCTGTATATAGAGCCTGTTTCTTTTGGACTCCCAATGCCTCGACTTGTTTGGAAAGTTGTTTGAATTGTTGTAATATTTCTTTATTGGGGTTTTGCACGATGGTCTTTCCTTCAAGTATTTTGTGTCTATGAGTAGACTGTTTGCTATGGCGAGAACTATGTCTACTTGGTTCTAAAATTTCTGTGTCTGATGAGTCTGATGAAGTGTCACTGGGTGGTGGAGGTATGTTGGCACCTCGAAGACAGAAAGGTCCCTGTTGTTGGGGAACTTGTTGTGGTATTTGATGCGGCACTTGTTGTGGGATTGACTGCGATTGTTGTACCATGTGTTGTTGTTGTGCCATGTGTTGTGGTTATTGTTGGGATACCTCTGTTGGTTGTATGTGAGACCATGTGCGTGCTTGTTGTTGTAGAGGTATTTGTTGAGGTTGTTGTGGCACATGTTGTTGTTGTAACAAATGTTGCTGGTATGCGATTTGTTGCTCAAGGTGTCTTTGGTATTTCAACTGTTGCTTGAGTTGCTCTTGTTGTTTAGCAAACATCATTTGTTGTTGTTGGAATTGCTGCTGAAATTTTTGTTGATAAATTGTGTGTAAGTCAAGTGGGTCCACATGGGATTGCGTGTTAGGAATGTTGGATGTTTGCCCCACTTGTGGTTGTTGTCATTGCGTTTGATGTTGTTGTTGATATGTGGGATGTGTGTCAAGTGGATGTAGACTTGGTTGTGCCTTGGAAGTGTTGAGTCCTTGTACCATTATAGGTTTTTGTTGTTGTGGGGGTTGACTAAGTCCTTGAGAATTGAACGTCATGTTTGTATTGTTGTTTTGGTACCTTTTTGTTTTAGATGTTCCTGCTTGCGACATCATATTGACTTGACTATGAGATACATTTCTATTGGGAATGGGTGTAATGTCAATAAGACTTTTCCTTTGTGTGTCCATAGGGATGATTGCACTTGATGTTTCACATGTTGTACTTATGAGAGGTTCTATAGTGTTTGATGTCGTAGCACTGGGTAAAGTTAGGAGCAAAGGTGTACTTTGTTGATTTGCCTCCAAAGAAGGTATGTCTAGCATCCCTAGAGCACGAGTCCCTTTAGGTGCATCTTGTTGTTGCATCATGTGACTAAAATCAAGTCTTAATGTCCTTTTGGGGTGTTTAGGGATTTGTGGTATTTCATCAAACAAGGGGTTAACATTGATGTGCTCAAATGTACTTTGGAGGATTTCAATTGTTGGTTCTTGATGAGACCTTATAGGTGCCATTATTGTATTTGAAAACTCCAAAGGTTGTTTTCCCTTGTCTAAGTCCAAATTTATCATGGGTTGGATGTTTTCAATTGTTGTGTTGGTTTGATTTTTGGACCTAGGACCTTCCAAGTTTGGGTTAAATTTGACAATTTCTTGGGTTGCCAAACGTTTGAAATTCTTGCAAAAACTTTTGTCTTGACATGCCCTAGCCATTTCTTCATCAGTGATGCCATAATTAGTGTCAGAGTCATCACTTAGGTGTATAGTACCTTTTTGTATGTTTGATGTGTTAGGTTGGCTGAACTCAAAGGAATGTGATTGTTCATCTTCAGGTGAGGTTGGTACACTTCCTCCTTCTGGTGGCATTGGCACGAATATAGGTTCAAAGTCAGGACTCCATTGAACCATCCCATGTGTGGGGGAAGTGTTTGGAGGAAATCTCATGGTAGGTGCATTGTTCAAGGTTTGTTGTGACATAGCTTGATTATGAGGATCTTGCGGATACATATTCAAGGGGTCCGCTAGTAATGTTTGTGATGCCTCGATTTGGTCTTCGTCAAAGGTTTGTTGGATTTTCTTGCTCTTTCTTTGTCTTGGATGAGGTTTTGTTCATGCTTGTGCCTCAAAAAACAAAGGTTGATAGAGTTCCTTGGGTCTTTGAGCTGATTGTGTCCTAGTAAGTGTTGGCATGATACCTAAGAGTGCAAATGCAATGGAATTTTTTAGTGCTTTGGGTGATTTAGAGTGGTGGGTATGCAAGATATGAGTGTTTTTGGGATTTTTAATTGTTTAGGAATGTTATGAAATGTGAGGAAATGCTAGATGAATTATGTTTTTGATGTGCAAAGTGCAAATGTCCTAGGGATGTTATGTAAATGCAAATGCAAGGTGCTGTTTTGAAGTTTGACTAGAGGGGATGAAAATGACTCTAAGGTATGCAAAATGACAATTAGGGTTATGTTTTGGACTTGTTAAGGGTGCTAAAGGTTTATGTATGCAAGATATATCATGTAAAGGATAATGTTCTAGGGTTCTTAATGACGTTTGGGACATGCCAAATGAGGGTAAATGCTCAAGAAGGTAATTTGGTTGATGGACAATTTGATAGGGTTCGGTAGTGAAAATGATGCTAAGGATTTTGATCAATGCAATATGAAGGGGATATACCACTAGGGTAAGTCAAAATGACATTTGGGGATGCTAGGTATATGATTATGCTATTGCAAGGGTATATGGAAAGTTTTGAACTTAGGTAAAACCTTTTAGAAAGTATTTTGTCTAGGAGTTTAACCTTGTGATAAAGGACTTTGGATCTTGACCAAAAATTGATAAAAGATGAAAAGATCAACTTGATAAAAGATGAAAAGGTCAAATATATCAAGAAATAGATATATTTTTACCAAAGAAAATGATAATAAAAGATAAAAAGGCTAGTCAAGATCCATTATCCGTCAACACTAGGAGATACTCTAAGACTCATACTTTGTTTAGATTTTTGACTAAATTCAAATGTTTTGGGGGTTCAAAATGATGTTTAGAGGACTCAAAATGGTGGTGATGCTGAGCGGATATGTGATATGGACAATGCCTATGATGAAAAAGGGGATTTTGGGTGCAAGATACGGTTTTGCGTCAAGTGCAGAATGGGTAGGTGTAGAGGCATCCTAGATGCAGTTTTGGGGTCCTAAAGTGCAGTTCGGAGGCCCAAAATGGTCATGCAGGTACCCAAGTGCACCCTAAAAGTGCCAAGTGTTCCCTAATAGTACCAAATATGTCATTTATTCACTTGGAGCCAATTTGGGTGCAGTTGGTAGTTTCTGGGTGCAGTTGGTAAGCTAGGAAGAATGTTTGTTGATTCTGAAGGGTATGGTTACCAAACTAACATGCCAGGATGCTAAGATGTTGGGGTTGATGTTAGGATGGGTTGGGAGATGAAAAATTAAGGTTATGAAATATATAATTATGTATTAAGTGAAGGTGATGAAGATTAGGTGCTGTAGAATGTAGATCTGGGAAAGCTAGTGCAATGGGAGCTAACCAGGTACCTAAGGACACTGTTGAAGCCCCAAAATGTTATCTGGAACCCAAAACTAGATCTCAGGACCACCAAGTTCACCCAAATAGTGTAGAATACATCAATGATGTAGTTTGGGCCCAGTTGGGTGCAGTTGGTAGTTTCTAGGCGCAGTTGGTAAACTAGGCTAAAATTGAGGCAATTCTGGGAGCTATTATTTCAGGATTGATGTCACAGAGAGGTAAATAGTAGAGGATAGTGTTAGGGCTAGTATGAATTCTCAAAATGATGGTTAGGACACTCAAAATGATGGATAAAGTGGTCAAGATGATGAATAGGTATGCAAGGATGCAAGGTGGTGAATGCAAAGTGCTAATTTTGATATGGAAATGCAAAAACTAAGGTAAACTGAACCTAAATGGATGCAATATGAAAAGTAATAGATAATAAATGAGGAATAAAAGGTGCAATATGAAGTCTATATGATGCAAGAATGAAGCCTAGACTAGGGTGAATGTAAGTGAAGTCTATGCAAGTGTGAGATCTACATTTTGCCAAACACATTTAAGAGCACAAGTCGCCATGTTTTCCAAGGTTTGAGTGTGTTGAACCAATGTTTGAAAAGTTTGATAAAGGTTGAAATATTTTGGCAATGTGTGGTGTTTTGACAAGTTCAAATGATATCCAAGGTGTAAATTTAAAAGTTTGGGTTTTATCTTGATTATGTTTTACACAGACGCAAGACACATTAAGACAGGAATAACTGTTGTAAAAAGTTACCAAACACACCACAACCTAGGCTTTTAGGACTATATCCATTGAATTCCTACTTGAACCAAAGTTCAGCCATGCTTATCTAGAGTAGACAACCTAGGATCTTGGCACCATAGGCTCCCCCTTACAGCACACTCACTTCTCGGGACTACCAAGATCTGCTTCCCAAGGGGCATGACTTCCCAAGGGACTGTTGCCTCTACTAAGGACCACGAGAATGTAGGATGTGTTCATGAGCATGGGTGACCACTTGATCCAGTGGATAGAAAGGATTTTGGCCACTAAAACACAATTTTTAGTAAGGGCATTCCATTCGGCAAGTGAATGATAAACTTTTGCAGAAGGTCTCCCAGCCTTGAGAACCGAGGTCTGATGCACCACAAGGGTACTGGAGGAGAGCTATCACGTAGCAATACCGCCGACACAGCTTTCACCATAATCAAATTTTATATAGCAGCTAGAACGTTGACCTGGCTTTGGCCCATTACTGCTCTGAGATCATCCCATGGCATACCCCCAATATCGAGTATCTTGGTCCAAGGCAGGCCTCCTATAGAAGTTACACGGATTTCTCTTACACCCAAGATCCACAAATGGTGAGGGGAGAGGATACATCCAATGCAAATCCTAGGGATTTTAACACTGTAGACACACCAGGCAGAAAAGAAAAAGGTTCTTTTTAAGCACCAAACGAAATGTTATATAATCTAGGAAATCCACACACATAGTTTTGAAAGACACATAAAGTCTTCGACAACATCCTGCAAAGCACACATTAGTAGTTTGTTATGATCACATCTTCATACCATGATTGCAACATGCTGCAAATAGACCATCAGTAACAAAAAATCATCTAATCTAAGTTCTAGAATGAAATGGAAACCTTATATGCAAATTCTGATTGATGCATGTGCTTACTATGAACCTAGGTGTGCTCTGACAATGGAGATTGCTCAGCAGAAGGCCAAAATGGCTTTGAACATCCCCAAGTTCACCCAGACAGTGAAAACTATGTCAATGACGTAGTTGGGGCCCATTTGGGTGTAGTTGGTAGTTTTATGGCACAGTTGGGAAGTCAGGTGCAGAGTGAGGGGAAATGGTGCCTAAACAAGACCCAAAAACTGAAATTTTCAAGACTACACTCCCAAGTATGCCCAAATAGTGTAGACTGCATCAATGTAGTTGGGGCCCAGTTGAGCACAGTTGGTAAGTTAGAAACAATAGAAAGAGGTTTTGGTGGCTTCTGGGCTCCTAAAACTGCTCCTAGGGGTCCCAAGTGTGCCCTGATAGAGCAGAGTGCACCCTAGGACAGCAAGCTAATAGAATGCATGAAACAAGAGCATATAAGCATTTTACTAGACCCCCTACTTAATCAAGGTGTGAAAAGGAAGAGTAGATAGTCATTATACCCTTCCAAGTGAGCTCCTTCCTTGCACCTACAAGCACAAAACAAGAAAACCCAAGTTAGATATGCATGTTCATGTCGGGTTCACCAAATGTAGTACCAAAAAATAGGTTAAAATGCATAACATACTATGAGAAAATCACAAACTCAATCAACATATATTAGCACCCACTAGTCTACCATGAAAGCCAAACTAATCAAAAGAAAGCAAACATAAAAAAAAACTCCCTTTTCGTTTGTAGCTCCCATGTTCTTCTTTCTTCTGCAAATGATTGTAGCTCCAATTTGACTATAGTGCACACAATATTGAAGCAAAGAGCCTATGATAGGGATAAAGCCATGAGAATACTTGAAGTTTGATTTAATGTGAGAGCAAGAATGCAACATGCAAAGAAGTAGAGACTCAAAGACTCAAAGATTTGGATTTTCAAAACTTAAGCATTCAGATCTGAAATGAGAGGAAGGGTGTCCATTTTATAATTGTCATGGAGGGTGAGAGCATTGGATTTGTCACCCATAGATATGTGATGTGGCAAGAGATTCCTATGATGCATATGACAGAATATGCCAATTGTAAGATTCTATGACACATGAAAGTCAAACTTGGCTAAATGCGGAAGAGAATCTATGACACGTCATAAGACACCTCAACCCACTTAAAGCCAAGAATCTATGACAAATAAGCCAAATAGGGACATGCGTAAGAGGTAATAATATTTGATTATGAAAAATCTCAGTCAAGTGTCAAAGGAGAATCCACGAGGTATCATATCAAAGTGTCATGATGATGCAATATTTTATGGAATATTTGAATTAAAAATCCTCTTATTTCACAAAATAAGAATTAGTAAAAAAATGGAATTAATGATGGAAAATGGAACTTAGGAAATTAAGAATTTTCATGGTTTGTTGATGATGAATCAATTAATTAATAAAATTAATTAATTAAGGATGATAATTAGGAAGAATAATTAGTGAGAATAATAGAATTAAATTATGGGTTATTTAATCCTATAGAGAAAATTAGTAGATAATTGGCCAAATTGATTAAATGAATGCGACCGTATCCTTTGATGAAAATGTGACGATGATATAGATCGAATAAGATGGTGACCAATAGATCAAAGCCATGATCAGATTGATTGATTGAAGTTGATAACATGCCAAGGACACATGACATGAATTGGTTGATATGTAACATTTAACCGACATTGTAAATGCTACATGATTGAAATTGATTGATAAGGTTTGATCATAATAACATCGACAAATATTGTCAATGTTATTAAAATGGTTGATGATGCTGTGATTTGATATTGAAAGCCTCAACAATGTCAAAGATTGAATGACATGAATGATAGTTTGACCTAGCACTGAGAGCCACGACAGTACTAAGGTTAGATTGATAAGATTGATAAGTTGATAGGTTTCCATGACACTGAAAGCCACAACAATGCCTAGGAGCGGATAAATGATGATTGATTTGGGATGTTTGATATGTTTTGTGTTGATTAAGATCGATTTTGAATGATTCTGAGTTGATTTGGGGTGATTTCAAGTTGATTTGATATGATTCTAAAATTGATGTGAAAGGGGATACAAATGACAAAATATGGTCAATCTGGTGAAAAGATCGAAGTTAGTAGAATGAGAAAATGGGACAAATTAGTATGAAGAAGTGATGAGGTCATAGATGCAAACCATTTTTGAGCGTCTACATATCTAATGCACTTAGTAATCCATACTTTATGAATTTAAAGCCTAATAAACCTGTAGAGTTTCTAATATTGTCACATACCTCATTAATAGATTTTGGCTTTATGTGTATAGCTACTTGGTAGTGACTTGGTTTGTCAAATTATATTTTCTCTACATCTCCCTCATCATTATCCTTTTGTGTATTCAATTTTATTCTCCTTGGTTGACCTTGGGTGGATGCAATTTTCTCTTTGTTGCACTTATCCCACTAGAACCATCACTTGATTTGGTAATTCTTGCAACACCCTTTCTCAATGATGGCTTGACACTCACTATTGTAGCTACCCTAGTTGTCAATCTAATTGGTTCAAGAGGAGAGAGGGGTTTAGAAATAGATTGCCTTACTGATTTCTTCACCTTAGGCTCTATGATTGTAACTTTATTTTCCTTTTTTGCATGTGGTGAGACAAGTGCTAGGGCTTTACTCTTCTTCTTTGCACTTTCTTCTTCTTCCTTTTCATCATTATCATCACTTTCTTTGTCTTCTCCAAAACTTTTAGTAATCATTAAAGATCCTTCACCTTCAACTTGTGTGCCTAGTTTTTCTTCTAGGTCTTTAATCATCTTCATTTGATGTATACTATTATTATTTCTTTTACTTCTTCATATTTTCCAATGAGTTTGACCTTTGCATCAATATATTTAGCTATCAATATAGTGATTGTTGCACTTACATCATCAATATCAATTTCATACCCAAATGGTTTAAACCAGGCTACCCTTGGCTTAACTACATGTACATATGTGTAATCAGTGTCAACTAGAAAACACACATCATTATAGTACTTGTCAACTAAAGATGTAAGAACCCTTGATCTTCTCCTCATTTTCTATTTAAATTCATCAAAATACCCATATAATACATTCTCAAAACTATCTCCCAAATTCGCAATATATTTATTTATCTACCTAGTAGTAGGTTTTCCTTACTCTCATACAACATTGCACATTATAAATGATCCAACTTACACATTGACTTCTTTTCCTACCTTATTGATAGAAGATTCTTTGCCAATTACAACCATTGGAGCTCAAAAAGATCATACTCATGATCTTTCATAACAATATTCCAAGCTTGGTCCACTGCCATACACAATGCACTATTTAGTTAGCTTGGCTGGTAAAATTTATGTGCAATCACTTTCACAAAAAAGTCTATTAATGCATCAATAATTTTTTAAATCGACATGCCACACCCATTCTACTTGGCTTTGGTGTTTGCCTCAACAAAAAATTTTCTCTGACATCTCATGGTCTTCTTCTTGTGAAATGTTGGATATCCTATTACATTATGTATGATTTTCTTCATGATTTTGACTGGCCCATTCTCTAGCCATAACTCCATCTCGTGAATTTGTCTTAGCACCACTTTAATGCATTCAATTTTATAACTTAGAAATTCCAGGGCTCATGTCAACCCTTTCCTCTCTATAATCTTTAATTTATTTTTCAATATTCCTTCATCACACAATTTTGACATGCCAATTGAATTTCATAGTCTCCCACTTCACTGGTCTTACACATGTAGTATCTCTTTACATCATGTATCATGATAACCCTAGGTGGTATCAATGATAACACACCCATTGAATCTCTTTTCATTGCAATTTCTAGAACTCTATATTTAGGTGGAGGACAAGTGTCACTCCACCAATTGAACATTACTTACCTCTTTGCCTTGATTCCTCATAGCTTACAATGATCCATATGTTATTTCTACATTTAGGGTTTAAAATTCACTTCTTGAGTAACTTGACACAATTGATAATCAATGCTTGATCATTCTTCAACAAAAAAATTGCTCGCAATTACTTTTAAAATCACTTCACAAGTCACTCAAATCACTCATGCTCTCAAAATTTGAATGCAAGGTGTGTAAAATGCTTTCAAATTTTTACTATATATCTTTATTTTTTCAAATTAAGGTGCTCAAAACTATTATGTACTTTTTAAAGTGGAATCCAACTATCTTGGTCATCACTACACTTTTAACCCAGTCTCCACTAAATAGCTTGGTTAATGCCATCTAACTCGACCAATACATCAGCTCGATTGTTATAGATATTTGGTCCATATTGCAATGCTTAGTCAATATAGACAATATTACTGATGCTCGACACTTAATAATGTATTTTATTTTCATTGCTCAGATCTTTCTACAAATCTATTCTAATGCATCTTATATTGTGCAAATATGAACTTTTACACTCTTTATGTTAGGAGTTGATGTATTATACGTCATTTGAATATGTAGTTCCTTACATACATTTCTTGATTAGTTTGAGGTAGAGTGATCATCTTCTCCATTGGATTGGATGATCTTGGCTTCACTTGTTCCACTGCTTCTAGCTTCTACCTACTTCTTCCAAGCTTGATTCATCTCCTTTATTTTTTCTATATCCACTTTGCCTTTTCCCTTGATGTGTTCATTATTTAGTGTTGGTGCTCAGGTCTAAGAGTTTTTTCTCACATGTCTAGTTTCATGACAACTAAAACAAACTATGCTTCCATTCAACCATTTCTTGGGATTTCCTCTATAATGTTTTCTTATACAATTTTTTAGAATGTGACCATATTCTCCACAATAATGACAATTGTACCATGTGTTACAATCTCAATTGTGAGAATTTCCTTGGTTAGGTGCATTTACTTGCCTCTTAGGTGTTCAATTAGATTTTTCCTTTGATCTACATTCATGTGCTCTATATCCATATTTCTAAAAGTTGTAACAATATCCTTCAAATCTAGGTGCAATAGGTGTGTTGCTAACCTTTGATCTATATTCATGTGCTTGGTGACCTTGTTTCTTGTAATTAAAATAGTTACTAGTAAACTTAGGCTTAGGATTTTTCTTAGCAATCTTGCTTTTGCAGATGTTTTCTATGTGTCCAAGTTTTCCACAATGATAGCATGTAGGTTTGCCTTTTGGTTTTGCATTTCTTTGCTCTCCACTCTTGGATGATTCTTGTTCTTTAGTAGATGAATGATGCTTGATATATCTTGATCCAAAGTTATCACTAGATGTCCTTGGCGATCTTATCAGTTCTTCAATATATCGTATAGCTTCATTTGGTTTGTTCATCCTTTCCAAGAGTTCCCTCTCAAATCTTAACACATTCCTTAGTTGGTTACTTTGTGATCTCAAATTTGCAATCTCCATGTCCTTTTTGTTTAGTTTTTGATTTGCAAGTAGTGATTGATTCATCATGTATACCTAATTTTTTGTACGCTTTTTCACATTAGATGACCTTTCTTCAAGTTTGATAACCATTTTTCTTTTTTCTTCTTCAGTCATTGATTTGTCTTCTTCAACTTTCTTCTTTTGTTCAGTCACTTTACATAGTCTTATTGATTGGATTTCATGTTCTCTCTTCAATCCTCTAACTTATTTATTCAAAATGTTTTTCTTCTCCAATAGATTTACTATAGTTGCATCACTTGCACTAGAATTTCCATTGTCAAGAAATCCTTTGGTGTTCGCTTCTTAATAAAGTGTGTCATTCTACTAGATAGAAATCTCTCTTCTCTTCTTTAAGGAATAATCCAATTCCTCTCTTGCAGTCTCAATTTGTTTTAGCATGATCTTGATATCAATCATCTAATTCTCAATAGTCTTTCCCAATGTATAAGCCTTCATCTCCAAGATCTCAACCTTCAAGTGGTTAAACTTCTTCAAAGAGAACAAGGCTCTAATATGAATTGTTCAAAGTTTATTGGGAAGGTGGGATACTGGCAGGGGGGGGGGGGGGGGGGGTGAATCACGATAATTAAAACTTTTAATCTTCAAAATAACTTGGTTGTACTCACCATTTAATCCATCTTACTTCTAGATCATGAATACAATAGCTTTAAAGTTAAAATAATAAAATAAATTTAACTATTCATTATATCCATAAGTTTAAAATTAAACACATAACACAAAAGATTTTGGTTACCCAAAAACCCTCCAAGGTGAAGGTAAAACTAGGGTGGGCATAATGCACACAAATATCCACTACTACAATAATAATGTTCACCTATTAGGGCTACAAATTTGATCACTTATGATGATCTACCTTGTGAGGGGTCTGCCCTATTAAGATCTTTACGAGACTGTTAGGTCTACCTTGATTAAAGGATTTGAAACTTACAATGTAGTAAGCACTTTATTAAGAGATTTACTTAGGCCTATTAGGACCATTTTGTTAAGATATTTACCTTGATACACTTGCCAAAATGTATCAGTACCTAATCCTTCTTTAGTCTTTACTCACAATGTTAATTATGAATCTTATCTTTTCACTCTCTAATATGATCTCTTATCTGATATATCTTTAATTTGGTCTTCACCACTTCACTCAGTTTCTATAATCTATTACTTTACAACTTCTCTTGCAACCTCCACAACCTAACTCCTTCGCATAAACATTTACAACACTTCACATGTACATACAAAATAGGGTTTGGATCTACCCTTAAATATGCATCTGTAGAGTCTTCTAGAATAAAATATCAATGATCTAGATGTTTTATTTTTAGCCTCTTAGTTTAATTGGTAAAAAACTCTACAATCATTAATTGTCGTTTACATGTTGGCTCACCTCAAAGTTTGTGCCATTTCAAACATTCTTGTTCAAACTGTGTTACTTGACACATATTATCTTTGATGCTCAATTATAATTTCTCTTCCTAGTGATACTCAATATCAACTAGTTTGATACCTTTTGTATGACTTGGTATCAACATTCTCTTAATTACTCAAAATTCACTAAACTCGGCTTGCATAGGGATACTTGATGACCATAGAATTTTTTATTTCTTGGTTCCTATAGAGCTCAACATATACAAGATTATTTACAAGTCTAACAAATACATAACTTGACCTATATAGAGTGTCTCAATTTCAAGTGATGACCGACCAACTATGCCTTCTATATGACGAAGTGTTTGACACTAATAGACATCAAACCTTGAGAGATCAACATATAGTTCTATGATAACCTTGTGCTTATTGTAGGAAAAAATAGAAGGAGGTAAGTTGAAGGAAGAGGATTATAAGGGTCTCTTCAAGTTTTTTATTAAAGAGTGGGCCAAGGTGTTCATTTCAAAGACACCTTCAGAGAAGAATACTTGATATTTGTTGCTCATTTTTAGTTTTTTATGTTCCTTATCAAGTTAATGTGCATTAGTATATATAGTATCTTTCATTGTTTTAATAATTTGAAAAATTATTTGCTAATTACCCTACATAGAATCTATTTAAAACCATAATGTCATCTTCAAACTTTTATTGTTTGGTTTTATTTCATAATAATGTTATGGTGTTTTGTGCGTAGATGGTGGATTTTATTTTATAAAGAAAAGTGTAGGATATTGTTACTACAATTTTTTTTAGTTAATGTGTTGTTAATCCTCTTGGATAGTTGCATAAGGGAAACACCTTGGTTTCATTGCTGATATAAAAAAAATTATCTTATGACATGGAAAGCATAGAATGCAATCAAAGTTGAGTGATTTGACTCACCAACAATATGAAGTGTTTCCAAATAAGGTAATTACAATTATTTATGACAAACTAGGTTATTTCATGCATGTACACTATCAAAAGTGGCTACTTTTAGAAAGAACAATGATAAACATATTAGTAGATTTAAGTCAACTTTGTAGAGAGAAATAACTTGTTTAAATGAACATAATAGGGTAATCCCTACAAGAAAAAAGATGTTCTAAGTACAAAGAATTACATGGGTAACAATTGTTAGAAGATGTTGACTCTTTCTTGATCAATATGTGGAGAAAGCAAGTTAATGAAACATATGTAGCATTTTAAATATCTTAAAACTCACTTTTTAGTGATCTGTGTAGAATTAGGAAAGGTTTATGTACGAGATATACTTGGAATGCTTACTTGTTAATTTGTATTTTTTAAAGAATTTGCGTTTGATAATTATACTATCAAGTGTATCTCCTATTCTTTTTTTCAAACAATGTATAAGCCTTGTTTCATACATGCATATCTTTTAAAAGTGAAGGAAAGGTGAATATTAAGGCCTACAAGTTCACAAATGAGAAAAATAGCTGTAAATCCTAATCCTTGTCATTTAGTGTTTCCAATGTTAATTATTTCTTTTTAAAGTTTAAGGCCATTGGATTAGTGTTTTGTTAAGTCCCATGCCATATTTTGTGATATTTGATAGCAAATATCATGAATTTTTAGGGTTATAGGAATATTTTGTGGGTGGTGAGGTCTGAGTTGGACCTATGTAGTTTCTAAACTAAACAACAATCAATAAGGAGAATTGAAACCTAGTTTTTCACCATCATCGTACAAAGTGTACCATTGATAAGAAAATTTCTACTTGAATATGTATACATAATATAAATTTCATGTCAATATATAAGAGGATACGGGACTAAAGTTGTTCGTCATCTAGATTTGAGCTTGTGGTAATCCCTTAATTTGTGGATAGGGCAATTAGCTTTTCTAAAGATAAAAACATCTATTTGTTATTAAGTGACACGATCTCATTTGTTACAAAAAGGTGTACGAATGATGTGAAAATGTTTTTCTCTTTAGAGGAAAATGTGGAACTTGATTATGACATCACAAGTTGCCAAATTATAACTATAGGTTTTGCATTGTGTAAATTTGATAGAAGCACATGAAATTATGTTTGGATAGGTTTGTCCCTAATTTGAAGAATTTGTTCATTGAGTGTTAGAAATTTTGTGAAGTTTCACCATAGAGTACTTATTGGCCATTTTGCCCCTCATTTATCCCATCATTGATATCTGTTTAGAGAAATATTCAATGGGCTAGAATCTTTATTTCGAGTTAACCCACTAAGGTTGATTGCTAACATTTCGTGTTAGTTCAGTCCCTTTGTTTGCTAAGCTAGCTTAGTTTTTCACATTAACCAAGTTGACTTAGTTTGTTCTTTAGCTAGACTGTAGTTGTTTTGCCAAGTTAACTTGGTTTGTTCTTGGTTAGATTGACTCATGGTACAAAATCCAATGACTCTCATGTTTTTATGGGCTATCTACCCATCTTTTGGAATTGTGCAAGATGCTTCCAAGTGTCATCATTCCAGAATTTCCTTATTGATCTAGAGCCTTGAATTGTGTGAGATGCTACCATGCATTTCCATTTTGATACTTCCTCATACTGTAATGCTTTCTTGAGTCTTTGAAACTTGAAATTCTACCACATGGAAGAGGGTCCCATCTTCGACATCTAAGCTAGCCCAATATACACATGTACAGATCGATGTTGAAGATTCAATAGAAGATTGAAAGATTTTTGTTCAATCTATCAAATGACATAACACAACATGATACTACATGTCACCTATCCAACATTTCTTCACACTACAGTGTCTCTATGAGAACTTGAAGCCCAAAATTATGCATGATGTTGCCATGCCTTGCCATTTTGGTACCTCCTCACATTGCATTGTTTCTTCAATGCTTTGAAGTTGGACATTACATCACACTGCCACACATCACCATTCTAATGTTTCCTCACTCTGTAGTGTCTCTGTGAGGCTTTGAAGTTCAAAACAATGCCACACAGCATGGGTCCCCACCTTTCATGCTATCCATTTCCTTTCTTGGGAGGAATCTCTTCATTACATCTCATTCATCTACCAGAAATAAAGAGGATCTACATCAATAACCCACATGTTTTCATGGCATTATCTTAGGCTTGTGAAAATAGGAGATGCTACCATGTGTTGTCATTTTGATGTTTCTTCATACTGTGGAGTCTTAGTGAGGATCTAAAGCCCAGAATTGCACAATAACCATTAGATGCAATGTATCTTGGGGATCTCCCTACTGCATCATAGCTATGTACTAGAATAAAGCTAATTTGTCATTGAGGAGATTTTTTGCAACATCTGGACCATCTATTACAAGAGGAAGACCTTAATCGATGATCATCATTTATTTTTAGGGAAATAAATTTCCCCCCTATGGTCAACCCTGCATGTTGTGGGTGGATAACACATCATATTATCCCTCCCTACAATTTTTTCTTCCATGGCATGCCACCATGGCATGTTCTTCAATGCCTAATGAATTCTTGGGCCTTGTTTCCATGATGCCAATGCACTCCATACCTCTTTAATGCATGTAATGATTAAATCTTTGGTGATTTGATCCCTTTTATGACTAGATGCATTATTTTTTTCCCTTCCTATCACTTGTAGTAGTGATTGCACTTCATGATTAGATTTTCTTTCTGATTCTTAGTTATTAATTTCCTCTATAACTTGACTTCACCTTAGTTGGGGTTTGAACTTCAAGTTAGATTTGAGTTATGCCTGAATTCTATAAAAGAGAGTTGTAAATCTATTTTCAAGGTTCTTCTCTACATGTATTTTGTAGCAGCATTATGCTTTGCAACTTTTTCCTTCCATTAATGAAATAGCTCTATTTCTTACCTCTTCTTGTCATTCATGATTTGTGCATGTGTCTTTCATTGTTTTGAATTTTTTCTATGTTTCTAAGGTTTTCATGTTGTGTTTAATCCATTGGTAATTCTTGTATTGGGAAGATATCCTTCCTTTCAATATTTAATCAATTCCAAACTTGCATATGCGTTCTTTGAGGGTAGATTAGAGTCAAGATCTGTGTATTGGAGTATTTCATTTATGTATTGTGCACTTGTGGGTAGAGTTGTAACCATGTTCTATCTCAGTGCATCACCCCTCTTTCCCCTTCTACATTTAATTCCTAATCTCCTTTTCCCTTTTCCTCTCAAGAAGTAGTTTAGCTTTACCCTAATAGAGAGGAAGCATGCCTTTTCTGGAGATTCAACCTTAGAGCACAAGTCCTATGCTTGGAGGTTGTTTCCATATTGCACAAGGTCTCTTGAGGGTCATACTTCAAGAAAGGGTGCAGAATTTTGTCTCAAATTTTTTTGGCATGCCTAGTGGCACAAGCAATCAAAGCTTCATGTCAGTTTCTAGAATTCCCACTAGTCATACCACAATTTTTGGCATGCTAAGTTGGACTAACATATTTAACTACTCAAGTCTGTTGCTAGCCATTTAAAAATACATTCACTAATAATTTGGGTGTTATGCTTGGTGCCATAGGCCTTTGGAGGAATTCCATCAAACACCATGGCAACCCTACTGCACTTCTACTAGGTTTAGATACACCCAGTGCTTTTATTGTTGAAAACAATTGGTTAAATGTATATTGTCTTTAATGTTACACAAAATGTCATATCTTTACTAGTTAGTGTATGTTAATCTCACTTGAGTGATGAAGATAATTTCCTATGTTTGGAAAGCATTCCAGTGTTTTCCAAGTTTAGAAGACAGTGTCTACCGAGTTCTCTTGGGCATTGAAGAGAAGTTAGCATAAGTTAAGTATTAACTGAGCTCACTCAGGTAACAAAGGAAAAGTTGAATGGAACCAGTATTAACTGAGTTCACTCGGTAACCAAAGAAATTTTGTGAAGATACAATGTTAATTGAGTTCACTTGGTTAACATAGGAAAATCATTTTTGAGTTAGTGTCTACTGAGCAAGGTTGGCTAATAAAGGATTTTCTTATTTTTGCATATTGAGTTTATTGGATTTGTTTGTTGGTTCTAGCTATTTGAGGAGATAAATATTAATTATTCTAAGTTGTATTCAAGCTGACTTGATAATGCGTTAAGTATAAGTACAAGGTTAACTTGAGGATTGAATGTGAGGAAGTGTATGGAAGAATAGAAGATGCTAAGAGGAAACAAATTAGGAGGATAAGCTGAATATCCTTGTTGAGATGCAAAGATACATTCGATTAGGAAGGATCAAGTATTCAAGCAAGAATTAAGATTTGTAATAAAAAATATAGTTGCATTAGAAATAAGGTCATCTCATTGTTACTCTCTAACCATTGTAGTAGTGATCTAAATCTCTCAACAGAGTTGGCTTAACAACTATTTGTAAATCCTCTCACAAGGTGGCATTTCTAGATTGAAATGTCTAAAGGCCTCTAACAAGGCCACTCCTAGTAGGGTGATTAAATCCTCTAATAGGATCACACCTAATAGTGTGTCTTGTAACCTTTAATAGGGTTGGCTCCTAATAGGGCTCACTTTAGAAGAGTGAAAATCAGCAACTAGTTGCAATTGGTGGTTTTCCCAAATTGGGTTTGTACGTTAAATCTTGGTGTCACTTATGTTCATGCTATTTCTTTCATATGTGTGCAACTAAGATAATTAAGTTTAATCTCAGATAATATCTTAAAGATTTTCATGTTAAACATTTTTTGAGTTATAGTTGTTATTTTAGTGGTTATCGAGTTACAACATATTATCAGTATTAATTGAGTGCTTTTGTGTTTACTGAGCAACAATGCTTTTCAGTAGTGTTTATGTTTTGTGCTAACATCTAAGGGATCTAGGATTTAGTTTAGTGGTAACTGATTCACCCCTCTCCTCTTAGTTACTCCTCTTATATTAATTGTACTAGTATTAGCATAGAAGATAACCATTGGATCCTTGATCTCTACCTCCATACCAAGACTAAGCACATTTCTATAAAATATCATTTTCAGAGAGAATTGGTACAAGATAAAGAGGTAAGATTGGAATACATGAATACAAAAGAATAAATTATAAACATATTCACTAAGCCATTACTTAAGGATGCATTTTTGTATCTAAGAGGTAAGTTAGGGGTTATTTCCCTATCTAAAGCTCATTAAATGAAGTTTAGTGATGCATAAACTAGTGCATGTTGAAGATTAGTCAAGTTGATGTAGTACTAAAAACAAAAAATTGCATATGAATCAGTACATGAGCTACATTTTTATTCACTGAATATTATTTTTGCCATAAGATGTCAAAGAGGGAGAGTTTGTTGTCATTCACATAAATTTTATAAAGAGGGAGAGTTTTTTGATGAAGGAGAATTTGCATAGATGTCAAAGAAGAAGAACTTGGTCTGATATCAAAGGAGAGTTTACTATCAGAAGAAGCTATTGAATATAGAGTTTGTTGAGAGAGGGAGGAACTGAAGGTAGAGGGATTTCCATTGATAAAGGGAGTTCTCATGGATGAGAATCATAATGAAACTAAGGATATTTTCCTTACTTTATTTTTCTCCAAAATTTCATTGTATTTTGACATGATGTGTTGCCATCAATACCAAAGAGGGAGATTGTTGAAAACAATTGGTTGATTTTATATTATCTTTGATGTTACACAAAATATCATATCTTTACTAGTCAGTGTATGTTGAGCTCACTTGGGTGATGAAGACAGTTTCCTATGTCTGCTAAGCATTCTAGTGTTTGCAAAGTTTAGAAGATAGTGTCTACTGAGTTCTCTCAGGTGTCAAAGAGAAGTTAGTAGAAGTTGAGTATTAATTGAGCTCATTCAGGTAACAAAGAAAAAGTTTAATGGAACCAATGTTAACTAAGCTCACTCGGTTACCAAACAATTTTTGTGAAGATGTAGTGCTAACCAAGGTCACCTGGTTAACACAAGAAAATCATTTTTGAGTTAATGTCTATTGAGTAGGGTCGGCTAACAAAGGATTTTATTTTTTTGGCATATTGAGTTTATTGGATTTGTTTGTTGGTTCTAGCCAATTGAGGGGATGAATATTAATTATTCTAAGTTGTATTCTAGTTGACTTGACAATGCATAAAGTATAAGTACAAGGTCAAGTTGAGGATTGAATGTGAGAAAGTGTATGAAAGAATAGAAGATGCTAAGAGGAAGTGAATAAGAAGGATAAACAAAATATCCTTGTTGAATTACAAAGATACATTTGATCAGGAAGGATCTAGTACTCAAGCTAGATTCAGATCTATAATCAACAATATAATTGCATCAAAATCATTTCATCTCATTGTTACTCTCTAACCATTGAAGAAGTGATCTAAATCTCTTAACATAATTGGCTTAACAACTATTTGTAAATCCTCTAACAAAGTTGCATTTCTAGATTGAAGTGTCCAAAGACCTCTAACAAGGCCACTCCTAATAGGGTGATTAAATCCTGTAATAAGTTCACACCTAATAGTGTGTTTTATAACCTTTAATAGGGTTGGCTCCTAATAGGGCTCACTTAAGAAGAGTGAAAATTAGTAACTAGTTGCAATTGGTGGTTTTTCCCAAATTGGGTTTCCATGTTAAATCTTGGTGTCACTTTTGTTCATGCTATTTATTTCATGTGTATGAAACTAAGTTAATTAAGGTTAATCTTAGATAATATCTTAGAGATTTACCTGTTAAGCATTTGCTAAGTTACAATTGTTGTTTCAACGGTTAGCAAGTTACAACATATTATCAGTATTAACTAAGTGCTTGTGTGTTTATCAAGCAACATTGTTTTTTAGTAGTGTTTATATTCTCTATTGACATCTAAGGGACTTGGGATTTATTTTAGTGGCAACTAATTCACCATTACCCTCCTAGTTATTCCTCTTATATTTCCAATAGTTATGTGAAGAACATTCTTGATCTTGTGTGATTTCCATGTGTTTCTATGAAATTGAAGCTTTTATGAAGTTCTAACTATGGACCCATTTCATAGAAATATATAGTATCCCCTCATATTATGACAATGTTATTCTTCAACCCATATTTTGACAATTTCAATCTCATCCCAAGCTGCTTATAGCCAACGTTATCAAAATTACTAGTCTCCTCCTACCCCTACTCCACTAGTCCCAACATCCCCATATAAAAATCTTTAAGATATGATGTTGGAGCTCCAAAGGAATATGGATTGGAGGTTCCATGAATGAACTAAGAAGTTTCTAGCCTGGTATAAGTAGCTTGATGAGGTTTTAAGGCAACAAGAGATTGCAAGACAACAAGAGGAGATGGCAGACCAAGCCTATGTCCAACAACAACAAGAAGAGAGGGAGATACATAGATACATTGAGGAGAGACTTGCTATGCAAGTTTCTGAAATAAGAGAAGAGGAGATGGAGCTCTAGTTAGCTCATTCTTAGATCAAGAAAGTAGAAGCAATTCCCTCTCCAAAGTATGTCATTCCTAGGTTCAAGAAGCCCCCTTCGTTTCAAGATCCTTATGCTATAACTCCTCTACTCCTTGTATGAAAAAGATGGCTCCATGAGCCTTCCATACCCATTACCTTTTCACTCTTTGAGGGTGGACTAGTTGTATGGACTTTTGATGGTCAAAACATGGAATTTTGGGAGAATGAAATGAATCAAATAAAACCAGAAAAGGAGGATTTACAACAAGCTAAGGAGGGAAAGGAGGTAATTGTTGAAAAGAAGGAAAAGGATCCAATTCTCTCATTTGAAGAGCTTCCCTCCTTTGTTGAGGAAGAAGAAGAAAAGGCTATTCCTTCTTTTGAGGAACATGTCATGGCTTTTGAGCCTTTACAAGTGAATTATGAGGATTTTCTACTGGAGAAGAAAGAAGATCATTTGTTCTAGCAGAAAGTCCCTCATGATATAGAGGATGTAAAAGAGGATCCCAAGGATAGCTCTATCCTTAAAGATGGAACATGTCAATATGCATGAGGTTACCCCTCAACCTATGCATATTCTTGTAGCTATGATGGAGGAGATTGATGATGAGGATGATCTTTTGGATGAGTTTGTTGCTATATTCTCTTCCATAAATGTTGAGTCATCATCTCCCATATATGAAAGACATGTTCTTCAACAATAGAAAATGGAGACTCACACCATATCTATAGCTCCTGAGGAGGTGGTTTGTGAACAACATGAAGACAAGGTAGAGATTATTTCTTCATAAGAGGAGGAGCCACTTCCAAACCAACATGATACCAAGGCTATAGAACATAATAGCGTGGTCAAGGTTGATTTCTTAGACCAAGTGCCATCAATAGGATGCCCCATCATGCATCTAGCTCTATAATAATGCATGTTTCCCCAATTGTGCTCATTTCAGAGCATGAGGAATATTTTCACAAGAAAGAGCAAGTAAGTGTTGCTCAGCAAGATAATGTCCCAATGTTGTAGAGCTTTACTATTTTCAGCATTAGGGAGGAACTCCATGCAAAAGTTTTCTTGTTGTGCTTGCTGCTATTTTTAATTGCCCTTGTGCGTGGAACAAGAAATCAACTTGTAAGGAAGGGTAGCTATTTCAACAAGCCAGTCAATGGATTTGTTTGATTTTTTGCATTTAAATACTTGTACATAATAGAGTAGGTTTTTTTTCTTCTTTCCAAGAAGTGCACAAGCACAACTATTCCCCCTAGGTATAGAATTTTTTCTAGTTTGCAAGTTGTAGAGGTAGATTTTTTTTGTTGTAGGTGGGATGGCATCTTCTTTTGGTGACTCCATGCCCAATGGATTGCTTAAGACCACTGATCCTATGCTTAGTAGGAAATAATCCCCTCTAAGTTGCCAAAAATGTTGGCCATTTTTGCCCCCCATTCAACCCATCATTGATATCCAATTAGAGAGATCTTCAATGGGTTGGATTCTTTATTTTGGATTAACCCACTAAAGTTGGTGGCTAACATTTTGTGTTGGCTTAGTCCCTTCATTAGTTGAGCTAGCTCAATTTTTTGCATTAACTGAGTTGACTCAATTTGTTCTTTAGTTAGGCTATAGTTCTTCTTTTTCCAAGTTAACTCAATTTGTTCTTGGTTGAGTTGACTCATGCTATGAGATCCAACAAATCTCATGCTTTTGTAGGCTATTTGCCCATTTTTTGGAATTGTACAAGATGCTACCAAGTGTCACCATTCTAGCATTTCCTCATATTCTAGTGTTTCCTTAGCACTATAGAGCCCAAAATTACATGAGATGCTACCACACATCACCATTCTAGGACTTACTCATATTTGATGCATTCTTGAGGCTCTAAAACCTAAAATTCTACCACATGGTGGAGGGTTCCATCTCCAACGTTTAAGCCTACCTAATATACACGTATGTAGATCAATAGTGGAGATTCAATAGAAGATTAAAAGATCATCATCTGATTTGTCAATAAGAAAAACACAAGATGTTTCCATGTGTCACCTTTCCATCATTTCTTCACACAAAAATGTCTCGACAAGACCCTAAAGCCAAGAATTGTGTGTGATACTGTCATGCATTTCCATTTCAATGCCTCCTCACACTGCATTATTTCTTCAACACTTTGAAGCCCAAAATTGCTTTATGCTACTACACATCACCATTCTAGCATTTCCTCACTCTGTAGTGTCTTTATGAGGCTTGAAGTTTGTGACTTTGCCACATAGTAGGGGTCCCCACCTTTTGTGCTATCCATTTCATTTGTTAGAAGGAATATCTTTGCTACATCTCATTCATCTATTGAAAATAAAGAGGATCTACATTAATGACCCACGTGTTTTCATGGAGGATCAACTTTGGCTCATGAAAACACAAGATGCTGCTGCATGTTGCCATTTTGACATTTCTTCATACTATAGAGTCTTTGAAGCTAGGAATTGCATGACAACTATTGGATCTAGCATATCCTAAGAGTCTCCTTGCTGCATCTCAGCCATTCATTGGAAATAAAGCCAATCTTGATCGATGACTATGATTTAATATGTCATTGGGGAGATTTCTCATGATATCTAAATCATCCATTTCAAGAGGAAAACCTTCATTGATGATGATCATTTTTTTTCTACCATGGAATGCCACCAGGGCCACCATGGTCAACCCTACATGTTGTGAGCTAATAACACATCATATTATCCCTCCTTACATATGTTTCTACCATGGCATGCCACTAGAGCCTATTCTTCAATGCCCAACAACTTCTTGGGCCTTGTTTCCATGACACCAATGCACTCCATGCCTCTTTAATGCATGTAATGATAAAATCTTTGGTGACTTGATCTCTTTTACAATTGGATGCATTATTTTTTGCACTTCCTGTCACTTCTAGAAATAATTGCACTTCATGATCAAAATTTTCTTTTTGATTCTTAGTTATTTCTCTCCTCTACAAATTGAGTCCACCTTGGCTGGGGTTTGAACTTCAATTTAGATCCAAGATATGTTTAAACTCTATAAAAGGTAGTTGTAAATATGTTTTTGAGGTTCTTCTCTACTTGTATTTTGTAGTAGCATTATGATTTACAACTTTTTCCTTCCTTTAATGAAATAGCTTTATTTCTTACCTCTTCTTTCCATTCATCATTTGTGCATGTATCTTGCCTTGTTTTGAATGTTTCTTTCTAAGTTTCTAAGGTTTTCATATTGTTTCGATCTATTAGTAATTGTTATATTGCGAAGATATCCTTCCTTTTAACATTTAATCAATTCCAAACTTGTATGTGATTTCTATCAGGGTAGATTAGAGTCAAGATCTGTATTTTGGAGTGTTTCATTAATGTCATGTGAAATTGTGGGAAGAGTTGTAACCCTATTCTATCTCAGTGCATCACCCCCTTTTCTCTTCTGCATTTAATTCTAGTTCTCCTTCTCCTTTTTCCTCTCAAGCAGTAGTTTAGGTGCACCCTAATAGTGAGGAAGCTAACGTTCTTTAGAGATTGAGCCTTAGAGCACAAGTCCTATACTTGGAGGTTGTTTCCATGTTACACAAGGTCACTTGAGGGTTATACCTCAAGCAAGGGTGCATAATTTTGTGTCAATAATTCCTTTATAGGAATTTGATTCATACATTAGAATATCTTTGATTGGTGATAGTTGACCCAAGTTGCCAAAGGGCATGGTTGAGTGTTTAGAAAATGGGACATGGTTGTGGACGTGGGAATGCTTCTCACAACATACTATCAATTATTTCTATAAACTTTGAATTAATGAGATCCATTTCATCTATTAGAATATAAAAAATGAAATACAAGCTTCCCTAAAATGTTGCGAGTGTTTATCCTTGTAGGGGTACAATTTGTTTGATTGGTATTTAGAGAGAATAATGAAATTTTAATATATGTATGCAGAATGTTGTGTGTCTATTATTTCAAGAAGCAATAGTGGTGATTGCTCATTTGATGTTGACCCCATGAGTGTGGATTTCATTCTTGTGATTAGGTGATACTTCCTTATTCCTACAGTTCCTTGAATAATTAATTTTAGTGTTGATTGCATAGTGATGGAATGGAGACATGAAATAACTATATCATATGATTTTTTTGGATGTACATAGGGTATTGTGGCTATGTCAAGTTGGAACATAAAGGGCTTGAAATTCTTAAGGATTTGAGTGTATGAAAGTAGTAGCTATTATGTTTTAACCAATTTTGAACTCTCCCAAATTATGGTCCAAGTTAATGTCATCATGTTCAAGCATACCAAGTTCATTTTACCAAGTTCATTTAGGTGGATAAGAAGGAATAAGTATATATCAGAAAAAATCTACACTCACTATGGAAATGATCTCTAGTAGGGAATTTTTCTTATTGTTGTATATGTACTATTTGTTGGGTTGGCATTATCACTTTCTTTGATTGGTTTGAAAGGTGTATGTTGCACATGCCATGGATGTTGGTTGCTTGAAAAGTTCTCCTATTATATGATAATCATGTTATCCAATAAAAAAAATCCATTTAAATATTGTAAAATGGCTTGTATAGAAGCAACCCACACCAACAAAAGGATTCAAAACAACAATCCTCCTTTGCATGGATAGTTGTGCAACTAGAATGCTAGTTTATATTAAAAAATATATACTTATTACTAGATTTATATTATAAAAATTGTAATAATAAAAATATTATTAAAAAATATTCTTAAATCTATAAACCATAAGAATAAGAATAACTTAATTTTATTTATTTATTAATTAGTAAGGGTTGAAGACAATATTAATTAATGTTATTATTTATAAAGATTAAAATTATCATTTGTTAAGCTAAAGTAGACTAGAACCCAAGACCTCTTATATGAGAGGCTCAAAATTTATCATTGTGTTGTACATTGTCACCTTTATTTAAAGTACTTGTTTATTTACTTAATTATAATTTTAGTCATATAATTAAAATGGATTTTTTTACATTATACTTGTATTCTAATACAAAATATAAATTAAAATCATGTGTCCCTTAAATTATTGATTAATTATTAATTATTATTGTTCAGGGGTGAAATGACATCAATGAATAGGATAATGCAAACTAGATTTAACAAATTTAACACTTTCTCCCTAAGCAATTCAATATAAGAGAAAGAGGGGCTTCCGTGCATAACTTTTAATAATACCTAGGTTAGATTAGTAAAATCCAAGTGTGACGGAGGGATGCCAATGCTCAACCAAAGTTTTATCAAAGAAGCACACACAAAAATCCTCTTTCATGTAATGTTGTTCTAATGTAAAAAATGATAGTAACCTAAGTCAGTCACATAAGATGACTTTTAAACACTAAATGTATGAAAATAACCTAAACTATATATGAAAATAAGTAAATACCAAAAATTAAAATGAATGATGGAAGAATTACCTCAAAATATGCAAAAGAAATTTTTCTTTTGTTCCAAAAATAGAAAATTTGGACCTAATACTAAAAATATGATTATAGATATTTGAATATAAAAAAAGCCCAGTAAAAACCCAAAAACTAATTTTTATTCTATGGTCCTGGGAATAGATTGACCTAGAAGAAAAGTGTGTAGATGTCATTCCATGAAGTCAATGTCTTCTCGAGGTAGTGTAGATAGGTTGACTTGGATTTTCTAGATTTAATATCCTACAATCATGTTACAAATATGATGTGTGCGGATGGCTGTAAAGGAGTGTGTCTTAGTTAGCCCCCCAATTTGATAACTTCTACCTCCATGAATAGTCATTAAGAAAATTGTTGTTTGTGTGTGTAGTGCCCATGAATCCTAGGTTTGCGAATCTAGAATGTAAAGAACTAAAAATGGAAGAGTCTACTCTGTGGCTGAAATCCTAGCATGAAGTGTGTGTGTGTAATCATATGAAAGATATGAAGAATAAAAAGATCATATCTCAACATAGCATATAAATCATACCAATCCCACAAGGCTAAAGTATTCTAACCATCTTCATGATCCCCTTGCATCTCCATGAATTTATGCAATAATTGAATACTTTATGATAAATAAAGACCTCACTTCACAACAAGGAATAAGATATCAACCTTTTCCTTGAATTTTTTAAATGTTAGATTAGGGTGTCCACACTTTATTCTCTTATCCTTATTCTTGTAAAAATGAGGTACTAATGTCATTTTATAGAAGAATTTTTCAAAATTACCCCCATAGGAGCCAACTATAGTGAACGAGAATTAACTAAAAGTTTAAAGTATGTCCGGGCCCAAATTCACTAGACCCTCTAGGAACAGTCAATGTTCTTTAATTAGGTTGAGGTTGACCTATTCTTGGAATAGTTTGAGGTTGATCTATTCCCTAAGAGGCTAGTTTCTTGGGTTTCTTGTTCCAACATCAGAGACTATAGAAGTTCTAGGTGTAATGTTCATCAAGATTTGATAATTCAAGACTAGATATGAGAAATAAGGCCTAGAAGAAGAGGAATATTAGAAATTAGATTCCACCTTAGCCTATGTTTTATAAAAAGGGGAATCAAGGAGGACATATTAGGTCTTACCTTAATTTTTCCTAGGAGAGAGAGACAAAATGAAGGAAAGTGTTTGCTCCAAGTCCAATCATAAAATAAAAACTCATTAAAGAGGAGCTAAAAGGTCATGAATTGAAGTTCTTCCAATTTAGGACAATATGTATTTAGGAACCATTTTATTGATATATGACACTACATGCATATGAAAGCTAAACTAAGAAAAACATAAGTGTAGTTAAAAATAGATACAGTTAAGTCCACACACACAATACCTACAAGAAATATTAGTACCTACACCCTGAAAAACCATGATTTAGTGTTGGTCAAAATCACCTAGGACTTACTAGAGAAGGATAATGAAGTTCACAAGTAGCTATATGCCCACCCTATTTTAGCTTGAAATAGGGTATCATGTTTACCACATTGAATTTGAATATAGAGCATGATGAAAAGTTCCCTTCAAAATCACTCAAGATAAACTCAAGGCCTTTCCAAGGGCACTCAAATAATAGGGAAAATAAATCATGATAAATATATAATTAAAAGAGTGGTAGAAGGTATTTGCATTAAGTTGAATTTTGAAAATAGATTAAAAAAGTAACCTAATTAAAAAGCTTATATAAATTAAAGTTACACTTTTAAAACTCATTTGTGCTATTTCAATTGAAGGTGAAGGAGAAGAATGAAGATGCCCAATAGGGAGGAGCTATTCTTGATGTGGGTGGAGGATCTTTGAGGACTGTAATAGATTGTACCAAACTCAAGAAGGTAGGTCTCTATTCCCATGCTCATTTTAATTCCTTTCTTTTTGGAATTTTACTTCATGTAGATGTAGGAGATGATTTTGCATGTGATAAATAGGTATTTTTTATGGCTAGGTTAAGAGGTCAACATGTTTCTAGGGAATATCAACCTATTCTTGGGTGTGAGAGTCGTACTCTAGAAGCATGTTGACTTGTTTCAACAAAAGTTGACTTGTTCTTTGGAGGTAGACCTATTCCTAAGGTAGGCCATAGTGTAGAAACAAATATTGCATATTGATATTTTGATGTTTCATAAGTTCCATCTTATGCTATTGTAGGAGCTTCTAGTGATGTGAGAGCACTACATGTCAAATGTCATGGTTTACATTTAGGATCATATAGGGGAGCTAGGAGAAACAAAGATATGGATAATAGTAGATACTAGTCTCTATTAGGGAGCTCAACTTCTTCACTTAAGATTTCATCAGTTCATGTTTTTAGTCTAGATAGAGGATGGGATAAGGATACATGTTCATTCCATCTTCCAATTGGTGAGATGATAATGATACTAGAGGATGCAAATCAGATCTTATGTTTGCTAGTGTAAGGACTAATTGTTAGACCATGGGTTAACTATTTACCAAAGGAGATCAAGAAATTTTTTGAGTATTGCATGGGGATGTCATGCACCAAGAGAGAGGCTTGGTTTGGTTAGCCTAAAGGGCATCTTACTCGGGAAAACTTTGATTCTTAGAAGGATCATACTTTGTGTTATTTCTATGACCATGACATTCAATACAAAGGGCAAAATATTCTTTACCTCTCTTGAACATATTGTTCAACATATGGAGAGAGATTCAAGGGTATATGCATGGGGATAGAGCGTGCTTGTGCACCTATATTAAGAGCTTGGGAAGTTCATGAGATACCAGTGACATAGTCTGATCATGTGTACACTCTTACATGTATGGGCCTTTGAACACTTGACTTGTACAAGACCTATAGGGTTTCCTATAGATGTGACCATCTACTAGTTATAGATGTGATATGGAGGCCATATCATCACATGATAGCATGGCTTGGCCAGACTCAACATTGCAAATGATACAGATGGAGCGATGAAGACTACTAGAGGGTAGCTTATACGACTATATAATGATGCCCTACTATTATGACAGAGTGATGTGGTTGTTTGGTTTTCAATAGAGTCTACTAGCACTTGTTCCCTAGTATACACATGTGAAGAGATACATATAGAGTGGCAAGACTAAATTGTTTTCTACTATAGATGATATAGAGTTCACAAATACAAAGGGCCTAAATGATACAAAGCTCCCTCCTATAGTTGAGGATTTTAAAATTTCAAGTGACTACTTGCATTATATCAGTGTATAGGTCATGATACCGCTATTTCTAGTTGGCTACCCAATTAGAGATTTGGGTCCATAGTATAGAGTACAACAAGGAGATGAGGAGACAAATGAGGAGGATAGGGGGCTATCACTAGATACAAATGAGATAAAGGATGAGGGTGGAGAGGATATACCAACAATGGTTAGGATATAGGGTGAAGCACTAAAATCTCTTATAATGGCTAAGCTACTATGATCTCATGTGGTATGAACCTAGAATGTGATGCCACACCCTAGGAAAGATACTCAAAGTGGGGAGATTCTAGCCACCTACCATCCAAAACACATCCTCAAGTCACAGATCCTAGGTTCGATGAGGGAGTTTCTAGTATGAGAATACTTGAGTGAAAAATTAATTAATGTAAGGTTATGGATATATTATGTCATATGTTGTAAATTCTATGTGAAGCTAGGATAGAGGAGCAAAGATCCTTTGTAAAGAATGTCCTGATAGACATGGCCATATGAGAAAGGATTCATTCCATCTCCCATGTATTCTATGAGAGGATATTATATCCTAGAAGATATTGGGATATCTTTAGTGCCATAGTAGTGGAGCTATAGTTTATAAAATAGAGGCTAGAGTAGCAAGACTATGAGCTATGAGAGTATCGATGTAGATCTCATAGTGAGTCGAAGAGGAGCACCACTTGGAGTCATAATTATACATCGACTACCTAGAGAGAAGCTCCATTATCCCACTATATATTTGAGAGATCTAGCTCCCACCATCCTATGGATGATGCATGATGTACTATATTTTTATCAATCACGTTTGTATAGTACCTACTTTGTATCAAAATACTTTTATGGTGCTATATATATAATGGACACTACATATTTATTGTCTCTTTTTGTGATTAATCTTATTGCACAATTAATAAAATAAAAATAAAGAAACATGAATTTCTATGATAGTAAAAGAACATGTACTTAACAATTTTTACATCATATTTGAGACAACATACATACTACTCAAAAATGAAAAATGAAAGAACATATAATACATCATGAAGAAATGATTTAAACATAATAACAATGTAAATGCATAATATTAATAGGTTCCTTTAGAGGTACACCATTCATATTAGAAATCTTATATGCACTAGATCCAAATAATTTTGTAACTATAGAAGGACCTAACCAATTATGAATAAAATCTCCCTTTTCCTAGGGTAGTCCATTTAAATTCCTCTGATTTTCATAAAGAACTAAATCACCTACAAAAAAGGAATGTTCAATAACTTTACCATTGTAACTTTTATCAATAGTTTTTTGATAAGCCATGACATGTTCAAAGAATTAATTTGTTGCTCATCTAATATTTCAAGATCTTATAATTATTGTTCTCTAAAAGTATCCTTATCAATTATACCTTTGAAAGAAACTCTCAAAGAAGGAATCTCTAATTCTAAAGGAATAACCACATCCACCCCATAAACCAAGTTATAGGTAGATGTTCTACTCATGAATTAGAAAGTAGTTCCATAAGACCATATAGTATAGGTTAATTGTGTATTCCAATCCTTAGCATGTTTACCAACTATCTTATAAAGGATTTTCTTGTTAACCTTGTTAAAAGTTCTAGCTTGACCATTGGAATGAGGAAAGTAAGGGGTAGAAAAAATTAATGAATACAATAATTTTCCAAAAATATTTTAGTTTCTTGTTTTTAATTTGATTTCAATATTAGAAATAATTTCTATGAGAATACATAATCAAGCTTGAAGGATGAAATCATAAATGATATCTATAGTAGTTGAACGAAGAGGGACAACTTCAACCCACTTAGTAAAGTAATCACTAGTCATAAGGATGTATGAATATCCTTGAGAAGGAGGATTTTTAAAAAAAAGAAGAATATAAAGACTCCATACATTAAGAAGCCATGGTATAACTTGTGAATATAACATATAAGCAGGAGAATGAATGAGATTATTATCACATTGACATTGTGGGAAGTTTTTGAGGAAGGAGAATGAATCTGGTTCCATAGTCTACCAATAGTACCCCATGTGAAAGGGTTTATTGACTGATGACTTTACTCCAAAATGACCCCTATATGATCTTGCATGGGATTATTGAAAAGCTATAGAAATTTTATTTTTAGTGAGGAATCTAAGAAAAAGACCATAAGAAGAACATTTGTAAAGAATGTCTACAAGGATGATATAATGAACTACGAGCTTTCAGATTCTATTTATGTAATTCTTAGTCAATAATTCATGAAACAAAAAATCCTTTAAATAATAATAAGCATGTGAATATCACTCATAAATATGTATATTGAGACAAATGACATCCAATGAGGTATTTGCTAATATTGTTAGATCTAACAAAGTCTAGATAGTAAATTGTAAATTTAACACACCCTTGTTTAAAGAAATAAGGGATACCATACTATCCATAGCTTTAACATATTGTATATCTTTTTGAGGTAAGGTTTAAATGGAGAAGAAGGAAATTTCCTAATAACACTTATGGAAACTTCCCAATACTTGGTCAATTAACATTCTTTATTTGTTATGTACCATTATTTTGTTGTTTGATCAATTGTGAATCACAAAGATCTTAATATGTTTGATGTGAAGAGACAAATATGCCTTGAATCATGTGATTAGGGATTCATACTTAGCTATGTTATTGGTATAAGACAAAATAAGCTTATATGATAAAAGGATAGGTTTCCTAGATGGGGGTATTAATATAACACTCACACTAGACCCAATTTGACATCTAGACTTGTCAAAATATAATTTCCATGTGTCGTCTACCTCAATAGGCAAGAAAAATTCATTGGATAATTTGATTGAATTTGATTTAGAGAGAGAAGAAGGAGCTTCAACTAGATGATTAGTTAAAGCTTTCCCTTTGATAAATTTATGAGAAATAAAATTTAATTCAAATTTTATTTAGCAAGGTACCCTGATAAGTTCATTTTTGAAATGAGATGTTTTGAAGGATTGAATTTCATATAAAAATTAATGTCAAAATTAAGGAGATAATGTTTGAGTTTCTAATGTAGGAGCATCTTGGGTGTAAGAGAAATCTTGCATCACCCAAAAATAATTTCTTTATGTTTCTTGAATAAGGGTTGTCTTGGTGCAAAGTTGTTGTTTGTGGAGACTTGCTACTTAGTAAGTCATTTATACGAGCTTAGAGTGTCCTAATTTTCTAATTTTAGAGGTGAAGGTTCATCTTGGATATATCATCCTACCAGTTTAGGTTTACTACTATATTGTGAGTATCCATGAAGTTATTAAAGATTTTTGGTGTGCAATTTTGGTACAAAAACTCTAGGCTCAATTTTGAAGTACTTAGAGACTCCAGATGGGCTCCAAAATGAGGGCATCTAGAACTTGTGCAAGTTGGTCCTTATAGGTTAGAAGATGAGGATTTTTGAATGGGGTTATAATATCCAATTAGATCAATGATTTTTAAGTTGTGGTCTTTCAAAGTTGGGCCAATCAAAAATTTCAAAATAAATGTTGCAATTGATTTGAACTGACTCTATATGATATTTTAGGGTTAGTCAGCCTCAAAGGTTAGGGTTTGATGTCCAAAAACTTCCTAGGTGGTGTAAAATTACATATATAAAAAGGCTTGTAGATTGTCTAGGACAACTTTGGGTGAAAGTTCACAACTTTTTCTTACAAATTATTGTAAGGAACGCCCATGTGGTTTCACATATTATATTTCAAGATTATGCAATTCTAAATTTGGGGAGATAATAAGAAGTCCACATTTTGTTCCCATAAATTGTTGTTAGTTTTGTTTTTATGTTATGTGTTTGTGGTATTCAGGAGAGAACCCTTCATCAAGTGGTATCAGAGTTGGAGTTCCTGAGTGTATAAATAGATCATTGAATATGAGGTAGTTGTACTAGGACGGTGGTTTGGGCTAAGCATGTAGACAAATCATCAATTGGGAGGTAGTTTCATTAGGGTTTTAGTGAAAGTACAAAAATTCCTCCATAGAGAGAGCATGGTGGAAGAGACAAATGTGTTACACTTGAGGATTTTAGATCCCTCTAGAGACAACTACAAGCATTACAAGAACAAATGTATAGAGGGATAAACCTTTCCAGAAGAGATGAAACTGAGGATAAAAGAGAGGAAGAAGGAAATATTTATCAAGAAGGAGAAGATGAAGTTTTGAACCTAGAAAATGAAAGGCTTTTTAGGGTCATCTCCAAGATTGGAAAAGACCTAAGTTTGAGGTTCCCATCTTTTTGGGAATTCTTAACCTGGAGGAACTAATTGACTAGATCAATGAATTAGAATAACATTTTGAGTATGTAGATATTGAGGAACTTGATAGGGTTAAATTTATGAAGGACAAACTAAGGGATCGTGCAAAGATCTAGTGACAAGAGATTCAATTGGAGAAAAGTACAAGAGGGAAAGATAGAATCACAATGTGGGATTATATGATAGCTAAATTGAAGTGAAAATTCATTCCCATGGATTATAAGCTTGATATACTATATAAATGCAAGGATTGAAGCAAGTGAGAAGATCTATTCAAGACTATACAAAATAGGTTTGACAAGTTCTTATCAGAATGGGCCATGAAGAAGCTAGCAAGGAGAAAGTTTCCCATTATCTTAATGGGTTGAGTCCAAGAATTTAGGAGGAATTGAGTCTAGTTTGAATAAACATTATTGAAGAGGCATACCAGTTTTCCCTAAGCGTCAAGGAAAATATAAACCAAAAATTTGATAACAAGAATAGTGGTAGAGATCGTGGTGGAAGATTTGGCAGACAATTTTGTGGAGGATGAAATGAAGATCCACAAAAGAAGGATGAGGCTAGAAGTAGCATTTATAACTAGAGGGGAAACAATTCTAATAATTTTAATGATCAAAATATTAGAGATCAAAGATGAAGAGGAAGAGGGAAAGGATCGAGAAGAGAAAGTTTTTATGGAACATGTTCTCACCATGGAGAAGGCATAGGAAATTTGAATGTCCCTAGTGCCAAGGAGGATAGATAGGAGAGACAAAGGCTAGGCTAGAGTTGCACATGTTGATGAAGATACCAAATCATCAAATTTTGAAGATGCTAAAAGAAGTCCTAGTTAATAGAAGGGTCCTATTGAGTGGTGAGAATGAACTTGATCAAATGAGGAGCCTATTTGACACAAAGTGAAAGTGTGAAGATAAGTTTTGTGATATGATCATTAATGGTGGAAGCACTAATAATTTGGCACCAAAAAAGATGATCACGAAGCTAAAGCTCAAGAGGTAGAAACACCTACATCCATATTATATTTCCTAGGTGTAGGATGACCACAAGGTCATGGCCAATGAAAAGTTCCTAGTGAAGTTCACGATTGGAAGCTATGAGGATGAGGTGCTTTATTGTTGGAGTTGAGGAAAGCCAACTCTGAAGATGCCCAAGATCACCTGCATTCGAGAACCTGTCAAAGAGAAGCCAAGAAGAGGAAGAGCATGGAGCAAGGGAAAAACCCTAAACAGACATGAGAGACAAATATGTGCAAACACAATGAAAATGTATTTACAATGAGAAGTGATGTGTGATACAATGAGGGAGCCCAAATATAAAGAGCTCCAGGAAGCTTGTAGAACAAGCTAGAAGGTGGTAGAAGATAAGGATGACAACTCAACACACATCCACAAAAGGTGGAACATGCTAGAAGGGAACAAACTCCCGTGTTGTCAACAACTAACCACTACATGCATAAAATACAAAATATTAAATAAATGCATTTACCTAAGTAAGCTTAAGCAATAGAATAAATAATTAATAAATTAATTATTTACTCTAACACCCCCCCTTAAGTGCAACTTAGGGAAATGCCTTAAGCTCACAAAACTAAGATGAATGCAGAATGGGTCTCGGCAACGAGGCCATGTTAGGTACCCATGTACAATTCAAAAGAACGCAACCTCTGTAAACTAGGGAAAGAGAGAAAACCACATGGGAAAAACCCTCCCCCAAAAAGAGGTAAACCTAGTGAAGAATTGAAGAAGCCTCCAACTAGGGAAATGTCCCCTAAAATAGGAACAAGGAGTGATCATGAAGAAGCATCACTGAAGCATGAAGAAGTCACAAATCTGCCAAACTGCTGATTTGAAGAACCTCCATGGAAGAAGAAGGCACAAACAGAGCATGTCTATATGGTAGATGATCCATCTCACCAAAATGCATAGGTAGCCAACCACTGCAATCACCTTGTATATAGGATCAACCACTGAATACATAGTTCACACTATCAAACCATCGAACCACAGATGCATTAGAATAACAACATAACTCCCCCTTAATGCAAACAGGGTGTGATGATAGGCAACTAAGAAGGTGGGCCAAAGTCTCCTGCAAACAAACCAAGAATGACAAGAGAGAGAAAGAGGTACAGACACCTATAAAGACACGATCACACTGACTCTACATGGGGCTAATTTTGTAGAAGGGACACTCACTTGACAAAGGGAGAATGCCTAAAATAGAAAACAGCTATCCCCCCCATGGTGCTTTATGCAAATAGTGCATGAACAACTAACTCAAAACAACGTTCATGATCCCCAGAATGCAAAAGTGGCACTTTATCTTAGTGCGATACATAAAAGTGCTTCAAAATGATAGCTACAATGATCAAAACTAAAAACAAGCTGCAATAAAATAAAGTACAACCTAAAATAAGGGAAACCATGCCAGGAAAATGATCCCTGAGCCTAAAACACTCAAAATATCCACCATATAGCAAAAAAAAAAAAACTATGATAGAAAGAGAATGGACCAAAAACTTAGAAAAAGGACCAAAATTTTGAAAAGGTGACAAAACCAGCTTTCTAAAAATATAAAGTTTTCAAAAAACTGACATGGGACGCAAAAGATATGCTTGTCAGAGTTAAAAATAAGACTTTGAAATTTAACAAAAAAAAGGCAATAAAAAAGCATCAAAACCTAAAAATACTTGCACCAAAGTCTCTGTATCAGAACTAGCTTTCTGGCACTTCTTTCAGATTGAGAAAATACCTTCGTATGCAAAAGTTATGGCCAAAAAACCACAAGTAGGTCAAAAAGGACTTAGGAGATGTGCAAGGTTGGTTGATGCAGTGCTGACGTCATGCTGACATCATGCTGACGTCAGCAAATCACTAGTTTAAAATTGATGGCCACGTGGCCATCGCCACAAAAAAGAGGCCATGTGGCAGTGCCATGTGGCAGATTAGATGACGTGGCAGAAGCGGATACTGTCCACGTGTCAGCACCTAATTGGTTGCAGTTACTGACAAAGCGCTGACTATATTGCTGTTGACTGTGTGGCTGAGCTGGACACGAGCGAAGGTAGAGTGGACTGGCGTAGTTAGAGTGGAGCTAGAGGAAGAGTTCACCAGTGGTGCGGTGCTGTAGACAAGAGGTGCCGCCGAAAGGGCAGAGGCTCGGCGGAGCGATGACGGCCATGGAGCGGTAGTCGCACGAAGGCTGCGCCGCAACTGCACTGCCAACTAGGGTGGTTGCTGGGTGGTGCAACGGTGGTTGCTGGGTGGTGCGACGATGGCCGCCCAATGGCTCTAAATTTTTTTAAAAAAAATCGTAATAAATGCAAAGATCGTCCGTACGGCAGCGTCCAAGGGGCCTAAAAAATTCTCCAAAATGCCCTGTGTCCAAAAATGGAAAGTTTTATATGAATCTTGACTAAAAAATGGCCTTCCGGATCCAATGGTGATGTCTGTTTGGCCCCAATGTGCTCCAAAAAATCACTGATCCCCTGATTTGAAGAAAAAATGCACAAACAAACTAGGGTTTGTGACTTCAAATCATGACTTCAAATTTTTTTCAATGAAGCAGTATTAGGAAGGCTCTGATACCATGTTGGAGTTGAGGAAAGCCAACTCTGAAGATGCCCAAGATCACTTGCATGCGAGAACCTGTCAAAGAGAAGCCAAGAAGAGGAAGAGCATGGAGCAAGGGAAAAACCCTAAACGGACATGAGAGACAAATATGTGCAAACACAATGAAAATGTATTTACAATGAGAAGTGATGTGTGATACAATGAGGGAGCCCAAATATAAAGAGCTCCAAGAAGCTTGTAGAACAAGCTAGAAGGTGGTAGAAGATAAGGATGACAACTCAACACACATCCACAAAAGGTGGAACATGCTAGAAGGGAACAAACTCCCATGTTGTCAACAACTAACCACTACATGCATTAAATACAAAATATTAAATAAATGCATTTACCTAAGTAAGCTTAAGCAATAGAATAAATAATTAATAAATTAATTATTTACTCTAACATTTATGATATCATACCTATGGACATATTCCATACGTTGTTGGGTAGGTCATGGAAAATTGATAGGCACACTATACATGATGGTTGTGTGAATACCTACACTCTAACAAAGGATGGAGTGAAACATAAGTTGAAGCTATTGAAGGATAAATAAGAAAAGGCATGTAGTGTTGGCACTCAAAATTGTAACCCAAATTTTGAGCGCTATTGAAGAAATTGGACCCTATAAATGCTTTTTAGTGCTTATGTACCCGGCTATCCATTTGAGCCCCCTCAGGTGCTCAATGTTTCTAACACCCTGAATTCAGCCTCTCTATGTGTTCCATGAAGAAAAATTGAGATTCTGAGCCATTTTGTGAAGTCTCATTTTGAGCTAGTTTCAAATCTGTAATTTGCCATAAGTGTCAAATAGTGACAAGAGGCTGTGTTTGCAAGTGAATATCTTGCACCTAGAAACATTTTGTGATTTTCCACTTTGGGAGTGTTTGATATCCATACCTGAGAACTTATGTTTCAAATTTTGAGTCGTTTCAAGTTATTTTGACTAGGTTTTGAATCCCTCGAAGTTGTTCAGTTACTATTTTCATGCTTTTGCAATTAATTTTGAATTCTGGAAAGCCCTGTTTGATGTATTATAACTTTTGACCAATTGACCCAAATGCTAAAATTCCTTTTGCATTGCATTGTAGACATCAGAGACTTGTCATGTTTCAAGTTTCAGCTCTTGAAAAATCCGTTTGATCTATTTTCAAATGCGATTCCAAATGGAATTTCTAAAGTTTTCTTGGTGTCAGTATTTGCAGATTTGTCAGGACACCTGTTCGGGATGTTATAACTTGATATCCATGATTGGTAAGATCAAATGGATTGTACCACTATGTTGTCCATTGAAAATACTCCAAGTCTGTCAGTTTGCAAGTAACGACAAATTCGTTTGCACACTTTTTTAGGTCAATTCCATTTGCAAAAATCACTTTTTTGACATTGTTTCAGTTTGCAAAATCTGAGTAGCCTACTTTGAACATCCACCATTTGTGCCCAATTATTTTTCATGAGCCCAAATCGCAGATTCATGTTGTCCTCATGATAGAGAACCAATGCCCCAAGTTTCATTTCCCCAAGTTCTCATTTGCCTAGTTTTCCAAGCCAAATCCAAACTCGGTTTATTATTTTCTAACATGTTTACTTGCAGGTAATTCTGAGAAATCAAATTGGACAGTCAATATCTGTTGACTGAGAATTTTTCATGAGATGAGATCTGATAGGGTGAAAGTATGCGAAATAGAGATTCAATGTGTTAGATTTCAGAGCCTGGTCAAAGGTTTGGGTCAGTTTTCGAAGCCAGGGAAAGGACCTCCTGACACCAATTTGAAAGTTTGCAAACTAATGGTAAAGTGAGTTTTAATTGAGTGTTCAGTGATTGAACTTGTTTCTAATTAGTTCATGATGATGAGTGGATCAATCTGAGAATCCAGTTGTGCGAAAGAATTTTTTTTTTAGCAGGACCCACTTTGGGGGTCTGCCTAAATTCAAACAAGCTAATAAAATATTGAGGATTGGAGTTGTTTTCAAAGTTATAAGTAATTGATGTGCAACATATGTCAGTAGTCAAAAGGGTCATTTGTAATAATGATTTGAATGTTGCCAACTTATCAATTTTTCCTAGAGAAAATATTTTGAGGTACATCATAAAACTTTTCATCAGGAGCTAAATTGTGGCTTCTTTATCAAGTGTGGAAGCAACTCCAAATAAGGAGAGTGACTTACAAGAAGGTGTACAGATACTTGAAAATTCATGTACTCAAAGAGGCCATCTACAAACAAAGAGACTAGTAGATGTGGAAGGCCAAGAAGAATGTGCTACGATAGAGGATCAGAATCACGTATGTGCAATAAAAATCTATAGCAATTAAAACAATAAGAAAGTATTTAAGAAATGTCAAAAATGAAGCACTCCCAGCTTCAGAATAGAGCACATAGTTGGCTCAGACCAACAAAGAAAGCAAATTCACATGCATTCAAAAAAAGGAGATGCTAGCATTGATAAAAGAGAGGTTGTGATGATAAAAATGATCAACAAGCCTCACGTGAGACCCAAACAACACCATGAGTGGGCTATAAGAAATATCATGCGATAAGGATCAATAGCAGGCGTTAAGGAAGAAAACCATGCATCCAAAATTGCAGGTCAAAGCTAGTTCAAATAGACCAAGCAACACAACAAGATGAAGAATACTCACAGTTTCTATCGATTGTAGGAGCAGATCCATGCTAAAAAATGCCTTCGCATGATTAGAAAGTCCACACAAATCATTAAGAAACTGTAGTTATGGTATTATCCCACATTAGTGTGGGTAAAGATTTTTTAAATCTTTAAATATGATTCTAAACAACATAAGTGATGTCTTAAAAGAGATGGCTTTTGAAAAGCCACATGGCATGTTGTGGGTCCCAACTCAGATGCGCAAGCTGGAGGTGACGTTAGCGCTATCAAAGAAAAATTTTGATAGAACATGCAAAGAGGATGACATCATCAATGTTTTAGGTCACTGCAAAAGTTGTAAAATCTGGCGATTCACTATCTCACCATCAAAAAATGGTGAGGTTTTCTGATGGCGACATAGTGACTCGTTGGAAAAACCTCAAAATTTAGAAAAATGTTGGTAAAGTAGCATGGGACCCACATAGTGCTTTCAGAAAATGATTGAAAGACAAGTGGCAGCCAAAGTAGTGATAGGGAGGTGATGTGGTACTTTGGAGCAATTGACAAGTGGCAGTCAGATGAGATGCATGAGATTGCAACACGTGGTAGATCATGTGGTTCTTGCTATGTCGCTAAGAGGAAGTTGCTCACTCATTAGCATAGCGACATAGCGAGTGCTTAGGTGGCAGAACTAGTTAGTGATGATGTGGTGCCTGGTTGTACAAGCCCAAGCCAATCAATGAGTGACATGTGTCATCAAGCTGGTTGAACCAAGTTTGACCTCAGATTCAAAGGGCAAGGAAAGCTATGAAGGAAAATGAAAAATAGTTCTTAAATCATTTTATGCAAAATGGATGCCCGTGCAATTTTTTTTTTTAAACTCAGCAAGGAACTTAATATAAAGTTCTGAACTTAGAATATTTTAAATTTTTCAAAATTTAAAATCAGATGTTGCAAATAAGCCAGAGTTTCATAACCGAAGAGCATTTTTCAAACTGAATTTTTGGGCATTTCTAGAAGGCTAATATAGTGATATTATATATCGTCAAAATCATGAGAAGATGAACTTTTTGATTATGGAGTTTTTTTTTGCATAGGTGCTTCTTGGTTTGAGTTAGAGCCAGAAATGTGAAATTTGGAGCTTTTTTAGTGGAATGGGTAAAAATGAAAAATCCAGTTAGAGGATTAGTAAAACTTGGTGAGAATGTAGTTGGAGTTCACTTTGCTCACATTCACTTAGTAAAACTCGAATTTTGCCAAGCATTTCAGTGGGTTTTCAGATATTTTGATGACTTGACAAGTTTTCATCATTTAGGAAAGGATATTTGCAAATTAGTTATAAAAATGATGAAACCAAATCATATATTCAGTTGAAGAGAGAAGTTAGATAGAGTCTTTTCATGGAAAAGAAAGGGTATTTCATGGGGACAGATGTCAATGCCAGATTCAAATTCGGAAATTCACCTTTGTCTATATCTTTCTCATTCTTTCTCATTACAAGGGTTCCAGTGTTTGGAGAAAAAAGAGTCACTACTGAGATACCAAATTTTGGTTCCAGTTTTTGATGTGTTCTTATGACTGTGACACCATTCTTTAGCAAATTCTTCTTATATGAACAGTAGTAGGAAAGATAAATACAGATGGTTCAAATTTGTTAGGTTGTTTCATTTTTTCATTTTCATGCATATGACTGTATAATTTCAAGGAAATAATACAAAGAGCAGCAAATGATTGAGTTTTAATTGAATTTTGTCTCCATTCTTAGTGAGTTGTAATGTTTTATAACCTTTGAACAAAGAGCCTAGGTCATAGTTGTAGTCCCTTTATTGTTTCATTGTTGCTAATAATTCAAGGAATTGTGTAAATGCTTCATAGAAATCAATAGGGTTGCAGATTTATTGAAGAGGATATTAGGTAAGAATGAGATTTAAACTGAACATAGATGTCTATTTACAAGTTGAATAGATAGATAAAATATCTAAAGATACACATATGTCTCAAATATTCATATGTATGTTTGTGATTCATGGATTTGCCCAATGGTTAAGGCACTGATAAGTTATAGGATCATTAGGTCTTATTGCTGCATATATGAGGTTTTGCTGAATTCAACATTATTAATCAAATGTTCTTTACATTTTGTGTTGAAGAGCTATAATAAAATGCCCTCACTTAGCTTATGAGATTCATAGCTTTGCAATTAGCTACTGTAGATCTATGTCATTTCATAAGTCTTTAGGAGAAATAAGGGTAAAAGCTACTTAATAGATTCAGGGATATGTTTTTGCACTGGTACAGTATCATTTGAATCTGAGGTCTACTTGCCTAGGTTTAGTAGAGCCTAAAGTAGAAGAAGGGTCATGCCTTATAGTTGGCCTATTGTCAGAAATGGCATGTTGAAAATGGGAGTTAGCTACCCCTAGATGTGTTAGTTTCTCAGTGGGATAATTGAAAACCCTCTAGCATTTTCAAACACCAACATGTAGTATTGCTAGAATATATTTTATTGATGGAAAGAAGTTCCTAGATGGTATGAGGTGTAAGCATGCATGTTTTTCCATAATTCCAAAAGATGGTAAAGAAGAAGTGTAAGAGGTACCTATAGAAGTTACAAATTTATTAGAAGGGTTTGTAGATATTGTATCTAATAATGTGCCTGGTGGATTACCATCAGTGAGGAAGATTAGTCACTAGATGGACTTGATTCTAAGAGATAGTTTCCTAGATAAGGTAGCACATAGTATGATGCCAATAGAAATGAAAGAGTTGAACAAGCAAGTACATGAGTTACTACAGAAGAGATTGATTCAAGAGAGTCCAAGTCCATGTTGTTGGAATATTCAAATATGGAAAGAGTACTTATGAGAGGGGGGGTGAATCATAACTATCACACTCTGTCCAATAAAACTTTTAACTGAAAGTAAATTGCATGCATGTAAATACATCAAATAAACATGAAACTAAACACATGCATCAATAACTCATAACACTATAATTTGGTAACCCAAAAAACCTCCAGGAATAAGAAGGTAAAACTAGGGTGGGGATGATACCCACAAAAATTACTGCAGCAATATTGTTTAACCACTTATGATGGTCTGCCCTGTTAAAGGCCTGCCCTGTTAAAGACTTTACACTGTGTCAATAGTGACCTGGTTAGAGGATTTCAAACACTTAACATGAAGTGTCACCCTGTTAAAGGATTTAATCACCTAATTAAAGGATTTACAAAATAGCTGTTAAGCAAACCTATCACTATAGGATTTTCATTCTAATACAATTGCTAGAGAGTATTAGGTACAATGAACCTGACTGATTACAATCCCTGATTGCTGAATATAGGCACCTTTTCTGCTTTCTCTAATCTTGATCCCTTTTTGTGATCTGATTATCCTCACTTCCGAAAATAGAATTCCTTGTGCACCCTTGTATATCTTCTCACACTTCTACTTTACAATGAAATTTCGTCTTCCTTATAAAGACATTTGAGAATTTAGGGTTAGGTATGGATCTATGATCCATATTCAATCTCCATTTTCTGCTTATTTTTTGCACTTCTTTTATTGGTTGCATGCCCTCATCATTTTTCTTATTGTCTGCATGTAGATTGCATAGGAAAAATAAAAGATTTGATCTCATCATTAAATCCTTTGAGATTTACCTTATGTCGGCTGTAAAAACTATTTGCATCATAGTTTTTGCAATTGAAAACTCTTATGCTGATATACTGAGTTACTCGGCTCTTGAAGTATTACTGATACTCGGTACATGCTATTTCCTGGATAGCTCAACACCTTATATTACTCGGCACCTTAAGTTGCTCGGCACTTGTTAACACTCGACACCTGATCTTCACTCGGTATCTGATCTTTACTTGGTATTTGATCTTTGCTCGATATCTGATCTTCACTCGGTATCTGATCTTCACTCAGTATTTGAAGACTACTCAGCACATGAAGATCACTCGGTACTTGTTGTGACTCAGCATGCATGATGTACTCGGCTTCCAATGTGGAATGTGATTAAGTGTGTTAGCACTCAAGTGTCAAAAACCATTATGAGGTTAACAATCTCCCCCTTTGACATGAGTGACAAAAACACTTAACTAACCTTATTTGTACATTTACTAATCTTAATGATATGTACAGAGTTTAAAGAAAACTTGATCAAAATTTGTAACTTACAATCTTACAATATATACCTCAAAAATTTTGTAACTCCCCCTGAGTTGATTGTTCCTTATCTATATATCAAGCTCCTCCTTTGTATCTTTTATTATTTTATAACTCCCCCATTAATTCATCTCATAATATCTGTATCTCCCCCTATTAATCTGTATCTCCCCCTTTTTGACACTTATGTCAAAGAATGTTTAAGGGTTAAGACCATATTTAGCCAAAAATGTGCTGTTTACCTCCATAATCATCCTGAGAGCTACATCCCAATTGTTCAAATCAATTTCTAGTGACTTATGCTGGATGGCAGTCTCGGCAGCAAGATTAATAAGTCCATTTGATGTAGAAAGATTTGGGTCTTTCTTGAGAATAGTTTTAGCATAGACTTGTTCTTTATGGAGTATCTCTAAATGTGGGGTAATGGAGGACAGGAGCTATATTAATTTGGCCTTGATATTAGCCTCATTTGCTGTTAAGACAACTATGTCTTTATGAGTGTGAAGCGATTGAGCAAAATGCTTCTCACTTTGAGCTAGATCATTTGGTAGTTGCATGCTTGAAATGTTTAAATTTCTTTCCAAGCTCAATATCTTTTGGCTTGTTTCTTGTGTGAAGTATGAAAAATCACACAAATTTTTGTACAGTGAGAATATATTCTCAAGTACCTTCTTCACCTTGTCAATAAGTTTTGCCAATTCAACTTGTGAAAGTGTAATTTGTCTTGATATTTTCTCATTCACTTTCCCTTGAAATTTTCCTTCTGACCATTCCATAAGTTTTGCATTGGTTTCTAGGTCTTCATTTGTCACTTGGTCAAAAATATTTGTTAGTTGCTCTGCGATATGCTTTGACTCATCTGGTGATTGCAAACTGAAGGCATCCATAAAGATGTCCTTAATCACATAAAGTGTTTGCTTATGTTTATACTCCTTCCTGAGTATCTCCTATCTTTTCCCCCTATTTAGTGCATCCTGTACCTCATTGATTTGATCAATGGTTATTGATTTTGAGTCATAGATTGGTATGACTATCTCCTCATCTAATTCAGGGTCTCCATAGTGAAGTACCCTTGCAACTCTGGTAGTACTGGATGATGGTACAGAAATTTGCAGTGGCTGGTGTGAAGGAGTTCCCGAGGTAGGAAAATTTATTAATGTTTGTATTGCCTCCTGTTCTTTAGAGGTTTTCACTATTTCCTCCTCCTTCTATCTACCATGAACAATTATTGTAATTTGTGGAAGTGCACCTTGTGTTTGTGCTGTAGGATCAGATGTAATAGTCTGTCCTGTTTGTTCTATTCCTTTTTCTGTAGCTGCACTTTGCTTCTATCTTGCAGCATCAATTATGCTTGTTGGTATTTGGAATTGACTACTAGTAGTTGTAATAGAAGGTGGTTCTTATGGATTAACCTTATCTTTGACTGTGTTTTCTACTAGTTTCTGCAATTCATCTATACTGACCAATACTGGATCTGTACACAATATTGCTTGTTGTGTAGATTGGTCAAGAATTCTTTTAAGATCTTCTGTAGTTAATGGATTGATATTCTGACTAGAAGTATCAGGAACATCAGTAATAGTTATAGTGTCTGCAGGTGAGATAGATGCTTGAGGAGGGCTAGGGGGTGGCAATTGTGTGTCTTGCACACTCTGATCTAGTTGCTGCTCTTGCTCAGTTGTTGCCATTGTATCCTATTTTTGTGTCTCTTCCTCCTCTCCATCTTTCTTTTCTTCATCTCTTTTCTTTTGTTCTTCTTTCCTCTCTTCTTCTCTTTTCTTTTCTTCTTCTTCTTTCCTTTTTCTCCTCTCCTCTATTGGTACAATAGCTTCTTCCTTGTATTCTTCCTCAAGAAAATCTTCAATCCTTTTGTACAAATTCTTCCATGATTTCATTATTCTTTGAACAATCTCTTCCATCCTATTTTGAAGTATGAAGAATGCCCTATATTTAGGTGTAAACTTGTTATTATGCCTTTTGAATGCCTTCCTAATTTGTTCCCTGGTCAAATCTGGCAATACATTGGCTAGGGTTGATTCCCTTATCTCCTTCTCCATTTTTAAGCAAAAATGCCATCTGTCTTCTACAATTTTTGACAGTTCTTTTGGCAATTGTCCATCTAGTTCAAGTGGAGTGTACTTGAACTGTGCCATCTGTCTTCTACTTTATTTAAATTATTTAAGTCACCACTTCCAATCTTTTTACATAAGGTATCAATTGATGAATTGCTTACCTTTTTAGATTGATCTTCTTCATTAGTGTCAGGTTGAGCCACATACCTTCTTCTTTTCCTCAGCTCTTCCTATGATTCCTTGACTTGTTTCTTCTTGGTAACTTCCTCTTTAGCCTTTTGAGTGGAGGCCCTTGTTGATGCTCATGTTGTTGGCTTTTGAGGTGATGGCGTGGCAACTTTCTTTGATCTGGGCTTGGCTGAACGCTATTCTGTTGCCTTTCTCTTCTTTGGCTCAGCTTCAATTGGTGCTTCCTTGGCTTCTTCTTCCTCTGCACCTTCCTCCTTGTCTTCTCCAAGACCTTGAGTTAGTTCCATTGGCCCTTGTTCTTCCTCATCTTCATTATCACTGTCATCTTCTTCTTCTTCTGCCTCAGCCTCAATTTCCTTGCCAAACTTCTTCTTAATCTTCTTTATTAATTTGTCTTTCTTCTTTAATGTGGAAGCAATTTTTAATTCCATGTTAATCTTTGATCTTACCACATCATAAGTGCCAAAATGTGGAGCACTTTTATCTGCTTCTTCTGCCAATAATGCAGTTATTACTGCTGATGCCTCATCAATATTGATTTCGTATCCAAATGGCCTTAGCCATCTTACCCTTGGTATTACTGCTTGAATATAGGTAAAATCTATGTCAACTAGAAAACATATATCATTAGTATGTTTTTCCACTAAGGAAGCTGGTATCCTTGATCTTTGCTTCATGGATTTCTTGAAATCCTCAAAATAGCTTGTCATCAAGGTATCAAAATTTTCTCCCATTTGTTCTATATATTCATTAATTTGGGCAATGATGGTTCTATCATTTCTCCATGCTACTTTTCCAAAAGAAGGAAACTCATTTTGTACATAGAAGATTATGCAAACTAGGATTGCTCCAAATTTGCATTGAGTGCCCTTTGTTCTTCTTATGGTAGCTAGGTTTTCATTGATCTGTTGCAGTTGCAGTTCTGTAAGATGATAAGTATGATCCTTTTTCACCAATTTGAAGCCTACATCTACTACAATGCATGGTACATTGTTGAGTCTACTAGATTGATAGAATTTATGGGTGATGACTCTAACAAAAAACTCAACTAGAGGATCCTATATGGTATGAATTGTCATTCCTCTTTTGTTCCATTGTGCACCAGTATTCTTTTCAATGACCTCCTTTGATTCACTTCTCAGGGTTTTGTACTGATCTAGGGTTGGGTACCCTATTACTCTATGTATAATTTCTTTGGTCAATTTGATGGGAATATCTTCTAACCACAAGTTTCCACCATGGATTCTGCTTAGTACAAGTCTAACCCATTCTATTTTGAATATGGTGGGAAAACTTAAAACTTGGGTCAAACCCTTTCTTTCTACGATTTTAAATTCTTCTTTTAGTACTCCATCTACACACAATTTATCATATGCTTGTCTAATTTCCATGTCTCCTAGAGCTCCTATCTTGCAATTGTAACATTTCCTCACATCTTGAACCATTACAACTTTTGGGGGAATGTGGGAGAGAGCTCCGACTCGGTCATTTTTGTAGGCAACTTCGGGAATAGGACGGAAATCAGGTTGCTTGACCTCATTTGAAACTAACTGAACTTCAAATGACTCTTTTTCCTTAATTTTCTTCGAACTTGACGCCATTTATGCAAACTAGGGTTTTCTCAACAAAAGGATATGAAACTACGTAGCTTGGCACAAATGAAAATACCTTAAGATCGATGAAAAATGTGTTGAATGAGGTTGCAATCTACTTGAAACACTAGATTCTTGCTATGAAGTCACTCAGATCTCTTTCTTCTCCTTTTCTTCTTGATTGCGATGAGAAAAACTGATTGAAATTGCGATAATATACCCTAATTTCATCGCATTAAATGTTCAACTGCCAACTCGACTTCTGAAGAAATTTTAACCTAACTGAACTTCCACTATATTTCACTTTACTCGGCTTCCATTGGAGTTATCTAATCAGCTCAGTCACTGTTGGGAGCTTGGCATCTGTTTTAACTCGACATCCAAAGATAGCTTGACAACAACATTTAGTTTTTGTCTAGACATCTTGTTTCATGTAGATTTATTCCTTGCTTAGCTTCTTTGTCTTGGGACTGATGTGTGATATAGCTTTGTATATCAGTCCTGTGTACTTGTCATGCTTAGTTTGATGAAGTGTGATCACTTGACCCATTGGGTGAAGTGATCCCTCCACTTGATGTGTTGCACTCATCTTTCTTTTTCCAAGTTTTATTCATTTTCCCCCTTATCTTTTCAACATCAATCTTTTGTTTTCCTTTGTTTTCTTCAGTCTTGGGTGCCTTTGATCTTGTAGGACAATTTTCACTGATATGACCAATTTTCAAACAACTGAAACATGTAGTTTGATTCAACCATCTTTTGTAGTTCCCTTTGAAATGTGTTCTTATTCAGTTCTATGGTATATGTCCATATTCTTGGCAATAGTGACAACTGTACCTGGTGTTGTAATCCCAATGATAATGACTTTCATTTCCTTCTATTTTTGCTGGTTGATTTGATGTCCACACAAGTTTTGATCTGCATTCAAATGCCCTATGTCCATAATTTTTGCAATTATAACAATGTCCATCAAATCTTTGAGTCCTTGTGACATTGGATCTGTAATTTTGTGTCATATGTCCTTGCATGTTGCACTTATGACAGAAACTTTTGGGTATGTTTGATTGATTGAATCTTATACTCCTGCACACATTAGTTGTATGCCCCTTCTTATTATAGTAATGACAAGTGGGTTTTGAATTCTTACCTTTATCACTTCTTTGTTCAGCACTTTTTGATGATTTGCCAACTTCAGTGCTATTGTATCCTAGTCCTGATGTATCATGGGAAGATTTTGGTGTTTTCAGCAACTGTTCAAAATACTTGATGGCTTCACTTGATTCATTGAGATTCTTTGCTACCTCTTTTTCTTTGTTTAATTCATTCTGCATTTGTTCATTCTGCATCTTCAAAGTAGAGATCTCAATATCTTTTACATTGAGTTCATGATGAAGGTTCATCATTTGGGCAAGTGTATCCATCTGCATGTTTGAGATCCTTGTTAATTCAGTACATTTTTCTTCAAGTCTATTTGCAAGATTTCTTTTGTCATTTTCCAACATCAATTTATCTTCAACTGCTCTTTTCTTGTGTTCCGTAATTTCACATATCATTATGGCCCGTGATTCATGTTCCATCTTGAGAGATCTTATCTCCTCTGCTTGAATTTTATTTTTCTCCATTAGTTCTGCTATTGCTACATCAAACTCTTTAGTGTCTCCACTAGAAAATATGTTGGTGGTATCAATCTCCTTGTAGTGTATATCATTTTCAGCTATAGCTAGATCCTTCCTTTTTTTTAATGAGTTTCTCAACTTGTTTCTGAATTCCTCCAAGCTATGCAAAGCAAGTTGCACATCTATCACCTGATTTTCAATGATCTTTCCAAGTTTGAAGGCTTCCATCTTTAGATCTTTTCCACCTAGCTATTAGGCTTTTCCTTATGAGAACCTGGGTACACTCTGATACCAATTGTTGGAATATTCAAATATGGAAAGAGTACTTATGAGAGGGGGGGGTGAATCATAAGTATCAGACTCTGTCCAATAAAACTTTTAACTGAAAGTAAATTGCATGCATGTAAATACATCAAATAAATATGAAACTAAACACATGCATCAATAACTCATAACACTGGAATTTGGTAACCCAAAAACCCTCCAGGAATAAGAAGGTAAAACTAGGGTGGGGATGATACCCACAAAAATTACTGCAACAATATTGTTTAACCACTTCTGATGGTCTGCCCTGTTGAAGGCCTGCCCTGTTAAAGACTTTACACTGTGTCAATAGTGACTTGGTTAGAGGATTTCAAACACTTAACATGAAGTGTCACCCTGTTAAAGGATTTAATCACCTAATTAAAGGATTTACAAAATAGCTATTAAGCTAACCTATCACCATAGGATTTTCATTCTAATACAATTGCTAGAGAGTATTAGGTACAATGAACCTGACTGATTACAATCCTTGATTGCTGAATACAGGCACCTTTTCCACTTTCTCTGATCTTGATCCCTTTTTGTGATCTGATTATCCTCGCTTCTAAAAATAGAATTCCTTGTGCACCCCTATATATCTTCTCACACTTCTACTTTACAATGAAATTTCATCTTCCTTATAAAGACATTTGAGAATTTAGGGTTAGGTATGGATCTACGATCCATATTCAATCTCCATTTTTCGCTTATTTTTTGCACTTCTTTTATTGGTTGCATGCCCTCATCATTTTTCTTATTGGCTGCATGTAGATTACATAGGAAAAATAAAAGATTCGATCTCACCATTAAATCCTTTGAGATTTACCTTATGTCAGCTATAAAAACTGTTTGCATCATAGTTTGTGCAATTACAAACTCTTATGCTGATATATTGAGTTACTCGGCTCCTGAAGTATTACTGATACTCGACACATGCTATTTCCTGGATAGCTCAACACCTTATATTACTTGGCACCTTAATTTGCTCGGCACTTGTTAACACTCGGCACCTGATCTTCACTCGGTATCTGATCTTCACTCGGTATCTGATCTTCACTCGGTATCTGATCTTCGATCAGTATCTGATCTTCACTCGATATCTAAAGACTACTTGGCACATGAAGATCACTTGGTACTTGTTGTGACTTGGCATGCATGATGTACTCGGCTTCCAATGTGGAATGTGATTAAGTGTGTTGGCACTCAAGTGTCAAAAACCATTATGAGGTTAACACATGTGTTGTGCTAGAAGTATTAGCACCAAACAAGAATAAAGAATGGAGGATGTGTGTATATTCTATAGCTATCAAAAATATTAGAATCAAGTACATATTTCCATTGCCAAAGATGGATGATATTATGGACTATTTGAGCGGGGCTGTGCATTTGACAAAGATAGATCCAAAGAGTGGGTACCATTAGGTTCAAATTAGAGAATGTAAAGAGTGGAAAACTACCTTCAAGACAAGGGAAGGATTGTATGAGTGGTTCTTCATGCCTTTTGGGATAACCAATTCACCAAGGACTTTCATGTGGCTCATGAATGAGGTACTCAAGGATTTTATAGGTAAGTTTGTCATTTTTTACCTAGATAATATTTTTATCTCAAGTAAGACATTAGAGGAGCATATAATTCATATTCATAAGGTTCTTCAAAAGTTGAGGGAAGAAAAGTTACTGATAAATCTAAAGAAGTATAGTTTTGTGAATGAGTTGATGTACCTAGGATTTGTAGTTTTAGTAGAAGGTCTAAAAATAGACCCTGAGAAAGTGAATGCTATCCTCAAATGGTATACGCCAAGGGGTTCTATGGAGGTATGATCTTTTCATGGTCTAGTTAGATTTTATAGAAATTTTATGAAAGGTTTTATTAATATTTGTGGACCCTTGATTAAAAAAATGAGAGGAGATAGGAAATAATTTAAGTTGACTATAAGAGAATATAAGAAATTCAATTTGTTAAAACAAAAAGTTGTAGAACAACCTGTATTAGAACTTCTAGATTTTAAAAAGGTGTTTCAAATAGATTGTGATGCTAGTGGTACTACAATAATATTTGTTTTGAGTTAAGAAGGTAGACCTATTTCCTATTTTAGTGAGAAGTTTAATGATGCCAAAATGAAGTATTATGTTTATTATCAAGAAATTTATGCTATAATTCAAGAATTAAAGAAGTGGAGACACTATCTTCTTCTTAAGAGTTTTTTGTGTATACTAATCATCAAGCTTTCCAATATTTGAATAGTCAAGGAAAATTAAACCAAAGACATTTTTAATGGGTTGATTTTTTGTAGAGATATGCTTCTTTTTGAAACACATTAGTGAAAAGTATAATAGAGTTGTAGATTCTCTTAGTGGAAGATAAATTTTGCTAAAAGAGAAGCATATTGAGGTGGTTGGGTTCAAGGAACTAATGAATTTGCATTTGAAGGATCTCAATTTTGGTGAATCTTATACATAAGCTATTATACTTGACAAGAAAAATTGGTTGGAATTCATTATCAAGATGGTATGTTGTTCAAGGGAAGTTAGTTGTGCATTCTAAGAAGTTGTATGCAAGAGATATCATCAAGGAAAAATGTAGTGGAGGATTGGATGGACATTTTGGTAGAGACAAAACTATTTCTTTGGTTGCTAAGAATTACTACCAGCCATAGTTGTTAATAAGATGTCAAGAATTTTGTACATAGTTATCGAGAATGTCAAATAGAAAAAGGAGTCAAGCATAATACAAGTTTGTATCAACCATTACTTATACCAGAGAAGCCATGGGAGGATGTTAGCATAGACTTCATTCTTGGTTTACCAATTACTCAACAAGGACATGATTTAATTTTTGTAGTGGTTGATAGGTTTTGAAATTTGGCACACTTCATTTCCTGTAAGAAGACTACTAATGTTCATGTGGCAGACTACATGGTCTTCCAAAGAGTATAGTTTTAGATCTAGATACCAAGTTTTTTGGGTATTAGTGACGTACATTACGAAAGAAGTTAATGATAGATTTGAAGTTTATCTCATCACATCATCCATAGATTGATGGACATACAAAGGTTGTCAATTGGAGTTTTGGGAACTTGGTGCAATGTTTGGTTGGAGATAAGCCAAAAGGATGGGATTTTATTTTACCATAGATAGAATTTGCATACAATAATTTTGTCAATAGGAGTATTGGTAAACCACCATTCCATATTATATATGGGAGTAGTCGCATAAATGCTTGTAAACTAAGGAAGTTGGATAAAAGAGAGATAAGTAGTGTTAAAGTAGAGGATTTTGTTAAACATTTAAAGAACATCCATGAGAAGTCAAGGAAGCACATTGAAAGGATGAATACATAGTACACAACTAAGGTAGATATGAAAATGAGATATAAGGAATTTTAGATTGGAGATGAAGTCATGGTTCATAGGAGGAAAGAGAGATTTCTAGTGGGTACATATAATAAACTAAAAATGAAGAACCATGCAAGATATTGGAAAAGAATGATCCTGGAAATGCTTATGAAGTAGAGTTTCCTATTGAATTGAATATTACACTAGTATTTAACATTTCAGATTTGATAGAGTATCATGAAGGAGGTGATGGATATGAAGTTGTAGAAGCACAATGGAGTATTCTAGTAGCTACTCCATCTACAAAGGAGATTAAGGATATATTGGATAGTCATGTTGGAAGGAACATAAGGAAAAAAACATACAAAGAGTATCAATTCAAATGGAAATGGAGACCGATAGAGGATTGATCATAATTAGCAAGGGAGGAGGTTGACTATCTTGGGTTTCCTCTAAGACCCTAGGTGTCTAATGTAGGAGTGTCCTAGGTGTAAGAGAAATCTTGCATCACCCCAAAATAAAATATTTCCTTATCTTAGTGCGTAGTTGTTGTTTATGGAGCCTTGCTACTTAGTAAGTAGATCATATGAGCTCAAAATGTCCCAATTTTAGAGACCTTGGAGGTTCATCATGGATATTTTGACTTGCTAGTTGAGTTTATGATGAATGGTGCTCCCCTTAATACCATAGAATACAAAAATATTAAAAAAAAACAATGAATTAAGAGAACTGAATATGGGCTTCTTACTATCTCTACAAGTGTGGAATTATAGAATTCAAAATTACAATATGCAAACCCACATTGACACCTTCCTTACAAGAGTTTGTAAGATAGAGTTGAGACAATCACCCAAAAATTCTCTAGAAAACCTACATTCCTTCCTTGTATAGCCATTTTTCATCACCTAGGAAGGTTCTAGACATTAAGCCCTAACTCTTGAGGATGACCAACCTCATATTATATTATTTTATTATAATTTAATACATAGAGTCGACTCAAGATAATTGATAAATTATTTTTTTGATAGCTCAATTCTTGATACCGTAAATAAAAAAGTGTTAATCCAATGGGCTGTTGTAACCCACTTTCAGAAATGATAACTAAAGTTCTATTTTTTGGATTTGATTGTGTGAACAATTTTTAATCATCAATTTTTCAGATCACACTACATGATCCATCATCAAGATGCTTGAAGCAGAGGATAAAGGAGATGGATTGAAAAATAAGAATCTTATAAAAAGATGGGGTTATGGAAAGGAGAATAACACATCAACCAAGAACAACCACCCTTATAATTGAGAGACCACCTAAAGGCTAAAGAAAAAAAAAGCTAACCAAGAAATTGAAGAGGTAAAACTTAACTAAAAAGTAACATAAGAAAGATAATAAATAAAAGATAAAAACAAACATAAACATACAAGAATGAAAAATAAATAAATAAAGAAAGCAAAAATTATCTAAAAATACTCAAACTCCAATTAACAAAACTAAAAATAATAAAAATAAATAAACAACCTGCTTAAGAACAAACATACCAAAGGAGAAATAAAAACATATATAAATGTGTATGAATAAAAAAAGCATATATAAATGTGTATGAATAATTTTTTTTTAAAATTATATTATATTATTTTATTCATACACATTTATCTATGTTTTTATTTCTTCTTTGGCATGTTTGTTTTTTAGCAGGTCGTTTATTAGTTTTTTATTATTTTTCTTTTTTGTTAATTGGAGTTTGTGCATTTGTAGATAATTTTTGTTTTGTCTTATTTTTATTTTCAATATTTTATGTGTATATTTGTTTTTATCTTTGATAATTATCCTTTTTATGTTAGTCTTTAGTTAAGTTTTACTTTTTTAATTTCTTGGTTAGCTTTTCTTTGGTTTAGCCTTTAGAGTGGTCTCTCATTTACAGGGGTGGTTGTTCTTGGTTGGTGTATTATTCTCCTTTCCCTACCCCCATATTTTATAGGATTCCTAATTTTTAATCCATCTCCTTTCTCCTCCTTTTCTTCAAACATCTTGACAATGGATCATGCAATGTGATCTAAAACACCGATGATTAAAAATTGTTCACATTATTAGGTCCAAATAACAAGATAATTATACTAATGGATTGTGGAAATATGATAGCTTTAGCTAAAGTTATACAATGGAAAACTACAAAAATGTCCTTTAGTTGAGCTTTGACCTTGTTTCAGAGCTATTTAGGCCTTCATTACTAAGCCTAAGGTTTGGATGGCCAAAATTCATACTGAAAATCTGCAACAACTACAATAATACATATGCTATGGCAATGAAACCCATATGGTAGGCTAATATGCCTAAGAGGAACCTCCACATATGAGATTAGAACAATATGATCACATAAGACCACCTTACTAAAATTAGTAAGCTTCCAAAAAAATAACTCTACATAGGAATAACCCTTATTGAAAACACAAAACTGGAAATAGAAATATTTTTGGGTGATGCAAGATTACCCTTACACCAAGTATGGTCTTACATAAGACATTGGGGTAATTTAAGAAGTGAACCTATCACATCTCAAGTAGTTAGAGGAAAACCAATATGGACCCTCTTCCATAGTTACGTGTGATGAATCCTCTATTGGCCTCCCTTTCCATTTGACCATATACTCTTTATATGTTTTGTTCCTTGTTCTTCTTCATGTTAGAAATAGGGAATACTAAGGGGGCATTGGGGAGGGTGTAGGAGGTTGGGGGTGAATTTATGTTCCACAATATTTTTCCCAACTATGGATATCATTAATTTTTTTTATACATGAATATATGGTGACACTAAAAAGTAAACATAACCATAACACAATGTAACTCATGAGACCATAATTTATTAACTAAGAAACCATTTCCAAGGGAAAACCTTGATGGGAATGGTACCCAAAAAATGATCCACTAATCAAAAGTATCCTGTGAAAGATATTGATCCTATTAGGAGTATATTACATCTATATAGTGTATATGTCCTTATTATAGAACTAAGACTTATTAGAAGCCTTAACCCTATTAAGAGTTTGTATTACTATACAAATGTAGCAAGATGAGCCCACTTTCCAAGTTTGAATATACAATAATATAATATGTATACAAAAGATATAGATACAAAAACCTTTCTGACAATGTTGATATCTTCAATATTTGATTTGTGCTTTGTACCTTTTTTTTACAAAATTGATCATGTATCTATTTTGTATTGTACTATCATCAAGATTATATCAACATTGATCATACAAAGTGTACATTTAAGCATTATATCATTATAATACAATGCCATACTTTTATTATATCAAAATTTTCTTCCATTATAAAAAACTACTCAACTTGTCAGCCTTCAATACCTTGCATGTTTCCAAAAACTTGAAATAAATTTTTGCTAAGGGTTAATATATAGAATTTCATCACAACCTTGTTAAGTCCTTTTTTTGGTAAATGAAAATAATCCCTTAAAAAAATGTCTTTACTTTGTCATCTACTCTATTTTGCTTATCATAACTTGTACTTGATAAAATTTCCATAACTTTTTTCATACATATTAAAATCTTTAGAATTTTTATACATGTGCTCTATAAACCTTGTATTATCTTTCATCAATTGAGAACACGTTGAAATGCATCATGTGCAATGTGCTAAAAAAATTTCTTTGACTATTTATAGTTGTGTTGAATAATACTTAGACAATCTTCAAGTCCAAGTATCCAAAACATCATAGCATTTTTTCCTTCTTCATAGTAGGTATATGTTATCATAAATGAAAACTCTATATCATCATAATAAATTCTCTTAATAAAATCACCAAAAATACCCCCCTTTGGCATTGATCGAAACATGTGAGAAATTTAGCTCAGTTACAACAAATTCAAAATTATGGCTTTGTGAAAATTTCAAAATTGTGGGCCATCTCTTAAAAAATGTATACCATCTTGTACTATACTTTATCCTACTTATAATTCCTTATATGTAACAACTTTCCTAACGTAAATGGAAAAGGTGAGTTAGATGTATATACATGTCAAAAATGTTACCTTTTTTCTTCTTCATGTTGGCTACATATTTATGAGTATCATGCACTCTGCAAAATTGTACTTAAGGCTAGAAAACTCCTTATTCCATATGTCCTTCACTACCTTAGATATACTAATCAATGCACATAAGCCATATGAGTCCAACTCAACTATATTGAGATAAGAATATATTTGTCTTCCATAAGAATCTTTTGCATTTGTGCATTCTTTTAGTTGTCTCTGTACGTGACCAATTTTCAAAGTAAGGTGTTCACTTAATAGGGAAAATTTATTCATTTTTCTTTCCTTCTATAATTCTAGTAGTCTTAGCTCATCATGAGCATTTCTTATCCTTGATTCCAAGTCTATGACTTGTGAATTTGGGTTTTTTAGTTCATCTGCAATGCTTTTCATTTTTGTCTCCTTGTTTCAAATCTCTTCTTGAATGCCCTTGGTGAAATCAAATGATATAGCACATTTTACATATAAGTCCTTTCCTTCTTGTAGACATCTCCTTAATTCCTTGATACAAGTATCACAAAATGATATATTATTGGTGGGGTTGTTGCAAACTATGCTGAATAGATTTGTATCATGAGTTGTTTAGGCATTTACTACTACAACTTCCACTAGTGTAGAGAATTTCTTATAAAATTATTTCATAGTATTTTGTGATTGCTTATCTATGTTAGGATCATTGATCTAAATCTAAATGGTGTTCTACGTTTTTCTTTCATCTTCTCAAGTGTGCTCAATGCACTCTTACTCACTTTACCAAATTATTCTACCATCTTGCTGATTGAAAATGTTGTCAATTAGATATATGAGATCTATTAGATTTCCACAATCCATGCTAATGTGCTGTCAAATTTCTGGATTTGATTGTGTATAATTTTTTTTACATCAACGTTTCGGATCATACTACATGATCCATCATCAGGATGCTAGAGAGAAAAGAGAACATGAAAAATTAGAATGCAGATCCAACCAGCTGAAGAAATAGAAGGGAGGGGGAAGGGGAGGAGAGAGAGTTAGTTGATGAGACATGCCACCTAACTCATAAGGAGAAAAATGAATTAAAAATAAAAATAATCAACTAACTCTCTCTCCTCCCCTTCCCCCTCCCTTCTATTTCTTCAGCTGGTTGGATCTGCATTCTAATTTTTCATGTTCTCTTTTCTCTCTAGCATCCTGATGATGGATCATGTAGTATGATCCGAAACGTTGATGTAAAAAAATTATACACAATCAAATCCAGAAATTTGACAGCAAACTAGATATATGTTTGAATATCCATGTTACATAATTTTTTTTTGCTAACATCATATGTCAATCCTATGATAAGTGCTTCAAGAGGTGGTCTTGAAGTACTTGCTTGGGGTGTATTTGTTTCCTTAGTAGGTGTTTGCACAACTGTTATCTAACTTTGCTCAATTATATACCTTTGTTCTTCTAGTGGTTGTGATGACTAGGTATTCATTAGATCATTCTTTTTTTTCTCTTTCTCTATCTTTTCCTCTTCTTTCTTCTCTTCTTCTCTTTTTGGCTTCTTTAATTGAATAGTGCTAGATGTAGCTTTAGTTACTATTTTTGAGCATTTAAAAAAAAATTCAAACTCTATGCTCAAAATACCAGGTCTTAAGAATAGTTATATAGGTGGTTTATGTCTATACAAAACTATAGAGTCTTGTTTCTTTCTTTTGTCATCTTCTTGCTCCAAGCTAGAATAGTCAAATATATTGTCTGCCACAAAATTTCCAATGTTGTAGTCTTGTTGTTGTGTAAATGGGTCTTCAATAGTACTATCCAATGGGTATTTATTAGTATCTATTATGATTATAGCCCCCCACCATCATTTTGCATCTTGTACATTAGGTGCATCCTCAATATCCATCACTATATTATCTTGTGGCTCTTCTTCTTCTACTATTGATGTTGGTCTAGAAGTCAGTTTTTTCATCACTTACTCAACTTCCAATTTTTTTTCCTTGGTCACAAGCTCATACTCTACACCCATTATCAATATTTATCTCTTCTTAATCCTCAAAAATGGTTCAATCTTCTTCAATATTGCTTCTATTTTATCATCACTTTGAATATCACAAAGATTTTTGATAGTTTATTCTCTGATTTTCTTATCTTATTCCTTTTTTCTTGCCTTATTTTATACCAATATATTATATATTTCTTTTGTTATATTCCCATGAATGTGCATAATAAGTGGTTTAAAATCAATTATATACCTTATAACTGCATTCTCCAATTGCCTCTTTTTTAAGGGGTCATAAAAATCATAATACTTGATTAACTGGGTAAGATTTCCATCTTTAATTATCTTTTAATTCATTCTAAAAATCTCTAGTTTCCAACTTTTTCTTTTCTATGGTACTTTCTACTTGCCATGATTGAGTCTATGATTTGGCTAATGGTTTGTCTAATGGTGGTGTGATCTCCCCTCTCATCTTCTTAGGTGGTGTCACTTGCTTTAGATCTTGGGTCCTAAACCAATAGCCATTTCTTTTATTCTTATAGATATCTTGGGTGTTACTTCTTTTTTCTCTCCTTCCTCTTGATTGATTGATGCCAATGTAATTGATAAGAGGTCCTTGTAGACCTTATAAACATTATAGGGGTTCCCTTCTTACTGATAAATATCACATCTTCTTTTTTTGATTGGGCATTTGCTACAGATGGAATAAGACTTATAATAGTTGTAGGGGTAGGTTTTGTTGTTGTTGGTGAACTAGGTGCTACTCAAAATGGTTGAACTAGTAAGATATTACTTTGACTAACTACCTTCATCTCTGCAACTACTTGATTTGATTCAACATATTCCTCTTTTTCCATCCCAGTGTCTTGAAGCATCTTCTTTACAACATTTTCAACTTTCTTTTGGTTTCTTTAGATATCTATGTTTCTTGATCTTCTTCCAATATTTCTTCTACAATCCCCCAACTATTAGTATCTTCATCAACATTTGCCTTCAAAATCTCTTTATCACATTCATTAGTTACATCTTCAATTGCTTCATAACCCAAAATATCTACAAACATCACCCTTGGTTCAACTTCTTCCATACATGTTTTGTAGTTTTTGTCATAAAGCATATTGTTTCCTTATACTTATCCATGATTTTTCTAGGTATCCTTATTCTTTTCTTCATCTCAGATTGGAATGTTCTTATCAAACTATTTATATTACTAGTCATGTAGTCTTCAAAATTTTTCCTATAGTAGTAGCTTACCAATTCCATTGTGCACTTATTTGATTTCCATTCTGACTGTGGTATATTTGGGAATCTCTTCATGATAGGAGAGAGTACATATGTTATTAGAGACCCAAATCTAAACGTTCCATACTGATTCTTTCCAAGTTGTCAAAAAGTTGTTGCTTCACAATCTTTCAAAGGTTAACTTCTATTTTATCAATACACATCATATAAGTTGCATTTATGAAGCCTATAGAGATTTCATCTTCTCTAGAGCTAGAACTCATTTACATGCTAATTGCTAAAAAATCTAACATCACTTGCTGAATTAAACTCAACATCATGGCTCTACCATTCCACTTTGTGCTAGTGTTATCTAGTAAAAAGATTCTTAACAATTTTCTCATTTATATGAATTTTTCCCTAATCTGTCACGTCATGAATTAGACCACTTGTTATTTCAATGTCTTGAACTCCTAACCAAAATCTATTATCATGGATTCTACTCAGGATAACTCTAGCCCACTCTTCATTACCGAATTCATGGCAAAACATAAATTGATCAATTTTTAATTGTCCTAAATGGTTGAATTCATCCTTAAAGCTCATGTATTGTTTATAAACATTGTCAAATTCCTTTGAAATGTTAGTGTCTCCTAGGGTTTGAAATTTGTAGTGGATGTAAGAGTGCACATTTTCTAAAATTACTATTTCATCCATAATTTGTCAGAAAGGCCTGATAGTGTCATCTTTCAAATTTGAAATTAAACTTCTCTTGAAATTAGACCTTGGTTTCTCCATTATATCATATAGTACAGAGGTATCCATTTAAATTTTTAAAAATGACTTCACAATTTAACCTCAATGATGTATATAAATACCTTAAAATCATAAAATTAGGGCTTTTGCATAAATTTTTTGAATTCTCTTTCCAAATGCTTTATTTCACCTTCAATCCACTCTTCAATCTCATTCACAAGTTTATCTAGGCTCTAAATGCTTGAATGGTGGTTAATTACTTTGATTTTTGTCCTTTTATCTACCACAAGTTTGATTTGCATTAACAATTCAAGTAAGCACACCTCAAAAAATATTATTCTATATCCAATAGTGTTGTGGTATCCACCACACATAACCCATTCTTCATTAGGAATGGGGACCTCATACTTTTTTTACTCCCAGAATCACAGTTCGAGAGTCAAGAGAAGAAAGTTTTGTTAGAGTTAGAATTTTAGGGTTGAAAACTGAAAAATCACAAAAACATTAGAAAATAAAAAAAACACAAAAAAACATTAAAAAAAAAAACCAAGTGCATGATCGCATGCACAGGTGGAGTGCATGCCAAGGTGCATTGCGCACTTAGCCTAGTGTAGAGGGAAGGGTTATACAACCCTCACCCTAGCCAAACACTCACCATGTTTTTGTTCATCTTTTGTAGGGTTTTGGTGATTGAATAAGGTAATGCATAAAATTTATCCTACACAGTGGTGCGGTCGATGCCTTAAACTCATGTGTGCTCATGGTGGCAACTTTTCCCATGTGGCAGTGTGGCTTGCACCCTAATCTTTCATTCACCTGTGGTGGCAACTTTTCTTGCGTGGTGGTGTGGTATGCACCCTCAAATTTCATGTGCCCATGGTGGTAACTTTTCTTAGGTGGTGGCGCCTCCTATGCCCTCAAATTTCATGCACCCACGGTGGAAACTTTTCCCATCTAGTGGTGCAACTTGCACCCTAATCTTTCATGCACTTGTAGTGGCAACTTTTCCTACATGACGGCACAACCTATGCCTTCAAGTTTCATGCACCCATGGTGGAAACTTTTCATGCACAGTGGTGCAACCTATGCCCTCAAATTTCATGCACTCACGGTGGCAAATTTTCCCACATGACGGTGCAACCTATACCCTCAAATTTCATGCACTTGTGGTGGCAAATTTTCCCACACGATGGGGTAGCTTGCACCCTCAAATTTTATGTGCCTACAGTACCAACTTTGCCTGTGCAGTCGCACTTTAAACTCTCATGCACATGGTGTGCCTAACATAACAACTACTGTGGCATTAACACAACCCACGCCCGCACTTACGAGGTGTCACTTGCGCTCACCTAGCACCCCTATATGCACCTCCTTTTTATTTATTTATTTTTAAAATGTTAAAATACCAAAACATTTCAAAAAAAAAAGGAAATAAAAGGGATAAAAAAAGAAAATAATAAAAATAAATAAAATTTCTAAATGGGGGTTTTTTTTTCTTTTCTTAATTTTAACTCATAATTTCTATGTTTTTTGGACTAATAACACCTTTTCTCATAATGTGAAATTTTTTCAATGGCATCCACATCCAAAGTAGCACCCAAACCTATCATATTCATGTTCCAAGGTGTACCTTCAAAGTCAAGATTCCATGATGATTATGTTGAGATTTGAGATATTGACTTGGGACACACGAATTTAGGGGAATTCCTAAAAATTTGCAACAAGCAATAAAGAGGTCAACTTTTGTGTTCACATTTATTTGTTCTAGGTTAGTGAATGTGGCATCACATCCTATATTAGTACAATTAGTGGAACTAGACATGGCCTTGTCACAACAATTCATTCCTAATTAGAGGGTGGTCAAGAGCATCACAGGGGAAGTGGTATTGGATCTGCAACTCGACAACATTGAGAGGGTCTTCCATCTCTGGAAAGTAGATCAGTTCATCAAATTGTCATATGAAGTAGCTGAGAGATGGTATAGGGAGCATCAACATGAGGCCACTGACATCATACAATCCTCATACCTTATTGAGAGGCATCCTTGAGGGAAGATAAGAGACAAGGTAGATATGACTAGGCGATACATGAAAGAAGACATTGGATATTTTATGATTCTCTTGAGCAAAGTCATGGGCTTACCCATAGCTAGCCACCTTAGCACCTTCATGGTCAACTTTATTGAGACCATCAGACAGGGAAAGATACCATTGGATTGGGCCACCACACTAAGTGAAAACTTGTGTGAGCAACTGAGGATGGTGAAGGACAAGAAGAAGTTTTACATGACTTCTTACCTAGTGTACCTGCTTGTAGCAAGGGCAACAAAATATCTTGATTTGTACAGAAGAGGCAATATGCAAGACCCCAATGTGTGGTCATAGATAGTTTATCCTTAGTTGGTGAAGAAGAAGCTCTTAGGGCAAAGTAATGAATATAAAATTGTGAATGATGCATTCTTCTTTGTGATTATTTGATTCATTGAGGGTGATTATAGAAAGAGGTTATCTGACAAAACCAAAGCATAGATCACAACTCTTAGAGCCCACTTCATCTAGCTCAAAATATTCACCTATCTGCGGGTAGTCGGTGCATTCATCAATCCTAAGAAGTTTTCAAGCTACACAAGTGACAAACTAGTATTGTTAGAGATCTCCCAACAAATTGAGTCAACCAATGAGAAGATAAAGAGGCAACAAAGACCTTGCTGGGAATGGCCATTGATCATAGGACCCTATCAGGTGAAGAGGAAACAAGAAATTTTATCTTTTGAATGGGACTGGGAGAACTATCCCCTTGAAGAATAAAACTCTCCCTGACCATATTTTGACAATGTTAGGAAAGTGGAGAGTCTAGCAGGAAAATACTTCCATCATGAGGATGCTATTGAAGATCAGTGGATGAATACCACAAATGACTATGATGTCCATCTTAGGGACTATTTTAGGATGACTTTGTATCTTGCAAAGAAGGTTCTCTAGTTGAACATCTTGGAGGAGATAAATCAATATGATTTGAAGGAGTTACTGGACCCCTTGTTCAATGTGGATAAAATTAGTGAAAGACCTATTCTGTAGAGGTTGATAGGGAAGAAAGGGATGACATTAATCATCAAGTGAGACATGTCATCAGAATGAAAAAGGATTGGATCAAGAAACCTTTTCCACTTGATCTAATTCCTAATACAGTAATCTTTCATGCACATGCTCACCCAGAAAGGGGTAAAGGAGGGAAAGTCACAATTCCTACCTTTGCGCTCTAGTCTCCTATTAGGCCAGAGATAGTCGACTAGCTTGATCACCCAGTGGGATATAATCACCCTCCTTAAAGGAAGGGAAAGAAAAAAAGAAATAGGACCTGTCCTCAAAGGATTTAGATAGAACAAGCACCTCCCCAATAGTAGGAATAGAGTCCACAAGGGTCTCAAGATACTGGAGCTACCTAGGTCTAGGATGAATCATAATTGCCCCTCATTGTGTCTAGCCAACTAGAAGAGGGAGAGATTCCACAAGTCTCCATTCCTCTTGCTCAAGATGAGCTAGCTTCTCCTTCTACCTCCAAGAAATAGAAGAAAATAATTAGGATTCAAATGAAGAAAAGGCAAAGGATCAATAGAAGATTAGTGCCCAATCCCTCTATTCATTAAAGTATTCTGGAGGGAGATGATGATGAAGAATAAATAGAATTAGAGGAGGAAGAGGAGGAACAAGTGCCCCTATAGGGAAGAACTCAGCTAGCAAGAGCCACAAAATTACAAAGAAGAAAGAGTGCCATGAGTACCCTACCATCCACTCAAATAGAACCATTAGAGCTCTCTTCTTCAGACGATGAAGTACATTAGTGGGTAGATGAGAAGAGTGAAGAGAGTGGTGGTGTTTTCTCAATTTTAGATTTTGATTTAATGCTCATAGGTATAGAGTTGATCGGGGATAAGAAGGGACACCCTTATAGGTGAACCTCAACAGGAAGACTAGACGTAGATGCCACTAGATACATAGGGTCTTGATCTCACTCCTCCATCTACACCACATATTATGGTGGTAGATAAGGCTTCAATAACTCCTCCACCTCTAAGTTTAGAAGAGGAGCAAGTTTAGAAGGAACTATCATCATAAGAGCAACCAGAACAAAGGGCTACCAATGAAGTTTCAAAGGAAGGAAAAATGGTAGAATATGCACAAAAACCTTCCCAAGATGCTAAGGAGCAAGGTAAAAAATCTATAGAGACTAAAGCTATAAAAGGAGAGTCCTTACAACATTAGATGACTCCAACCAAGAGTGATAAAGGGAAGGAGGTAGTTGAAAACACCCCTTCATCATCTAGAGCAAGATCCCCAAGAAAACATATCCCAAGATGGTTTCAAAAGGAGATAACGAGAAGTGCTAAACCTTAGTTTTGTGCATTGGAGGATGACATTTGTGATATTGCAAAGATACCTTAGTCTGCACACATCAGGTGATACCATTAGTGTTTGTCACGACCATGCAGAACTAGGATTTATTTGCACAAGTGGATCTTCCCCCAAAAGATGTAGATGCAAAAGGCAATAGCTTTGAAGATTATGGGATGAAGGATGTTTTGTTGGGAAGGCCTACATGGGATTTAGCCCAACAAATGATGACCATGGGAGTCAAAGAGGTCCTTAGACACATGGAGGAGGATGAGATTGAACTTCAAACACTTGGAAAGAAAGTTGAGATCCTAAAGGGATATCTAGCCAAAGTCATTGGTCCTCTTGATCTTGAACACCCTAAGCATACTTTCAACACTATACTTAGAGAAGGTGGAGGTGTACAATTAGACCCATTTTTGAGAGCTTGTTAGGAATGGCGAGGAAGATTTGAGGAGAAAGGTGTCACCATCATTATAGGAAATCTGAAGTTATTGCATGCTATGTAGGAGAACATGAAAAAGATCGTAGTAATTTTGAAGGAGGACTTCAATATTATGGATGAGGTATGATCCTGGAGAAAGGATTTGCAGACTCTACAAGCCATAAAGGGCCAAATATATCAAGTTTTGATTGATGTATATACTAGAGAAGAGTTGGATTTGATCAATGATTGGATAGAGAAAATAGCAGATAGCAATAAAGTAATGGAGACATTACATGAGGAGATCCATCGGCTCAAGGACCAAGCCCAAGAGTGAATTTTGGAAGCAGAAAGACACTATAGTGATGCATGCTTGGATATTTTTGAAGATGAGGAATGAGAGAAATTTTTACCTAAACAGATAGTAGTGGAAATTTTAAGAATATTTTTGTAGAGGTTGCTGATGATTAAGACATTTGACAAGTCTTCAAGACAGAAGAAGCCCTGTTAGAGTTGGACACCAAACTCAAAGATTTTGCAGAGACTCAAATTGAGGTGGATAACTACAAACAAAAGGTAAAGGAAAAGTATGAGGCTTTAGATATTTTTAATGTGTATACGAATATTGAGATTATAGATAAATTTAGGGGAAAACATCCAAACATAGCTTTGGGATGAAGAAGAACAAAACCCAGATGCCAGAATTTCAATTTTAACACTCAATAATTTTTTAAGATTTTGACCCTATTGACGTCTGCAACTCTGTAGGTCTATAGCTCCACAATTTAGAGGTGTGCTAATAGATGACTACTTGTTCCAAAAAAAGTGCCTTCCATGCATTGAGAATGCATTCTAATAACAGTTTAACTTTGACACACACCTAGTAAAGGACTAGCTTCTATTTTTGGCACCTCCAGACACTCTTACTTTGACTAAAGGCTTCCTCCCACTTTCTCTCTCGTGCTTTCTCTATTTTTTACATGTAGAAGGCTCATGTATCCAATTAATGAATAAAATATAGATGAAGTCCCTCTAAGCACTAGATTAATTGTTAGTCTATATATATTTAGTTTATTTAATGTTTTAAAAGCATTTTATTGTATGAAGATATCTCTCACTCTCAAAACAAATTGAGAAGACAATTTCTTATAAATAACCAATTGTAAAATGTAAAAAGGTCCATCCTTATTATGCAATAAAATTATTCTTTTGGTGCTCTCATTTGGAGTGTAGTCATTCTTTCCTAAATGTGTCATTGTTTTGTGAATTTTGTTCATGATATTGTAATTGAGCCAAAGGTTTATTGCATTGTTTCTTGTTGTGCAATCTGTTAGTTCTAGTGTTTGCTACAAGTTTATGAATTTTGTTGCTGTAATTAGCTTAAGAAGAGATCATCAAATTGTGTCTGCACAACCTTTTGTCTCTCATGAGCATACTTTCTGTGGCCTTGCGATTTGATGAAAGGTGAAATATCATACGATTGTTAAAGTTTTTCACCGACAATTGTATCAGTGGATTCTAGGAAGCGTTGGTCCTATTTTCATTGGTTTCCTACAAATTTCTTTGAAATTTTTATTCACAGCATGCTGTTTTCTATAGCTTATGTCCATTTAGGATTTTAATTCAAGTTATTTCAATTTCATGTTATTTGTTTTTAGCTTCATTATTTGCTTTGCTAACACCTTGTTAGAATAGAAAATCATTTTAGTTGCATTGTTAGAATTGCATTCATTGAAAAAAATAGAAAATACAAAAAATATTGTTCTTTGTGTGTGATTTTGAGACATCAAATAGATTTACTTCATTTTGAGATCATGGTAGAACCAACAAAGGCCTCCTCATGAACAATCACATTTATCTTCAACTGAGTAGAATTTGGTATGTCACAAGACAAATTCTAAACCTTGGAGTTGATCCCAAAAGGATTAGCTTTTCAAGAGAGGAATTGTGCAATGAATTCCTTCCATTGACCTCATGAAAAATGACCACCCAACAGAAGTGGTGCTAGAAGGAGGGCCCCTTTTGACTCTCAAAAAGGAAAATTTTTTGTTAAAGTTTCAAAATTTTGCACTTCTACAATAATCTATGCTTCACAAAGTTTAGAAAAAAATTTCCTGAGTTTTTGACAAATTTAGGTCTATAGCTCAGCAACTCCGTAGGTACGCAAGTTTGTAGTTACGTAGGTCCATAGATCTATAGCTTTGCAGGTGCACAAAACTCTATGGTGTACACAATTTTGAGTAGTGAGAAAGTGTACTTTTGTAGAGAGGTGCACTTTTTCTAGAATTAATGCAAGCTCGAGGATATTGATCCAAAATCCCCATTTTAGTGAGCATTAAGGTCTACAACAAGTGCACACAAGTTTCTTGAACTTACCCACTTCTATAAACCACATAGTGACAAGGGACAAGGGAACATCCCAAGTTCAACCACTTCCATTTGAACTTTCATTGTCTTCTTCAACTCCACCTCCACTCCAACCACCTAGTGGACCACCACATATTCTGATAGCTACTCCTCAAAAACCATTGTTAGGTCCACTAAACCATCGAATGGCCTTTTTCAAAAATGCCATAGTTTCACCAATAAACTTGAGAGGTGCACTCCATGACCTTCCCAAGAATCCTAACAAGTTTTACTCAAGATTCATCTATGGTGAGACTAGAATTGCCAAAGATCATGTCAAGGTATTCAAGGAAATTTGCAATTGCAAACAAGTTGCTAATGAGGATGTGGTTCTTCATTTATTTCCCTACTCCTTGGGATAAATTTCCTTCAATTGGTACATCAATTTGCCACCTAGATGCATTGGAGATTAGGATACATTCAAATTTTTTTTCTTGGAGCAATTCAAAACATTCATCAATCTAGCTGTGATACATCAACAATTCATATCAATCAAAAGGGACCTAGCTGAGACAGTTTCATACTTCAACCATCACTTTCGTATGGCCTACTGCAAGTTGGAAATGCCATACACCATACCGGTTAAAGCTGCTATTCAGATTTATTTGAATGCTATGGACCCTCTTACTGTGATCTTTCTGAGAAGACTTCCTACAACAAATATTGACACATTGGATAAACTCTTTGTAGAAGTGATCATGTTCATGAAGCAAGCTAGTCCTAATGGAGGAGTAATGATGCTTCTAGCACAAGCAGTCCCTACATTACCAACATACCCCATGGGAGCACCCACAATGCCTAGCCAATTCATGCCTATGAACCTAGTTCCATTATAGCAGACACCCACTCCAAAAACTCAAGTGACAACATATCCTAGGGATGAGCCTCCAAAAATAGCTTTCTTTGAATAGAAGGCCACAGTTCTTATGGAAACAAATAATAACATTATTTTAGAAGTTGGTCAAATGAAGAAGACTATGTCACAAATGAATAATGAATTGACACGTCTTAGATTTTCACAAGGACAAAATAAAAACTTCCAAAGAAACATTGATGGCCCTTACAACAATAATTTTGGTTAGAATTACAACAGGAACTTTAACGAGAATAGTAACAATGACAATGGAGGAAACAATGGAGGAAACAACTACAATCCTCCTGATCGCAATAATGGCTTTCAAAGATAGAATCGACAATGGAACACTCAACCAAATAATGGAAGCATTCTCCTAATAACAACAACAAAAATGTTCAATATGCTGATGTCAATTAGTATGATGATAGCCAAATACACTTAACAATGGTGGTTCTTATTATAATGGTAATCAGGAGATGAATCAAAATTCATAGGTAAATGACAATCCCCCTCCTATACAATTCAATGCTATGCTATTAGAATCCTATGATTTTGCATAGAATACATATGTGGAACAACTAGTAGGTGAGGAATTCTCATTCCCATTTAGTCAAGAACCTAATATTTAGCATGATGAGATGTTTGCTTATCGCAATGACAATTAGAACAGATATAATCTCAGAAATAGAAAAGACCCCTTAAAGGATGGGATTCCTCTAGGTTTACAACCAACTCCACCTAATCCAAGAGCAAGTAATAATCTGCCAATGGTAAGACTAGTGCAAGGAGGACAATAGAATTAGAATCAAGTAAATGTACCAATGATATTGAAGAATCTTGCTTGGTCCACCAAAAAGTACAATGCGTAGAAGATTTGAAAAGAATTAAAGCCAATATGTCATTGTTTGACATGTTGTAGAATTATCCACAACAACAAGAAGCTCTTATGAAGACCTTGGATCACACAAAGGTCTCCCACAATATGAATGCTATCCCTCAAAAGATAGTATCTCAACAAGTGAATGCTGTAGAAGCGATGCCTACTATGTTCAAAGACAAATTTGAGGTACCCCCATTTTTTCTTAGCATCATGATATATGGGAAGAATATTCACAATTTCCTCATTGATTTAGGTGCTTCATGTAACGTAATTCCATTATCAATAGCTCAAAGGCTAGGAGTGAGTCTTCAACCCTCTAATTGGGTGGTGATATAGTTGGATAAAATAGAGGTAAAAGTCATTGGAGTATTGAAAGATGTGTGGATACAATTAATAGTTAACCCTTGGATTCAAGATCTTATTGACATACATGTGGTTGATATCATTGAAACATATGGGTTACTCCTAAGAAAAGAATGGATGAAATGTCTGAGAGGATGATTTTCTATAGACTTCACTCAATTGTGGTTGCCATGGAAAGGATTGCACAATCAAATCAAGATAGACGCTAAGCCCAAATTAAAAACAATGATCATAGATTACAATGTCATAAATGAGATAGCATTCTTACAATTAGATTTGGGTTCATACAAAGTGATGGTATTAGATATGGTTCCAAACAATACACCTCAAGATCAAAAAGAAGAACCTAAGCTACCAGTACCCAAAAGTGAAATCGTGACATAGTTCATAGATAGTATGGTGACCAATTTACCATGTGTAGGAGAAGAATCTAATCCTAGCATCCTCCTCCTTCTAGGATTTTGTCGGTTACACAAAGTTAGTCACTCTGAGTTTGAATGTTCATCATGTCAAGAAGTAGTTGCAAACGTACTAACACAAATAATGGAAAACAAGAATAAAAACACCTCAATAGATGAACTCACTAAAAGCCAAAATTTAGTGAACTCATCTAACCTTGTTGAAAATATTGAAGAGAAAATTGAAGATTTAAATGTGTCATATAGTGATACCTCTTCAAATGGTGGAGGTTTGTCTTCTCCTCCTTCAAGGATGATTAAAATACAAAGAAGAAGATGATATGTGAAAGGTGAAGGATGGACTTTAGTAGTCATTCATCCTGAACCTAAAGTTGAGGAAATCAAAGAACTAATAGGGGAGATTCAAGAAAAACAAGAAAAACACACACTTCCTCTATCAATAGATTACAAATAGGACTCATCGAGTCCTACAAAAGGAAAGTCATAATGGGTTCCTAAGAAATAGTCATTCAAGGCTCAAGTGAAAGAGAAGTTAAGGACAAATGAGCATAAAGTTAGAAAACCCAAGGAAAATGCAATTTGGACACTCCACTTTGATAGTTCTAGGTGCAAGATGGGAGCCGGTGTAGGTATTGAATTGGTCAACCCAAAAGGTAGGTATTTTTATGCTGCACATTGGTTATAGTTTAGGTGTACTAACAATGTTGCAGAATCTAAGGCATTAATTTGAGGACTTCTCTTTGCACTGGAGAAAGGAGTTATAGCTCTTAAAATTGAAGGGGATTCCTAATTGATCATACAACAAATAAAATCCATATACTCTTGCAATGAATAAAGATAACTTGCCTATAGAAAAAGGGTATGGGATATATTGGATGACTTTGAAGCCTTAAACATCAAAGCCATTCCAAGAAGAAAGAACATGGTAGCGAATGCTCTTGCCATTTTATCAAGTGCTTTACAACCAGTTGAAAGGATCAAGTTGAAAAGTTTTTTAGTAGAATTGGTTGCTGTTCCATCCATCCTTGATAATATCACAAACTTCTAGGTCTTTCAAGATGATCAACATATATTTGAGTTTATCATTTGTAGTTGCCATTTTGAGGGACAAGAGATTGATGAAACAACAGATGACAAGCCTAAAGATGACAGGCTTCAAGATGAAGATGGGATTCTAAATTTAAAAACTAACACTATTTCAAAGGGAATGGTTGAACTTGAACGTATCTTTGGTCATGATGAATCAACACTCAATAGAAAGGTAACCCAAGAAAAGAGAACCAAAGAATGTGACTCATACAATTTGGGTACTGATGAAGAACCAAGAATGGTACAGATAAGAAAAGCATACAACTCATAAGAAAGGGAAGACATGCTCAAATTACTCACTAAGTACAAGGATATCATTTCTTGGAGCTATGAAGAATTAAAGACTTATGATCCTAAGATTATCATGCATGATATCCCATTGAAGCCTGATGCCAAACCATTCTGACAAAGAAAAAGACTGGTAAATCCTCTCATTGAACCACTGATCATGAAAGGAGTAAAGAAGCTACTAGATGTCAATATCATATTTCTTATCTACCATTCCATATGGGTGGCAAATTTGGTTCCCATGCAGAAGAAGATAGGAGAAATTTGTCTTTGTGTTGACTTTTGCAACTTGAACCTAGCATCCCAGAAAGACAATTATCCTCTACCCTTACTTGATGAGGTCCTATAAATTGTAAATGGTTCAAAAATATGTCTTTCCGAGATGAATATTTAGGATATAGTCAGGTGATGGTTGATGAAGAAGATAGGCTAAAGAAAACTTTCACAACGAAGTGGGGAACTTCTACCTACAGAAGAATTCCCTTTGGACTAATTAACATAGGAGCTACATTTCAATGAGCAATGGATGAAGCTTTCATAGGATTGATTAATAAGTGTATAGTTATCTACATGGATTATTTAACTATCTTTTCAAAAGATCAAAGTACCCGCATTGTTGATCTAAGATAGGTATTCAACAGATGTTGTAAATACAACATATCTCTCAATCCCAAGAAATGCTCATTTGGCATCACTAAAGGAAAGCTCCTAGGACATGTTATTTTTGAAGCCAGAATCTCTATTGATCCAAATAGAGTTGAATCTATTCTAAAGTTAGCACCTCCATGTAGTCAGAAGGAATTGAAGTCTTTCTTCAGAAAGATAAACTTTGTGTGAAAATTCATAAGAGGATTTGAAGAAATAGTTCATCCCCTTAATGATTTACTCAAAAAGGGGTCTAAGACAGAATGGGTTCTAGAGATAAAGAAGTCATTTGAAGATATCAAGGTTTCTGTTTCAATGACCCCAATTTTTATGAGTCCAGATTATGAGTTACCTTTCAAGATCTATTCCTTTGCTTTTGAACATTCTTGTGTAGGGATCTTGACACAAAAAAGGGAAAAGGAAGATGAGAGACCAATTACTTTTATGAGTTGTCCTTTGAAGAATGCGAAGTTGAATTATTCAAACCTTGAAAAACAATCCTTTCTATTGATCAAAGCAGTAAGGAAGTTTCATCACTACATACTGAGAAGTAAGGTGTATGCAATTGTACTTGATCTAGCAGTAAAGATTCTTTTGATGCAGAATGAACTTGGTGAAAGGAGAGGAAAATGGATGGCCATACTTCAAGAATTTGATCTTAAAAATTCAATCTATGAGATTAGTTAGAGGTCAAGGGTTTTCAAAAATGATAGCTAATAACCAAGATGGAAATGAAAAGGAATTCAATTTTGATGATGAAATGAATGAGGTTGATCAAAAGAAGATGGTTGTATCACAAGTTGACATTAATTAGGGAGTGGTGATAGATGTTTGGTATCAAGTCATTGTTTAATATCTCCTACAAGACCAATTCTCAAAGTGGATGAATAGTTCACAATGCAAGTGACTTAAGATGAAGTGTGAATCTTATATGTTGCATGACAACAAGTTGTACAAGAGAAAATATGAAGGGATTTATCTAAAGTGTTTAGGCCATGAGGAAGTGAAGGAGGACTTGGAACACTTTCATGATAAGTATGGTATGGGACATGGTTCAGCAGAAGAAACAATCCACATGATTCTAAGATTAGGTTATTTTTGGCCCTCAATATTCAAAGACACTTTCAAACATGTACGATTTTGTCATATCTTCCAAACTAGTGTCAACAAAGAAAGGAATCTGACAATGCTCTTATAGCCTATGTATGAGATACACCCTTTCACAAAGTGGGGATTAGATTTCATTGGTTTAGTTAATCCACCATCATCAATTGGACATGCATTTATTCTCATAGCTACAGATTACTGCACATGATGGATAGAAGCAAAAACATTCAAAAATTGCACTACTAAGATGGTGATAGACTTTTTAGAAGAACGCATTGTAACTAGATTTAGAATGCCATTTTCTCTTGTGTGTGATAATGGGTCTGCATTTGTATCCACATTCTTGACTCAATGGGAATTTTAAAATCAAGTCATTATCAAGTTCTCTTCAAATTATTACCTGCAAGGAAATGGGGTACATCAGAATCTACAAACAAGAACTTGATCATAGTGATAAGATGATTGTTGAAAGAGAATCCTAGGGATTGGCATACACAACTGAAATACACCTTATGGATAGATTGAGTGAGAGTAAAAATTGCTTTGGGGACTTCTCCATATTTGCTTGTTTATAGATATGAACCAATGTTCCCACTTAATCTCAGAATTTTGATTTTGAAATTCATGAGTGGGTATGTTGAAGATGTTGATAGAGTACAAATTAGATTGATGAATCTCTTAGAAATGGACAAGAAAGTAGAAATGGACAAGAAATAGATAGCTACATTGGAGCATATGACTAAACATCAAGCTGTTGTGAAAATATGGTTTGAAAAAAGGGCCATGATCAAATCATTCAAGATTTTTGACCTTGTTCTACTTTGGGATAAGGCAAAAGAAAAGCTGGGCAGCCATACTAAGTTTCAACGCTTATGGACAAGCCCTTATCAAATCACAAAATCTCTGGGAGAAAAAACTTTTAGGCTTAGTTCCTTACATGGGGAATTTTTTCCCTTGCCCATAAATGGGAAATTTTTGAAGCATTATTTTGAAGCCTAAAAGACAAAAACAAAAATAAAATTAGTTAGATTTTCTTCCTGCATTTAGCTTAGAATTTTATTTCTGCAAGTGTGTTTACTTTTGTGTGTGTGTTTTCTTTTAGATGTGTTTTTCTTTCAAAGTTGTGTCAGTCTTGGGGGGAAGGTGTACTTGAGATTTTCTTGAGATTCCACTAACTACTCATTGGTTTTGATTTCAGGAGGAGATATTTCTTTGTCAAAATATTTCGATGACTGTGTGTCTTATACCAACTGAGTAACAAACATTTCTTGTGGAGATAGGGGATTTTCAGTCTAGAAATAAAAAGCCTTGACCATCAAGTTCTTAACACTTTGCTAATTTTTAAAATTTGATTGTTTTAGGTGTTGTTTAATTGAGGTTGAAGATGATGAGAGATGATCTAAACTCTAACTAGTTCAAACAGGAGGGGTCTCCTCAAAAGGTTGCCAACATCATTGTTTGGTGTGAGAGTTTTGAAAAAGTTTTAAAAGAGGAATGCAAGAGATGTTCACAAGAGATCGAGTCCAAGAAATGACATTGATGTCTTGACTACACAGTCTAAGCATAGTCAAGATACCAAAAAAAAAAGAGAAGAAAAAAAGAGAGAGAAAATACAGTGTTAAGTCTGAAAGATTCTAAAGATCTAAAATGGCAAAAGATATGTTCTCAAAACAAAGTATCTTGTATTCAAAGTATTATTTCATCAAAGGTAATGTTTTGAATGATATGGAGTAGTTATCCAAAAATCTAGAAATTAAACGAACATGGCATCCCACCAAGAGCCCTTGAATTGATTCTCTCATCTGGTCAAGTAATTGATTGATAAAGAGCCTTCATGGAGATTTTGAATGAATGAGCTAGGAGGAGTGCAAGATTGTTTTGAGTTATCAGAAAACTTTGATTGACTGCATCCTAACACGTTAAAGGGAATAAATACACAATGCACAAACTGAGTTTGAAAGTTTCAAATTCTAAAATTTTGATAGTAAAATCATCTAAAAGATGCTCAAGATGTTCACAGTTTGGTTGGTGTTTGACACACATTGGAAGAATTTTTTCTAATGAAGAAATGCCTTGGTCATTTCTTCCTTTTTTTAGGGCTATTTTTTGTGGTATCCACAACACACTCCCCATTCCTCACTAGGAATGGGGACCCCTTACTTTTTTGGACTCTCAAACTCACAGTTTGAGAGTCAGGAGAAGAAAATTTTGTTGGAGTTAGAATTTTAGGGTCAAAAATTGAAAAATCACAAAAACATTAGAAAATAATAAAAACGCAAAAACACATTAAAAAGAAAAACCAAGTGCATGATCACACACAGGCCTAGTGTAGAGGGGAGGGTTATAAAACTCTCACCCTAGCCAAACAACCACCATGTTTTTGTTTTTGTTTTGAAGGGTTTTGATGACTAAATGAGCTAATGCATAAAAATTCACTTGCGCGGTGGTGTGACCGACACCTTAAACTCATGTGCACCCATGGTGGCAACTTTTCCTGTGCGGTGGCACAACTTGTACCCTAATCTTTCATGTGCCCATGGTGGCAACTTTTCCCAAGTGGTGGCATGTCCTACACCCTTAAATTTCATGTGCCTATAGTGGCAACTTTTCCCTTGCAAAAGTGCGGCCTGCACCTTCAAATTTCATGTGCCCTTGGTGGCAATTATGCCTGTGTGGTGGCACAGTTTGTGCCCGCGATGGCAACTTTGCCTATGTTGTGACATGGCTTGCACCCTAATCTTTCATGTGCCCATTGTGGAAACTTTGCCTATGTGGCAGTGTGACTAGTGCCCTCAAATTTCACGTGCTTGTGGTGGCAACTTTGCCTGCATGGCAGTGCAGCTTGTGCCCTCAAATTTCATGCACCCAACGTGGCAACTTTTCATACATGGTGGCATAGTTTGCACCCTCAAATTTCATGTGCCCATAGAGGAAAGTTTTCCTACACAAGGGTGTGGCCTAGGCCCTCAAATTTTATGCACCCATGGTGGAAACTTTGTCCATGCGATAGCACTTTAAACTCTCATGCACACGGTGTGCCTAGCATAACAAGTGTCATGGTGCTAACACAACCTACACCCATGCTTACGTGGCATCACTTATGGCTGCGTGACACCCCTATACGCACGTCCTTTTTATTTATTTATTTATTTATTTTTAAAATGTTAAAAAAACAAAAAATTTCAAAAAATCAAAAAAAAAAAAAAAGGGATAAAAAAATAAAATAATAAAAATAAATGAAAATAAATAAAATGTCTAAACGAGGGTGTATTTTTTCTTTTCTTTATTTTAATTAATAGTTTTTATGTTTTAGGACTAATAATTTTTTTTCTCATAATGTGCAGATTTTTAAATGGCATCCACATTTAGAGTAGGACCCAAACTTGTCATGTTCAAGTTCCAAGGTGTACCTTCAAAGTCAAGATTCTACGATGATTATGCTAAGATCTGAGATACCAACCTAGGACACACGAATTTAGGGAAATTCTTGAAAATTTGCAACAAGCCAACAAAGAGGTCAACTTTGGTGTCCACATTGATCAATTTTAGGTTAGTGAATGTAGCATCACATCCTGTATCAGTACAATCAATGAAACTAGTCATGGCCTTGTCACAACACTTTGTGCCTGATGAGAGGGTGGTCAAGAGCGTCATAGGGGAAGTGGTATTGGATCTGCGACATGACAACATTGAGAGGGTCTTCCATCTCTCGAGAGTGGATTAGTTCAACAAATTGTCATATGAAGTAGCTGAGAGATGGTATAGGGAGCATCAGTAGAATGCCATTGACATATACAATCCTCGTACCTCATTGAGAAGCCTCTTCGAGGGAAGATAATAGGAAATGTAGATATGACTCAGGGATACATGAAAGAAGACATTGGATAATCTATTATTCTCTTGAGTAGAGTCATGGGCTTACTTGCAACTAGCCACCTCAGCACCTTCATGTTCAACTTTATTAAGACCATCAGACAAGCAAGATACCATTGGACTGGGCCACCACACTAAGTGAAAACTTGTGTGAGAAACTAAGGACACTAAAGGACAAGAAGAAGTATTACATGAATTCTTACCTTGTGTACCTACTTGTAGTGAGGGTGACAAACTATCCCAATTTGTATAGGAGAGGCAGTATGCAAGACCCCAATGCCTGGCCATACATAGTTTATCCTTAGTTGGTGAAGAAGAAGCTCTTAGCATAGAGCAAAGAATATAGAATTGTGAATGATGCATTCATCTTTGTGATCATTTGATTCATTGAGGGTGATTATGGAAAGAGGTTATCCGACAAAGGCAAAGCACAGATCATAGCTCTTAGAGCCTACTTCATCTAGTTCAAAACATTCACCTATTTGTGGGTAGCTAGTCCATCCATCAATCCTAAGAAGCTCCTGAGGTACCTAAGTGACAAACTAGTACTGCTAGAGATCTCCTAGCAAATTGAGTCATCCTATGAGAAGATAAAGAGACAATGGAGACCCTGCTAGGAATAGCCATTGATCATAGGACCATATTAGGTGAAGAGGAAACAAGACATTCTATCTTTTGAATGGGACTGGGAGAACTATCCCCTTGAAGAATACAACTCTCCCCAGCCATATTTTGACAATATTAGGAAAGTGGAGAGTCTAGCAGGAAAAGACTTCCATCATGAGGATGCTATTGAAGATTAGTGGATGAATGCCACAAATGACTACAATGTTCATATTAGGGACTATTGTAGGATAACTTTGTATCTTGCAGAGAAGGATCTCCAGTTGAATATCCTAGAGGAGATAAAGTAACATGATTTGAATGAGTTACTAGCCCCCCTATTCAACATGGATAAAATTGGTGAAAAACATATTCTGAATGTAGAGATTGACAGGGAAGAAAGGGATGACATTAATCATCGAGCAAGATATGTCATTAGAATGACAAAGGATTTGATCAAGAAACCTTTTCCACTTGATCCAATTCGTGATACAATGATCTTCCATACACATGCTCGCCCAGAAAGGGGTAAAGGAAGGAAAGTCACAATTCCTACCTTTGCACTCCAATCTCCTATTAGGCCAGAGATAGTCTACTAGCTTGATCACCCAGTGGGATATAATCACCCTCCTTAAAGGAAAGGAAAGAACAAAAGAAATAGGACCTCTCCTTAGAGGATTTAGATAGAACAAGCACCTCCCCAACAGTAGGAATAGAGTCCATAAGGGTCTCAAGATACTGGAGCTACCCAAGTCTAGGATGAATCGCAATTGCCCCCCGTTGTGTCTAGCCAACCAGAAGAGGGAGAGATTCCACAAGTCTCTATTCCTCCTACTTAGAATGAGCCAGCTTCTCCTTCTACCTCCAAGAAATAGAAGAAAAGAATTAACATTTAGATGAAGAAATAGTAAAGGATCTATAGAAGATTAGTGTCGAATCCCTCTATTTCCAAAAGTATTCTAGAGGGAGATGAAGAAGAAGAAGAAACATAATCAGAGGAGGAAAAAGTGCCCCAATAGGGAAGAACTTAGCTAGCAAGAGCCACATAATTACAAAGAAGAAGGAGTACCATGGGTACCCCCCCATCCACTCAAGTAGAACCATTAGAGCTCTCTTCTTCAGAAGATGAATATAGAAGTGGGTAGATGAGCAGAGTGAAGAGAGTGATGGTGTTTTCTCAATGTTAGATTTTGATTTCATGCCCATAGGTACAGAGTTGATCAGGGATAAGATTAGGGACACCCCTACAGGTGAACCTCAATAGGAAGACTAGACATAGATGCCACTAGATACACAGGGTCCTGATCTCACTCCTCCATCTCCACCACAAATTATAATGGTAGCTAAGGGTTCAGTAACTCCTCCACCTCCTAGTTCGGAAGAGGAGTAGGTTCAGAAGGAACTATCATTAGAAGAGCAACTAGAACAAAAGGCTATCAATGAAGTGTCAAAGGAAGGACAAATGGTAGAATATGCACAACAACCTTCCCAAGATGTTGAAGAGAAAGTTACAAAATCTATGGATATTGAAGCTACACAAGTTGAGTCCTCGCAATAGGAGATGACTCCAACCAAGAGTGATAAAAAGAAGGAGGTAGTTGAACACACCCCTTCATCATCAAGAGCTAGATCTATAGGAAAACATATCTTGAGATGGTTCTGAAAGAAGATAATGAGAAGTGCTAAGCCTCATTTCTGTACATTAGAGGATGAAATTTGTGATATTGTAGAGATTTTAAACAAACTTGAGTCTCCACCACATGAGGCAATACCATTAGCATTTGTCACCACCATGCAAAACTAGGATTTATTTGCACAAGTAGCTCTCCCCCCTAATGATACACATGTAGAAGGTGTTAACTTCAAAGATTATGAGATGAAGGATGTTATGTTCGGAAGGCCTACATAGGATTTAGCCTAAGAAATGATGGCCATGGGAGTCAAAGAGGTCCTTAGGCACATGAAGGAAGATACGATTGAACTTCAAACACTTCGAAGGCAAGCTGATATCCTAAAGGGATATCTAGTTGAAGTTGTTGGTCCTCTTGATCCTAAACACCCTAAGCATACTTTGAACACTATACTTAGAGAAGGTGGAGGTGTACAGTTAGACCCATTTTTGAGTGCTTGTCAGGAATGGCAAGGAATTTTTGAGGAGAAAGGTGTCACCATCATCACAGGGAATATGAAATTAATGCATGCTACACAGGAGAACATGAACAAGATCATAGCAATTCTAAAGCATGACTTTAGTATTATGGATAAGATATGAGCCTGGAGTAAGGATTTGCAGACTCTACAAGCCATAAAGTGAAAAAGCTACCAGGTTTTGATTGATGTATATACCTAAGAAGAATTGGGTTTTATCGATGAATGGATAGAGAAAATGGAAAATAGCAATAAAGTAATGGAGACATTACATGAGGAGATCCATCAACTCAAGTACCAAGCCTGAGAGCAAATTTTGGTAGTAGAAAGACACTATAGTGATGCATGCTTGGATATTTTTGAAGATAAGGAATAGGATAAATTGTTACCTATAGAGATAGTATTAAAAAATTTCTAGAATATTTTTGTAGAGGTTGCTGATGATGAAGACATTCAACAAGCCTTTAGGTTGGAAGAAGCCTTGTTAGAGTTGGACACCAAACTCAACAATTTTGTAGAGACTCGAATTGAGGTGGATAACTATAGATAGAAGGTTAAGGAAAAGTATGAGGCTTTAAATCTTCCAGATGTGGCTAAGATTACTAAGATGATAGAGCAATTCAAGGGCAAACATCCAAACATAGCTATGGGATTTACAACAAAACCCAGATGCTAGAATTTCAATTTTGACACTTACTAAAATTTTCAGATTTTGACCTTGTCAAGGTCCGCAGCTCCACAATTTAGGGATGCATTGACAGTTAACTACTTGTTCCAAAAATAGCACCTTCCATGCATTAGGAACACATTTTGTGGATAGTTTAACTTTGACACACACCTAGTAAAGTACCAACTTCTATTTTTGGAACCTCCAGACACTCCTACTTTGATAAAGGCTTCCTCCTACTTTCTCTCTCATGCTTTCTCTATTTTTGACATGTAAAGGGCTCATGTATCCAATTAATGAATAAAATATGGATGGAGTCCCTCTAAGAACTAGATTAATTGTTAGTCTGTATATATTTAGTTTGTTTAATATTTTAAAAGTATTTTATTGCATGAAGATATCTCTCACTCTCAATGCAAATTAAGGAGACAATTTCCTATAAATATCCCATTGTAAAATGTAAAAAGGGCCACTATTATTATGCAATAAAATTATGCTTTTGGTGCTCACATTTGGAGTGTAGTCATTCTTTCCTGAATGTGTCATTGTTTTGTGGATTCTATTCATGAGATTGTGATTGAGCCAAAGGTTTATTGCATTGTTTTTGGTTGTGTGATCTTTTAGTTCTAGTGTTTGCTATAGGTTTACAAATTTTGCTGACATAATGAGCTTGAGAAGAGATCATCAAATTGTGTCTACATAGACTTTTTTCTCACATGAGTGCACTTTTCATGGCCTTGTGATTTGATGAAAGGTGAAATATCATATGATTGTTAAAGTTCTCACCGATGATTGCACCGATGGATTCTAGGAAGCACTGCTCCTCTTTTCATTGGTTTCCTACTGATTTCTTTGAAAGTTTAACTCGCAGTATGTTGTTTTCTATAGCTTATGTCTGTTTAGGATTTTAATTTCAAGTTATTTCAATTTCATGTTATTTTCTTTTAGTTTCATTATTTTCTTTGCTAACCCCTTGTTACCCCTTGTTAGAATAGGAACTCATTTTAGTTGCATTGTTAGAATTGCATTCATTGAAAATAATAGAAAATACAAAAAATATTGTTCATTGTGTGTGATTTTGAGATAGCAAATAGATTTACTTCAATCTGAGATCATAGTAGAACTAGAAAAGGCCTCCTCGTGAACAATCACATTTATCTTCAACTGAGCGGATTTTAGCATGTCATAGGACAAATAATGAACCTTAGAGTTGATCCCAAAAGGATTAGCTTTTCAATAAAGGAATTGCATAATGGATTCCTACCATTGACCTTGTGTAAAATGATCGCCCAAAAAGTAGACTAAATTCCTTCTTCATGCTCACATATAGCCTTAAATCCTTATAATGTCTTAATTATGGTTCTCAAATATCATTTCCACACTTCTCCAAAGTGCATAATTTTTTGTGTTACCATTTTAGGGTCTGATGGGATTTCAGGTGTATAATCCTTTAGTTTCCTAATGTATTGAATTTTTTAAATTGTAAAAGGGTCTCTCAACTACTACTATGTTAGGATAAACCACGGACAGAAATAAAAAACTACATGCAAATATAACCAATAACAGAAAATAATAGAACACACAGAAATGAACACAAGGCACCAAGATTTAACGTGGTTCACCCAATCCCTGGGCTACGTCCACCAAACAGCAAGTCCGATCTTATTACAATCCAGTGATTACAACCTGATTACAATCCGTAATCCCTTACAGCTCAATACCGCCGCAAGAACCAATTTCATATCACCACATATCAAAAATACCCAACCCTAAGCCCTTTTTATACAAGTATTAAACCGCTTTAGGGTTATAACATGTCGGCCATATGTCGGCTACCATGTCGATGTCGGCTACTTCCAAATTTTTTTTTTTTCGGGGCGATGCCCCGAACCCCACTATTTATGAAGTATGTACAGTACTTTCCTGATCAGTCACCACAATCTAACAATCTCCCACTTGGGGACTGATCAGGCTCCACACTAAACAACAATCTCCCACTTGGAGACTGATCCTGTAGCAATACAACTACCGCATGGGGCTCCCACTGGATCAAACCACCCTGGACTCTGCTGTTCTTTTATTCACATTTAGTCTAAAAGACCAACTGAAGCTGAAGAGGAGTTCAGCTTCTCCCTTGTGACAACCTTTGTCAACATATCTGCTGGATTTTCATTGGTATGTATCTTCTCCAGCTTTAACTGTCCATCCTCCAAAACTGACCGAATGAAATGGTACCGCAACTGTATGTGTTTGGTCTTAGAATGCAGAGCTGAATTCTTAGCAAGATGAATGGCACTCTGACTATCTGTGAACAAAAAATTATCCTTCTGAGGATGTCCCAATTCTTCCAAGAAGAACTGAAGCCATATCATCTCTTTGGCGGCCTCTGTAGCAGCAACATACTCTGCCTCTGTAGTGGAGAGAGCATTAATCTTCTGTAGCCTAGAAACCCAGCTCACGGCTGCCCCACCAACAGTAAAGACATAACCTGTAGTACTCCGCCTGGTATCAATATCCCCAGCCAAATCTGAGTCAACATAGCCCTGTAAATCAGTAGTAGAGCCCCCAAAGTGTAAACACTTATTGGATGTTCCTCTCAAATATCTGAGAATCCACTTGACAGCATTCCAATGCTCAAAACCTGGATGTCTCATATACCTGCTAACGACTCCCACTGCATGTGCAATATCTAGCCTAGTGCATACCATAGCATACATCAAACTTCCTATAGCTGAAGCATAGGGTACCTTGGACATCTTATCCTCCTCTTCCTGTGTCTTGGGACACAACTCCTTAGTCAATTTCAAATGACCAGGTAAAGGTGTGCTGACAGCTTTAGCATTCTCCATAGAGAAATGTTGCAACACCTTCTCAACATAATCAGCTTGAGATAGCGTCAATGTTCTATTCTTCCTATCTCTGCAAATCTTCATACCAAGGATTTATTTTGCTGCCCCCAAATCCTTCATAGCAAATGCATGTGCTAATTGGCGTTTCAGCCCCTTAATATGATCCATGTTAGACCCAGCTATAAGCATATCATCAACATATAAACATAAAATAATGTAGCTATCATCATCCAACCTCTTAAAATAAACACAGTAATCTGAATGACACCTATTATATCCATGCTCATGCATAAAACTGTCAAATTTTAGATACCATTGCCGAGGTGCTTGCTTCAGGCCATATAAACTTTTCTTCAATTTGCACACTAAGTTCTCCTTACCTTTGACCTCAAAACCCTGTGGCTGAGCCATATATATTTCTTCATCCAAATCACCATGAAGAAAGGCTGTTTTAACATCCATCTGCTCTAAATGCAAATCTTCAGTAGCCACAAGACTTAAAACAGTACGAATAGAAGTCATTTTAACAACAGGAGAAAATATTTCATCAAAATCAATTCCTTTTTTCTATGCAAATCCTTTTACAACTAACCTGGCCTTAAATCTTTTCTTACCTCCTTGCTCTTCTTTCAACCTGTAAACCCATTTATTCTGTAAAACCTTTTTACCTGTAGGCAACTTGCACAAATCCCATGTCTTATTTTTCAGCAAAGAGTCCATTTCATCTTTCATTGCAGACTCCCACTGAATCTTAGTATCCACCTGCACAGCTTCATCATAACTTTCAGGTTCACCAGCATCAGTAAGTAAAATAGAATACAAAGAGGGAGAAAACCTTTGTGGAGGTCTAATTGGCCTTGTTGACCGTCTAAAATTCACTGGTGTATGTGGTATTTGTTGTTGCGGTTGTTGCACATCATGAGGAATGGCTGGAACATCAGCTTTTGGAGTATCATCCAGCACTACATAATCATCTTCTTTCTTCTCATGTTGCTGCAACAGATCTTTGTACAACACTTTTTCATTGAATATGACATCCCGACTTCTTATAATTTTATGATTTTCAAAATCCCAAAGCCTATAACCAAATTCATTAATGCCATATCCAACAAAGACACATTTCTTTGATTTAGCTTCTAGCTTGGTTCTATTTTCAGAGTCTATATGAGCAAAAGCTTCACAACCGAAGGTCTTGAGAAAAGAATAACTCACCTTCTTGCCAGTCCATGCTTCCTCTGGAATACCACAGCCCAAAGGAGTAGAGGGACCTCTATTAATCAAATATACTGCAGTATTGACAGCCTCCACCCACATGTGTAAGGGCAACCCAGCATGCAACCTCATGCTCCTTGCGCGCTCCATTATAGTCCTGTTCATGCGCTCAGCCACTCCATTTTCCTGTGGAGTCCTTGGAACAGTTTTTTGTCTACGAATACCATTAGTGGAGCAATAATCTTCAAATTCATGACTGCAATACTCACCACCATTATCAGATCTGAGACATTTTAATTTCTTACCAGTCTCATTTTCAACCAAGCATTTCCATTTCTTAAAAGTTTGAAATACATCAGATTTCTGTTTAAGGAAATAAACCCATACTTTTCTAGTTGCGTCATCAATAAATGTAACATAATAATGAGAGCCACCAAGGGAAGATACCTGAGCCGGTCCCCATACATCTGTATGCACAAGTTCTAATTTCTCCTTTTTGTTTTCCTTCCCTGTCTTTACAAAACTCACTCTCTTTTGTTTTCCATACACACAACTTTCACAGAAATCCATATTCACACATTTTAGATCTGGTAAAACTTTCCTTGAATGAAGTACTTTCATACCTTTCTCACTCATGTGCCCAAGTCTATTGTGCCACAGCGCTGTATCAGAATCCATAGCAGCTATTTGTTCTCCCTGCTCATCTGCAGTAATTGTTCCTGAATATTCATTTTTCTCTGAAACAATCAAAGTAGAAGGAACAATATGACCTGTACAGAGATATAAGGTGCCTACTTTCATACCTTTTGCTACTACAAGGGAACCTTTTGAAACCTTCCAATTTTTATCATTAAAAGTAACTACACAACCCTCATCATCGAGTTGCGCTACTGAAATTAAATTTCTACTTAGTTTTGGAACATGTCTTACCTCATGTAGTAGCCAATGATTCCCATTCTGCAACTTAATCTTAATTTTTCCCTTTCCAACAATCTGACAGGGTTCATTATCCCCCAAATAAACAAGCCCAAAATCCCGTTGGACATAATCAATGAAATAACCTCTATGAGGTGTAGCATGAAAAGAAGCACCAGAATCTAAAACCCATGAATCATCAACACTCTCTAAAGACAGAAGCAAAGCATCCTCTTCGGATTTGTTACTTACCACATTTGCCTCTTTGTCTCCATCTGATTTATCTCCTTCATTTTTCTTTCGAGTCCAGCAATCTTTCTTTTTGTGCCCTGGTTTCCCATAGTACCAGCAATCATTTGGTCCTCTCGATTGAGACCTCCTCCCCTTTGACTTTCCTCTTGATTTCCCACGATTTCCAGAGTTACTTCCTCTTTCAGTCGTTCTGCCCCTGCTTTGTGCATTTAAAGCACTTCCTGATGTAGATCCACCTGAGGATTTTCTACGAGTTTCCTCACTTAAAATAACACCGATCACATCATCATATTTTAGGGTACTAGATCCAGGAACAAAATTACTCACCGCCATTACCAAGCCATTCCAACTTTCAGGCAAAGAACACAAAATCAAGAGAGCCCTAATTTCTTCATCAAAATTGATACCCACAGAAGATAATTGACTAGTAATAGTATTAAACTCATTTAAATGATCTGCAACAGATCCACCTTCTGCCATTTTCATATTAAATAAACGCTTCATGAGAAATACCTTATTTGAAGCGGAGGGCTTTTCATACAGTGTCGCTAGGGTTTTCATCAAATCTTCTGTCATCTTTGCTTTTGTAATATTAAATGCCACCGATGGTGCCAAGCATAACCGAATGCTTCCAAGTGCCTTTCTGTCCAAAAGATCCCATTCAGCCTCTGACATAGTTCCCTGATTCTTGGCTTTTCCTTCCAACGGCTTCCACAAATCCTTCTGATATAAATAGTCTTCCATTTGCATCTTCCATAACTGGAAGTTCTGCCCATTAAACCTATCAACCCTCAGCTTACCATCATCTACCATTGCTCCCACTCAACCGTGAGACTCCCACTTAACCGTGAGACTTTCCTGCAGAGGATAACTGAGAAACAACTAGGCTCTGATACCACTTGTTAGGATAAACCACGGACAGAAATAAAAAACTACATGCAAATATAACCAATAACAGAAAATAATAGAATACACAGAAATGAACACAAGGCACCAAGATTTAACGTGGTTCACCCAATCCCTGGGCTACGTCCACCAAACAGCAAGTTCGATCTTATTACAATCCAGTGATTACAACCTGATTACAATCCGTAATCCCTTACAGCTCAATACCGCCGCAAGAACCAATTTCGTATCACCACATATCAAAAATACCCAACCCTAAGCCCTTTTTATACAAGTATTAAACCGCTTTAGGGTTATAACATGTCGGCCATATGTCGGCTACCATGTCGATGTCGGCTACTTCCAAAATTTATGAAGTATGTACAGTACTTTCCTGATCAGTCACCACAATCTAACATACTACTGATTTCAAATTTTTCTTAGATGTGTCATTTGTCTTCTTTATCCATACTTGAGTTTTTGTAGGTTTCTTTCCTTTGACAAATATTTCATTGAAGTTTTCTATTTGTTCTTTCATTTTTTCTTTCTTCTTTTCATCATTGTTTTCATTCCTTCTTACATTGCTATTTACATTGCTTCTAAAATTCATATTTTGTGATCTCATATTTGATGTTCTCACATTGTTCATTCTACAAATTGTATGTCCCAAATTGTTGTAAATCTAACATGCTATCACATTGTTTCTATATCTAGATCAAAATTGATTAGTATGCAATTTGTAATTTCTAACAATATGTCCAATTTTTTTTCACTTATAACACATAACTCCATTTATTATGAAATTTTTCACTCCCAATGGTCTACTTGATATAGGGTTACTAATTTCATATATTCCATTATTATTATATCTAGGTTTCCTACATTTATTATATTTATGTCTAAAAGCAAAGTAGTTATAACAATAACCAAAGAAGGGTTTAGTATACTTAGCTATGCATTCCTTCTTCATGTGTCCAAGTTGATTACATGCAAATAATATTCCATTAAATTATTTCTTTACTTTTTCATGTCATTTAGGTGGTTTAGGTACTTCTTTGTTTAGATCTTCTTGCTGATCATGTTGATTAGGTTGATGGTTCAATAAATCTTGTTCATCATTTGAGTGAAATATCATGCATCTCTAAGTTTAATCTTCATTTTTTTATTTACTCTATAACTACATCAAGTTCATAAAGATATTCCTCTAGATTCTTCTATAAATGATCCATATCCATAGAGATCTTACCTAAGCTACTAGGCCTCCTCTAAGTAACTATGCTCTAATACCAATATTTAGAAATAGGGAATACTAAGTGGGGGAGGGTGAGTCAGTGTTCCACCATTTTTTGACCCAATTATAGATATAATTTACAATATTTATACACACCTATATGATGAAACTAAAAATTAAACATAACCATAACCCAATGTGACTCATAACACCATTATTTATTAACTAGGGAAACCTTAGCCAAGGGAAAATCCCGATGGGGATAGTGCCTATGAGTGTTAAATATGGGCCTCTAATTCAACCACAAGCTTCAACATGATCATTATTTGTTAGTATCACCCAGAAATGGACATGAGATTATTCATTTGGTATGTCTACATAAGGTGATCTATTGCCTCCTAACTAGATGAGGTTTTACTATATGCTCTCATAATTGAGAGTTCAATAACTAGACCAAACTAGTATGAAGGATTTGAATGAATGGAAATGTAATATTAATCTATGTTTTTGATATTTTTCTATGCAAATATATGGATTAGTCTAGAAAATTTCACATTAATTGAAGAATAATTAAAAAAAAAAAAAAAGATAAATAAGTGCATTATAAAGCATGTAAAAAGCACTAGATATTTGAATGCAAAATGCTTGAGTGATCAATCCAACAATGATTCAATACACTTGACTTGCCTCCTAAATGAGAAGAAGAAGGCTTCTTTAATAAAATCTCAATATTGATCAATGGTTGAGATAAAACTAAATGGATGGTGGAGATTTGAAGAATAGAAAGTTTCCTTATGAAAATGAAGTTAACTGATTGCTTTTGAGTTGAATAATGAGTTAACTGATTTTATTCCTTTTATGATTTCAATCAACTCAATGTTTCCAATTCTAAACTAAAAAGATAATATTGGAGAAGATATTTGATTTGAATAATTAAGTATGACCTCATAATTAATTATTCTAATTAATGGAAAAATTAAATTCAATAATTAGAATGAGGGTATTTAATTAAATCAAATACATTTAATCCCTCATGTGTATTAGCTAAAGAGGCTGAATTTAATTTAATTTAAGTGCTAGGAGTTGTAATTAAATCAAATTGATTAGGGGATTATCTTAGCCTATTTGAGTCAATTTTTAGGAATTAAATAATGTGTGATTAATACAGATTAAGGATTTTTCATATTTGACACTTAGGTCAATAAAGACAAGTGGTTAGAAATATCTAGTACAATATGACTTTATGATTAATAAATTGATGTTGTGAGATTGATGCACCAAAATTGGTTCAGAATACCAATGTACCAATTTAGGGTTATTATATTTTCCCCTCTTTGAATTGATGCGTGAGCAATGGACTAATTTAAAGAAATCAAAAGTTTGAAGTATAGAACAAGAATTGATATTGATTCTAGGATTGATGATACAAAGACCAATTGATGAGGTTTTTAAGGATACCTCTAGAATGAAGCTTAATCTACCAGATTCTAGATAGAACACTTAGATACCGGTCTAAAAGAATAAATATTTTTAAAATTCATAGGATCATTCCCATAATGAAACTGAATCCTCAAGAGTCAGGGTTAGAATGCCTCGATACCTATCCATTAAAAGATGACAATAAATACTTGTCATAAATTGTAGGAATATCCCAAGAATGAGGCTTAGTCCCTAGGATTCTAAGTAGACCACTTAGATACTTGTCCATCAAAGTATGACAAGATCAATCACAATTCATAGGATTATCCCTATAATGAGGCTAAATCCTCTAGAGTCAAGGTTAGATTGTTTGGATACATGTCCATTAAACAATGATTAAAATAAAGCTTAGAATTATCTCTAGAACTAAGCTTAATTCTCTAGAGTCTGGATAGAACACCTTAACACTACTCCATAAGAAAGATAACAAGAGCTAATCATGAGTTGTATGATTATCCTCAATACAAGGCTTAATCCTCAAGAGTCCATATAGAACATCTAGATACCTATCCATCAAACTATGACAAGGACTGTTATAAGGTTGATCAATTGATCAAAAGATGAGATAGATGGCATATGATGTTAGATAGAGGGAAAAAATATACCCATATTGATGAGATGCCCCTAGAAATAAGGACATTGAGTTTTGATTAGATTGAAGCAAGATTTGAAAGATTCAATGATATAATCATCTTATCCCCTTGGGAGAGAAATGGAAAGATGACACAACAGGATAGTGACGTAGAGTAGTATATTTGAAGACACTAAAGTGATAAGAGATTTAGGAGAATGTAGAATAGATCAAAAGAGCATGAAGAAAATTTGGAGTTGATTCAAAGTATTTTAAGGCCTGTTTGACTAAGTTTTTTCAACCAATGTTGACATTGGTTGACCAAAGTTGAAAATTTTGAAAACTTTGAGAAAATTATTAATTTGATGAGGTTTTGAGTACTCCACCCCTCACTATCCATGTGCAATCAAAAGAGAAATTATAACCATGCTGAAATATAATCTTGAAATGAGATGCAAACCTAAGATGAATGCAATCCTAGGACTTAGTCACTAAATTTTATGATATATTTTTCATCACTAAGCATTTTGATAAGGTCATTGGATGTTATATAACCCTCACCAATATTTCTATCATTAGAATATGAATATGACATTAGTCATTTTTTTGTTAGAATAAAATGTACGCTTTAAACCACAAGATGCCAAGAATGACCAAGATATCTATTCATATTGATTTAGCAAGAAAAAATAAGCATCAAGTCATAAATGTCAAGATGACCAAAATGTTCCTTGCATACAACCATACCAAACATATGAGAGATTCAAATAGATAGCATGCAATCAGTTTGTAAACATCTAAATATATCCATTGTTGTATGCATGATAAGAAAATAATTAAATGCTAAGCTAAACACAAGATTAAACTAATAAAGATGAAATAATACAACCATGTTAATTAATCTATGTTGTTTAATCTAACATGCAAAGATGAAACATGTTAAATGATCCAAAAAGCTAGAATAGTCAAAAGAAATGCATGAATGCATGCACGTAAAATGATAAAATCTAAGCTAACATGCAAGATTAAATTAACAAGGATGAAATATTACAACCATGCTAATTAATCTATGTTGTTTAATTTAACATAAAAAGACAAAATATGCTAACTAACCAAAAAATCTCAAAATAAAAGTTTGTTAAAAAGACAAATTTATTCCAAGAAAGAAAGTTAGATAGAAGATAGAAGTTTTATCCAATAGCCATGAAACTCTATGTAAGAATGTAAGACAAAAGATAGAAGTTTCCTCTCATTCTTTAGAAGTCCTATTCCACTCGTAAAAGATAAAATATGTTAAAAAACATGGACATGAAAATTAATAATACTAATCAAATTAAATTTTGAGGCCTTGAAGGCCTTACAGTGGGTGCCAAAAATGTGTGTGCTAAAATTGGTTGGACACACACTTCAACATGATCATTGTTTGTTAGTAAAATCCTAAAATGAACATGCAATTATTCATTTGGTAGGTCTACACAAGGTGATCTATTGCCTTCTAACTAGATGGGGTTTTACTATACATTCTTAGAATTGAGAGTTCAGTAACTAGAACAAACCGGTACGAAGGATTTCAATGAATGCAAATGCAATATTAATCTATGTTTTTCATATTTTTGTATGCAAAGGTATGGATTAATCTTGATGATTTTAAAATTAATCTAAGAATAGTAAAAAGAAAATTATGCTAAATGAGTACATTGTCATCTAAATGATGAGCATGTAAAAAGCACTAGAGATTTGAATAAAAAATGCTTGAGTGATCAATCCAACAATAATTCGATACTCTTCACTTGCATCCTCTGCAATGAGAAGAAGAAGGCTTCTTTTATAATATCTTAGAAATATTCAATCATAATAGAAAGTTTACTTATGAAAAAGAAGTTAATTGATTGGTTTTGAGCTGAATAAGGAGTTAATTGATTTTATTCCTTTTTTGATTTCAGTCAACTCAATGTTTCCAATTCTGAACTGAAGAGAGAATATTGGAGAAGTTATTTGATTTAAGAAATTAAATATAACCTCATAATTGAATATTATAATTAATGGAATAATTAAATTCAATAATTAGAAGGATGGTATTTAGTTAAATCAAAAACATTTAATCCCTCATGTGTATTAGCTAAAGGGGGTGAATTTAATGTATTTATTGTGCTAGGACTTGTAATTAAATAAAATCAATTAGGAGGTTATCTTATCCAATTTGAGTTGATATTTAGGAATTAAATAATGAATGATTAATATATATTAAGGGTTTTATACATTTGACACTAAGGTCAATTAAAGACAAGTGGTAAAAAATTCCTAGTACAACAGGACTTTATGATTAAGAGATTGACATTGTGGGATTGATGCACTGAAATTGGTTCAGAATGTCAATGTGCCAATTTAGGGGTGTTATTTTGAAGTTGATGAAAGATCAACCCCATAGCTCCCAAGAATCTCCTAAATGAAAACACCTATTATAGAAAGAGAGAAGAAAAAGCTATAGAGGTAGGAATCACCAAATCCATAGATGAGACATTCTTGATGAGAAAAATAGAGATTGTTATTATCAACAATGAATTAATATCAATGAATGTTTACAATAAGAGATTTTCCTTATAAAGGAGATCAAAACCTAAAAAAGGTTTAACCTAGGTTACATCTAATAATTAATAAAATAAATAGTTGTAAGATGCCTAAAGTTTAGCTTAAGTAGAATAGAGTTAATTAGAACATATCTAATTACTCTAAGACCCCCCCTTAAGATAAACTTAGAGAGTAGCTAAAAACCTATAAACTACTATTGAAAGTAGAATTGGGTCTTGACAAACAAGGCTTGATAAGGTACCCAAGCATAACCAAATCTTTGAAAATAGGAGAAATAAAGAAAACCACATGGAAAAAACCCTACTCCAAAAAGAGATGGAAATAATGCCGAAAATAAACTAGGGAAGGATTGAACAAGCCTCCAAACTAGGGAATGTCCTAGAAGATAGGAAAAAAATATGATCATGAAGAACATCATTGAAGCATGCAGAAGCTGCAAAGCTCTATAAAAAGTAACTATTGATCTGAAGAACCTCCACTAAAATAGAACCTAACTAGGTAGAGAAGACTATAATCTGCATCAAATCAGGCGGCACAGAAAAGAAAAAAATTGAATTCAAAGATACAAATGGCATGAAACACCAAAGCCTAAAGAGATAATCAATCAAACCAAGGAAGCATGAGAAACAATAGAAGAGCCCACCTAATGCATACAAGGGTGAGGTGACAAGCAACTGGAAAAGTGGGCCAAAAAAACTTCATGTTAAGGAACCATGATCAAGATGCACAAAATGGTACATATGTGTGTACTGAGGTGATCAATCTTAGACACATCATGAGGCTAATGTCATGGAAGGGACACTCACTAGTTAAAGGAAGATGGAACAAAAATTGCAAAAATTCAACCCCCCATGGAACTTTAATTAGAGTAATATGTGTACAATAAGAGACAAGATATGGTGAATCCTAAGAATACAATAATTTGCATAAGTTTCCTCAGACGACATTTCTTGAATTAGAAGACACAATAAGGAAAAACAATAGAAACAAAAATATAGATGCAATATGTCAATTTATCTTAGTGTCTTTGCAAGAATACATACAAAGGAAGTCTAAATAGACTAGAAGAGACATAAGACTAATGCAATATATAGTATAAGTCATGAAAAATCATCTAAAGAAACAAAATTGATCCTCAAACCTGAAACAACCAAGACATCAACTAGAATGCAAAAATACAAAATACTGAATAGAATGTTTTTGAAACAAAATTTAGAAAAAAAACTAGCATCACTAGAAAGATCTCTAAAAGACCTTTCCAATGATATAAAGAATTCCCAAATCAAAGATTGGATGCTCAAGATATGTCTCTAAGAGTGCAAAATTGTACCCTTGACTTTGATAGCATACAAGGCCATCAAAAAGCCATCAAAACATCAAAACACCTATGCTACTATGATGGGCTTGGAACTAGTTTTCTGATGATATCTCATTTTTGGAAAACATAGTCTATATGCCTGAGATATGAGTGAAAATACAAAAGTAGGTCCAAATATTGCTCAAGGAGGTGACAATATATGGTAATTTAGTGCTAACATGGAACTGATGTTAGAAAGTGACAAGCCTAAAATTGATGGTCAAATGGTTGTTGAGGAAAAAAAATTGCATAAAATGACCCCTGGTGGAGAAAAATTCCAACTATTAGAAACAAGAGCTGAAGAAAGGGCTAGTGCTAGAATAAAAACCAACGGCCAAGACATGAGAGTGTCATTGTTACCAAAAAAAGAAAGGGCAAAAATTGGTGGATGGATGTCAACTTTATTGGGAAACATGCCAGAGCCAGTAAAAAAGTAAGTGGCAAAATATACCCATGTGTTTGAAAAATACATTGCCCAAAATCATGTGAGTTCCAATATCTATGCAAATTAATATGATCTTGGTTCCCAAGAAAGTGGAGTGCAACTAGAATTATGTCCCAGTGGGTGCTGAAAAATGTGCACAAGCACCCCAACATAAGCACATAAATTGGAGTATTCTTTGTACAAAACAAATCCCATGCACAAAGAATTAATGGGGTGTAGGTTGGAAGTTTGCATAGGCCCCAAACTCAATAACAAGAAAAAAAGACATTGAACATCAACCCACCACACAAAGTAATAGAATAAACCTCTAATACCATCAAAGAACCTATCAATTAAAATGGCGATCCCAACACTGAAACTGACCAATTAGAGCATGTTGAAATTATAGTTTGGCATGTTGAAACCAAAAAAGGAGTGGTGGCTTGATCAAGTACTTGCAGATAGAAGATCAAACAATCAATCACAGGGCCTAAAAAAATTCGTTCATGCCCTTTCTCTTAGCCTTCACTAGAGAATGGTGCTCATGAACAAAGGATGAGACACCAAAAAATGAAACAAACTCTTCATTATTTGAAAATCCTCAACATTCTCTCTTGGGTTTCACTCTACACAATTTGGTTGCTTCTGCAAAACTCGTGAGCCACTTAAGTGTCAACTCCTGTAGATGCTGGACACTCCATTTAGGTACCCACATCATTTTTCTGCATGCCTTCCACTTTCCAAATGGCTCCTAAATCTTCTTGTGAAAGAATAGTTTTTCTTATTCAATACAAACACACATGCTTTCCACTTTCCAAATGGCTCCTAAAGATTGTTTGCAATTGATATGCATAGCTCCTCATGAAGCTAAGGATTTGGAGCCAACCATGCGAAAAAATGTGCCACTCTCATTTCAGACAGGACATGGTTATGAACATTTTTTTCTTTCAAGCTCTTGGGATGATAAGTTGAGGCTCTAGGATCTCAACACAAAACTACATAATTTGAGTTTGATTTGTCATCCATGCATCCCTAACTCTAGTAATGGGGCCCAAATGATTTACACCTTCTCTATGCCCTTAGGGAATTATTGTGAAGAAGAGATGAAGCCAAGGCTTGATAATAGAGAGGTAGCTAGGACATGAGAAGTAGTGAGCAAAGTCACTGAATAGAGGGCATGGGTACTACTAGATAACTTGCAGTCAATCAAGGACCTGTGATTAATGTGAAAAAATTGCATAGTTGGCACCAGAATTGAATCTTGGCTCCAAATCACCAATCCAAGAATGAAGTAGACATAGGTGGGTCCAAAATTGGAGTACACCATGTTGGAAATATAGATGGAGTAACTGGGGGGGGGGGGTGAATCAGTTACCACAAAAAAAAATCCAAAGATCCCTTAGATGTCTCATAAAACTAGTTACTGTTGTCACTTGATAAACATACAGAAAAATGATGTAACTCGGTAGAGGTAGTGTGTGTTATCTTTAATAGATCCTAAGCATTCATAATGATTAACATTTAAGCATGAAAGAAATAACATGAACACATGAGACACTAGATTTAACATGGAAACCAAATATGGGAAAAACAACCAAGTAACTAGCTACTAATTTTCACTCTTCTGAAGTGAGCCCTATTAGGAGCCAACCTGATTAAACATTACAAAACACACTATTAGGTGTGACATTGTTAGAGGATTTAATCACCCTATTAGGAGTGGCCTTGTGAAAGATCTTTAGAAAAATTCAATGGAATTGTCACTTTGTTAGAGGATTTACAAATGGCTATTAAACCAACTTTGTTAAGAGATTTAGGAATCACTACTACAATGGTGAGAAAGTAACAATTAAATGACCTGAATGAGATGCAACTGAATTGTTGATATAGATCTCTGTTCTTCTTCACTAGATCCTCTCTAATCAAATACAACTTTTCTACTCCTCAAGGATATCTAATCATCCTTCAAAGTTGGCTCACACTTTCCTCTTCAAACAATCAACACACTTGCATGCTCGCTCATTACACTTTAGAATTCTCAACATGACCTTTCATATATACCTTAAAAATTGTCAAGTTGGCTCATTTAAAACATACAATTACCAATAATCATTACCTTAGTTGGCTATAATTAAATTTTATTTCCCAAAAGAACAAAAATCCTTCATTGGCCAACCCTAGTTGGTAAATACTGTTCCTAAACTAATTTCTAGTATTAACCAACTAAAGCTTGGTTAACACTACGAATCTTGCAAAATTCTTTGGAGACTCAGTGAACTTGGTAAACACTGACTTTCCTCTATTAACCTTGTGAGCTCAGTTACTACCGACTTCTACCACAAAATCCTTCGATGCTTGAGTGAGCTCAGTAGACACTATTTTCTCAGAGTAATTTCCAGGAAGGCTTGGTAGACTTTGAGATTTTCTTTGCTGACCAATTGAGCTTAGTAAGCACTATTTACCAATTGATATGACATTTGTGTAACATCAAAGATAACACATAATTAAATAATTGTATCCAACACACCAAACATGCAAAAATTTCATGCCAAGAAATTGCCAATAACCATAAATAGAAAAAAGAAAGGGTGATCTCCAATTTAGAGCTAACATGGGGTTCCAAGAAATCTCAGAAGTGTGTCAAAAAAAGGTTGGTAAAACCAAAAAATTTCCAAACATCAAGCACCAAATTTTGTGTTTGGAGGCAACAAATCTGACATAGCTACTAAGAAAACACATCCCTTAAAAAAATGAGAGAGCCATGCATAGATAAATTTGTGCAAATTATTTTTAATCAAAGAAAAAATTTGATTAAAAAGCAATAGATCACCTCATTTTGTGTGCCTAGGCTAAAATGACCTATGTGAAATTTTTTTTTGCCTAAGATTTCAACAACATCTAAACTAGATGTATTTTATATAGAAATGGGGGTTTTTGAGTACTCTAAGTGCAACGATGATGTCCATTTTTGCTCAAAGTGCCTCAAATATTAGTGACCCCCTAGATCCAATAAAAAAATGCTGAAAGCTTAGATCTAAAAATTGATACCAAATCCCTCAAAAATAGAACATGAGCACAAAGATGTGGTGCTCCAATATGATGTTGAAGTTGATGAAAGATCAACCCCATAGCTCCTAGGAATCACCTGCATGAAAATACCTATAATAGAAAGAGAGAAGAAAAATCTATGGAGGCAAGAATTGCTAGAACAATAGATGAGATACTCTTGATGAGAAAAAAATACATTTCTATTATCAAAAATGAATTAATCTCAATGAATGTTTACAATGAGAGATTGTCCTTATAAAGGAGATCAAAACCCAAAAAAGGTCTAGCCTAGGTTGCATCTAATAATTAATAAAAAAATTAATTATAAGATGCCTAAAGTTTAGCTTAATTAAAATAGAGTTAATTAGAAAATATCTAATTACTCTAACATATTACAATTTCCACAAAAATACCTTTAATCAAAAGTACCACATGAAAGATAGTGATCCTATAGGAGTTTGTTACATCCATGTAGTGTATCTATCCTTGTTAGAGGACTAGGCCTTGTTAGAAACCTTAACCTAATTAGGAGTTGGTATTACAATACACAAGTAGAAAGCTGAGCTCATTTCCCAAGTATGCATATACAATAGTATAATATGTATATAAAAGGTATAGATACAAATGCCTTTTTAACAATGTTGATGTCTTCAATATCTAATTTGTCCTTTGCACCTTTTTTTACAAAAATGACCATGCATCTATACTATATTGTACTATCATCAATTTTATGTCAATACTAATAATGCAAAGTGAACATTTAAATATTATACCATTATAATACAATGCCACACTTTCATTACATAAAAATGTCTTCCTTTATACAAAATTGCTTAACCTACTAACCTTCAATACCTTGTACATTCCCAAAAAATTGAAATTATTTTTTCTAAGTGAGGGTCAAAATTTAGGACATTCTCACAACCTTGTTAATTCCTTTTTTTGGTAAACTAAAACAAACACTTAACCAAAATGTCTTTACTTTATCATCTGCTTTGTTTTGCCTGTCATAACCTATATTTGATAAAATATACATAATTTTGTCTATATATATCAAAATATTGAGCACTTTTAGAAATTTTTCTCTATACACCTTGTGCTACTTTCCCTCAAGTGTGAACATGATGAAAAGCATCTTGTGAAGTATGCTAAAAAAAAATCTTTGACTATTTATAGTTTTCCAAAATAATACTTAGATAATTTTCTAAGTCCAAGTATCCAAAACATCATAACATGTTTTCCCTTCTTCACAATAATTATATATTGCCACAAATGACAAATCTATATCATCCTCATACATCCTCTTAGCCAAATTTCCAATATTTCCAACATAAATTTCCAATATCTTCTCAATCTTCTTTGTAGCTAAAGTACTTGCTAGAATACTCCAATGTGCAATTGCAACCTCATCTTCATCATCAACTTCATAATATTCTGTCATATCTAAAATGTTAAGCACTAGAAAATATTCAATTAAATATGAAACATACTTTATAGGAATTTCCAAAATCAGGCCTCTTTAATATGTTGCATGCTCCAAACTTCTTCATTTTCATCTTATTAAATGTACCCACTAGAAATCTCTCCTTTCCCAAATGAACCATGACTTCATCACCATCTAAAATTACTCATACCAACTTTTCTCATTCCTTATTAATCCTTTTATCATCTACCTTATCCTTATACTATGTATTCATCCTTGTAATGTTCTTCCTCACTTCCTCATGGATGTTCTTGAAATGCTTTGCAAACTCCTCCACTTCAATACTACTTATCTCTCCTCTATTAAACTTCCTCAATTTAGAAGCATTTCAGGGGTTGATCCTTGTTGAAAATTTACTAATGAGGATATGAAATTTTTGGCATTTATGGCAACACATGATGTGCATGCTTAATGAAAACCTCAAAAATAAAGATACTTAGCTCTTGGCATAAGAAAATTGTCCAAGTATGAACTAGGTATACAACAGTGTATTGTTTTGTTTGTAACTTGTTGTTGACATCATATTATGACTAGAAAAGTTAGATGGAGATTGTATACATGTTGATGATGATGTGTATAAACTAAAAAGTTAGTAGAAACTATATGAAAAAGAGATATTTGTGATTTAATGAAACATGACAACAAAATTAAAGGAAAGAAATTATTTTGTTTACAAAATAATTACTTGTCCAATTAGGGCCAACATCCTAGATGTTTACTCTAAGTTGGAAAAGTATATTATGGTCTTAGCTCACCTAGCAGAAATTTTTGTAAAGGCATGGTATTTATGCAAAGGATATCTTGCAAATTCAAGTGTCCTATCTTGGAGAAATTGTGTTCAGCAGTTGCATGCAAATTTTTGTGAAAGCTATATGAGCAAAGTTTGTGAAGCTATTTCATGATCTAAGATTGAACTAAGAAAGAATCTATATTCTAGAAGTCTGATTACTTGTCTGGGTAGTGAGCTCTTCTTGTAATTGGAAGTGCATATTTGGGTAGTGGGCTCATCTTACATCTACTGTACTAAAACTCCTAACAGGGTTGACACAACTCCTAATAGGGTTGGTACAACTCCTAATAGGGTTGGTATCTCCTAATAGAGATTCAAAGTCTCTTAACATGGATTCCTTATATTGAATTTTCTTGGACTTATTATATTGAATTTTCTTACTGACTCCTAAGAGGGTCCCTCATCTAACAAGGAACTTATATATCAATATATTATCTAGTGGGTATCATCCTCACTAGGATTTTCCCTTGGCTAGGGTTTCCCTAGTTAACAAAATATGCTGTTATGAGTTATCTTTATGTATGGTTAGTATTAATATTCAACATTACTTTATTACTTTGTTATGTATGGTATAAAGTAAGAAATAATATCCAGTTCATGACTAAAGTTTGTAGATTGTTGATTCACCTGCCCTCTTTGTAATCCCTATTTCTAACAATTGGTATCATAGCATAGTTACTTAGAAGAGGCTTAATAGCTTGAGTAAGATCCCTATTGATATGGAATAGTTGATGAAGAGCCTTGAAGAGGCACTTGAACAAATTGATCTCCTTTCTAAAGAAAGAGATAAGCTAAAGGATAGATATGAAGACTCCAAAATATATATTGGATAGCTGAAGGAAAATATTGAACATCTCAAATCCAAGTTTGAATCTACTAAATCTAAAACTAGTGATGATGATTATTCAAAGCTAAAGATAGAGTACAAGATCTTGAAGCATGAACTAAAGATTACAAATCTGAAGTTGACTTTGATGAGTGATCCTAGAAAAGTTGAATCTAATTTGAAGACTAAGAATGCAAATCTTAGAGCAATTTTGGCAAAGAAGACATCTAAGTTTGAAACATTAAAAGAAGATCATGAAGAACTTTAGAAATATGATACTATTATGAGAGATGAATTAACTCAATGCAAGAAACAACTTGGGAAGCTTTATTCTAGTAGAGAAAAGCTTGATGATTCAATCTCAATACAGAGACCTACTTATGATAAGACTTGTCTTGGTTATCTATTTAACCAAGATAATATTGAATCTAGTCAATCTTTTGATAAACCTAAAGAAGTTGGACAAGATAAGGAAGTTGAAATATTGGATGAACCAAAGCAAGTGGAATCTCCTAAGTAAACCAAGTATGGATTTAGAGGTAAGTTTTTTTCATGTAGTCAAATAGGTCATATGAAAAGAGATTGTACAAATAAGTCATTCAATCATGTTAAAAATTTTTATTGTCATAATTGTCATGGTATGGGTCATAGAGAAAATGATTGTAGGAAACCAAAGTATGATAATGATAGAAGGAATAGTATAATTTTTAGGAATACTAACCCTATAGATAGAAGCTGATATAATTAAAGGACATCAAGAGAAAGAAGACCTTATGAGGAAAGAAGATAGATCATGTGTTATAAGTGTAATGACTTTGCAAAATAGCTTAGAATTTTCATGCACCTGATGATCAGTAGAATCTTAGAAGTAGAACTCCAATATGTTAGTTATGTAATAACTTCAGACATACAACAAAGTATTGTAGAATGGACAAAAACTTCAGAGATTGAAGGAACAATGGAAGAAACTTTAGAAATGGAAGGAATGATGGAAGGAATGTCGGAAGTGATTGAAGGAACCATTAGAGGAACTTTAGAACTAACAAAAATAATGAGGAACAAAGGAATATAGTCAGTGAACTTTGAGAATAACTCAATGAGGCATTATAAAAGGATTAGACATCTCAAAAGAAAATCTAGAAGATGATTAGATAGGAAGAATGAAGTCAGTTGTCAAGATTGATTCAATTAAGTTGAATTAAGCTTGTTTACAATACTAGAAGTTTTAATTTTATCTAGTAATCAAACTAAAGACAGTGAAGTTGGGAAAAGGTGTATCTAGTTAAGTTTAGACTATATCTAAGATCACTTGTAATTTGGAGCTTATCTAAACAAGTTATGAAGGAATTAAAAGTTACTGTTATTATAGAGAAAGTCAATTCTATAGCAGAAGATGAAAACTATGTTTTTGTTGATAATTTCTTAAAGTGAAGTTTAGTGGAGATTTTTCATGATAAAAGAAAGCTATGGAAAATCTTAGATAGCATCTAAAGATCAGATAGAAGATCTTGAGTAGTTATTTGATTACATAATGAAATTGACATCTTTTTATGTTTGCGAAGTATGCAATTAATACAAGTTCAAGTTGATGGAATAAATGGAGTACAGACTTGATTACTACTTTATTGTGATTACATCTAAAGGAGAGAGCACTCAGAAGTGACTTGTTAAGGAAATTTTGAAGCAAATGCTCTTTTTGAAAAAGGTATTTTATTATTTATCTAAAAAATTTATTTGATAAAAGTTCATATTTGTTAGAAGCATGGATATGTCTATAGTTCATAATGTTGAGAATGAGGACAAGACTATGTTGAAGGTTATTTCTATGAAACCTATAGAAGGAAACCCTAATTCAATGTTATCCATTACACCAAACAATGTAGTTTATTTGGAAGATATAGGAATTTTTTTTAACAACAAGTTTGAATCTATTGGGAGTGAATACATGAACATGGATATGGAATTAGTCTTTAACCACGATATGACTACAAAGCCTAGATTTGAACATTTGAAGGAAATAGACCTATTTAAATATCATTTCTATCTTGAACTAGACACGAATGAGTGGACACAAATCATATTAAGTAGGATACATGATGGAAACTTATGGATGGAGGATAGTGTAGTTGATATCTTAGCCAACGTTATTTATGAGGTAACTAGTTTTAGTAAACAAGGCAGTCTACCTATATGCAAGATGTATATGAGCAATGTTAGTATGCTAATAGAAACCAAATTTAAATAAAGCTTCTACAAACTAAAAAAAATTCATAAACTTCAAGATAGACTAAGATGAACTCTCAATTGAAAATATGAGCCATTAATGGGCCCTCTCAATGAGAAGCTCTCTTGTTGAGTAGCTTTGTCTAAATAGATAGGATGTATGCTCAATATGCTTCCAAAGGCTTCAATGGATGATTGTGGATTTTTGGTGTGGATAGATGGCTTTAGTATGGATTTGGCTCTCAATATAGCATTATAACTTTACTTCATGGATTGTGTTATTTTGCAAAGGGGAAGGATCCAATTTATAGGCAAGAGGCTTGAGGGATTGAGGGCTAAGATGCAAGGATGGGAAAAAGCTCAGGGAGGGCTCAGATTGCATGAGAAGAGAGCACATGGATTGTGCTTCCTTATAGCCAATCAAGGAGTGACACATGTCACATGGTGAGAGGATGGAGGAAAGGGGAAGGATGAGTCAACAAAGGAGGCTCAAGGGATCAAATCTTCATAAAGACCCTCATAATGACTTGTAAGAGCAATAAAAGGGCTTGTAAGAGTCATTTATGATCTAGTGGACTTCATAAAGTTTTATGGTTGAGATATTTTGAGGGTGATGAGAGCAATTTCGACTTGGACTTGATTAGGAAGGTTTTAAGCTTGCTTAGGCTTGTGCAGATGATTAGAGGATGGATTAGGATGGTTTAGGATTAGCTTAGGGATAGGCAAGTGGATGGCATTTAATGAGGGTGGGTGAAGGAGGAGATATTTGTTAACTTTGGTTTGGGTTAGTAATTCTTAACCCATGTTTAGGGAATGTGACAAGGTTAGGAGGAGATTAGGATTAGGTTTAAAGACATCTTCTAGAAGAGTCTAGACTTTGGATGAGGATAAAGACTTTCTAGAATAGTCTAGAATTTCCTAGGATGAGGATGAAGACTTTCTAGAAGAGTCTAGAACTTCTTAGGATGAGGATAAATTAGATTTTTAGAAAATAAATAAAATTTTATTTATTTCAAGGGTTTGGGTTGAGGAGATATTTATTAAAACTTTTTTAATAAACATGAGGATTAATATTTAATCTTAATTAAATATTTTGAGTTGGGATTAGGGGTAGGAAATGATGGGATTAGCCTTTAATCAAAATTAAAGAAGGATTAGAAGATTTTGGAAGAGGTTAGTGGTCTTAAGGAAATTGGCCAAGTTTTGGGCAAAAAATAAATTTTTTTATTTATTTTGGGATTTTTGGTCAATTTATTAATTAAATAATTAATAAATAAGAAAATAATGTTTAAATATGATTTAAACATTTTTGGGAGGGATTCCTTAATTAAATATTTTTAATTAAGATAAAGGGATTTAATGGCATAAAAATTAATTAATTAATTAAATAATTAATTAATTAATAAATGATGATGTCATCAGGGATTTTTTTGAAAAAATATTATTTTCTAAAGGATTATAGGTGTCTACATTTTGCCCCTCTTTGATGTGATGCCACAAGTGGCATGGCATCAAAGATAAGAAAATAAGATGCCCAAGGCTAGAGCAGAAGAGGAGAGAATGGACTGTGAGATGCCCCTCAAGAAGGCGGCGGGGAGAGAAAGCAAGGCTCGACGACTTCTTGAAAAGTACAAGAATTCGAGATGAGCAAGAAGACTCAGATTGGCTTAAGAGAAGAGGTTTAGTTAGCTCAAACTCTCACTACGGGAGAAGGATAAAGGGAGAATCAGAGGCACAAGAGGAAGCAAGCTTAAGATCTCAGGAATTACAGAGGATGAAGGAGCAGAGCGCTATAAAAGGAATCCAGGATAGGGAGATGGATGAGGGGATTAGAAAAGCTGATGCAACAAGATTTCAAAGAGTCAGATTGGCGGAAGATGGGTTTCGGAGATCCCTAGGACTAGGATTGTGGATCTCGAAAGATGAGGCTTGGTGGATTGATTTGGATTGGTGGATCCCTAAGACTAGGATTGTGGATCCCTAAAGCTAAAGGTGAGGAGTGATTCAAAGAGATACTGATGCATAAGCTGGGGTAGGAGAGACGGATGCTGGATATGGATGGGGGATAATGGAGATGAAGGAAAACCATTGAAGCTTTTTGAGCGAGGGGGATACTTCAAAGAGAAGTACCACCATGTAGTTGAGCACTAGATTTGCTATAGAACTGTTGGTTAATTGCCAAGGTTACCAAGAACATCAAGGCCTTTTCACCAACTGTCCAGAGGACTGACGAACTGACTCAAAACAAAAAAGCAAGGATTGCCCAAGTATCACACATGAATCCCAGAGGAAGCAGTGTGGAAACGACATTGGGTAACCCACAAGCAAAAAAGAAAACAAGCAAAAGACATGATCAAGACCTTACGCTCTGATTGCCCCATTCAAAGTATACCATGATATGGAAGATCGTGGCAACCTTGAGGAGGGAACAAGGAGATTTCTTGGAAAAGATATTTCAAGACCCAACAGGGAAGAGTCCAAATCAAAAGAAAGCGAAAATCCAAAAGAGAACCATTTGCCAACGAGATGGGTAGGATGAGGTACTAACGGACCAAGATCAGACATGAGGAAAGCTATATCCTACAAGGACCTATCGGAGAGCACCTAAGCTAGTGGATTTGGATGAGTGATGCATCTGGCAAGCTGAACTAAGAAGGATAACACTTTGGTGACAGGAGATCTAGCTAAAGGATGCATTGGAATAGCTAACCAAGATGTGCGATGGGTGCAAGATGCTGATCAAGGATGAACTGACATGAACGCTAGATAGATGAAATGGTACTAAGCTAAAGAGGATGTACAAGCTGATAGACTAAGATATTTACAAGCTGAAGCTGACCAAGATAGTTACAAGCAGGCAAAAGCTCAGGATGATAGGATAGCAGGATGGTTCGATGTTGTTCAAGATGTGAAAGCTAAGGGTGGGGTGATAGCAAAAGATATGGATTTGGCAGGATGCATCCAATGATGATGAGAGATTTTGTGACCAAGGATAGCTAGAGGAGCAAGATGAGATGGTTGGATAGGATGGTAGATAGCTAGGATTATGATGGATATAAAGAGATGACATTGGGTTTGCATGAGGATTTCCTAGAGCTAGATACCAATGACAAGGGAGGATGGACAAGACAAGATCTCCAAGGAATATAGTGCCCCCAATCAGAAGATAACATGCGGAAGGAGGTCTTATGATGGATGTGATAGGATTGAAGCTAGGATGGAAAAAGCTAACGGGGCTAGGGAGATGGATGATAGCTGAGATGATTGGCTAAAGCTGCATAAGATTAGTGGATGGTGTGAGATGGAAGCTGGAGGATGGAGGATAGGTGGATAGATTGGAAGATGGAGGTGGATGTCAAGAGATGACAAAAAGCATGAGGGTGATAGGCTAAGCTGGGGATGGCAGGATTATGCATGACGCTTGTTTGCCAAGTTTTCATCATGGTACTTGTCCAAGGTGCTTGAATTGCCAAGTTTTCACCAGTGGACGCTTTATTTTTCTTTTCTTTTTTTGACTTTTTGACTTTGGACTTAGCTGGAATGATTTTGGCTTTCTTCAGCTATTTTGGCTTTTCTGGGATTTTTCATTGGCTGTTGGAATGTTCAATTTTGTTGCTAGTTGTTGGTATACCGGATGTGTGATTTATGCAATAGATCGGATTAGATGGGATTGATGGTAGGAGATGGAGGGATGAAAATTCTGGAAAGGAGCATGAGATGGGGATGCTTGCAAGAGCAACATTGGCACATGTTGGGACGGGTGTGAAAAGAGCATATGGGGGATAGATGGTAGATGCGGGCGTGATGGAGGATTTGTGGAAGCGTGCTTGTTGATGTAGGCACCCAAGATGGAGTTAGGAGATGGGGGACATGAGTCACTAGATGGGGGATTAGCAATGGTGGATGCCATTATGCATTGGGTTTCAACTTTTTTCTTTGGGATCCACATGGTTTTGGATTTTCTTTTCATAGGCTTTTGCATTGTTTTGCATTCTTTGATTGGATTTTGCCTTTTTGGAGTATGTCTTTTAGAATGGACATATGATTGCCTAGGATGTGGATTTTTAGCTTTATGCATTTTGAAGTTGGCATTTACATTGTTGTGGTAAGATTTGGGAAGATGGTTAGGAGAAGCTTTGTGAGATGGAGAGGATATGAAAGAGCATGTAGGGGGATGATGATGGATGATGTGCCCTGATATGTGCCTTTTTTGATCTTGCATAGGAATGGATGGAATAGGATTTTTATGATGGCTAATAGGAGGATGGAGGATGGTAGATTTTGGGACATAGGGACCCAAAATGGATTTAGTGGATGAAGGGGGGATATGGTAGGTTGTTTTGGGTTGCAAAGATGGTGGAGGGGGGATGACATAAGATTTCTTGAAGGAGTGATGGGAGGCTGGCATGGTGGGCTTGGAGATAGGCTTGGTTTGGGGGTGTGGTGTACCAACACCTTTAGATGGTGAGCCTTTGGATACATATCCAAGACCATGAAATCCTAGATTTTTTTGTGCAATAATAGGCTCTCTGATTCCTTGCTCTTGTGGTCCTAAACTTTGACCTTGATAATGCCATCGATTGAGCATTTGAACAAGCTGAGGAAACTTTTTGCTTGCAGAAAATGGTAGAAGTGATTTATTAGGTGTATTGCAATGGGGAGATACTGTTCTTAATTCTTCTGCTGAGAGAGGGCCACCGTGGATGAATGTAAGTGAACCAAGAGGGTAGATTATAGATGGTGGAATAGCTTGGATAGGTGGTAAGATGGAAGCATGGAGTGGGGGAGATGGAAGGATAGGATCTTGATGTAGCTGGTGGGATGACAAGATATCTTGTAGTGGAGGAGATATGGCTTGAGGTTTTGGAGATGGAGGAGATGGTGACTACACTATTGATGGAAGACATGGTATGATGATATCTTCATTTATGCTTTGGGGGATGTCAACATGCTTTTGGGCAGGATCTTGATAGGATTGGTTTGGAGTGGATGGTGCGATAGGAGGTGAAGGGATGGATTCCTCAAAGGCAGTAGATGGATAGATGGGAGATTCAGTAGTGGAGATGGGTGAGTAGAAGATGGATGCATAAGGGTCATTACGAGAGATTTGGGAAATGCTTGGAGGCGATGTGGATAGGATTTGGAGGGATTTGATAGGTGGTGGGATTTTGATGCTTGTAGGAAGTGGAAGGATTTTAAGCAATTTGATGGATGGTATGGGGATGATAGCTATGGGAGATGGAGGTGATATTATAGATGGGGAACCTTCATCACTAACTACTTCACATGGTTGGATTAGATGACATGGCTTATCGACTGTTGGAGGCAACTTTTCTTGTATTTCCTCTAGGAGATTCTTTGGAGACTCGTGTGTCGAAGGTGGAGGTGGATTGACAGGAATAGCTAGTGTGATGGGGGTGGAAGATTGGAAGCTTGGTTGATGGGGTGATGGAGGGGAAGCTGGAATATCAGATGGCATGACTAGATAGTTTGGAATAACTCTTGGATTTTGGGGGATGCTTGGGGGAATGTTTCTAAGGCTTTCAATATACCCGTCATAGTCAACAAGATTTTCATCATCATTGGAATAGGAGGTGGCGGGAGCAAGGACAATGTGACCAAACACATCATGATAGGATTGGTACTTCATGCTTTGATGGTGAGTTTGATGGGGATGGGGTCTTGCATATGGATGAACACGGAGGCTCATGGTTGGATTTGGATTAAGCATAGATTTTGGATTGGCTGATGAAAGATTTCCTAGGGAGAGTCAAAGCTGCATGACAGACCTAAGGAGGATTGGCTGGAGATTTTTGGCTTTCCTGTGGATGGAAGACTTCAAGGGCATGTTGTCAAAAGGTGAGAGTTTTTCTTTCCTATGCGCTAGATTTGGTGGTGGCTGTGTCAACTTGAGGATAGACTAATGATCCTATGGGCATGGCATGAGATTGACCACTTATGGATCCCAACCTTTAGCTCAAGGTGATGAGGGATGCAAGTGACAAAGCTAGATTACCCTAGACAATGCTCTGTCAAAGGGATAACCTTGGTGAGATTGGTTGATTGGTAGGATAGATTGATTGGATAGCAAATTTTAGCAAAGTGACAACAACTCTTTAAAGGCTTGGGTGATTTTGGATTGGGTTGCTAGCTGGCTGGGGGGATGATTTGGATGGACTTTGGATTTGGGATTTTTCTAAGGCAAAGAACTAGATAGATTCAGTTGCAGCGGGGGAGCTTGGATAATTTTCTGATAAGGCAGTGACTATGCTAAGTATGCCTTGAGCTGGGAGATTTTTTCTTTTTTGGGATTTTGACCAAAGTTGGCAAACATTCATTCAAAAGCTATGAACAAATAAGCAGACAAAAGTTTTGAGCAAGCACGTCAAACACACCAACATCCTAGGAAGCTTTCTACAAGGATAAAATTTGTTATAGCTAGGGAGTCCTCGATATACACAAAGTATGTGAGGCCCAAATCTGTAGATGAAACCAAAAAGATATCACACATCCGAGAGGAGCGGTAACCCACTTCTCCTCTTTCACTTCTCAAGGGTATAAAGTTCCTTGAGGCTTAGCCCGAGTGACAAAATTTTGATCCCAAGAGAGGTGTCTTTGGATTCACCTCTCGATCTTTATACTCCGCTGGAACGCTAGAGGTGAGGTCATCCCAAGGGGTGATGAAATCCCCAAGCAGGCCTCCTAAAAAGCTAAGACAAGATTTTGGATCCTAATCTTATGCACCCAATATGGCCTCGAAAGATGACAAGGGGAGAGAAGACTTGGATGATCTTGGGCTAAAAAAAATGCTTGTTCTTTTACCAACTGACGCTTAAGTTTTCTGATCTAGACTTTGCAAGCACTCATGTTTAAGATACAATGTTTATTCCAACTTTGAAGCATCGACAAAAAAAAATTGATTGAAGAATGCGAACAAGAAGAAGAGTTAGGGTCAACAAGAAGGTAAACCCGTGCGCCCGGAGGCCCTCCACGTCAAGTATCGATTGATTTTTCTTTAAGGTATTCAAGATTGAGTGTGAGTTTATTTTAAGCCCAAAACAAAGGTGTGCAAGATTCGATTTCAAGCACGCGCTCGGAGGCCCTCCACGTCAAGATTTCTCCAATTTTTATGCCCAAATGAAGTGTGAGCGAGATTAATGCGCATTCAAGGAATTTTCTAACTTAGAAAAACCACTTAAAACCCAAGTGAGTGGAGTTTGATTTGCGTGGAGCACTTAACACCCTCTTAGGTGGACCCATCCCCATAGATGGTGCTGAGATTGCAACCAATGGTTAAATTGATGGGTGATTAAAGAGGGTGAGTCCAACTACAAACTTACTCAAAGCGTCTTTATTAGTTTTTATAATTTAGAAGATTTTAAAAATGTGGATTCTTTTTATGCCCCAAAAGATGATTATTTGATCTATGGCATTCAACATTGGATTTGTTGTTTTAATCATGTATTCAAGGAAAATTTGATTTTAATCCATGGCATTCAAGAGTGTGTTTAGCAACATGCATTCAAAGACAAGTGATTAAACATTCAAGTTTTTTCCTTTGAGCATTCAAGATTGTTTTGGACTCAAAAGTGAAAATGACTCTTTGGACTTTTCTTTTCATTCAAGATTTTGTGTTCTAGTTTTCATGTTTTAAGCCCAAAAATGATATTCCTAGATTGTTTTGATTCATGAAAAACCTAAGAAACATTCAAGATTTTGCAACAAGACATTTGTTTGGAACAAATAACAAAAGTTTTAGGACTCTTAGTTTTCATTAGATTTTTAAAAGAACTTTAAAATATTTTCAAATGAGGTTCATTTTATCCTTGATTGATGCTTTAAGTTTGATTTAGATTTTAGTGTGCACTTAGTGTTGATTTTGAACCTTTTGAAATGGAAACTTGAAGTTCTTTTTAAATTTCCAAAAATGAAGTGTTCCTAACTTTGCATGAATGCATCTAAAACTTTGATGTTGCAAGGATGAAAATGATTAGATTGGTTTAGTTTCACTTGTTAAAAGATTTTTTCTTTTTTGCAAATTTTTAATTTTTTAATGGATTTGAGTATGATTTGGGGGTTCATTTTAAGCACTAAAAAGAAGTGTGTATGATTTTGCTTCCTTAAAAAAAAATAAAAAATGGCCAAGATCTCCCACAAGAAGAAGAAGAAGAAGTAGATGGAATAAGAAGAATATAGATAAGAAGAGAAAGAAGAATTCCAAGTGCTTTGTCCACCTATAAGCTTGAAAAATCTGCAAATACTATGAGATAGACTATGAGTTCCTTTGTCTTCTTCATGCTCATGTGGACCTACAAAACCAATTTATACAATTCTAAAAATCACAAAAACAAGCAAAATTAGCCAAAATCAGCAAATGACATACAAAACTTGACTAAAAAAGCTAATGAAGATGACCCATGCGGGGTCCCACCGGGCATGCCAAAATGTATATGAGCAATGTTAGTATGCTAATAGAAACTAAATTTAAATAAAGCTTCTACAAACTAAAAAAAATTCATAAACTTCAAGATAGACTAAGATGAACTCTCAATTGAAAATATGAGCCATTAATGGGCCCTCTCAATGAGAAGCTCTCTTGTTGAGTAGCTTTGTCTAAATAGATAGGATGTATGCTCAATATGCTTCCAAAGACTTCAATGGATGATTGTGGATTTTTGGTGTGGATAGATGGCTTTAGTATGGATTTGGCTCTCAAAATAGCATTATAACTTTACTTCATGGATTGTATTATTTTGCAAAGGGGAAGGATCCAATTTATAGGCAAGAGGCTTGAGGGATTGAGAGCTAAGATGCAAGGATGGGAAAAAGCTCATGGAGGGCTCAGATTGCATGAGAAGAGAGCACATGGATTGTGCTTCCTTATAGCCAATCAAGGAGTGACACATGTCACATGGTGAGAGGATGGAGAAAAGGGGAAGGATGAGTCAAAAAAGGAGGCTCAAGGGATAAAATCTTCATAAAGACCCTCATAATGACTTGTAAGAGCAATAAAAGGGCTTGTAAGAGTCATTTATGATCTAGTGGACTTCATAAAGTTTTATGGTTGAGATATTTTGAGGGTGATGAGAGAAATTTCGACTTGGACTTGATTAGGAAGGTTTTAAGCTTGCTTAGGCTTGTGCAAATGATTAGAGGATGGTTTAGGATTAGCTTAGGGATAGGCAAGTGGATGGCATTTAATGAGGGTGGGTGAAGGAGGAGATATTTGTTAACTTTGGTTTGGGTTAGTAATTCTTAACCCATGTTTAGGGAATGTGACAAGGTTAGGAGGGGATTAGGATTAGGTTTAAAGACATCTTCTAGAAGAGTCTAGACTTTGGATGAGGATAAAGACTTTCTAGAATAGTCTAGAATTTCCTAGGATGAGGATGAAGACTTTCTAGAAGAGTCTAGAACTTCTTAGGATGAGGATAAATTAGATTTTTAGAAAATAAATAAAATTTTATTTATTTCAAGGGTTTGGGTTGAGGAGATATTTATTAAAACTTTTTTAATAAACATGAGGATTAATATTTAATCTTAATTAAATATTTTGATTTGGGATTAGGGGTAGGAAATGATGGGATTAGCCTTTAATCGAAATTAAAGAAGGATTAGAAGATTTTGGAAGAGGTTAGTGGTCTTAAGGAAATTGGCCAATTTTTGGGCAAAAAATAATTTTTTTATTTATTTTGGGATTTTTGGTCAATTTATTAATTAAATAATTAATAAATAAGGAAATAATGTTTAAATAAGATTTAAACATTTTTGGGAGGGATTCCTTAATTAAGATAAAGGGATTTAATGGCATAAAAAATAATTAATAATTAATTAATTAATTAATAAATGATGATGTCATCAGGGATTTTTTCAAAAAATATTATTTTCTAAAAGATTTTTAGGTGTCTACACAAGAAACTTGTTAAGAAGAAAGTTGAGAGTTATACCTGTTGGTGTAAATAAGTATTTACTATTTACTCTTTACTTACATTTACTTAGGATAATACATATTCATATTAGTTGTCATGTAGACATCTAGGAGTTTCCATATTCATATGAGTTGTCATGTTGAAAACACAATAGTTTGCACTCCAATTGAGCACTTCTTGTCTACTACATCTCTTTATGAGATACACCTTTGTATTCTTATCCTCTCATTTTTTCACATCCACTCATGCACAATGGAGGATAATCCACTCTTGGTGAATATTTTCTTAGTTGGTATGCTTATCTCTTTGTATGATTCCTAGTCATCTTGATTGCCTTTATATATAAGGCACTTCCATGATGTATTCATCCAATTATCTAATATCTAATCATTTTTTATCCATTCTCATTTGATCATATCTTGTCTCTCTTGTGTTATCTCTTGAGATTCTAGATCTTGGCATTTCATTCTTGCCTCAGGCAAATTCTTACATGGTATTAGAGCTATACCAAATTCTTACATGGTATCAGAGACATAGGAGTTTCATTACATAGCCATTAGAGATTTTTTTTTGTAGGTCAAGATTGGAGCTTGGTGGTGCAAATCAGATATTGGTATCACATTTAGAAGGTCAAAAAACCCCTAAATCGACTTTTGTTTCATCAAAATTAGACATCTAAGGTGAAATGTAAAGTCATTTGATTTTTGGAGTTGCGACGACAACAATTTAGAAAAAATAATTATAGAGGTGATTTTCAAAAAATGATATCTCCCTCATATAGACTCCTTTTTTCAAGCAATTTTTTGTTTTGGGGTAGAATTTCATGATCTACACATTGCTACAGGTTGTTTGCAATCCCTTTTTTTGAAAATTGTAAATCCTAGTTTTTGCGACTTCAAAGGCCTCATTCAGGCTCATATGAACACATATTCAGGCGCTATTTTTTTCAAAGTGCATAATTTTTTGTCTACTTTCTAAATCTAGTATTAGTTTGGAGTAATTTTGAGTGGACATATTACTTTCAACATTTGGTCATTTTGACCTATTTTGGCACTTGTAATTAATTAGATCCTTGAGAGATCTTATGTCTTATCTTGTTGAGTCTAATATAGCTTCATATTTATTGTTGTAACCATCAAAATCAAAAGCCCACTTTGGCCTATTTTGACAAGTTGTAAATTATACATGCACTAAGTATAAAGGGTCAAAATCATCTATTTTGGGAGGTTCTTTGATTTAGTGATTTGGGGGGTGTGTCTTGAGTGTTTTCACTTCACTTTTTCTTCTGTTCTTTTATTTTGCATCATGGGTTCTCCTAGGTTTCCACTTTTAACTCCACATAATTATGCTACATGGAAAATTAGAGCATGGAGTGAAATGATGGAAAAAAAAGTTTAATTAATTATGTTGATGGAACCATGGTTGCACCATCTGATCCTAATAGACTAAATGAATAGAATCATAACAATAAGGTTGCTATTGGTACTTTGAGGAAGTATGTACATGAAGATCTTATCTTCCATATTAATAATTATAAAATAGTAAAGGAAGCATGGGATAAGTTTGCTAGCTTGTATGCAAAAGCAAACAAAGCTAGGGGTTTTGAACTTGATGAAAATATCATGTCATTAGATCCAAAGGAGTTTGATACAATTCAAGACTATATCACCAAGGCACATGAGCTAAGGTTAATGGTTAAGGATTGTTGAATTACCATAGAGGATGAAAAATTTATCTATAATTTGATGAGAAAACTTCCTCCATAGTATACATCATTTATTGCGAGCTTCAACACTCATAAGTTAACCTTAGGTTCTTTCTACATGATTCCTTCGCAGATATGTTCATGGTAGAACAATCAAATTTTATGAGCATGGGGATTCTCAAGTCTTCAAAGTCCAAATCATTGGTGGCTAATAAACATAATCAAAGAAAAGGATCTAACAAGAAGCATAAATCATGGAAACAACATTCACAACAAGAGAAAGAACACTTAACCTGCTCACCAAAAGACAACTTCAACAATAAGGGAAAGTCATCCAAGAAGAAGTTTCTTACTTGTACATATTGCAAAGTGAATGGACATAAAGAACATGATTGTTATAAGAAGGAGATAGATGAACTCAAGAATCTTCTTAAGAAGAATCAAATTGGTGTACCATCAAGAATGACCACTTCATTCTCTTCTTCACATTTAGATTTTGATAAAGGAAAGGATCGCATGGGAAAAGGTCAAGCCTTAGTAGCTACTTCAAGTCAAGATTTAGGGAGATAGCTTCTAGATTCAGGGGCTTCTCATCATATGGCATGTTACAGTCTATGTTTTCATCATTTGATCCTTGTCATACTCTACCTATTTTGATTGGGAAAGGAACTATTGATAAGGTGGAGGGATACTTCAAAGATGTGTTGTGTGTACCTCACCTAAGTCATAATCTTCTTTCCATCTATCAGCTCACTCATGGAGATAGAAGAAGGACTATGGAATTCACACTTGATTTAGTTTTTATCAAAGACTTGGAGACTAGAAAAATCATTGCTACTTGGGTGGTTGATCACACATCTAGGCTATACTACTACTCTTAGATTTTTCTCATGATGATGATAGTGATTTATTAATATATTCTTTAGCTAATTTTGATCACACTTTTACTATTGATTCAGAATTTGAGGAGAACTTTGGCTACTTGAACTTAGGTGTTCTTACATATGATCAAGTTTGAGCCTTCCATTTCTTCTTCTCCTACTGATATTCCATATACTATTGTTCTTGATGATAGTTGTATTCACATAGCTATAGATTCAAGTGATTTAGTGCAATAGGATATTCATTGTCTTCTAGACTCAATTCCACTGGATGACTACTTGAGAGACATTTCCAATTTGTTTGTGGAGTCCTACATTGCAGATTTATGTGACACTATTGATGACATTCATCTTCTTATTGGTGAAGATGATCCTTCTTTAGTTTTTATGAGGGAGCATTCTGACCCTCATCTTCATTCTCTACTTGATAAGTCTTTCAAGGTTGACATGATGGTAGATCTTTTGATACAATAGTTGGAGGAGGTCACTTTATTTTTAGAGGAGATATTTGAGTCTTTGGTACATTTTCTACATTCATTCTCAATTGAGCCTGATTTGTCTTTTTAGTAGAGTGGCATAGTAGTCACGATTTTGAGGAGGCACCTTTTAGTATTGACATGGGAACACTTGAGTAGGCTTTAGAGATTTCATACCTTTTGAGGTTTCTTCCTACAGATGGGAGAGGCTTCATTGGTACACCTTTGGTTTTGATTCTTCCTAAGGGTAGGAATGTTGTTCTATAGTCATGGAGGAGTTTCTACATTGATCCATGTGCATCTATCATAGGTGTACATTCTACATTGAGGGGTTGTTACTTGGTCTCTCTTTCACTTCTTCTCTCTTATTGGGGGTATATTTTTTTCACATGAGGTATTCTTCTCTCACATTTTCTTTTATTGTACTTATCTCTCTTTTTGGAGGGGGTTTTTTCCCATGTGGTTTTCCCTTTTTCTCCACTTTATGAGAGATTGCATTACATATCTTTTGAAGTTGTATATTGTACATGGGTACCTAACATGGCCTAGTAACTAGGACCCATCTTGCATTATTATCTAGATTTTATGAGTTTAAGTACATTTCCCTAAGTTGCACTTAGGGGGGGTGTTGGTGTAAATAAGAATTTACTATTTACACTTAAGTTTACTTAGGATAATGTATATTCATATTATTTGTCATGTAGACACCTAGGAGTTTTCATATTCATATGATTTTTCATGTTGACAACACAGTAGTTTGAACACCTATTGTCTACTACATCTCTTTATGAGATACATCTTTGTATTCTTATCCTCTCATTGTTGCATGCACATTCATGCACAATGGAGGATAATCCACTCTTGGTGGACATGTGCTTAGTTGGTATACTTATCTATTTGCATGAATCCTAGTAATCTTGATTGCCTTTATATACAAGGCACTTCCATGATGTATTCATCTAATTATTTGATATCCAATCATCTGATATCCATTCTCATTTGATCATATCTTGTCTCTCTTGTGGTATCTCTTGAGCTTCTAGATCTTGGCATTTCATTCTTGCCGTAGGCAAATTTTTAAATGGTATCAGAGCTATACCAAATTCTTACAATATCAAATCACTATATAATGGAAAGGCCATGGTGATCAGTACCATTAAGAAATATGATGTAAGAGTTTTGAGTAGAATCATTGGCTACTCTATATGTGCAAGTTCAAAGATTGATGAACTGTCAATTGGATTCATCTATGCAACCTACAAGATATGTGTAGAGAAGGAACAAGTTAACCTCAGTGAAATTTTGAGAATTCAACTACTTGAGAACCTAGAAAAGATAAAAAGGACAAAGAATGGTGTGTTTAGATTCTAGTCACTGATAAATCATATATTATTTCATGTGCATAAAATATTTCCATATTTATTAGTCACAAAGATTATGAGCAGTGATAGATGTACAATAGAGAAGATTATAGATGTATGTAGAAGACATCCAATAGATAAGACATTGGATACTAGGAACTTAATAATGAAGACATTATAGAATAAAATGAGGAAGTGATTTAAACTTGCACTTGCTATTGTATATAGCTTTAAAGATGACATTTGTATTATGGTAGATACAAATTTTACTTATACTTAAGTATTAGAACCTCAAGAACATTTCTTGATCCCTTAGGTTATCAATTAAGTGATTATATAGAAGTTGGATACATTTATTTATTGTTGAAATTAGAGGACCAAGTTGAGTATAGATTTGGAACCTATGATGAGATTACCTAGCCAGCTCATTAGGCATCCTTGGAGAAGGCTTCTCATAAGAAGATAGAGTCAATTATGAAGAAATCTTTATCAGAGGCTAGTATGACTAAGAGTGAGTCACAAGAAGTTAGGCAAACCTTGAAATAAGGTATATTGAATGTGCAACTTTTGTTAGTGTCTATTGTAGAGATATCTTCAGAATAGATCATTCCCTATGCAATAGTATTAGATGTGCAACCAAGTGAGCCAAAGAGAAAATTTGAGAGATTAGTGGAAGCTATGACCATGAAGACTAAAAGGGTCAAGCAATAAGCCACTGGACCAAGCGAGAGACAAAAGCTATTGTTGTCAATTGTTGAGTCTAGTGAAGAAGAAGAAGAACAAGAAATTAAATAGTAGAGAAAGTAACCACTTCTAAGACATTAGTAGGAAAAGCTTGGAAACCTTGAAAGCCAAAGATAGAAAATATAAATTTAGCTATTGCTATTGAAGGAAACTTTGTGCAGATGAACAAATTTTATGATTTGTATAATAACTTTGAGAGAGATCAAATTGATATCTCTACTATGAGATACATTATAGCCAACAATCTAAAACTTAAGGATATTAAAGGCACAATGAACCAGAAGGTCTATGAAAATATTATTAAGAAGAAGGCACCAACTAGAGAAGAAGATTTAGAACTTTGGAAGTCTATGCTAAGGACTATTTTCAAAACTGATGATGAAGAAGAAATCAAGAGATTGTTGAACAATCTAGCACTATACTTGAGGAACAAGGTAAGAACATTTTTTTTATAGTGGGTGAGAAAGACAAGTTAAGAAGTGAAACTGTGGCAACTATAAGTTAGACAATGGTAGAGTCCAAGGCAAAATCTTCACCTACACCTAGAACCTCAGAAGTGTTAGTGAGCATAGACACTATGTAGATAGATCAGACCAATGTTACCATTAGCATCGAGGATACTAACCTATTTGAGATTTTAGAACCACCTGAATCTTATTATGAAGATATAGAAGACAAACTAAGGAAAATTGAAGAAGAGAAGAGGTTATTAGAGGAAGAGAAGATGAAAGTAGAAGAAGCTAAGTAGAAATTGATTGAAATGAGAAGAAAAGAAAAATAGATAAAGATAAGAAAAGATTAATTGAAGAAGAAATGAAAAGAAAAATAGAGGAAGATAAGAAGAAGAGATTAGAAGAAGAAGAAAAGATAGAAAATGGAAGGAAGGAAAGAGAAGAAAGAGAAGAAGAAGATGAAAGAGTCAAAGAGGCAGTAATGAAGAAAATGGAAGATGACACTAAACCTTCTAGTTCATCTACTGCGCTTTCACTTGCTAGCCTAGCAATTGATGATGATGATTAAAATGACTTGATCTCATCTTTACCAAAACTCATTCAGAAGAACAAAATAGTGAAGAGCCTATAGAAAACCTTGATGGAGGTTATTGATAGACCACATAGTACTCTGGTAGTACAATACACAAAGGTAGATCTAGAACAAAGGGCACTGGTAGTGATAAAGTCATTTGATGAGGAATTTACTAATTTATTGAGTGTTGTAGAAATAAAGGCATAGATCTCACATGATACTAACTTGTTTAGCACTATTTGTTAGAATATTAAGAATGATAAGTCATGGTACTTGTGAACCGCCTCACAATAGGTGTTCCATAGTCATGCGCTAGGCCTAGCTTAGGAATAATCTATTCAAGCTAAGGAATACTTTTCCCCTACCATGAGGTGCATTTAGATTATCAACCTAGGGATGTATACTTGAAATGGTCAGCACAGTATGTGCACTAGGTACCTTGATGAGTCATTATGCTTGTGCTACAAGAAAGTAAAAATGCAAAGGAAGGAAACTACACTACTGCTATGAAAAGGAAACTACTGAATCTATGAATGTTGAAAACACAATGACAAGATAACAGAGATTCCATCTTGACTCATCCATTAGACTATTCTCGCAGATGCTGCAGGAACGTTCATAAAGTGTGATGCTACAAGAAGGAATTAACTAGCTACGTCTTACTTAAAATACTGCTAATGCTTAGTAAAATGAAATATTCTATCCTAATCTAATCCACCTTCCAAGTGACCCCCCTTGGTTGGCTTCTCTAATCTACCAACGCAGGATAGAAACTAAAGAGAACTAATTCATTTCATTAATCAATCATTACATAATTTAGAATTGTAAAACACAACTACAACAAACTATGAATCAGTGTTCTCTCTTACTCGATAAAACTTATCAAAACTTAAAAAAAAACTAAAAAGTAAAAACTTCACACATAGGAGTCGATCCCGACATATATAGGGAATCTACTCTTTATTACATAACAGAAAAGTAACTATCCTAAGTTAAGTCCGCAAGAGAGAATATAGGAGAACAACTGAAAGCGAAAAGGAATGATAACAAAATTGAGGAGGGAGCAATGAAGTTGCAGCATCCACTTGTTACAACGTAAATGCAGAGAAGGTAATGGCTCGTAAAAAATCCTCCTTATTTGCTGCCATGTTTCCTAGAGTGGTTATAACTTCATGGTTGTTCCTTGATGCTCGTTTCTCCTTGAATGCTGTTGGCAACCAACTTCTGGATTCTTCTACTCATCCTTTAATCCTTATCATCAGGTTAGTTATGATATAAGACATATTTGCAAATAAACATCCATCAAACTAAATTCAAACATAAGAACACACATTTGGATATTTATATGAAATACTGCATATTAGATATAATTTAGGCAAAGGATGACATAGTTTTTCTACCCCATAAATCATCAAAGGTTTATCAAACATAGGCTTATAAGTGTTAAAACAAGGATAAATAGAGTATCATAAAGTATCTTAAACATAACAAAATAAAGGCATTTTTTTAGATTCATCATCTGCCCCCTGCTAAACTAATGCTTGTCCTCAAGCATTACACTTCTTTGTCAAAGATTTGAGCTCCCCAACTTCTGTCTTTCCCTTTTTGCTTCTCTTGAAGGTGTAATAGAATCCTCTGGTCCTTTCCCATACTTCTCACCTGTGGTCTTCCTACAACTTATCAAGTTTTTCAACATCAATATCATACAGGGGCCATAAAAGCATTGGAGGTTGCATGGTTAAAGGACACCATAGCTCTGGCCTTAGTTGCTTTCCCAGTTCTAAATATTTTGGAACTCTATATAGTGTTGCTTCCAAATTAATAGGACTATGTGGCTCTAATTTCTTGAGAGAATCAGGTAACCGTGCCCATCTACCTCTTACTCCGGTCATAGCTCTCTGAAATGCAAAGTAGGGCAAGTTTTCATATTTGACATATACTTTGGCTCTAGCAGCAAATAACTTCTTTCTAATGTCTGGATTACTCTTCCCATAGGTTAATGTAAACCAGTCTCGAAGCATTTCTTTTGGTTGTTTACTTTCTGCCCTCAAGGGTAAAGGTTTTGTTCTCTCCTCATCTCTGTAATTAACTAGTTGTCTGTCATAATTTGCCTCATTAGACATCCATGACATTAAAGCTTTCAAATGAACATCTCCTATATAGAGCAAAGGATTCCACTCAGTTTCCGCATGAATGACAAAATTATGAATATACAACTCACACAATAGATTTTGCTGCCACGGTGGTAAGGTTTGATATAGCCCATAAAACTCTTGTGCGGTTTTGAATTTTGCATTTTCATTTCTAAGGGTTAACATCAACTGAAACAAAAGATATTGTTCTTCCAAATAAAAAGCATATACTCAAGGAGGTGCTCTGCAAGCAAGAGCTTGATCAGCTAATTTAAGTGCATGTTCCATGCGCTGTTTATGTCTTTCTAGTTATTTTTTCAATTCTTCAATCTCCTCATTTTGTGATGTTATGATCTTACTCATTCTTTTCTTCTCCTCTTTCCATAGTGCTTCAACAAATTAATGCTGTCCATATAATTGGAAAAAGAGTTTTTGCAAGGTGATGACACTGTTATCCTCTTCATAATCCTTTTTCTTTTTTCACTCTTGCCATAGATGTTCTACCAAACTATTGATCCATGTTGACTTATAGGGGACTAAGGCAGTATTCAAATCATGACTTTTAGGAACTACTTCATTCTCATGGCTTGAAACACTTGGTAAATCCATTAAGGTTTCATTAATTTCTTGCTCACATACTACAGGAGGACTACCAGAAGCTTCTGTCATCTTAGTGTGAAAGGGAGAATGGTTAGAAATTATCTGCACAAGAGACTCTGGAGCAGGTGCTTTAGACAATATAGGATTTAAAAATTTTTTCCCTCTCATTCTAGGACTTCTCCGCAAAGGAGTCTCTTCTTGTACTATTATCTTTTACTTACTTTTCTATTTCAGTATCACTGCTATAGGATTAGTTGCTGTAGGAACCTTCTTTGTTTTCTTCTATTGCTTAATTGCAGGACTAAGTTTTTGTTGAGCAACAGTTTCTTCTAGTGACTTTCGTTTCCTTTTAGCTTGACTAGTAGTGGGTTTAGGAATGTCCTATTCAGGTGGAGACACATTCACTTGAGTGGAAGCAAATTCCAGTTCAATCCCTTGTGCATTTTCTATTTCAGCTCCCTCGATATTTTGTTCTGCAAGCTCACTACTGGGAACTATGTTTTCCTCACCCTGCCATTCACTAGGGTCAACTTGGGGTTGTAGGGTTTTAAATTTCACAAAGTCATCCCATGTCAAAGGGGATATGTCCCTAAGAGACCTTTCTATTAACAACTTAATCAAAGCATGGTGAGTGACAGAATTATCTTTCCCTTTTTGAGTCTCTTCTGCACTAATACAGAGCATATTATACTGAAAATTTGGGAGATTCATGGCAATATTGTGCCTTATACAACTAAGCAACTTAAAATGGTGTGCATGTAAGTGAGAAAATTTTCCTTCACAAGTAAAATACCTGATGACATGCATTGCTAGGTTAGGGTATGGAGGCGGAAAAGACAATCTCTTGCACCCCTGCTTTGTAACATCCAATGGAGGGTCATGTGGGGTAGTGAACTGGGCCCTTGCTGACCTAGCGTCATGCGAGCTCGGATAATGCTCTCCAATAGGAGGTAACCCTGTTACTTCTGCAATTTGTTCTTCTATTGCAATTACTGTCAAACCCCACATAGAAGCTTCACCTTCATCAAATGTCCTGGTGAATTCTACAGCTACTTCTTCATCATATGCTGTTAAATTCAAACAATAACCTAACCACCCATATGCATTGAATCTTCTTACTGCTTCTACATCAAAGAGCAACAAAATGTGCTCGACCGGCTCTTTTCTCTATAAACCTCCTCCCATTTCTTGATAGTTCTACTACTCTGTTTCTCTCTCCCTTTCTGAATGCAAACTTCAAAACTCTATGTTATTTCTCAGACACTTCACCACTTCTTTTTGGGAACATTAATTGCCATAACCAATTGTTATGTGCCATAATTAAACTTTAGGTAAAAGTAAATCATGAATTTGCGTGGAAATCGTTTGGAAACATGGTTCAAATATCAAAATTTTTTAAAAATAGGTCACATCATGGCTTAGCACAAAAAATTTGGCACGAACAAAGAAAAATTCATTCAAAAAGTGGGAGTACAACACTTAACATGGCATACTTATGGCAAAAAGTTCTCATTAATAAAGGGTAATGCCAAGATTTTTGAAAATCATCACAGTTAATCAGGCATGTCATTAGATAGTATGACACTCCCCTGCCCCTTGCTAATTTTATGACAAGTGTCCTCACGTGTCAGACTAGTATGGGTTAGGGACTGGAATACGCTGTAATTATAAATGCTATGCAATATTAGATATAATTAACAAAATCCGCAAACTTATAAATGAATAATAGTTTGAAAATGTTTATACCTGCCAAGTGGATTGTCACTTGCTCCAAAAAAAAGTGGTAGAATTAATGTAAATGGTAGCATCCATTAGCATGTGCAGATTTGATTGAAAACACAAAAATGTAAGTATGTAGAAAGTGAGTGGATGGAAGATTAAGAAATGGAGTGAGGTGGGTGGATGGAAGATTAAGATATGAATGGAAAGAAATATCATGAAAAGAAAATGGACTTTGTGCGAACATAAAGTTATTATTATGGACATACAAATTAGAATTAATGTTGAAGAAGAGCAGGCGGAAGGTTTTCACCTACGACTGCAGGAAGAGATACTTGAGTTGTTGTTGGATCCGGTTGTTCGAACTGTTGCATGAACTCAGCTTTTGTTTGATGCTGTTTGTAAAGTTTAAGTCGATGACCATTGATTAGCATTTTGAAAGGCATATCATCAATTGTGGTTAGTTGAACTGTTCCATTGTCAAAGAAATGGATGATTTGATATGGTCCTAACCATCGCGTCTGCAGCTTCCCTGGCATATCCTTAAAGCAGGAATCATACAATAATGCCCAGTCACCAGCTTTGAACTGTTTGTTGAGGATATGAGAATCATGCCAATGTTTTCTCTATTTTTGCACTAGTTCAGTATGTTCTAAAGCGGTCTTGCGCATTTCATCCAAAGAATTAAGATGCAGGAGATGTTCTCTTTGTGCTGCAGGAAGATCAATATCTAAGGTCAAGGTTGTTCTTAAAGTCTTGTGTTCAAATTCAATTGGAAGCATTGCCACTTTCCCATACAAAAGCTCAAATGGTGTGAATCCGGTAGTGGTTTTCCAAGTTATTCTATAAGCCCAAACAACTTCTTGTAACTGGCTGGTCCAATCCCGACGATGCAAATGGACTATTTTAGTTAGAATATTTTCCAGCTCACGGTTGGTAACTTCTACTTGTCCATTGGCTTGTGGATGATAAGGACTGGATCTGTGATGCCTAATGTTATACTATTTCATCAATTTTGAAATCAAGTTAGAAGTAAACTGTGTGCCTTGATCAGTAACCAATTCTTTAAGAACTTCATAACGTGTAAAAATCTCTTCATATAGGAATTCAACAACTTTTTCATCATGGGCATGTTTCATAGCCTTAACCTCAACCCATTTGGTTAGGTAGTTAGTACAAACTAGAATATAAGACTTCCTATTAGATGGAGGATCAATAGGACCGATGAAGTCCATTCCCCATTTGTCAAATGGTGTTAACACCATTTGAGGGTTCAGAGGCATTTCATCTGTTTTGGTTGGGTGACCCATTCTTAGGCATTGGTCACACTTCCTTGTATAATTGATTGCATCTTTATGAAGGGTAGGCCAATAGTAACCAGTGGCTAAGATTTTGAAAGCTGTTCTTTTGGCTACAAAATGTCCTCCACAGGGCTCATTATGACATGCATGCAAAATATCATATGTCTCATCTTCTCTTACACATCTGCGCATAACTTGATCAGGTCCAGTATAGAACAAAAAATTGTCTATCCATGAGAAATGGAAGCTTTTTTGTATGAGCAGCTTTCTCTCCTTATAAGAAAAATGTGTTGGTGTCTTATTAGTTGCAATGTAGTTAGCAATATCTGCATACCATGGAACTTTAACAACAATATGAAACAAATGTTCATCTGGAAATGCATCATCTACCAGAGTAGTCTCAGTATCATGATGATTGATTCTTGACAAATAATCAGCTACGACATTTGTTTTTCCAGGCTTATCTACTATGGTTATGTCAAATTCTTGACAATAGTAACCATCTTGCTAACCTACTAGTTATAGCAGGTTTGTTCATGAGATACTTGATTGCTGCATGATCAGTATGAACATAGATAGGATAACCTGTGACGTAATGCTGAAATTTATTTAGAGCATAGACTACTACTAAAAATTCTTTTTCAGTCACTATGTAATTCAGTTATGGACCATGAAGACTCTTACTAATATAATAAATGGCATTCTCAAGATTTGAGTGTTTCTGTGCTAAAACTGCTCCTATGGCATAATCAGAAGCATCTGTATATATGTGAAAAGGTAGGTTCCAATTAGGGCCTTGTAAAATTGGGGCTATGGTCAAAAGTTTCTTAAGCTGCAGGAAAGCTTTATCACACTTAGGTGTCTATTTGAATTCAACTTCTTTTGTAAGCAACTTATACAAGGGACTGGCTATTTTACTAAAGACTTTTATAAAATGCTTGTAATATCCAGCATGTCCCTGAAAAGATCTGATATCTTTTAATTTAGTGGGTATGGGTAATGTTTGAATTACCTCAATTTTAGCTGGGTCTACTTGTATACCTGCATTAGATATGAAATGACCGAGTACCACACCCTCTTGCATGAGCATGAAACACTTTTCACTATTTAGTGCCAAATTATGTTTTCGACATCTTACCAAAACTTTTTCAATATTTATCATTGCTTCTTCAAAAGTAACTCCAAATTTTGTAAAGTCATCCATATAGATTTCCATACAATCATGTGATATATCAGCAAAAATACTGATTACAGCCCGTTGAAACGTTGCAGGAGCGTTACAAAGACTAAATGGTAAAACAGAGTATGCAAAAGTACCCCATGGACAGGTAAATGTAGTTTTGTCTTTGTCTTCAGGAGCAATACTAATTTGATTATAGCCACTGTATCCATCTAAAAAGGAGAAGTACTTCTTTCCAGCTAGTGTATCCAAAACTTGATCTATGAAGGGTAAAGGAAAATGATCCTTTTTAGTAGCCTTATTCAACTCCCTATAATCTACAAAAATTCTCCATTTTCCTCCTTTCTTAGGTACTATAACCAGTGGTGATACCCATTTACTATTAGATATAGGATAGATAAAGCCAGCATCAAGCAGTTTCTGCAATTTTGTTTTGACTATTTCTCTGAGGCTTGGATTTATCCTCCTCTGAGGTTGACGAAGTGGTAGACAACCTTCATTAATGTATATCCTATGGGTACACAGTATAGGGCTTAATCCTTTCATATCATCATAATCCCAAGTAAAAGTCTTCTCATGCTTCTAAAGCAATTCTTTTAATTGTTCCATCTATACGAATGTCAATTTGGGGTTAACATGCAGTTTATGGCCTTTACTCAGTTCAATAGGAATAGTGGATTCTACCATAGCAATTTCAGAGATTGGACTTCCTTCTACTTTATAGGGAAGTAGTGAACAAAGATTTTTAGGTTCCTTAAGTAAAGTACAACTTGTATCACACTACTCATATGTAATCAATTCTAATACAGAGCTTTTAGACACATCTTTTCCTACCACACAGGTGTTGGTAAGGATGCTTTGGATTACTGAATCTTCTTCTTGCAACTTTAGAAAAGATTGCCTATGTAACATCATAAGTTGTACTATGGAATTTATCTCTTCTTTTTCATCTCCTAAATCTAGCCAAAAAGATGTACTCAAATCTGGTAATGGTTGTGCAGGAGGATATAGATCAAATTACTTGGTTGCTTGGCCATTTGATATGGTCATATTCCTTGATCTACAATTTATGTTTGCATCAACTGTGGCCAACCATGGTCTACCTAGAATGACAAGATAGCCAGATAGGTTTACTTTAGGGGACAAAATCATGAATTCTGCAGGATATTCTAGGGAATCTAAGGTCACAACAATATTTTCTATCATTCCATCAGGAGTGATAGTGGAACTATCTGCAAGCTGCAGCATAGTTGGTGTGGGCCTTAATCCTTCTATTTGTAACTTCTTCATGGTTTCTTTAGTCATCACATTTATAGTAGCTCCCAAATCTATTAAGGCATTTAAAAAAAAATGACCATTGATGGTGACACTTACTATTGGACTCCCTGGGTCAGAATATTTTTGTGAAATCACTCTTCCTAACATGATATCAGCTAAATGTCCAACAACATGAACTGTGGTAGGATCCTTCTTCTTCCTTCTAGGTTTCTTTAGAAAAGCTTCCCTTATAGCTTTTCCATAAGCAAGAATGTCCTTAATAGCTTGAAAAAAAAGTATTCAGACATGCATATTCTTCAACTGGTTAACAATGTCAAAGGGTTGTTCCTTGATTTGTTCCTTTTGTATTAGTTGGTCTGGAAAAGGAGGCTCTACTGCTGGTTGATCTGGTATTGGTATGGTAACATTAGTTGGGTCAAAAGGTTCATCAAAAAAAGGTTTTGATGCTGTAGGAGAGTCTAATACTTCAGTTATAAGAGGTGGCCTTGGTGATAGTAAGGTCGTTCCAGATCTCAAATGTATATCTGCAACATCTAGGGCACAAGTAGGGTACTACTAGGTATCAGTACTATACATGGGCTGCTGTGGTTTGCTATTTGGATTTGGTTGGGGCTATGCAGGTAGCTATGTTTGCTTTTGAGGTCCACTATTTGCAGGTGGTGGCATTAAAGCAGGTTGTTGAGCTGGAGGGGGTAATTGTGGAACACTAGTATTTTGGTTAGGCCATTGTTGAGATCCCTTCCATTGGTTTAGAGATTGCCAATTCCCTTGGTTTGGAGATTTCCAATTCCCTTGGGGTGGTTGCCATTGGTTTCTCTGGTTCTGGGGCCATTGGTTATTCTACTGGTTAGGCCAAGGTTGTTGGAAATTTTGAGACCATTGAGATTGTTGTGGGTTATTTTTTCCAGCATTAGTCCAATTGGGTTGGTTTTGTGGAGGACCTTGGGTATTGTGGTTTTGCCATTGATTACCATATGAATTTGAATTTTTCAAGGGGTCTTGAGGCATACCTTGACATTGAGCCCATGGTCGATGTTGAGCAACAAAGAATACTTGCTCATCATCCCCATCTATCTTTACATATTTAGTTGGAAGATGCTGGTTCTCCATGCTTGCAACCAATTTACAGTGGCAATCCTTCTTTTGCTTTTGACAATGAGGACAGTACTCAACTAGTTGTAACTTAGCCTCTGCTTGCTTCTTCTTTGCAGTCATTGTATCCAATTATGTAGCAACATCATTACTAATGTCTTGTTTGAAATCTGACAACAAATTGGATATTTCAAGTTTTGAAATGCCTTGACTAATTCCTTTTGTAACTGTAGAACGGGGTCCTCGACCTTTCTTCATGGTTGACCTTGAGTAGTTTTGACATATCTTTTTGAGGTCATCCCATTGAGCTTGATATACATCTCCATTGGCCATCAGGTCCAATGCGTCCAAATAGTCTTCATCCATTCCTCTTAGAAAGACTAGTTTTTGGGAATCTTCAGACAATGTGTGCTAAGGATTCTTTTGTAGTGTATATAAAAATTGAGAAACATAGTCTTCTAATGTCTCTTCCTCCTTCTGTGATATCCTAAAGATATCATCTCCTCTTGTGCCAGATGCTTTGCAATATTCTTTATATTTTTCCAAAAACAAGGCTTGCATTTTATCCCAATTTACAGCTGCATTGGCTCCTAAGCCCATGAACCATCGTAAAGCTGATTCTTTCAATGTGGCTGGAAATAATTTAAGCTTATGGACATCAGTGTTGTAGTCGAAACTACGACAAAGGATGTCAAACTCAAACAAGAAGGTATTGAGTGTTAGAGTAAATAATTAATTGTTAATTATTTATTCTATTGCTTAAGCTTACTTAGGTTAATGCATTTATTTAATATTTTATATTTAATGCATGTTGTGGTTAGTTGGTGACAACACGGGCGTTTGTTCCCTTCTAGTTGTCACACTTATCTTCTACCACTTTCCAGCTTGTTCTACAAGCTTCCATGAGCTCTTTATATTCGAGCTCTCCTCTTTGTATTATCATATATCATATTGCACATTGTAAATACATTTCTTATTGTGTTTGCATAATTTGCTCTCATGTCCGTTTAGGGTTTTGCCCGTGCTCCATGCTCCTCCCCTTCTATGGCTTCTCTTTGATAGGTTTTGCATGCAGGTGATCTTGGGAGTCTTTGGAGTTGGCTTTCCTCAACTCCAACATGGTATCAGAGCCTTGCTGCTGCTGCTTCGTTGAAGAAACTTTGAAGCCATGATTTGAAGTCACAAACCCTAGTTTGTTTATGCATTTTTTCTTCAAATCAGGGGATCAGTGAATTTTTGAAGCACTTTGGACCCAAACGGACATCACCATTGGATCTGGAAGGCCGTTTGCAGTCAGGATTCATATAAAACTTTTCATTTTTGGACACAAGTCAATTTTGGGGATTTTTTTGAAGCTTCCAGGGTTGCTGCCGTACGGATCATACGGACGCAGAGCATAAAAAAAATTAAAAAAAAGGGTTTTTCGAGTGCACCGCAACCGCACCACCCGCGCGTAGCCTGTAGCGGCCGCAGCAGGCAGCACCGCCCTGGCTCAGCCGCGGCCCGGCCTCCTCCCGGCCGCCACCCGTCCTCTGCCCTCCACCGATGATTCCTCCTCATCAGCCGCCCTATGGCCACCTCTGCTGGTAGCTCCACCAGCCCGGCCGCCTCTGCTTAGCCTGACAGCTCTGCAGCCACGTTAGCGCCATTGCAGCCACTGAGGGGGTGACACGTGGCCTGGGCACCACGTGGCACCTTGCCACGTGGACCTGCCGCGTCACCCCTGCCACGTCAATTTTTTCACGTGGCGTGCCACGTGGCACTCTTTTTTGCTACAACGGCCACCAAATCGTCAATTTTAAAATTGTGATTTGCTGATGTCAGCATGATGTCATCGCTGCATCATCCATCCTTGCACCTCTCCTAGGGTCATTTTGGACCTACCTTTGGTTTTTTGGCCATAACTTTTGCATACAGAGGTATTTTTCTGATCTAAAAGAAGCACCGGAAAGCTGGTTCTGAGGCAGGGATTTCGGTTTAGGTATTTTTTGGTTTTGATGCTTTTTTATTGCCTTTTTTTTGTTGAAGTCTGAAGTCCTATTTTTGACTCCGGCATGCATATCTTTTGCGTCCCATGTCAGTTTTTTGAAAACTTTATATTTCTGGAAAGCTGGTTTTGTGTACTCTTTAGAAAAGTAGTCCTTTTCCTTTTTTTTTGGCCTCTGATCTTTCTATCATAGTTTTGGCATTTTTGCTCTATGGTGGATATTTTGAGTGTTTTAGGCCCGAGGATCATTTTCCTGGCATGGTTTGCTTTCTTTTTGGCTGTACTTTCTCTTGGTTTAGCTCTTTTTCAGTTCTAATCATTGTAGCTATCATTTTGAAGCATTTTTTATTTTCGCGCTGAGATAAAGTGTCACTTTTGCATTCCAAGAGTCATGAACGTTGTTTTGAGTCAGGTGTACTTGCACTATTTTTATAAAGCACCATGGGGGGGATTATTTGTTTGCTATTTTAGGCATTCTCCCTTTGTCAAGTGAGTGTCCCTTCCATGACATTAGCCCCATGCAGATTCAGTTAGACCGTGTCTTTATCAGTGTCTGTACCTCTTTCCCTCTCTCCTCGTTCTTGGTTTGTTTGCAGGAGATTTTGGCCCACCTTCTCAGTTGCCTATCATCACACCCCATTTGCATTAAGGGGGGGTTATGCTGTTGTTCTAATGCATCCGTGGTTCGATGGTTCGATAGTGTGAACTATGTATTTAGTGGTTGATCTTATATACAAGGCGATTGCAGTGGCTGGCTACCTATGCATTTCGGTGAGATGGATCATCTACCATATAGACATGCTCGGTTCATGCCTTCTTCTTCCATGGAGGTTCTTTTAATCAGTAGTTTGGTAGATTTGCAACTTCTTCATGCTTCAGTGATGCTGCTTCTTCATGATCACTCATTGTTCCTGTTTTAGGGGACAATTTCCCTAGTTGGAGACTTCTTCCGTTCTTCACTAGGTTCTTACTTCTTTTTGGGGGAGGGTTTTTCCCATGTGGTTTTCTCTCTTTCCTCGCTTACAGAGGTTGCATTCTTCTTGCATTGTACATGGGTACCTAACATGGCCTCGTTGCCGGGACCCATTATGCATTCATCTTAGCTTTGTGAGCTTAAGGCATTTCCCTAAGTTGCACTTAAGGGGGGTGTTAGAGTAAATAATTAATTGTTAATTATTTATTCTATTGCTTAAGCTTACTTAGGTTAATGCATTTATTTAATATTTTATATTTAATGCATGTTGTGGTTAGTTGGTGACAACACGGGAGTTTGTTCCCTTCTAGTTGTCACACTTATCTTCTACCACTTTCCATCTTGTTCTACAAGCTTCCATGAGCTCTTTATATTCAAGCTCTCCTCTTTGTATTATCATATATCATATTGCACATTGTAAATACATTTCTTATTGTGTTTGCATAATTTGCTCTCATGTCCGTTTAGGGTTTTGCTCGTGCTCCATGCTCCTCCCCGTCTATGGCTTCTCTTTGACAGGTTTTGCATGCAGGTGATCTTGGGCATCTTCGGAGTTGGCTTTCCTCAACTCCAACATTGAGGTCTTCAGTTGCAAGGCCATAGAACTTCGGAAGAGCAGTGGGAGGTATATTCTTGAGATTGGCATTGGTTATGAGACTTGGAAGTGGAAATGGAAAATTGGGTTGTGCCATGACTGGTGGGACTGGATTATGAGGTTGCTACTAAAAAGGAAGGTTAGGCACTGGGTGATTAACAACTGGTGGATTCAAGGTAGTGTTATCAAGAAAATTGGTCAATATTTCAGTGAAAGGTTGGAGACCAGATATATCTAGGGATTCAGCTCTTGATGATGATACTGTGGGGAAAACAGGACTTGCATCTTCAAAGGGCAACTCAACTTCTTCTTCAACTTCTTCATTCAAATTAACAAATCCCTGTGGAAGAAATTTGCCATATTCATCTTTTCATCTTCCTCTTCGATGCATGCAACTAAAATTTTCACACTGGTAAAAAGAACTTAATCTATAAACTATGACTCAAAAATGCTCCTAGCTTGACACCATCCCTGGCAACGGCACCAAAAATGAACCGCCTCATAATAGGTGTTCCATACTCATGCGCTAGGCCTAGCTTAGGAATAATCTATTCAAGCTAAGGACTACTTTTCCCCTACCATGAGGTGCATTTAGATTGTCAACTCAGGGACGTATACTTGAAATGGTCGGCACAGTATGTGCACTAGGTACCTTGATGAGTCATTATGCTTGTGTTGTAGGAAAGTAAAAATGAAAAGGAAGGAAACTACACTACTGCTATGGAAAGGAAACTACTAAATCTATGAATGTTGAAAACACAATGACAAGATAACAGAGATTCCATCTTGACACATCCATTAGACTGTTCTCACAAATGCTGTAGGAACGTTCATGAAGTGTGATGCTAAAGGAAGGAATTAACTAGCTACGTCTTACTTAAAATACTGCTAATGCTTAGTAAAATGAATCTATTCTATCCTAATCTAATCCACCTTCCAAGTGGGCCCCCTTGGTTGGCTTCTCTAATCTACCAACGCAGGATAGAAACTAAAGAGAACTAATTCATTTCATTAATCAGTCATTACATAATTCAGAATTGTAAAACACAACTGCAACAAACTGTGAATCAGTGTTCTCTCTTACTCGATAAAACTTATCAGAACCAAAAAAAAACTAAAAACTAAAAACTTCACACACAGGAGTCGATCCCGACATATATAGGGAATCTACTCTTTATTACATAACAGAAAAGTAACTATCCTAAGTTAAGTCTACAAGAGAGAATATAGGAGAACAACTGAAAGCGAAAAGGAAGGATAACAGAATTGAGGGAGCAATGAAGTCACAGAATCCACTTGTTACAACATAAATGTAGAGAAGGTAATGGCTCATAAAAACTCCTCCTTATTCGCTGCCATGTTTCCTAGAGTGGTTATAACTTCTTTTTCATGGTTGTTCCTTGATGCTCGTTTCTCCTTGAATGCTGTCGGCAACCAACTTCTAGATTCTTCCGATCATCCTTTAATCCTTATCATTAGGTTAGTTATGATATAAGACATATTTGCAAATAAACATCCATCAAAATAAATTCAAACATAAGAATGCACATTTGGATATTTATATGAAATACTGCATATTAGATATAATTTAGGCAAAGGATGACATAGTTTTTCTACCCCATAAATCATCAAAGGTTTATCAAACATAGGCTTATAAGTGTTAAAACAAGGATAAATGGAGTATCATAAAGTATCTTAAAAATAACAAAATAAAGGCATTTTTTTAGACTCATCAACTTGTATCAAGGAATTATGGAAGTGTCAACAAGATGGTAAGATACTATATATTAACAGTACCTTATATTATAAGTTGACTAAGGATATTAATAGTTAGATTGAAGGAAAAATGAGTGAGCTTTACGCTCTATCTAGCTAGATACAACATCCAACTAGTAAGATTGATTATTTTTAAGGACAAGTTGCTAGTATTCACAATGATATTAGGAAACTAGAAATTTGGAAGGAAATTTTTTTGAAGAGAATATCAGATTTCAGAGAGTCTATTGCTTCAAAAATATCTATGGTAGAGAAATAGTGGGAGGAATGTGCCAAGGCCAAGGACACTTATTCTAACCTTTTGTATTCATAACTTAATGCAATTGAGATTGTATCATATGCCTTGTATGTAATTCTCACCTCTACTAAAGTAGCCAAAGATATATGGGCAAAAGGTATGAGAAATCTTAAGGTAGGATTTGATGATTGCATGAAGATTCTATCAACTTAAGGCATGAGAACATAAATTTTGACAGTAGATGGACAGTTTTTGGATAGTTTTTGACATTTTAACCTTTTTCCTTGATGTCAAAGGGCAAGAAAATGCATAAGAAAATTATAAATTAGGAAATTATGAAATCATATTGTAAGGGGGAGCATATGTAAAATGAACAAGATGTAATGTTACTTTATTATTCTTATTAGGTTTTTGTCACTTAGCCAATTTTTACTATTTTTCTGCCATCAATGCCAAAGGGGGAGATTATTGACAATTGGCTAATGAGGATATATAATTTTTATCATTTATGGTAACACATGATGTACATGCTTATAGGAAACCTCAAAAATAAAGATACTTAGCTTTTGGCATCAGTAAATTGTCTAAGTATGAATTGGGTATACAATAGTGTATTGTTTTGTTTTTGACTTGTTGCTGGAGTCATATTATGACTACCAAAGTTAGATGGAGATATTATATATGTTGATGATGACATGTATAACCTCAGAAGTCACTACATACTGTACAAAACATAGATATTCTTATTTTAATGAAATAAGACATTAGAATTAAAGGAAAGAAATTATTTTGTTTAAAAAATATTTACTTGTCCAATTAGGGCTGACATCCTAGATATTTACTCTAAGTTGGAAAAGTATACTATGGTCTTAGCTAACCTAGCAGTAATTTGTGTAAAGGTATGGTATTTATGAAAAGGACATCTTGCAAATTCAAGTGTGCTATCTTGGAGAAATTGTGTTGAGCAATTATATGCAAAATTTTGTGAAAGTGATATAAGAAATGTTTGTGAAGCTATTTCAAGATCTAAAATCAAACTAAGAAAGAATCTATATTCCAAAAGTCTAATTACTTGCTTGGGTAGTGAGCTCTTCTTGTAATTGGAAGTGCATGCTTGGGTAGTGGGCTCATCCTGCATGTACTGTACTACAACTCCTAATAGGTTTGGTACAACTCTTAATAGGGTTGGAATCTCCTAATAGAGATTCAGAGTCTCCTAATAGGGACTCCTTATACTAAATTTTATTATTGACTTCAATTAGGGTCCATCTTCTAACAAGGAACTTATATATTAGTATATTATCTAGTGGGTATCATCCCCACCGAGTTTTTCCCTTGGTTAGGGTTTCCTTAGTTAAAAAAAATGGTGTTATGAGTTATCTTTGTGCATGGTTACTGTTACTATTCAACATAACTTTATTACTTTGTTAAGTATAGTTTAAAGTAAGAAATAATATCTAGTTGGAAACTAAAGTTTTTAGATTATTGATTCACCCCCCTCTCAGTAATCTCTATTTATAACACTCCCATATACAATTTAGAATGAAAATTACCAATACTTATGTTGAAAAAATTATTGTATACAATTTTTTCCTGTGGTAAAATTAGATCCCATCCTTTTGGCTTATCTCTAACCAAACATCTCAACAAGTTCTCCAAACACTAATTTACAACCTCTATCTATCTTCAATTTGTGGGTGATGTGATGAATTGAACTTCAAATCCATCTTCAATTTCTTCCATAATATATACCATAAATACCTTAAAAACTTGGTATCTCTCTAAACTATACTCTTTGGTAGACCATGCAGTCTCACCGCTTCTCTACAAATAACTCGATCACATGAACAACATCACTAGTCTTTATGTAAGGAACAAGATGTAACATCTTTGAAAACTTGTCAACCACTACAAAAATTAAATCATTTCCTTGTTGAGTTCTTGGTAAACCAAGAATAAAATCCATGCTGACATCCTTCCATGAATTATATGGTACATGTAATGGTTGATACAAATACAATCTCATATTTTTCTTCACTCCTTTCACCATCTAACATACTTTTCAATATTGCACAAACTTCTTGACATCTTGGTACAACTATGTCTAGTAATAATTTTTAGCAACCAAAACAATGGTCTTATCTCTACCAAAATGTCCAATCAATCCTCCACCATGCTTCTTCTTGGCAATATTCTTCCTCATAGAAATTCTTGGAATGAATAACTGACTTATTTCATACAACCCTAGATTATAAAATCCAGCCACTTTTTCCTATCAATTGTAATAGGTTCTATACAAGCTTTCCAAGCTTCAAAATTAGGATCCTCTGGTTACAAATTCTTGAGTTCCTTGAACCCAACCACTTTAATCTACATTTTTGTTAGCAAAAGTTATCTCCTACTAAGGGCATTTTCAACTCTTTTAGACTTCCCAATCCTATAGTTCAAAACAAATGTATAATTCCACAAAAAATGAACCCATTTCAAATGCCTTTGGTTCAATTTTCCTTGACTATTCATATATTGCTTAGCTTGATGATCAATTTACAAGACAAACTCCTTAGGAAGAAAATAATGTCTCCACTTCTTCAATGCTTGAACTATACCATAAAATTCTTGATCATAAACAAAATAATTTCTTTTTTCATTATTCAACTTCTCATGTAAATAAGAAATAGGTCTACCTTCTTGACTCAAAAGAACTCCTATTATAGTACCACTAACATCATAGTCCACTTGAAACATTTTAGTAAACTCTGGAAGTGCTAAAATAGGTTGGTTTGTAATATTTTATTTCAACAAATTAAAACTCTTATCTACTCCTACAATCTATTTAAACTCTTTCCTATCCCTTCTCATTGCTTTAGTCAAGGGTCCACAAAATACTACTAAAACCTCTAAAAATATTTCTATAAAGCCTATCAATTCCATGAAAATATCTTATGTTTGTAACACTCCTCAGGGTAGGCCATTCGAGGATAGCCTTCATTTTGTCAAGGTCCATTTTTAGACCTTCTAGTGAAACTACAAATCCTAGTTTCACCAACTCCTTGTTCACTAATTACACTTCTTTAGATTTGTTAACAAATTTTCTTCCTTAAAATTCTCAAACACCTTACAAATGTGCATCATATGCTCCTCCAATGTCTTGCTAAAGATCAAAATCGTCTTGGTAAATAATGAAAAAATTACTAAGAAACTCCTTCAGTACCTCATTCATGAGCCACATAAAAGTGCTTGGTGAATTGGTTAGCCAAAAAGTCATGACTAACCATTCATACCATCCTTCCCTCATCTTGAAGGTAGTGTTCCATTCATCTGCTTCTTTGATCCTAATTTGATGGTACCCATTCTTTAGATATATCTTTGTGAAATACAAAAATCTTCTCAAATAGTCCATGACATCATCCATCCATGGAAATGGAAATCTATACTTGAATGTGATACTGTTGATAGCCCAAGAATATATACACATCCTCCATTCTCTATTATTCTTTGGCTCTAATATTGCTAGTATAACACATAGACTTAAAATCTCTCAAACTAACCCCTTCTATAGCAACTCATGCACTTGTCTATTCAACTCTTCACTTTCTAATGGTGTCATTATGTGTGTTGCTTCAAGTTTGGAAAACTGATTCCTAGAATCAAGTCCATCTAGTGATTGATCTTCCTCACTAATGGTAATCCATTAGGCACATTATCTACCTCTTCAATAATTGATAGTGGCTTCTCACATCACATGACAAGTGATAAAAGTAAGTTTGAAACCATGAAGCAATATAAAGGTAGTTGTGACAAGTTTGATAATGATGCACCATGTCTTGTGAAAGGTAAATGATCAATACAATTGTCTGATAAGATTAAGCATGAAAATCTTTATTGGGTTGAAGGACTTAACTATAATTTGTTGAGTGTTTCATAGTTTAGCAAATAAAGATATAGAGTTGAATTTCATCACAGGAAGGCCAAAATATTTGATGCTACTAGTGAATTGATTGGAGTGGAGAATAGACAAGTTGTAACTTGTTCTATCTAGATTTATTTGATGAAACATGCTTGTTTCCATAATATGAGGATATATGGTTATGGAATAATAGTTTGTGTCATGTGAATTTTGATAATTTGGGAAGCATTAGTAAGATGAAAAGAGTAAGAGGATTGCCAAGATTAAAGAAACCTAATAATGCTATGTGTAAACAATGTCAATTGGGAAAAATGACAAAGTCTAGTCTCAAGAGTGAGACCTATACATTTAATGATACTTTGCAATTGTTTCATATCGAGCTTTATGGACCAATTGGAGTGCAAAGCTAACATGGAGATAAATATTTCATTCTATTTGTTCATGACTATTATAGAATAATGACAATGATTTTCTTATAGAAAAATATGATGCTTTTCAATTGTTTTAATGGTATTTTACAAGAGTTGAAAAGGAAATAGGTAAAAGTATGAAGCTCTTGAGATTTGATAGAGAAGGAGAGTTTAACTATAATGAATTGAACATATTCTATAATGACAGAGGAATCAAAAGGTAGATGTTTGCACCTAGGACCCCTCCCAAAAATTGAATACCTAAAAGGAGAAACAAATCAATCATGGATTGTGCTAGAACACTGATGATGGAGAGGAATGTGTCCTAGAAATACTGGAGAGAAGCTATAAGTACAATATTCTATAATTTGAATTGAGTACAAGTTAAGAAATATACAAAGAATAAACCCATTTAGTTATGGTATGGGTATGAACCTAATGTGAAATATTTTAAATTATCATCAACCTCCATCTAGTGATCTTCATTTCACCTTCCTCCTCTCTATCTCTTTGCAGTTCTTTTTACCAAAGAGCATCATGTCCTTTCAACTTAGTTTATGCTAACCTTACTTTGAGTGGATCCTTAATATGCTCAAGCTCAAAGTCATCTTCCAATTCACCAATCCAATCAATCAAGTATTCAGAGTCAAAGTAAATGAAAAATTAGAAACATCCATCCTATACTTCAACTTTAACTGAGATCTAGGTCTAGCAAAATGACCAACCCTAGTTCCAATCCTCTTTCTACATGATTAGTTCTATCCTCACCACTTGATCTAGCAACTTCAAATCCTTTAGCAACTTCCTCATAACCATCTCTAGTACCCACATTTTGAGGTACACCACCTAAAGCACTCACAATTTCAGCAATCATGTCACTCTTCATCAATATTATCTCAGATCTAAATTCTTCTTTAATCTTCTCTGAGATCCTTTCCTCTACAACATTACTAAGATAATAAATTTACCTAGGGTCCAATATTCTTGGAGGCATCTTCCAAGATCCTCTACAAAACCAAAAGAAATAAATCCTCAAATCTAGAAGATTAATTAGCTCCACAAAATCAACCTTCTCTTCTAGCCTTCACATAGGTCCTAGTGCAAACTGTTGTGCCCTAAATTTAACAAGGTTTTTTTTAAAGGTGAAATAAAGGACAATGCATAATATTTATTCTATTTTTAATATCCTACCAAACTATGGGGTGATCTAGGTATATCACTCATATCCCTCAAGATTATTGAAATAGTTACTTTAATAGGTCGTTAATATTGAATGACATGGAAGAATTTTGTTTACTCCAAATACTGTATTTCAAGTTTCCAAGGGGAACCATTTAATTTCTAAAAATCATTGAAAACATAAGAGATATATGATGTGTCATTTTGAATTTCACATCCTATCCTTGAAATTAAAAAATTTCATATATGAATGTTATGTAATTGTCCTAGATGTTCTATTTTTAGGTCCACATATCATATATGTTCATAACCCTAACTTGTTACGTTCTATGCCAAATTTCATTCTAGTGTGTTATTACAATGGTATAACTACTTTAATGAATTTTCTTTCATTTTATCCTTTATTAACTTCAACTTTGACATCTTATGGCCCGATGCAACTAACTAGAAATTTTAAAACTACTACAATGTATTATCATATACTCTAGCTAACATTCCTCATGAATTTAATAAATACTTATGGTACCCTGCAACATCATGATACTAATGGTGTTAATTCTTATATACCACTTAATGTGTCCTAAATCATTCACATCCTTTCATATATTAGATTCATGTATGTAATTTTTGGCATTATATAGATGACTTATTATAATATTTATTCCAAACATAATTATTATACAAACTACTCTTTTATTTATTTGTTTTATTATTTAATATTATTATTTTATTTACTAATTATGTATAATTAATTATTGGTTAAAAATAATAATCATATTTTCCTAAAACTACCACCCCAAAGCTAAACCTATTTCCTACTAACACATGGTTTTAGAAAATATTCTTACTTCCAAACACTACCATCTCCTATATATTCATGCTACTTTCTATCCTAATTACTATTCCACACTACTTATTGATTTCCACCTTACTTCCTAATCCCAAATAAATAAGGTGTTTATTTCTCTATTAACACTAGGCTTCACACAATGCTATAACCCATAGTATTAATAATTAACTCTCCCCACTATACTGATGTTTATCTTGATCATGAACTACACATGCCTACAATAAACTTAATCATTTTTTTTAGACTCTTCATCTTCCCAAGTGAATTTCCAAGACTTAGTGTCATGTGCTCCCTTTAAAATCTTTGCAAGGTGAGGTGGTCAAGAGTCCTGTCTCTTCTTAATCGCCTAGGAGACAACATGACATGGTGGCAACATTAATCCCAAGGTGATATGACTTAAGACACCACAAATTAGACATGGTCCACTTTTCCAAACACCTAATTACTCCTCCCACTTCCCAAGTGCCTAACTAATCCTCCCTAGGTGTGAGATGGTTGGGTGGATTTCAAAACATAAAACCCTTTTACATCTTCAAATACTAGGCCCCTAGAAGAAGGGATCTGATATATGTTAGAAAAGTATAGAGGTCACCATCATAGTTTTTCATATGAGCCCAAAGTGTGGCAAGAGGTAAGGCCACCTAGTTGGGAGCACAACCCAATTTTTCATGTTTGGACATGGCCTCTTTTCACTTTAAAAATGATGCCTAGATTATATGGGCTTATCAATTTCTAAGTTTGGCTATATATGTATAATTCTTTTTCATTTCTTTGATTCAAGAGTTTTGATTTTATGTTTTCTTTTATTTGGTTCAAATTTAAATGTGAAAACATCTTCACTCATGTGGCTACACTTGGACGTGAAGTCTTTTATATTATATAAAGGTGAGTAGGCATAGTTTAGGTACCTAGGTAGGTTCTTAGGTTAGTATATTGTTATTTTGTTTTCTTTTTTCTCTAAGGTGGTTACTTTATTTGTATCCCAAAAGATTTTGGGTATATGCCCTATGAATAAAATAATGGTCTATAATAGATATCAATCCATTTTATTTATCCTCATTTAAATTCCAAAGGAATGAAGTGCACCTATAGCCAACTTTCTTATATATTTTTAAGCTAAGTCCTATGAGGAGTTATTTTTCTTTCATTACAACTATGAAGCTAAGATGATTTGTTTGATGATGAGTGGATGAGACTCCTTATACCTATATAATCTAGAGGCCTATTGGTGATGGATATTAAAAATTCAACATTCTAATTTGTAAAATTAATTATAATATTCTCTACTATAACTTGGATTACATATGGAAATTATTGTTATTGAATACAAAATGAATCATTTTATATTATCTATTTAAAAAAAAGTGCTCTTATTTCCATTATGAAAACTACATAATGGAGCATCTTAAAATGAAATTTCTCAATTTTACAACAAACATTCATTTCAATAATTTCTCTCATATAAGAAATGCATAGGGCTTATTGATGGAATTAAAAATTTTAGGCAAGAATTATGATATAACCTACATAACTTCAATGTTTTTTTCCCCAAAATTAGATGTTCTTTTACATGAATTGATCTTTCCATTTCTACACAACTATGATAGTGCTAAAATATTTCTTTTGCAACACAATTTTATGCAAATTTTCAATCACCACTTTACATATTACATCAACATGCAATAGGAAGTAAATCTCTTCTATGTTACAATGAATCAACAATGGATCTTAACATCACAACACATCATGGGATGACATGGAACATTGTAGTCCTTCCACAATACTTGATTTCTCTACACTTCCAAGGGATGATACCCTAATCTCTTCCTAGCAATTACTTCCTTTCAAATCCTACAAAGAAACCATGCTTCTATGAAGCCACCCACTAAGTAGGGGAAACAAGGTGCAGATGGGGTACACACACTCATCACTTGCTAATGAATGAAACACACCAAATAACAACAAACAATCCCTTCCATGGCTTGCACATTGATTAATCATAGGAATCATAAAACATTGGGTGAAGGTGGGCTCTTCAAAGAGGATATTTGTCATGTCAATACCACTCACACACATTTAATTTCACCATGCCTCTACAAGCCTTGCATCATACATGCTTCCCTTCACAATTTCTACTTATCAACCACAAATTCATATTTCTAATTATCATTCCCAATCAAGAAAATGGCATCAATGGAGCCCATACTCCATGAAAATTTCCCCCTTGCTCTCCAAGAGAAGAGGCTCTTTGCTACATTGTTGAGTCCAACTAACCTGGTCACCCAAGACTTCTCTTTCCTCCCAAGGGTGAGTGAAGAATTCACACCCATTAACACTTGACATTCATAAAAAAAAAAAAACAAGAGGATCAAGAAGAAAAGCCAAGAAAGTTACATGAACACAATACACTTTCACACCATCACACCACAATACTAAAATTTACAATACAAAGATTCACAATATAATGCATGATCCCATAGAAAATATTCCATGCTTACATATTCATTATGCAATGCTAAGAGAAATAAAATGGTCATGGTTTGAACACCAACCTTGGTCCAAGGTAAAGGAAATGATAGTTGTTGTAGAGCTCCCTTAGTCTTCCTCCAAAACCCTAACTATCTCTAAACCTAGAGAGTGGGTGAACTACCCACTAGTTTGTCCAAGACTCCCTAAAAAGAATTTCCAACTAACTATTTTAGCAAAAACATGAAGCCACTTCCTCTTACAAACTTTTCTCCTACTAAGTTTTCTATGTTTGACTTAGTCGAAACATGGAAGAGAACAAATGTGACAACTCCATTTTCGAATTGGTTGAAGAAGGCATTGGTAAAGGGGCCCCCTAGATTTTCTAGGCACTATCATGGTCAAAATTAGGTCACTAACATGTTTTACTATCATTTGGATAGCTCATTTTTACATAAAAGACACTTTGGGACCACCTAATGACCCCTCAAAACCCTGGCCAAGTCCAATTTCGAATTTCCCTTGATTGTGACCCATCCTACTCCTTTTCAAGTGGGTTTACTTACTCATTAACAAGGAAATTAGCTTTAGGTTAAAATGACACCATGACCAAAATCCTAGATGACATGTCATTAACACACAAAGTCCACAAGTGCCAAGTGACACATAAAAGCACATTCCACATTATCATGACATGTCCCTAATGCATCTTTGAGACTAGAATTTCACACACAAGAAAACTTAATTTTACAAAATAAAATACATCATAACGAGGCTTTTGAATCTTACAAAGACTCACCTTGGTTAAATTATGTTCACATAAGTTCAGAAATTGTTTCCCCCCAAAAATTTCCATGGTTCCACTTCCTACACATTAAACTCCATAATTAGTAGTCCAAGGAGGTCATATAAAATATATACCATAAATGAATACAATTTTAAATGTTATGTAATATATATTAACATATTTCAATTAAATTTCCTTTCCTAATCATTTCAAATAATTCATTAGAAATGTTAGAATCAAAATCTGCATATCATAAATAATTATAATGAAATAAACATTTATCTGCATATCATAAGTCATCATAATCCAATTAACATTTATTTTCATATCATAAATCATCATAATAAAATTAACATTTCAAATCACATCATAATCTAATTCTAACACGTCATCAAGTTGCATCCATATGTGTTTGATCATTCCATTCACAATATTAGGTTCTTAGTACATATCATATATGTAAAATACTATTGTAATGTCAAAATCAATAGATAAAACAAACCACTATCAATCTAATCTTGAATAAGTTTCAAAATATCAAAGTCTTGAATATCAAAATGCAAGTAAGAATATCTATGCTATGATGAGTCAGGGTGAGGCCTCACATCCTCCCCCCAAGATATGAACCTCCTTCTCGAGTTCATCAAAAGGGATATGGGTATTTATATTTCATCTATGCTACATCCTCCCATGAAGCTGTGACCTCATCATAACAATTTCACTAGATTCTGACCTATTCCAACTCTTTACCTAGAAGTCTAAGGGTCTATCAAAACAAAATGTGATCAAGTTCCCATGTAAGCTATCTATCTATCCCCAACTATAGACCTAATACCAATAGATTAGTACTTAATATGATGACCATCACTCATTACAAAGATCTTGTGGGCCTTGCCTAGGTCTCCTACTATGGGTTCTGAAGTGGCCCCATACCAGCTACCTCCTATTGAAACTTGTGGGCACTCTCTTGCTAGGTGACCCATATTACCACAAATGTAACACGACCCTTGAGTATGAATTTAAACTTCTTGTGATCCTACCTACTACTGACCCCTCATCCTAATTGGTCCACTGTAACTACCTCTAGATGATTATTGAGTCCAAGCTAGTTGTTCATAAAGAATCTGTGTCCACTCTTTTGATGTAGGGCTAGTGTCCTATTGGAACCCCTGGTGTGTTTGTGGAACCTTAGAGGACCCTACTGTACAGTTCCAATTTCTCTTCCAAGGGGTCTCCTGATGTCCTAATTGTTGAGAAGGATCTTGGTTATGAGACCAACTTCAAATTTTTTTTTTATTATGAACATCTTCAGCAACCAAATCTACCTCGACTGCCTCTCTAAAGGTTTTAGGAAAGGCCAAGGGTACTAAGTTTTGAAGAGATAAGTTAAGACTCTTTGTGAATCGATAGATCCATAGTTTATCATCTTTGATGTACTCAAAATAAGGAAGGAGCTCTAGAAATCTACTCTCATACTAGGCTATAGTAAGACCCCTCCATTGGAGGTGTGTACACAAAAACCTAACCTATTGAAAGAACACATAAAAAAGCAAACATTAGTTGCATACGTATATCAAATATTCAAAATAAAACAACATACAACTAACACTATGCTTGAGTTTTACAACTAATGCAACTGAAAAGAAATGCCCTCATGCAACCTTAAAGCAACTCAACAAGGGTGCCCATAAGAGGCCTTATTGGTGAGCTTTAGATTGGAGGAATTTTTATGTGCTCTCCCAAAATACAACTATTGAATCTCAATGTGGTAAAATGCAATAGTAATGATACTATGCTAAGATGAATGGTGAATGCTTCAAATAATGGCAATGGAAGCAACCATGCTTGAAAGCACTCAAAGGATGTGAGTGTGGATGCAAGAAATAAACTAAGTTAACAATGCAAATGAAAAGGAAATCTTGCAATTACCAAAGGTTAGTAACAATGCAAATCACAAAAATTACTAGAAAGCTCTAACACTAAACTAGCATGATAACAATGAAAATGAGGGAGATGGAAAATGCTTGAAATCATGACTCTATTTATAGGTTTGAGAGAGGCCTTGGGGAGGTGGCATCTATGTGTCATCCACATAGGTGCCATAGGGGAGACACATGGGCTAAAGGAAAAGCCATGCAAAAGTTGAAAAGAGCCTTTAATGTTTGAGAGGCTTAAGGTCTACTCAAACGTGTGTAAGAAACCTTGGGGGAAAGAGTGAGGGACAAATGTGTAAGAGGTGTAAGAGATGTAAATAGAGTGGAAGATTTATTGGATCATATGTTTCTCACACATGTGTGAGCAAACACTTAAGGACTAAGAGGTGTTTGAAAAGATGTTTAAGGTAACTAAGTGGGATTAAGTAGTGGGTAGGCTTAGAAGGATGAGAGTGATGGGTGAAGACTAGGTTTTAGGATAGGATTAGGATTAAATTAAGTAAGATTTAACTTAATTATAGGATTATAGAGTATAATAAAGTGAAGGTGATTAAATAAATTGAATTTATTTAAAAGGAGATTTATGAAGTACTTATGCATTAAATGAATTTTAATACATTAGGGGGAAGTATTTAATTTAAATTTAAATACATTAGGGAAATGAACTTATTTAATTAAATAAGTAGAAGAATATGAAAATTATAATTAATTAATAAATAAATAATTATAATGTCATAAGAAATATGAAATAAATTAATATATTGTTTAGGACAATTTTAAGTGTCTACATTTTGCCTCTTGTTGATGCGATGTCAGGACAACATTATATCAAAGAAAAGAAAATATAGGTTGCCCTTGAAAGGATAGGAGTCCTAGGAGTGGTGTCAAAGCAATGATAGGGGAGGGGGGTGCCCCCTCATGAAAATAATGCAAAAAATGAATTTTGGGCAATTTTTGCAAAAAGGTCTTTCGAAGAAAAGAAAGGGGAGGAAAAAGGAATAGATGAACATTTTGCATGACTGGAGGATAAATAGGGATCAACATGGCCTAGGAAAGGGTATGGGATTGAAAAGGGGCCTTGGAGGGCCTATATAAGCCTCCAAGGGGCTCAAGTTTGCACACTTAGAGAGTAGAGAACTAGAGTGAAAGATGGATCCAATCAACATATTGTATCTTGGAGAGTGCATTCGGGAGCACCAAAGACTAGCAGAGATGGGCTCACTAATGAGTCGACTATCCTACCTTGTCAAATTTTTGATTTCATCTTGTAGATAGAATTTATGAAACATTTATGGGGGGAAAAACTCAGTCATCTCTATCTTGTCATCTGCGTAGATGACAAAACAGGGACTGGGAGGTCTACGGATATGACAAGATATGTCATGTTGTCTGTGTAGATGACAAAGGGGTGAAATAAGTAGAGCTAAAATGGAGACAATGATCTCTAGGTCATCATCTCTACAAATTATAGTTAAGTAGATACTAGCAGGAAATCTAGTATATGTGTAGCTGATGGAGAGGCCAGATCAGCATCTCCATAGGTCATTGGCTCTATTGATCCACGTCTACATGGATTAGTGCCTCTACAGATTAGCATCTACATTGATTCATGTCTTCATTGAGGGGGCCAAATTGGTAGAAAGAGGAGGGAGGAATGATTTGGGGGTAATAGGGTAGGATGCCCCATTCTGGGGTAAGTATATGGTAGGGGATATTGACCATGTGCATGTCTATGTTGCAAATGGAGATAGTGGTATTCTAGTCACGGGAGCACTATCTAGTGACCATGGTACTAGGGAACATATTGATAGAGGAAGAGTGGGGACATGTGATACTATGTGGGCTAGAGAATGCCTATGAGTGGCCAGATTTGAGAGCACATTTAGCATAGCTTTCAACATTGATAGAGTAGTGGCATACACCAGTGTCTAGTTTCCATCTGCCTACTAGAGAGGCAATAGTCACCTTGCTTGATGTGTGGTAGATTCTATGAGTGATGATCCATGGGATGTACCTTGAATATGTTCTAGAGGGTGCCAATCTCTATTTTTGAGAGTGCTTTAGGTGACGACGATAGAAGTTGCTGATACAGAGGTCATGGCTGGCATGGAGAGAGGCATTGGAGTAGAGACTGCCACAACTTTCCTTGTACTTTGCTTCACTTATATGGAGGATAGTATCAGACCATGCTGGGGATGGATTTTCAATTGGGTGGACATAGTTATTGAGCTCATTACTATAGGATGATGGCACGGTCTTCTTTTGGGGGCAGACTATCTTACCTAAGCTATACTATGACTTGAACATGCGTGCCTATAGGACACAACAAACCATAGGTCTAGGGTTGACACTACTCATGGTTAATGGGTATGGTCATGGGAGCATATAGGTGTCACACACCCCATCACCAAAAGGGAGACCTAATAGCCTGATGAGCCATTTGGATGTTGGTATAGGCCGCCTATCTAGTATACCTCCACAAAGTCTATCAGTTTCTGGAGGAGATGCCTTGATGAGATCATTATGTTTGATTGGACACCATATAACAGCATGGAGTGATGGGGTAGTGTACTAGTAGCTGGTAGAGAGGATGATAGCAAGGATCAGAGATACTTCCCATATATGTAGATAAACTGTTGGCTAATTGTGTAGACCATGCATGTCGTTATGAGATATATGCCCTCTAGGGTGCAACGACAATTTAGAAGGATGCATGATGCATTTCTAAATAGATTCATATGTCCATTGGTATCCTAAGAGTATGACAGACTATGGGGTCATGGGACCAACCTGAGGTTGGCCAGGATATCTTGGCAGGGGATGTAGATAGTGCCCTGGGTGCACAAACAGGACCGAGGGGATGCAAGGATGACACTAACCTATACACAATGGTGGGCAGCTCATCAACTAGTATGATTGATGGTACTTGGAGCACCACCACCAATAGAGTAGGCACAAGGTGAGGGAGATGGAGAAAGGGATGGTAGATAGGCAGTGGTGGTGCCACCACTAGAGGGTACTAGAACTAGTAGGGCCACAATAGGGGCCATAGGTATAGGGGCCACAAGGGCCAGAGGTATAGGGACCACTAGGGGTACAAGATGTAGATATGGTTAGGGTAGAGCAAGATAGTCTCTAGATAGAGGTTTCTCATCTCTAGGGTGAGATACAAGTAGAACAGACGTAGGTGGATAGTGCCTAGTACACCCTAGTAGCACCATAGGCAGAGGTATAGATCCAACAAGCTAGAGCGGATAGTGCCCAAGAGGCCTTGGTAGCCCTATAGGTGAGGATAGATGCAATAGAGTTCAACAATGTTGGGATGTAGGAGGAGGTGGATGAGTTGGTAGAGATAGAGACTTTATGATGGGAGGTGACCATGCTATGGGTAGAGCAAGAGACGCACTAGGCATAGTTGGATGAGTACTATCGGCAACATGATGTGGCCCAACATGTAGTATAGCCTAGGGTAGCCATGGTTGTGATGGAGGAGGCTATGGTAGCCCACTAAGAAGAGACACATGCCATGTGAGAGGTAGCCTACTATAGGTCCCTATATCATGATGTCGTGCTTGCCGATCAAAAATAGCCAAATTTTTGAAAGGCGTCCAACTCATGGACCACAAGGGGCTGAGACAGGTCAAAGTAGTTAGTTGGATAGCATAGGCCTCTACAAGGAGGGGAAATAGGAGGGGTTGGGCCTTCATAGCCATCTTCATGATTCTTTATAGTGAGCAGTTTTGACATAGAGGTGCAGATGTAGTGATTTTTTGATGATGCATTTGTGCATGTAAGAATTTGGCTTAGGGTATAATTCACCAAAGACTAAGGAACTCAACCACAAGCACAATAGAAGACCAAAGAGAGAGTATGATCACAATGACAATATATTCATTCATTATGCCATTTTCAAGTACACTAGGAGTGCCTATATATAAAGGCCTTTGGAGAGGTTCTAGAATGCATAGAAGTTAGAAACATGATAAGTCATACAACTAGGCACATGTCCACTAGATATGGGTTATCCTCCATTAAGCACAAAATTAAGTACAATGATAAGAGGATAAGCCTACAATGGTGTAGCACACAAATCAATGGTGTAGACAATATGTGCTAAATTAGGAGTGTGAATAACCATGTTGCCTATATGACAACTTAGTGAATGATGCAAACTCCAGTGTTGTAGACACCATATGCTGAAATAGAGTTGTGTACTTTTATGTTGTCAACATGACAAATCAAAAAGGTGTGTAAACTCCTAAGTGTCTCACAAAATAAAATAATAAAATAATGCATAAACCTAAGTAAACTTAAGTAAAGTGTAAATAGTAAATACTCATTTACACCAACACCCCCCCTTAAGTGCAACTTAGGGGAATGCCCTTAAGCTTACAAAAACTATGATGAAATGTAGAATGGGTCTCGACTATTAGGCCATGTTAGGTACCCATGTAAATAATAAAATGCAATCTCTCATAAAGCAAAGAAAGAGGGAAAACCTCATGGGAAAAACTCTGCCCCAAAAAGAGAAATGAAAAACACATATGATGTATGGATGAATGGAGTAATCAAGACCCCCCAATTATGACATACATCTAGTATATAGATAAGAGAATGATGAGAAGAGGAAGAGAGATAGGATAGCCCCCCCCCAAAGAAGAATTTCTGCTAGTGACTACTCTGATGAAGAAGCTGATCTAGGACTATAGAATGGTGTTCCTCCCCTTAGGAAGGAACAAGGCCAAGGGTACAAATTAGATGCTTCTATTGTGTGTTGAAAGAATCCCATAGATAAGTGATGTCTCTAAAACATACTCAACTAGCTGAAGAACATATCTCAAATAATTATCTATCTCCTCAACTAATGAAGAAGCCCTCTGCAATTGCTGATCATAAGTATCCACAATCACTTCAACTTGTAATGATCGATCATGTAGAGAATGAACAAGAGGGTTAGATAGAGCCCTCATGAAAACTGAAGAAGGTGATTTTACATCAAGAAGAAGAGGCAGATCATCAATACTATCCCCCAAATCTATCACTAAAGTTGGACCTGGAAGACTGGATGTACCTTATTGTGCTAGACCTATCACTATGGAGATATATGCATGTGGACTAGACTGATATAGTGACCTCTTGCTACAACAGTTGATAGAACCCCACATGTCTAAATCTATTGAAGTACTATAATTGGTGTCACTATTAGTTTCCACATGGTATGATGTGTGGAGAGGATCAGAGGACAAGCTAGGTGAACTTTCCTCAAAGTGTATATCCTTCTCCACAAAGATCTAATGGGTCTCTGGATCCAACAGTATATATGCCTTCACACTGTCTTCATAAACAATAAAAGTACAAGGCCGAGGTAACTATGCCTTCCATCCCCTAGAAGATATCTTTGCCCATGTAGGACAACTAAAGACTCTAAAGTGTGTCACAATAGGTTTTCTACCACACCATGCCTCAAAAGGAGTCTTGCCATCTAAGGCTAGATGGGGAGATCAATTAGAATGTGAGTGGCACTACTAATTGCTTTGGCTTCAAGTGATGGATCTAGAGACTTGGCCTATATCATGCAACTTTCCATAGACTTAAGAGTGTGGATCCTTAAAGCTATGACATTTGTCTTATACGGACTAAATGTTGGCAAATTTTGAAGATAAATTCCCTCAAGTCTTCAAAATTCTTTAAGTCTTCTATTCACATACATGCTTCCATTGTCCATTCCTAGAACTTTGATGGCTTTTCTTGAATTCTATTCAACATGAGTCTTGAAGGCTATAAACTTGGATAACACTTCATTCTTATTATGAAGAAAGTAGACCCATGTGTATCCTGAAAAGTCATCAATGAAAGTAAGTATATAGTGACCTTGGCTGACTGATGTCACTGCAAAAGGACCTACCAATACTATGTGAGTCATCTGTAGAACAACTTGTGCTCTTGAAGACTTCCCTCTCCATAACTTCCCCTCTAGATGCATATCCACTAAATTTGTTGAACATTCACCATGGGAAAAGTTGATTTGAGGTAGATCTTTGACCATTCTATTTGTGCAAAGTTTCTAAAGACAGTGAAAGGCAAGATGAGCATACCACTCATGCCATAATTAGATGTTTGAGTTGGATTGAGACAATAGGGCCTTTGAAGGAGACTTAGACAAAAAAATGGGAGAAAGAGTACAACTTTTTGTTATGATTCACTTTCCCCACTACAACCAATGAATCATCTTTTAGACTATGCACCTATACTAAGTCTAGAAGGAACTCAACTCTGTGTCCATCTCTAAGGTGAGTGATTTGGTAGATTGATAGGAGATTTGAACTTAGGTTTGGAACATAGAGAACATATTAAAACTCTCCATTTTCCATTTCCACATTTCCTTTTCCTTCAACTTCCATTTTGGTATCATCTCCCATGAAGATGTGTGGTACCTTTGATTGCTTCATTGAAGAAAAAAACTCATTTGAAGAACCCACGTGATATGAGGCAATTGAATCAAGTATTTATTCCATTGAAGAATTTATATTTTCCATGAGTGCTTGCCCTTTGCCCTTTGAATCTAAAGAAGACCCTTTATGCTTGTAACCATTAGGCAATAGAACATTATGTTTCTTCATGATGTTGGTCAACTCATCAATCTTCTTAAGATAACACTTATGTTCTTCATGACCCATTTTGTTGCAATAGGCACACTTTTTCTTGTCCTTATTGTTGTCCCCTTCTTGTTGGAATTTGAGAATGGCTTGCCTTGTTGATTAGATTGTGGTGTTGTATTTTTTTCATCCTCTAATTTTTTCTTCCACTTCCTATTCTTACCCTTTCCTTTACTTGAAGATTGTCTAGCTGAATTTTGAGAACCCTCATTATTGGCCACCAATACTTTAGACTTAAGTGAATTGAGAATCTCCATTGATTTCAACTTCTTTTCTTTTGTATCCAATAGATCAACATATTTATCAAAAGAGACTTTCTTATAGGAAAACCCTAATGTAGTCTTTGAGATGTTAAAAGAAGAAACAAATGTAGAATACTTTGATGGTAGCTTGTTATGAATGAGATAGATCAATCTATCATCTTTGATAGAACTCCCACAATTAGTAAGCTTTGTCCTTATTTCTTTCACCTTGATGATGAAATCCTTTATAGAATCAAATGACTTAGGATCTAAGGAGACAAGCTCATCTTCAATTTTGAAAACATCCTCTTCAAACACTTTACCATATAGGTTTTCGAGGGTATCCCAAGCTTCCTTGGATGTAGAACACTTCTTAATTTGATACATGATCTTGTCATCAACCCCTAAACATATATCACCTAGGGATTTCCTATCCATTCCTACCCAAGCTAAAATATCTCTTGCTGATACATTATCACCTGCTAGTTTAGGAAGTGTACAATCTATATATTGAGAAACTCTATTGTGCATTAAATGATACCACATTTTGATGGACCGTGTAGCATAGTTATGTGGAGTTAATTTTGGAAACTTAAAATTTTTCATAATGTAGAAAATGAAAGAATATTATAGAAAAGAAGGAAGAAAACACCAAGAACACCCCCTCTTTTTACTAAATCAAGAATCTCCCCCAAAATAGATTCTTTTGACACTTTATCAGTAGTGCAATTACAATGGCCACTTGCTAATTTTGGCCTTTGTGGAGTTTTGATTTTTCTTGTTACAACCTTTTAATGGATTAAAAATTTGGAAGTTTACAATGTGCTACAATTCTAAAGCAATATAAAGAAAAGAAAGGCTCTATTTCCAAAAGTGACACTTTTGTCCACACAAACCTATAATCTAACTAAAGATCTAGAAAGTAGATGAAAAATAACACACTTTAAAAAAAAAAGAACCTATTTTCGAGTCTAGATGTGCCCATACAGAGCATTTAAAGTTGCAAAATGTAGGATTATGCAGGTATAGATGCCAAAAAATGCAAATTTTTGACAAATTCGTGCACCAAAACTAGAAGAGAGCTACACCCTAATTTTTTTAGGAAATTCTACCCAATTTCAAAAAAATTACACCTAATTTGGAGTTCAGATGACTGAGATATGACCTCCCAATGTCAGACTGCAAAATCAAAAATCAATTTGAAGAGGGGTTGTAGTAGCAAAAGATAGGCTTCAATTTAATGGTCATACAATTATCGTAATAGTTTAAATTTATGCTAGAATGATAGTCAATGACATCAACAACCTTCTACCCCTATGATGATGTTAGCATGATGCCATGATGAAATCATCATGTACAAAACATACAGATGTAGGCAGAAAAAATTCGTACACTAACATGTCTAGGTACATGGTAGCTGACTTGTTTGTACAATTTTCACTGACGTGTTGACAACCAAGTGCTGACATAGTGCTTGATTGGATGTACGAAGGCTATCATGGACTTCCATGTGAAGTTGATTGTATGCTGATTTGGCATTTGAGTTGGTGAACATGTGTATCCTACATGTTACATATATTGGCACTGCTACATGTTACTTATGTGGCAAGAATCTGTAGGAACGGGAAGTGGGTGACGTGTGTCACAGAGACCAAAATTGATGGGCGATGTGTGTCACAGTCATCTGATCTTTCCATTCACAATGTTTTGATTTGGTTAATCCCACATGTGTGGGGAAGCAAGTGTTTCAATGTTTTAAAATATGATGCCCACAGATGCAATAACAAAGGACTATCGAGTGGATAAAATAGAAAAGGCCATTGGGAGTAATTTTTCGTGGCCTAAAAAATTGTTTGGTACCAGATTTGTTGAAGGTGCCCAGTTTGGTGGCTTAGCCCCCCAAAATTAATATGATAACATTCCCTGCAATAAATAAAAATATTCCTCTGAAATTGTAGAGCTAGGATGTGATGACCCGGGTCTGCAAATTTTTTTCTCTACTAGCTCGACTGAGCAAAATAATTTTCCAAAAAATAAAATTAAAAAAAGTAAAGATTTAATAAAATTTAGATCTGAAAGAATAATTAAATAGATCCAAAAATGACCATACACAAATTGCAAATTGAGGCCTTTGGGTGCTGATTTGCAAATTTTTTTTGCCTCACGATCAACTTTAGCCCAGCATAGGAAAATTTATAATCAATCTTCACTAAATCAATGTTCTAGACACAATGGTGAGGTCAGATCTAGCTCTAGATGCTCCTAATTTTTTTAGTACTTTGGATTTAGGTTCAGGTGCTAAAGCATGAATGGTCTCAAATGACTATGTGTAGAGAATCTTCCCAAGCTCTGATACAATGTAAGAATTTTTCTTAGGGAAAAATTCACTCAAGACTAATGAACTCAAAGACAAACACAATAGTAGACCAAAGAGAGATTATGATTAGAATGACAATATATTCATTCAATATGCCATTTCCAAGTACACTAGGAGTTCCTATATATAAAGGTGTCTAGAGAGCTTTTAGAATGCATAGAAGTCAGAAATATGATAAATCATACAACTAGGCACATGTCTACCAAATATGGGTTATTCTCCATTAAGCACAAAAGTAAGTGTGATGATGAGTGGATAAGCCTACAATGGTGTAGCATGCAAATTAGTGGTGTAGACAACATGTGCTAAATTAGAAGTGCAACTAACTATGTTGTCTACATGACAACTCAGTGAATGATGCAAACTCCAGTGTTGTAGACACCATGTGCTGAAATAGAGTTGCATACTTCTGTGTTGTCAACATGACAACTCAAAAAGACCCACAAACTCCTAAGTGTCTCACAAAATAAAATAATAAAATAATGCAAAATAATAAAATAATGCATTAATCTAAGTAACTTAAGTAAAGTGTAAATAGTAAATACTCATTTACACCAACACTGCATGATGATACTACATGATTCTTTTGTATATGGACTGTACATAAACATTGATTATTCTTTATATGACATGATTCGATGGGTCTATGTGTATATGGATGATTATTGCTTATGCATATGATTTCTATGATGTCGATACTGACATTGTGATGTAGGATGTATGCAATGTTATGTTGCCTATGATTTATATATGATGTTTAATGTGTGAATGATGTAGGTGCTATGGCAAATATGAGATGTATGCATTGTGTTATATTATATGTATGGATGTACTATATGTTTTGTGAGATTTTTTATGATGTATATGCCACTAAATATGATGATTATAATGTATGCACCTAATGAATTAATGTAATAAACTAATGATAAAATCTAATAATCAATAAAATGCCTAATTAATATGACAATGAATGGATCCTAAAAGGCCAGTAATAGAAAAAGACACTAATGAATGCAAAGTGAAATGATTGAACTTAAAATGTAACTATGAAAATGTAATATGAATGAAGCTAATGAATGGACATGTGTCAAAACTTCTCACTTGTAGGAACCAAGTAGTGTAGCATAGGAGGGGGGAAATAGATAGAACCCTTGTCTTAAGTAGGGTGCAATGAAACCCTATACTAGATGAATCCTAACTACATGATACCGAGGGATTTAGTTGTGTTTATATGGGAGAGTACACCCTAGTTTGATTTTGGAAAGGAGTGATACATCAAAGGCCATAGAAGCATATATGACAAATTTCCTTTGTGTGGACTAGACTCTCGACACAATAGATACTTTAGGACTATTGACATAGTCTACATAGCTATGATGGAAAAAATGACATATATACATTTGGAGAGGTGTAGGCACACCCAAAGCCTTCTTAGGGGTCTTTGGTGGGAAGTGTGCTAACCTCTTGCCCGTAGTGAGTAATGCATAATCATAACCTGAAACTAACATACTATAAATGACATGTGTAGTTAGTTGAAGCCATTCAGGTGATACAAAAATATGAAAAAATCAAGGCACACCCTAAAGGCTACCACTAACACACAAAATGAAAATCAACCAAAAGAGACCTCATGACCAAGTAGTCAATCAGTCCATAATTCTTGCAAGAAATGTTAATTCTTAGAATGTAAAAATTGTTATACCATGCATAGGAAGGATTCTTCCTATATGTTTGTCTAATGTCATTGCAAAAGTTGGGCAAGGATGATGAAAAGAACACTGTCTCAAATCATTAAGTCTCAAATGGTGAGTGTGTTTAGGTTTTGTTGCAGTCACTATCATGAGAAAAATCTTAGTGTAATGGGATTGGGACAAGCACTTGATGGAAAAATGCCTCATACACTAGAGATCTTTTGAAAATGGGAGTGAAGCCTCATGGACAAGAGGTCCTTTTATTAGATGCACAAAAAGTGCATGTCAAATAGGACTTCTACACAAAGGTGGGATGAAATGGTGGAAAAGTGGTGAAGTGAGATGAGCCTTATAGATACTGGACCCAAATACTTTTTTCAGGAACTTTTTATTCTTTTTAGTCTATTCTTTAGGAACATTTTATGAATGTTTTTGGAGTTTTTTTTTTCTTTGTATTTTTTATTTTGTGGAACTATAACAACACTGTATAGGAATTGCAAGATTCAAGCATAGAATCACTTGAGGTGTTGGATATTTACAGGTTTAGGGAGTGAATCTCCCTCTAAAGTGACAATTTGATATGCCCTAGAACCATATTTGGCTATAATGATAAATGGACCAAGCCAATTAGGTTCAAATTTTTCTTTCTTCTCACAGTTTTGAGGGTTCTTCATGTTATGTTGCAAAACTAAGTCACCCACCTCAAATTCTTGAGGCCTACCTTTTTTGTGAAATTGAAGTTGAAGGCAATTTTGATACATGCGAAGGTGGTTTAGGGCTTTGAGGCATCTTTCATTGAGGATTTATAGCTCTTGCAAGCAAGCAACTCGGTATTCTTCTTTGGACATTAGATTCTTGAGACATATTTTGAGGGAAGGGAGCTCAATTTTGATGGGTAAGATAGCTTCAGAACCATAAACAAGGGAAAATGGAGTGGCTCCTATGGGGGTATGGATGAAGGTGTGGTAGGCCCACAAGGTGGGAGTAATTTAGAGGTGCTAGTCATGGCTAGCTATGTCAACAGTTTTCTTTAGGATTTTTAAAATGGTTTTATTGGTAGCTTTAGCTTGGTCATTGCCTTGGGGGTGGTATTTGGTGGAAAAATGCTAGGTAATTCCAAATTTCCTACATCATGTGGTAACTTCCTAATTTTTGAAAGGTGTTCCATTATTAGTCATGATGTCTTGAGGTATACCAAAATGATAGATAATGTAGTTCAAGATGAACATTTCAAACCTATTTACCAATGGTGTAGGTTAATGGGATAGCCTTGACCCACTTTGTGAAGTACTCATTGGCAAAAATAATACTTATGGCCATTTGCAAAATTTGGATATACTTGACCAAACAGATTGAATACCTAGTGGGAAAAGGGCCATGGTGTGATGGTGGGTTGAAGGTCTTGGGTGGGAGCATGTATCAAATCACCATGTTGTTGACAAGGGACACATCTCTTCACAAAATGGTAAGCATCCACTTCAATAGTAGGCCAATAGAAACCCATTCTAAGGAGCTTTTTTGCTAATGTAAGGCCACTGGAATGGGCACCACAAATTCCTTGGTGGATCTCTTCTAATGTTGTTCTAGATTCATCTAAATTGAGACATCGAAGGAGGGTTCCATTGTAGTGTTTTTAGAAAAGTGTATCATCTAGGATAGTATATTGAGTAGTGTGACAGATGAAGGTTTTGCTTTGATTTAGGGAGAGGACAATGGGAATCATTTTGTGATGAAGACAGGCAAAAATGTTAGCATACCATGGAGACTCAAGACCAAAAATTTCACACACCAGGTCTAAATTAGGTTGCTCATAACCAAGAAGGAAAATATTCTCAACAAGAAACTCACACTTAGGAATATATTTAGGCATGGTAATCATGGAAGAAATGGTAGCCATAGCATCTACTACTTTATATTAATCCTTGGTATTTCTTGAAAGACTATCTCTGTGAAGTGTTGTTTAAGATCCTCAACTATCCGATGATATGGCAACAAATTTTCATCCTTTGTGTGGTATTCATCTATGACTTGTTTAATGACTAGTTGCAAGTCTCCAAAGACAAGAAGGCTTTTGATATTCCATCTAATAGCTTGATGTAGCACTATGACTAATCCTTCATATTTAGCTATATTGTTTGTGCAAGGGAATGAGATTTTATAAGACTTAGGAACGAGGTCTCCTTGTAGTGTAACAAACAAAATTCCTACCCCTAATCCCTTTTGTGTGAAGGAACCATCAAAAAATAGCTTCCATTGTGCACTAGGGGTAATAGTCATAATTGTGTCATTTGGAAAGTTTGCTATAATGGGATGGTCTCCTTGAAGAGGAGCTTCAACAAGCTAGTCTGCAATTACTTGTCCCTTAACGGCCTTGCAATCCTTATAGAAAATGTCAAATTCCAAGACTCATTTTGTAGCTCGACCAGTAAAGGATGCTTTTGATAGAAAATATTTGAGTGGATCTATCTTGTCAATGAGATGTGGTGTGATTAAGCATATAATGGCATAGTTTTTGCCTAAAAAAGACTATTTCCAAACAAGCTTGCTCAATAGTGGTGTAATTCAACTCATAGCCAACTAATGTTCGATTGAGATAGTATATAGCTTGCTCATTACCATTGTCATCTAGTTGTACCAAAAGGGCACCTAAGGCAATTGAAGTGGCTGAAATGTATAGAATCAATGGTCATTCTACAATTGGAGGGACTAGAACTAGAGGATTAGCCAAGTATACCTTGACTTGTTCAAATGCTTTTTGATATAGGAAATCCCATTGAAACTTATTGCTTTGTGAAACAAATGTTGAAGTGGATGGACCTTATCTACCAATTGGGACACAAATCATCTGATGGATTGTAACTTTCACTAAAAATTGTTGAGTTGTTTCAATGTGGTAGGTAGAGGCATTTCCATGATGGCTTCCACTTTGGTGGGATCTACCTCAATACCTTTTCTTGATACAATGTGGCCTAACAACTTGCCTAATTTGACCCCAAACCACACTTATTTGGATTAAGGTGCACTTTATATTTCTCCAACCTTTCAAAAATTGTGGTGAGCACATCAATGTGGGAATCACGTATCTTAGATTTTTTTAGAATGTCATCAACATAGTCCTCCATTATGACACGTAGAAGGCCATGGAATATTGTAGTCATTGAGCATTGATAAGTGGCACTGGCATTCTTCAAGCCAAAAGGTATAACTTGGAAACAAAAGATCCCCCATGGGGTGGTGAATGCCATTGTATGTTAATCTTCTTCTATAATTTTGATTTGATTATAACCAAAGAAAACATTCATTAAATACAACATCTCATATTCAGTAGTCAAATCCACTATGATGTCTATGTTAGGAAGTGGAAAATCATCCTTAGGACATGTGAGATTTAAATCTAAAAAATCTAAATAGATGTGGATGCCCCTAGATGCTTTTCCTATAGGAACAATATTGGAAACCCACTCAGGATAATCAATAGGGTGGATAAACTTTGCCTAGAATTTTCTATAGTTCTACTTTGACTAAAAGTGCTACCTTAGGATGCATTTTGTGCAACTTTTTCTTCATAAGTTTAATCTTGGGATCTACTGTTAAGTGATGCACAAAAAAATTTGTGTCTAAACTAGGCATGTCTTTGTATGTCCATGTAGAATTGACTTTACCCTTTTGTAAGAACTCAACCATTGTCTTTTGTTCTTCAGGAGTTAAGGTAGCTACAATGTAGGTGATTTGTGGATTATCCTCCATACCCAAGTTGATGGGAATTGTGTCCTCATTCAATATAGATGACTTTTCTAGTGGTAAAGATCTAAATGGCAAGTCAACCTCTTCTGGAACCTCTAGGAGGTTTTCACCAGAATATACATCCTTTATTTTATCTTTTTTGTCATCCAAGAGTACTCCAAAAGATTTTTCACTAGAGGATGTTTCTTCTATTTTTCCATTTTTATTTTCTTTATCACTTTTGTGACTAAGAGAGTTGACTTGGCTACCAAAGTAGGCTACCTAATTGTATTGGATCTCATGTTCATAATCTTGGAGATTCTTAAGGCCAAAGAGCACCATCACTACTTTTTTAGAGTTACAGATATCAAGAGCTAGTGGTGTGTCCTGAAGGTGCCAATCTATCATGTTAGGGTTGGTGAGAGGTAGGTTGGTGAATGAAAGATCAGCTATGGTAATGGCACAGACATGGTTATCTAGGTCATCCTCAATGTATTGGAAGGGTACTTCAAATAATTCCTCCTCTTTAGTCTTATAATCAGGGTCAAGCATACAATAGTTTTCAACAAAGGACACCTTGGGTTTAATGGAGCCTAAACCACATCCTTTAGTATAGTTATTAGCCTCAAGGGGTTTTCTAATTCCATCTTCTTTTGGTCTAAGGCCAGTACCATGATATCCCATGTTTTTAATAATGGGAGGAACCTTAACATATTTATCTTTGGGGAATTCCACAAGTTTATCTTTTCCATCAAAATGTAGCCAATCTAGGATGTTAGATTCCATGTGTTCATCACTAAGTGAAACCCAATGTTAAAATGTTGTTTTGTTAACATGCATAGTATCCTAATTTTCAAAAGGTGGTAGTTGTGAAGGTTTTCCAAAGGAATGGGGGGAGAGTGGTAGTTTTCCAACACACAAGGCATTTTTGAACTTATACTTTCCCATTCCTAGGTCAGCAAAAGTAACCTTCTTCCCTATAGTATTGACCTTAGTATCTTCTGTTGGATACAAAAATTTAATTGTGTGTTGTCTTTGATGTTACAAAAATGTCATATTAGTTGGTAGACAGAGTCTACTGAGTTCAGTTGGTTAGCAAAGAAAATTCTAGAGTCTACCAAGCATTCTTGAAAGTTACTTTGTGGAAACTATGTCTATCAAGCTCACTCGAGCATTGAAGAATTTTGTGGCAAAAGTCAGTGGTAATTGAGCTCACAAGGTTAACAAAGGAAAGTCATTGTTTATTGAGTTCACTTAGTCTCCAAAGGATTTCAAGGATCTAAGCTAAAGATCAGGATGTCTTACAAGTGGGAAATTCCAAGGCTTAATAGGGATAACTTTTTAGCATGGCAAGGTCTCATGAGACTCCATCTAGCTTTCATTGGAGATATAGGACTGAAATATCTTGATGAAGAATATACAACTCCTTCTAGTATTTTATTTGTTAATGACATTGCTGAGAAGAAGACTCATAACACCATGATGATAGACATTGCATTTTCCTTAAGCTATGAAGAATTTGATGATATCAAGGACTGTAAAACTGCCTTTGCTATCTGGAAAAAGCTAAAAGATATCTATGGAGGTGATGACAATGTGAGGAGAGCCAACATAGAAAGTCTAAGAGGACAATTTGATCAGATGAAAATGAGAGGATGAAAAATTGCCAAATATGTTGAAAGAGTCAAAGAAAGTGTCAGTAGAATCAAGGCTTCTGGAGGAGATATCAAAGAAGAAACAATTGTAAGTAAAGTTCTTAGAACATTGCTTCCCATTTATGCAATTAGAATTGCTTAAATTCAAGAAAGAAGATGTGAAGAAAATCACAAGATAAATTTAGAGGCCATAGTAGGAAGATTGACTGCATTTGAGCTAGATAACTATGAAAACTATGTTCCAGCTTCCAAGAACATTGAATCTACATTTGAAGCCAATCTTTCACTCAAAGAAAAAGGGAAGAAAATAAATGAATCTCAGTTAGAAAGTGAAGAAGAATCAGGAGAAAGTTTTGACAGTGATCTTGAGGTGGTTGAAGCTCTACTAGCAAGGAAATATTCTAGAGGTAAAGGAAAATACAAAGGTAAAGTTCCTCTAATATGTTTTTCATGTGAGGAAATTGGTCATATTGTTGCTAGATTCCCAAACAAGAAAAACAAGGAGTTTGAAATGTCTATGTTTGGTGAGATTAAATTCTTTGTTGGTCTTCAAATTCAACAGAACAAGAGTGGTATCTACATTACTTAGTATAAGTACATCAAGGAGATACTCAAGAAGTTTGGTATGGAAGATTGTAAACTAGTTGGAACATACATGCGTATTAGATTAAAGCTTACCAAGGATGATGAATCAAAAGAGGTAGATCAGACCTTATATAGATCAATGATTGGAAAACTATAGTATCTAGTTCATACAAGGCCTGATATTGCTCTTGCAATTGGTATTGTAGCAAGCTTTTTAGGAAAACCAAGAGAAAATCACATTATGTCAATCAAGAGGATCTTGAGATACTTGAAAGGCATTGAAGATTATTGATTGTGGTACAAATTTGGAGGAAATTTGGACTTGAAAGTGTTTACTAATACTGATTGGGTAGGAAATATTGATGACAAAAAGAGTACAAGTGGTGGAGCATTCTTTCTTGGGAAGAGGTTAGTTTCTTGGAGAAGTGAAAAGAAAAATTATACATCCCAATTTATAATAGAAGAAGAGCATGTTGCTGCAATAGTTAACTATTCTAATATTGTTTGGTTTAAGTAGTTGTTGGAAGCCATGAAAGTTGAAATCAAAGAAATAGTTGTTATGTTTTGTGAAAATGCAAGTGTAATCAATATATCAAAGAATCCAGTAATGCATTCCAAAACCAAGCACATTGCAATAAAGTATCACTTTGTTAGAGAATTGGTGCAGGATAAGGAGATCAGATTGGAATATGTCAATACAAAGGAACTAATTCCCCTATCTAAAGCTCACTAAAATAAATTTTTAGTGATGCATCAATAGGAACCAAGTTGAAGATCTTTCAGTTGATGCAACATAGTCATGGAAACATTGCAGATGAATCAATACTCAAGGTACATTGTTACTCATTTGGCTTGTGTTGTCTTTGGCATGTGTTGTCAAATAGAGAGAGGTTACTATCATATCATTCTGAATTGGAATTTTTTTGTGGAGAGTTTTCTGTTTGAAAAGAAGCTATGTAATTCCATCACAGAGGGAGATTACTACATTAGAAAAGTTTGTGGCATAAAATTTAAGAGGGAGAAATGCTCTATCAAAAAAAGAACTATTTTCAAGTTTCATTCTGCTATGACATGTTGTGTTGCCATCAATGCCAAAGAGGGAAATTGTTGGATACAATTGTTCAATTGTGTGTTGTCTTTGATATTACACAAATGTCATATCAGTTGGCAGATAGAGTCTACCAAGCTCAATTGTTTAGCAAAGAAAATTCTAGAGTCTACTGAGTGTTCCTAAAAGTTACTCTGTGGAAATTATGTCTAGTGAGCTCACTCAGGTGTTGAAGGATTTTGTGGTAGAAGTTAGTGGTAACTAAGCTCACAAGGTTAGAAAATGAAATTATATGTTTATCGAGTTCACTTGGTCTCCAAAGGATTTTGTAGAGTTCACAGTGTTCACTAAGCTTCAGTTGGTTAACATTGGAAATTAGTTTTGGAACAATGTTTACTGAGCAGGGTCAGCCAATGAAGGATTTCATTGTTTTAGGAAATAAAGTTTAATTATTTCATGTAATGATTATAGCTGACAGAGGTAATGATTATTGGCAATTTTGATTTTTAAATGAGCTAACTTGGCAATTTGTAAGGTAAAAATAAAAGGTCAGGTTGTGAATTCAAAAGTGTAATGAATGAGCATACACGTGTGTTGATTATGTGAAGAAGAAAGTGTGAGAGAATTTTGAAGAAGGATAAGATATCCTTGAGGAGCAACAAAGTTTTTTTCAATTAGAAGAGGATATAGTAAAGTAGAAAAAAGATCTGTATCAAAAAATTTAGTTGCATCTAATTTAGGTCAATTCATTGTTACTTTCTCACTATTGTAGCAATGATTTCTAAATCTCTTAACAAAGTTGGTTTAACAACCATTTTGTAAATCCTCTAACAAGTTGATAGTTCTATTGAATTTTTCTAAATTCCTCTAGTAAGGAAACTCCTAGTAGGGTGATTAAATCCTTTAACAAGGTCACACCTAACAATATGTTCTATAACCTTTAATAGGGTTGGCTCCTAAGAGGGCTCACTTTAGAAGAGTGAAAATTAGTAGCTAGTTACTTGGCGGTTTTTCCCATATTGGGTTTCTATGTTAAATATGGTGTCTCATGTGTTCATGTTATTTCTTTTATGCATGCATGTTAATCATTGTGAATGTTTAAGATCTATTAAAAATAACATACACTACATCTATCGAGTTACAACATTTTTCTATGTAGCTACCGAGTGATAGTAGTAACTAGTTTTATAAGACATCTAAGGGATCTGTGGATTTTTTTTGTGGTAATTGATTCACCCCCCCTCTAAATTACTCCATCTATATTTCCAACATCTTTGAACTTCTCTTTACCTTTATGAGAACTAGAATCATTATTGGATAACTCTGGCACTATTGTGGAAGATGATTCTATTATGGTGAGAGATTTAGGTATAACCTTAGTAAACTCACTGATTGGACAAAAAATTGTTGGTGCACCTTCCAATCTTTTACAAAAGGAAAAAGGAAAAGGATTGCTTAAAATTTTGACCTCTCTTCCTTGGTGGAGAAATTTCAAGCATTGATGATATGTAGATGGTACCACTTTGAGTGTGTGTATCCATGGTTGACCAAGAAAAATGTTATATGGCAAGTCCAAATCTAGGACATGCCATTCAATATTTATGATAGCTGGCCCAACCTTTAGTGGTAACATGATAACTCCTTTTAATTCTCTTTCTCTTTCATCATATGCTTTGATTGTTATCCTTTAATTGATATCTAGGAAGTCTTTTGGACAAAGGTTCAAACTAGATCCATTATCTATAAGGACTATTTTTATCTTATGTTTCTATATAAGGACCTCAATGTGGAGTGATAAATTTTGGTGTTGATTAGGACCTTGGAAATTGTTATCTATGAAGATAAGGTGTTCTTGTGCAACAAGATTTCCAATCATCGTGGTGAATTGGGATGCATTAATGTTTTCAAGCACATGAGACTCTAAAAGGGCAGTCTTCAAAATCTCTTTGTGGATGGGTGAGGTGGTGAAGCGCTCTAGAATGGATATTTGTACAAAAGTCTTCCCTAACTGGGATAATACATCATAGCAAGAAGTGGGTCTTTGTGAGGTGGATGGCATAGTAAGCGCATGTGGAACTGATGGATTAGTGGGGTTGGGAGTGGAATCTTGCAAAATGATTCTTCCTTGTTGAGTGGTTGCATCACAATTTTTTGCTTCTAGGACAAAGGTATTCACATGCATTTCTACCTCTTCAATGTGACCACACATGGAGTCAAAACCACATATATCATTTGTCTCTATTTTACCACACAAGGAGTCAAAACTTGATATGTGGTTAGTAGAATAGTCATAGTGGAGTGCATTTGATGTGGAAGCTTGATTTACATTGTTCACATTGTTGTTTCCATTGTTTTTATTGTCATTGTTGTGGTCAGGAAATGACTTTTGAAATATCTTTAGTTTAGCATTTTTAGAGGGTGGTCCCCCTTATACCTCAATTTCTCCATCATCAACAAGATTTTGAATGAAGACCTTGAGTTTGATACACTTTCTTGTTTCATGTCCTTTGATGTGATGGTATTTACAACCTTATACCATTTTGATTTGGGCTGATTTTCATCAAAGGGCTATTTGTTGGGAAACACCATCAAATTGTGATCCACTAGTTTTTGGAATATGACATCCAAGGGTTCATGAAAATTAGTGAAGTTCCTATTTTGATCATTGTCACAAGTATAACTACTGTTGGTATTGTTGTTGTGAGGAAAAAATTATGTTTGATTACGAGATTGTTGATTGTTTTGATTCTGATTGTCATGATTTGAATTGTTGTTGTTTCAATGATGATATTTGTTGTTGTTGTTCCCTCCTTGAGGTTTTTTACACTTTTAACATCAGTGACACCATCATGGATAACACCTTTATTTTTAGACCAAAATTTGGGTTTGCTATTGTTGTTCGTGTCATTTTTCAAGGATGAAGAGCTATAATGTTTGATGGAACCCTTGTCTAGGAGTCAATTTTCAATTTTCTTGCCTTTCTTGACTAAGGTGGTAAAGTCCTTAGGAGTAACCATCTTCATGTGGAAAGACATCTCTAGCATCAAATTTTTGATAAATATATCCACAAGGTGGGAATCCTCAATTTTATATGGCATGCAATTAGCAAGATGCCTCCACCATTGTAGACAGTTGGCAAATGTTTCACCGTTTCATTGTTTTGTGTTGCACAAATCACTTAATGAGGCACGGTGTTCAATGTTGCAAGAGTATTCTGCTACAAAATTCCTTGTTAAATCATTGAAGCAAGTAATGGAACCCTTGGGTAAGTTCATTAGCCACTCTAGTGTAGGACCTCCAAGACTTCATGTGGAGAGCCTCTTAAGATAATCCTCACTATAAGCTACTTCTTGACACAAAACAAAGAATTCCTTGAGATATGTAATAGGACATGTTTCTCGTGTGTATTTGTCAAATTTAGGAATCTCAAAATTTGGTGGAAACGAGACCATATTAATAGATTTTTCAAATGGAAAGGGGTAAATTGCCTCAAAAAAGAAATCCTTTACCCCTTTTTTGCTCATATTATGGACCAAGGTCCAAAGTTCATGCAACTATTGACCTAGATCTTGGTTTGGTTGCATTTGTGATTGTTGGGAATTGATAAACCCACCTCCCAAGTTGTAAGGAGTCCCAAACATATTGTGAGGTGGTGGAAGTGCTCCACTTTGGCCAATGTATTGATTTGCAATCATTGGAATTGCATAGACGTTTTCACCATGCTTTTTGATATTTGCAAATAAGAGGAATACATTGGTTGTGTTGGAATTGCCATCTGTTGAGTAGGTATTTGCCCAATGTTTAAGAATCCTATAGTTTGATCTGTCAAGGTTGACTACAAAACACTAGCATTAGTAGTGTTGGGCATAGCATTAATGATTTTTTAGATATGTTCTGCACTTAATTGGAATGTTGGTTGTGTTGAGACACTTGAGGTAGATATGGAACTAGTTCTTACCATGAGCTTCTTCTCTTTGCCAGATATTTGGGCCGTGTTTGAAGTTGTAAACATGGGAGCACCACCCTTTGTAATTTGTCTAAAAAAATTGCTCTCATCAAAACCCATAGGGACATTAACACCATCTTTAACCAAGTTTAGGAAGATCTTAGTCTTGGTTGCCCTAATAAACTTTTCCACCATTTCCAAATTGTATGGATCTTCAAGAAATATTCAGACATCACTAAGGATATTGTTGTTGTCAATAGGATCTTCATCTTGGTATACTTCTTCATCATCATCTAAATTACTTCCTAGATTTGTGTTGCGGAAAGGATCCTTTGGTTCTTGTGTGGATATTGAGCCAAGCATGCCAAAGTTCATACTGGGGGGAAATGTACTCCCTAGTAAGGCTAATTGTGGAGGAAAAGGATTCTCCATCTCTTGTTTCCTTAATAATGATTCTAACAAATGAGACATGGGATTAAATGTGAATCTATTGGATCGTGTATGTACCATACAAAATTGATCAAACCAATGGGTGGAGGATTATGGAAAAAAGAGAAGAATGTGTGGGAGAGAAACTAAACCTTATGTGATCAAAGGGCCAACAACCTAAATGTAAACAAAAGACCTTGTTGATTTAGTAAAAAAAGTGTGATTATAGGATAAAATTATCTTTCTCCTACCAAAGATGGTCAAGTGATCTTTACGCAAGATGGGACACCAAATTGATTACTCACTATTTGGAGATGGACTTGTGATCCCAAATGAGTATGTGTAACTACGATAAATGTTTGCTTATGGATAAAGGTCTAGTGTTGTAACCTTGAAAGTTTTATAACTAAGATGTCCTTATGCTGAAAAGATTAAGGTTCAAATGATTAGACCCTCTAGAGGAAATTTTGCAAATGGAAGACTAGAAATTTTGGAAATGGGGTTGTTGTGGAAAATCAAAGCTTTAAGGTCACTATGTGGTTAACTCAATCTTCTCTTATTGGGAACAAAATTTTTCGGTTCAATCCAAGAAAAATAGACCAATTTTGAAGTTTAGCATTGTATTTGATCTATCATAATGGTCTTGTTCGGCTTCTTCTTTCTTGATGTCCTTAATAGCATATCGAAATTTTTTATCACCGTGTGCTACATTCTTCCTTTCCTTGTAGGAAAATGGTTTGGAAAATTTCACCTTCTTAGGTTTGACTTTGTCAGTCATGGCAGGAATAAAATAAATTGAGTTTCAAAAATCTTACAAATAAGCTTGTGATCAAAAGACCCAACAACTTACAAATGGTGGACCAACTAGAAGAAATCTTGGAAAATAACCATAGGTTAAGAGGAACCACTTACAACTATTTCACTCACTAAAAGTTTAGCTCACCATTTCACTCATTTTTAACTTGTTTGATGTTTGGTATTGGTTTTGGATGTTTAAAAAATCAAGCACATTGAACACATCAACAATCCTAATAAGGTTGCCACTAGGATGTACAAATATTATCTAAAGGGAGTCCTCAATATATGCAAGGTATGCGAGGCCCAAATTTGTAGATGAAAGAAAATAGTGCCACATAGCTGGGGGGAGACAATAACCCAAATCTTCACCTTCACTTCCCAAAAGTACAAAGTTCTTTGGGGCTTAGCCAAGAGTGATAAAAAATTTCTTTCAAGAGAAGTGTCTTTAAATTCACCTCCCAATTCTTATACTTTTCTAGAACACTAGAGTTGAAGTAATCTCAAGGGGTGATAAAATCCCCAAGAAGGCTTCCTAAAATAAACAAACAAGACCACTTATTTCTTGTGCACTCAAGATCACCTCAAGGCATGAGAGGAGAGAATATGTAAGTGGCCTTGGGGTTAAAAGAAACTTTTTCTTTTCCAATGGAGCTTTAGGTTTTGTAATCTACTCTTGAAGACACTCATGTTTAAGTATGCATTATTCTTTCCAACTTGACAACGTCATCAACATAATGAAAAGCAAGGATTCGTAAAAAAAAGTAAATCAATCATGAGCATAAGAAAATTGCTAAAAATTAAATCAATTCCATTAAGTCATTCAAGATTGAGTGAATTTATTTTAAGCATCAATTCCAAATGTTTCATAGCAAGCTTCATTGACCTTAGGCATTCAAGAGTGTATTTTCTATCTACACATTCATTCTAATGAAAGCATGTCAATTTTTCTTAAGGCAATCAAGATTATGTTTGACTATTCTAAATATGCATTCCAATGAAAAGCTTGTTAATTCCTTAATGACATTCAAGATTGTGTTTGAGCATCATCCATTCCAATGAAATGTTTGTAAATTTTCTTTAAGTCGTTCAAGAGTGTGTGTAATGTTTTTATCTTTAATGAATTCAAGAGTGTGTTTGGTCTTTAGGTATTAGTTTGCAACATACATTCCAAAAAAAAGTGATTATTTCATGCAAGTTAATTCACCATCTAATCCTACAAGTGATCAAAATCATTATAAAATTTCTAAAGTGATTAAAACCACTATAAACTTTTAAATGATCAAAATCACTAAAAAGGATGTTTTCCAAAGCTTGTTTCTTGCACTACACACTTGTTAGAAATCCCTACCAGTCAATTAGTCAATGAATTAAGTGTTTAAAAATTAATTTAATTTGCCAAAAACTAGAGATGATAGATATTAGGTGTAGATGACAGAATTGTGTAGACACCAAAACTTGCAGATGACATAGTTTTCTAGATGCCAAAACTCATAGATGATAGAAGACAGGGGTGTATGATTAATAGCTCAGTGGCAAGTTATCAGTCACAGATGATAGAATAGAACATAGATGGTAAAACTTAGAGATGACAAGGTACTGACAATGCTTGTTATGGTACCCAACACAAATGACAAATTAAGGATCATAGACGACAGTTCCCTATAAAAATCATAGATGATAATTTAGTTTCACAAGTTTTAATGGTTGCCCACCATGTAGATGACAAAAAAAATTAGATATGTTAAAACTAAAGCTTAATGCAATGATAGGTGGATTAAGGCAACAATGGTGAAGATGTCAATCTATATAGATGATGGTATGCATAGATGTTGGTATGTGCAGATGTTGTTCTGTGGAGACGCAGACTAGTGGAGACAAAAAATCCTTCATAGATGATACTACATCCTAGTGAAGATGATAGTGCACGGATTTTAACAGTGGGTTACAAATTTTTTTGATCTTTTTTGAAGGTAAAATAGGGATGTGGGTCCCATTAGGAGAGCCAAAATGTGTATATGAAAATCTAACCTGTCAGAAGCATATGTAAACAAGAAAACATTAGTTGCATACACATATCAAATATTCAAAATAAAATAACATACAACTAACACTATGCTTGAGTTTTACAACTTAATGAACCTAAAAAGAAATAGAGACTCAGTAAGGGTTCCTATAAAGGGCCTTGTTGGTGTGCTTTAGATTGGAGGGATGTGGATGTGTTCTCCAAAAACACAACTATTGAATCTCAATGTAGTAAAATGCAATAACAATGATATTATGCTAAGATGAATGGTGAATGCTTCAAACAATGGCTATGGAAGTAACCATGCTTGAAAGAACTCAAAGGATGTGAGTGTGGATGCAAGAAATAAACTAAGTTAAAAATGAAAATGAAAAGGAAATCTAGCAACTACCAAAGGTTAGTAACAATTGAAATCACAAAAATCACAAGAAATCTCTAACACTAAACTAGCATGATAGCAATGCAGATAAGGGAGATCGAAAATGCTTGAGACAAGGGCTCTATTTATAAGTTTGAGAGAGGCCTTGGAGAGGTGGCATCTATGTGGCATCCACATAGGTGCCACAAGGGAGACACATGAGCTAAAGGAAAAGCCATGCAAAAGTAAAAAAGAGCCTTTAATGTTGGAGAAGCTCAAGGTGCGCTCACACATGTGTGAGCAATCTTGGGGGAAGGAGTGAGGGACACATGTGTAAGAGGTCTAAATGAAATGGAGGCTTTATTGGATCATGTGTTTCTCACACATGTGTGAACAAACACTTATGGCTAAGAGGTGTTTAAAAAGGTGTTTAAGGTAACTAAGTGAGATTAAGTAGTGGGTGTAGACACCTAAATTTGATTACACTATTTTAGTAATCCTATTTAGTTATCTAAAAAGGGCATTATTAATTAAATTTCTATTTAATTAATCCTTTGTCATCCCCTAGTTGATTAATTTAATTAATCATCTATAGGCCTAATTGATAAATCAAATAATCTATTATTTATCAATTAAATCTTATTCTTCTATCTAATTCCAAAAATCCCCATTTATTAAATAAATCTATTTGATAAATAAAATCCTCAAATTCAAAAACCCCTAACCTATCTCTAATCCTCCAATTAGCCTAATCCACCCCATCCACCCATACTAACCAAGCTTAGCCACTAACTCACCCACCCTCATTAATGCCATCCACTTGCACATCTCTAACATCTCTAATCTAATCCTAAACCCAAGCCTAATCCACTCCCTAATGTTGTCACATTCCTTAAAAAAGTTTAAGACTTTCCTAATCCAAACCAAAGTCTCCCCTCAAAAAGCCCAACCACTAAGTCATGAGTGCTCTTACAAAACATAAAAGACTCTTACAAGCCCACTCATGACTCTTACACCCATCTTCCACACTCTTCCCTCTTCCACACTCATTCCTCTTACATCCCTCTTACATACTCAACCCAACTCATCATGCCTTAACCAACCCTTTACCCTACCCTCTCACACTTATCCTCCTTGTGACAAGTGTCACCTTCCCATTGGTGCTAAACAAGCACAATCCATGTGCTCTCCTTTGAGTGCATCCTAGCCCTCCTTAAGCCTTCATCCATCCTTGCATCTAAGCCCTCCATCTCTCTACCCCTTAGCCTATAAATTGAATCCCATCCCAAGCCATTTCATCAACAATCTTTGAGCTAAAGTTACCATGCTATTTTGAGAACCAAAGCCATCAATCTTATCCTTATAATGCCAAATTGAGAGCTCACAAAGCTACCAATTTTCCATTACCCATCTCCATTGAAGCAAGCTTTTGAGCATCTTGAGCATACATCCACAGCAAAAGGACACATCTACAGAATCAAGAAAGCATGGAGTGTTTTATCTTGTGAGGTTTGCACTTCTTGTTTGCTTTCTTTGTCTAAGCATATATGTGAATTCAGTTTTTGGTTTGTGAATGTTTACTTTATTTGTTAATATTCTTTGCATACAAAATTCTTTTTCTACAGTGGGTAGGCTTGGAAGGATGAGAGTGATGGGTGTAAAATGAGTTTTAGGATAGGATTATGATTAAATTAAGTAATATTTTACTTAATCATAGGATTATAAATTTAATAAAATGGAGATGATTAAATAAATTGAATTTATTTAAAAGAGGATTTATGGAGCAGTTATGCATTAAATGAATTTCAACACATTAGGGGAAAGTATTTAAATTAAATTAAAATACATTAGGGAAATGAACTTATTTAATTAAATAAATTTAATTAATTAACTAGAAGAATATAAAAAATATAATTAATTAATAAATAAATAATTATAATGTCATAGGAAATATTAAATAAATTCATATAGTGTTTAGGAAAATTTTAAGTGTCTATAGGAGGCCATGGAACACCTTAATTTGACTCTATCTAAAATTTTCTAAAAGATACCTATCTCTGAACCTAGCCACAAACGTCACCCAAGTAAGAGTGTCTACTCTCACTCCACCTATGGTCTCCTCCCATTTCCACAAATTGGAAGTGTTGTCTTGTAGTAAGTGGATAGCAAGTCAATGTTGATCTCATATTGGTTTTGACAATTGAGTGTCAACACACCTAAGACTTTTACCAAGTTCAAGCCGAGTTAGTAACACATGCCGAGTATAATATGTATGGATGCTAAGTTGAAATGAGTGCCAAGTCACTCATGTGCCGAGTAAATCAAGTGCTAAGAAAATAGACTAAGCCAAGAAATGTAAGTGTTGAGTGACCAATAGATGTTGAGCAAGTTCAAGTGTCGAGCTAGACAAAATTATAGTATGTGTCGAGCATCAATATTAAACAAGTGCTGAGTAACAAATAATTGACATGGTTGTTTGTGATGGCACAAACAACTATACAAACAACAATGTGATGGCACAAAAAACTATGTAAGCCATTTTTGAGCTGACATATAGATAGATCTCGAAGCTTTAAAGATAAGATGAAATCTATTTGGATTCCCTATGTGATCAACATGCAACTAGTCAATAAAATGGAGGGAATTGAGTAAGAAAGTTGGATGAATCTCAATCGTAGATTCATACCTAACCCTAAGCCACCAAAGTCTTTTCAAGGGAGATGAAGCCCCACAATTTATAGTGTATGAAAGAGAGCATTTGAGAATGCATGCAAGAAGGTGGTGATATTAGTGAAAGGGGTGAATTGATCAAAATACATTCAAAGTGACTTAGAAGAAGGATAGAATTGCAAAATTAGTTAGCAAAATAGATGATCAAGGTTACAACAATTTCATATCAGATTAGAGAGGATCGAGATGAATTGTATTGGGATCTAAAATCATAAATATTAGATTGTAAGTGTATCAAATCAAACATTCTACTGTACTTTCTAACAACTATATCAACATGATAAAATTCTTTGTATTAAATTTGACTTAACAGTCATTGTGAAATCCTTTAACAAGGTGACATTCCAAGTGAGTGTTCTAAAGTCCTTTAGCCAAAAACACTTTTAACAAGGTGTTAAAATCATTTAATAGGGTAGGATCTAACAATCCTTTCTAATCCTTTAACATGGTAGATCACAAGAATGGTCAAATTGTGTAACCTTAACATGTGAACTTTATTGCTACAGGAGTGAAGAATTGTGGGTGTCATCCTCACTCCAATTTTAACTTCTCATTGGAGGGTTTTTGGGTAATCATATTTGAAGTTAAGTTTTTATGTGGATGCATTTACTTTACATGCTATTTCAATATTTTTTATGCAATGCATTATGTTAACAACTAAAAATTTTATTGGTTAGAGTTTAGTACTTCTCATTCACCCCCCCTCTTAGAAGTATACATCCCATTTGTAATTCCAACAATTGGTATCAAAGCTAATTTCTCATTAGGAGAAGCCTTACAACTTGGAGAAAAGATCTTGAGATGGAGGTTTACAAGTTGGGAAAGACCATTGAAAATCAAGAGATTGAGATACATCTCTTACTGCAACAACTGGATGAAGCCAGAGATTCCTTGAGAAGTTTTCTAAAGAGAAGGATAGAGATTTCTATAGCTAAAAATGACACTCACTACAAAGATATTGAAACCAAAAAGTTATTTAAAAATGGTAACTCCTATGAATTTGATGTAATAATTGTAGATCTCATGGACGAGAATAGAGCACAAGCTTAGGAGATCAAAAATCTCAAGTTGGAGTAAGAATTACAAGCAATATTGCTATATGAGGTGACTGAACAAATGAAGAAAGTTATAGAAGACAAGGCCATGATTGAAGAAGATAAAAGAATTTTCTCAAATAGGCTGGAAGAAAAATCAATAGACCTATCTAGGATCTCAAACATGCAATTGAACACCCTAAGCCAAATGATGAATGCCCATCATGAGTTGAATGTCAAGGACATTGAGATAACTACATTGAAGTTGTAGAATGACTTGAAAAGAGAGAAGGAGTTTGCTGAAAGTTTCAATAATCCAAATAAAGCCATCAAGTACTTGGACCAACTATTAAAATCTCCTAGATCTAGTAAAGACACATCAGGATTGGGCTACACAAGCACTGAAGAAGGAGAATCATCCAAAGCTACTGAGGAAAGAAACAATAAGGGTAAGAACTCTAAACCTACTTTTCATCATTGTGAAAAGAAACGACACATAGCTAATGTTTGTAGGAAAAAGAATGCTAGTTAGAATGATAAGCCAAAGAACATAACACATTATTACAAGTACAAAAAACAAGTTCATCAGGCACATGAATGTAAAACAAGGACCATGCATGCACCAAAATTTGAAGGGCACTACTACAATTGTCAAAAGTTTGGATACAAAACCTTTGAATATAGATCCAAGTCCACATGGACATCAAACAAGGGAAGAAGCCATGAAAATTCCTATAATTGGTATTACAATATGAGACATAGCTATCACTATTGTCAAGAGTATGGACACATCCTTGAGAGTTGCATAAGAACACATTTCAGTGGTAGCTACAACAGATGGTTGAGTCAAACTACATGTTTTAGTTGTTTGAAGACTGGTCATATCAGTAAGCATTGCCCAATAAGGAAAAAGGCACCTAACTCAGAATTCAATAAGGGAAAAGGCAAGTTAGATGTTGAACACATCATAGGAGAAATGAATAAGACATGGAAGAAGAAAGATGGATGCAACACATTAAATGAAGGGATCACTTCACTTGAAAGGTTAAGTGATCACACTTCATCAAACTAAGCAAAAAGAGGTATGTGGAATTGATATTTGAATGTTTCATTGTACATCAGCTCCAAAATAGGTTAGTACTAAAAAGGTTAAATTAGCATGAATAAATATGTAAATCAACAAGGAAAAACCAAGATCAAATCTTTAAGTTTACTGCCTAGTGTGAAAAGTTCTCTTCAATTGCCGAGTAAATTTCAGTGTGTACTGAGTTGTTAGCCAAAAGCTAGTTGAAGCTAAGTTAGTAGTGGTTGTTGAGTAAAATAAATTCCTATTGAAGCTAAGTAAGGGTAATTCTAATGGATGCTGAGTAAAGTAGAAATTGCATAGAAGCTAAGTTTACAATTGTACATGCACCATGCATTAAATATGATTTTTGGAAATGGTATAAGGTGATTTTTTTCCCATTTTCATCATTACAAACATAGAGCAAGAGTGAGCAGAGTGAAGAAGTGATTGATGAATAGAGATTGAAGCTTTTGCATGAATTCTAATAGAGATCAAGCATCATTTCATCATTTCAAAGGTATTCTTCACATGTCGAGTTATGCAGTTTTATAATTTGAAACCCTAGGTTTGCAAGGTTGGAGGGATAAGAGACATGGAAATTTGCTAAGCATATGATAAACAGTGTGAAAATGGAGTGTTGAAAATAGAATTTCAAATCATTGAAAGGAAGGGCTTAATCCATGCCCTAGATTTCCCCACTATCTTTAAGACTAAATGGATAAGAATTGTTTTAGTAGAATCCATGATGGATGCTTATGGTTGGAAGGTGGACCTATTAAATTTTCAAAAAGGATTGTGCATAGGGTTATAGGATATCCAACCCTAGAACAAACCAAAACCCTAAGAAGTGATTCTAAAGAAGCAATTGAGAAAAATACAGGGGCAAAGTGGAACAAGAGAGGAAAACCCATTGATACCATCAAAGATCCACTTCTTGAATTTGTAGTGAGGGTCATATCTCACAAATTCTATTAGTCAAGTTGATTGAATAGTGTGTCATGTATAGTATTTGATGTAGGATACAAAATTGTCAAGAAAGATCATATTTATGATCTTGCAGAACTACAATTGCAACAAATCATGGAGAATTCAGGAGCAATAAGGAGATCCAAAAGTGCTCAATGTAAATTTGGCTCAATTTTGATATGTATATTCTTTTATGTTTAGAACAAGTTTCCCTCTTTTGGTAAAGTAGGTTAGAAGACCAATAGGTCTATAGCTATGAAAATAAATGAGTACATAGAGAAAATGGGAGATAACTTTGAGTTTGTGATGACAAACTAGTTTGAGGATTTCAAATAATCCATGAAACAAAGATTAAGAATCCTAGTTTCCCTAGTGGAGAATTACTACAATGACATTTATTTCTTCATAGACATTGATTACACATTTATCCAAGCTATAGTACCTAGAGTAAGATGGCTAAGGCCTTTAGGGTATGAGATCAATATAGATGAAGCATCAACAACCATCACTACATTACTTGTAGAGGAAATTGGTAAGTCATCAACAATCTTTAGAAAATATTATGTTGTGAAATCTAAGTTTGAAATGGAGTTGAAAACTACCTCAACTCTCAAAAAGAAAGATAAATTGGTGAAGAAGTTGAAAGAAAAATTTGGTGAGGGAGTTGAAGGAGATGATGATGAATAAGAAAAAGAAGAACAAGAACAAGAACATGGAAAAGAACCTCTTTCCCTAACACAAGGAATGGGTGAAGATGAAGAAGAAGGTATTGAGAAGGAACAAGCTGAGGAAGCACCATTAGTATAAGAGTGAATGAAGAGAAAGGCTAAGACACAACCTATAGCTTAGCCCAAGGGTGAAAAGATTACAAAACCAAGCCCTACCAAGCCTACTACTCCAGCCACAAGAGTAACTATAGGGGCCACCACTCAGAAGGCTAAGGAGAAAACAAAAGCGAAGAAGAAGGTTATTGAGAAACTAGGTCTAGTGCAAAAGAAATTAAGGAGGAAATATGTTGCACAACCTGAATCTGATGAAGAGAGGATCGAGTCAGAGGAAACAAGCTAGTTTAGAGTGGTAATTCATGCACCCAAGTCTAATATTGATAACATTTGTGAAAATATTAGGGATAATGTAGACTTGACTTGTTTGAAAAGTATTGAATTTAATAAATTAAGTAGAGAAGAATAAAATAAGATGGAAGAATAAATATATGCCATGATGGAAAAATTCAAGAATACTCCACTTGAATTTCACACTACTATGCCTAAGGATTTATATTCAATTGTTGAAAATATATTGCATTATTTCCTAAACATGGAGAAAGAAATAAGAGCATTCATAGTGGCACAAGTGATGCAAAAATTATCAAAAGGCCAAATAAAAAAAGAAAATAAGAAACATGGTAGCAAATTTGCACCTAAGTATAGGGCCTTCAACATTCTTCAAAATAAGATTGAAGATGTTGTAAACAAGTTCACTCAAATGTGGAAGCTAATATATGGGCTAATTACTATTAAGGAAGGAGAGGAGGATCCCTTTGAGGGAAGAAATAATGAAGAAGAGGAAGAGAATGAAAAAGAAGGAGAAGTTGAAAAGGAAAAGGTAGATAACATAGTGGAGGAGGGAACACAAAAAAATGATGAAATGACAACTATTGAGGAGCAACAAATAAATCAAAGTGGGCTAGATAGACAATTGTCACCACTAAGCCCTCCACATGGCACCAACGCACCTGTAAAGGTAGTAGAAGTGAAGGAGTTGACAACTCAATTTAGAACATCAATACACTAACTATAGATTATCTAACAAAGATCCTTGACCAATCAACATTAAAGGAAAAGTTGTGTGATAATCCAGTATAGGTTAGTGTGGATGAGTTGTAGAAAGTAGTAATAGACCTAACTAGGGATAAGGTGGTTACACAAGAAACATCCTCTGCCATCCCTAGAGTTACTAGTGGAGAACCTCAAGAGAAAACATTAGTAAATACATTAGCTAAGGTTAATACCATAGTGAAAGTTGTCATCAGTAGACAATAGACTCAAACTATTGAGGAGCCAAAAAAGGAACAAATAGGATAGACAAAGGTATCTATTCCTACTACACAAACTCAAGGTGCACCACAAATAATTGTGATTGATGAAGGAGTATCACAAGAAGAGAAGGACATTCCAAAAGAAAAGGAGTAGGAAGCCATTCAGATACTAGTCAATTTACCAACTACTGGCACTCCTACAAAAGTTATTCAGAAGCCCAGCACTGAAGCAATGCCACTTCAAATTTCAACACTAGACTTGAGCTCCAACAAGGCTGCAAGGGTACTTCACTATAGAGACCCAACATTAGATGAAGAAATTGTCATACCTAAATATGACTATGCAACCATGAACATTGAATAGATATATGAAATGCAAGAGGCATTGGAAAGGAAAATGAACCAAGAGATACTCAAAAAGGAGTATAAACAAAGGCAAGCACTACATGAAATCAAATACATATTTTTAGGTGCATTTAGCATGTAAAAAACTAATGAAACCAATCCAATATTGGAACAATTGTCAGAAATTGTTGAACAGGTGACAAATGAAGACTAGGAGACTAATGTAAAACTCATGGAATGGTCTGAAAAGAAGTTTCAAGGTAAGGTAAATGAGAAAATATCTAGTGAAATCACACTATCACAAGTATAATTGGCTACAAAAATAAAAAAATTGAAGAAGGTACTTGAGAATATATTCTCACTATACACTAAATTGTGTGACCCCACACTCTTCACATAAGAAACAAGCCAAAGGATTTTGAGTCTAGAGAGAAACTTGAAAATATCTAGTATGTAGTTACCACAAAATGTAGCTCAAAGTGAGAAGAATTTTCATTCCATGCTTCACACATAGAAGGAACTAGCTGTGTTGACAGTAGAAGAGCTAATACAAGAGCCAAGTTAGTTCAAATTCAAGCCTTCCTAACCCCACACATGGAAATCCTATAGAAAGAACTAACCTATGCTGAGATAGTACTCAAGAAAGATCCTAATCTTTCAACACTTGATGGCTTAGTTCACATTGTGGCAGAGACAACCATCCAAATCAAGTCATTAGATGTTGCAATAGACAACTGGAATGCTGCTCTCAAAATTGTAATGGAAGTTAACAAGAACTTCTTGGATAAATACACACTTACTATATAGACCCTTTGACATTAGTGTCAAAAGGGGCAGAAATATTAAGGGAAGATATATGCAAGGGGGAGACATGTGAAAGTGGGAGTTACAAAATAAACAAAGAGAAGAAAGGGGGAGAAAACAACAAAAAAGAAGAAATAGGGCATATTAGAACACATTAGATAAAGCATATCAAAATGCAGAATGATTGAAGACATAGATCAACAAAAAGAGTCAAATCTACTCTACGATATTTTGGATATAGAAAAGACGCATAAACTTAGGAGGAGTTACAAAATTTTGAGGTATATTATCCTTTACAAAATTTTGAATTGGATGTATATTATACTCAAGGAAATTAGATTCATCATGTATAGTTAAGTTTTTTTGCCACTCATGTCAAAGTAGGAGATTGTTGATCTCAGATTGATTTTGACACTTGAGTGTCAACACACTTAAGTCTTTTACCAAGTTCATACTGAGCTAGTAACATATGCCAAGTATAATATGTATAGATGTCGAGTTGCAATGAGTGTCAAGTCACTCATGTGCTGAGTAAATCAAGTGTTGAGCAAATAGACTGAGCTATGCAATTCAAGTGTCGAGTGAACAATAGATGCCAAGAAAGTTCAAGTGACGAGCTAGACATAATTATAGTATGTGCTGAGCATCAATATTAAACAAGTGTCGAGTAACACAGAATTGACATAGTTGTTTGTGATAGCAAAAACATCTATGTAAACCATTTTTGAGTTGACATATGGATAGATCTTGAAGCTTTAAAGATAAGATCAAATATATTTTGATTCCCTATGTGATAAACATGTAGCCAATCAAAAAAATGGAGGGAATTGAGTGGGAAAGTTGGATGAATCTCAATCATAGATTCATACCTAACCCCAAGCCACCAAAGTCTTTTTAAGGGAGAAAAAGTCCTATAATTTATAGTGTATGAGAGAGAGCATTAGATAATGCATGCAAGACGGTGGTGATAGCAGTGAAAGGGGTGAATTGATCAGTATACATTCAAGGTGACTTAGAAGAAGGACATAATTGTATAATCAATTAGCAGAATAGAGAATCAAGGTTATAACAATTTAATATCAAATCAGAGAGGATTGAGATGAACTCTATTGGGATTTGAAATCAATAATATAAGATTGCAAGTGTATCAGATCAAACATTCTACTATACTTTCTAACAATTGTATTAGCAAGATGAAATCCTTTGTGTTAAGGTTGACTTAATAGTCATTGTGAAACCCTTTAACATGGTGACATTCTAAGTGAGCATTCTAAAGTCCTTTAGCTAGAACCACTTTTAATAGGGTGTTAAAATCCTTTAACAAGTTAGGATCTAACAATCCTTTGCAAGCCTTTAACAAGGTAGTCCTTTCATAGGGTAGATCATGTGAATGGTCAAATCATATAACCTTAATAGGTGAACTTTGTTGCTGTAGTAGTGAAGAATTGTGGGTGTCATCCCCACCCGAGTTTTAGCTTCTCATTGGAGGGTTTTTGGGTAATCATATCTAGTGTTAAGTTTTTATGTGGATGCATTTACTTTACATGTTATTTCAATATGTTTATGAATGCATTGTTTTAAAGATTAAAAGTTTTATTAGTTATAGTATAGTACTCTTCTAATTCACTTCCTCTCCCCCCCCCCCAAAGAAGTATACATTTCCCATTTGTAATTCCAACAATAATGGCTTTAGATTGCTCCCATATGGTCGCAACTTGAAACATCTTTCTAAACTTGGTAACCATGCCTCTACCTATGTACCATTTATGGTTTTGGTGAAAAGAGGTGGTTTGAGTTGGATCAATTCCATAATCTCACTCCCTATGTCTCTAGGTGCTCTCACTACTGCTAGTAGCTCTATAACTAGTGGTGGTTTGATCTAATGAACTAAGGCCTCTTCTTGGTCCCCTTGTCCTTCTACATCTCTAGGTGGGGACTCCTACTTCTTTTCCTATTATTAGCTCTATGCTCCCCTATTCCTTGCTAGTTGGGCTATGGAATTATAGGTGGCATCCTTTCTTGCACTAGTCTAATAAGTTTTTGAATGGCTATGAAAAGTTGATAAAGACTTTGAGGTCTCTCAAGTGGAGGCCCACCAATTCCATGTCCTTCCCCTCTAGATTCCACTCATGTACCCCTAGGGAATCTAGTCCTCTAACAACCATTACAAGTAATGGTAGACATTCTAGACACAAGTTACAATTTTAGTGAGTTAAGCATAATGGGTTAGGCTCTAGTGTTGTAACCAATCACTCTGATACTAGAATGTCATGCCCTAATTTTAACAAGGCAAAACACAACCAACAATTTTTTTAAAAAGGTGGACTAAAGGAAAATACATAACATTTATTCTATTGTTAATATCCTACCAAACTATGGGGGTGTTCTAGGTATATCACTCATATCCCTAGATTATTGGAATGGTTACTTTAATAGGTTGTTAATATTGAATGATATGGAAGAATTTTGTTAAGCCCAGATACTGTATTTCAAGTTTTCAAGAGGAACCACTTAGTTTCTAACAATCATTGAAAAGATAAGAGATAGGTGATGTGTCATTTCAAATTTCACATCCTATCCTTGAAATTAAGACATTTCATATATGAATGTGAAGATGTTTTCTAATTGTCCTAGATGTTCAATTTTTAGGTCGACATATCATATATGTTCATAACCCTAACTCATTATGTTCTATCCCAAATTTCATTCTAGTGTATTATTACAATGGTATAACTATTTTGATGAATTTTCTTTCATATTATCCTTTATAAACTTCAACTTTGATGTCTTATGACCTGATGCTACTAACTAGAAATTTTAAAACTACTATAATGTATTATCATATACTCTAGCTACCATTCCTCACGAATTTAATAAATACTTATGGTGCCCTGCAACATACAGTGCTAATGGTTTTAACTCCTATATACCACTTAATGTGTCCTATATAATTCACATCCTTTCATATATTAGATTGATGTATGTAATTTTTGGCATTATATAGATGACTTACTAGAATATTTATTCCAAACATAATTATCATACATACTAAACTTTTATTTATTTATTTTTAAAAATTATTTTATTTACTAATTATGTATAATTAATTATTGGATTAAAAAAATCATATTTTCCTAAAAATGCCACCCCAAGGCTAAACCTATTTCCTACTAACACATGGTTTTAAATAATATTCTAACTTCCAATCACTACTATCTTCTATACATTCATGCTAGTTTCTATGCTAATTACTATTCTAAGATACTTACTAATTTTCACCTTACTTCCTACTCCCAAATAAATAAAGTGTTTATTCCTCTATTAACACTAGGCTTCACATAATGCTACAACCCATAGTATTAATAATTAACTCTCCCCACTATCTTGACATTTACCTTGATATTGAACTACACATGCCTCCAATCAACTTAATAATTTTTTTAAGACTCTTCATCCTCCCAAGTGAATTTCCAAGACTTAGGGTCACATGCCCCATTTTAACTCTTTGCAAGGTGAGGTGGTCAAGAATCCCATCTTACCTCAAACACCTAGGTGACAACATGACATGGTGGTAGCATTAATCCTATGGTGAGATGACTTAAGCCACCACAAATTAGACATGGTCCACTTTTCCAAACACCTAACTACTCCTCCCACTTCCCACACACCTAACTACTCCTCCTTAGGCATGAGATGGTTCGGTGGATTTCAATATATAAAAACCTTTTAAATCTTCAAATAGTAGGTGCCTAGAAGAAGGGGTATGACTTATGTTAGAATAGTAAAGAGGTCACCATCATTGTCTTTCATATGAGCCCAAAGTGTGGCAAGAGGTAAGGCTACCTAGTGGGGACCACAACCCACTTTTTCATGTTTGGACATGGCCTCTTTTCACTTTAAAAGATGACACCTAGATTATATAGGCTTATCATTGTCTAAGTTTGGATATATATGTATTATTATTATTTTCTTTGATTCAAGTGTTTTAGTTTTATATTTTCTTTTATTTGGTTCAAATTTAAATGTGACAGCACCTACACTCACATGACTGCATTTGGAGGTGAAGTGTTTTATAACATCCCAAGGTGAGTAGGCATAGTTTAGGTACCTAGGTAGGTCCTTAGGTTAGTATATTATTATTTTGTTTTCTTTTGCACTAAGGTGGTTATTTTATTCGTATCCCATAAGAAGATTTTGGGTATATACCCTCTGAATAAAATAATGGTCTGTTATAGATATCAATCCATTTTATTTATCCTCATAAAAATTCTAGAGGAATGAAGGGCACCTACAACCAACTTATATATTTTTAAGCTAAGTCCTATGAGGAGTTATTTTTCTTTCATTAAAACTATGAAGCTAAGATGATTTTTTTGATGATGAGTGGATGAGACTCCTTATACCTATATAGTCTAGAGGCCTATTGGTAATAGATATTCAAAATTTAACATTCTAATGTGTAAAACTAATTATAATGTTTTGTACTATAACTTGGAATACATATGGAATTTCTTGTTATTGAATACAAAATGAATCATTTTATATGATCTATTTGAAAAAAGAGAGCTCTTATTTCCATTATGGAAATTACATAATAGAGCATCTTAAAATGGAATTACTCAATTTTATAGCAAACATTCATTTCAATAATTTCTCTCATATGAGAATTCCATAGGGCTTATTGATGGAATTCAAAATTCTAGGCAAGAACTACGATATAATTTGCATAACTTCAATGCATTTTTCCCCAACATTAGATGTTCTTTTACATGAATTGATCTTTCCCCTTCTACGCAACTATGATAATGCTACAATATTTCTCTTGCAACACAACTTTATGCAATTTTTCAAATTCCAGTTTACATATTTACATCAACATGCAATAGGAAGTAAATATCTTCCATGTTACAATGAATCAACAATGGATCTTAACATCAAAATAAATCATATGATGACATGGAACATATTAGTCCCTCCATAATACTTTATTTCTCTACATTTCGAAGGGATGATACCCTAATCTCTTCCTAGTATCTAATTCCTTTCAAAACCTGAAAAATAACACAAACCTGGAACCATGGAGGCTTACCTCCCATCCCAGGCTTCTATGAAGCCACCCACTAAGTAGGGGAAACAAGGTCCAGAAAGGATACACATACTCATCACTTGCTAATGCATGCAACACACCACATAACACAAAACAACCCCTTCCATGGCTTGCACATTGATTCACCATAGGAATTATAAAACATTGGGTGAAGGTGGGTTCTTCAAAGAAGGGATTTTTCATGTCAATACAAATCACACACATTGAATTTCACCATGCCTCTACAAGCCTTGCATCATACATGCTTCCCTTCAAAATTTCTACTTATCACCCCCAAATTCATATTTCCACTTATTACCTCCAAATCATAATATTAAGACAATGGCTTCAATGGAGCCCACACTACATAAAATTCCCACCCCCCCATGAGAAGAGGCTCTCTACTATATTGTTGAGCCCAACTACCCCTTCACCCAAGAGTTCTCTTCCCTTCGAAGGGTGAGTGAAGCCTTCACACCCTTTAATACTTGACATTCAAAAAAAGAAAAAAAAGAGGATCAAGAAGAAAAGCTAGGAAAATACACCATCACAACATAATACCAAAATTTACAATACAAAGATTCAGAATACAATGCATGATCCCATAGCAATTATTCCATACTTGCAAATTCATTGTGCAATGCTAAAGGAAAGGAAATTTTCATGGTTTGAACACCAACCTTGGTCCAAGCTAAAGGCAATGATAGTTGTTGCAGAGCTCCCTTAGTCTTTCGCCAAAACCCTAACTATCTCTAAACTTAGAGAGTGGGTGAAAAACCCACTAGTTTGTCCAAGACTTCCTAAAAAGGCTTTCCCACTAAATTTTTTAGCAAAAATTCCAAGCCACTTCCTCTTACAAACTTGTCTCCCCCCATGTTTTCTATGTTTGACTTAGTTGAAACATGGAAGGGAACACATGTGACAACTCTATTTTTCGAATTGGTGGAAGAAGGCATTGGTAAAGGGCCCCCCTATACTATCTAGCCACTATCATGGTTAAAATTAGGTCCCTAAAATGTTATACTATCATTTGGGTAGCTCATTTTTACATAAAAGACACTTTGGGACCACTTAATGACACCTCAAAACCCTAGCCAAGTCCAATTTCGAATTTCATTTTATTGTGACCCATCCTATCCCTTTTCAAGTGGGTTTACTTACTCATTAACAAGGAAATTATTTTTAGGGTAAAATGCCACCATGACCAAAACCTAAGATGAGATGTAGTCAATACACAAAGTCTACAAGTATTAGGTAACTAATAAAAGCACATTCCACATCATCATGACATGTTCCTAATGTATCTTTGAGATTACAATTTTACACACAAGAATACTTACATTTATGAAACAAAATACATCATAGCAAGGCTTTTGACTCTTCCAAAGATTCACCTTGGTTAAACTATGTTCACATAAGATTAGAACTTATTTCCCCCCAAAAATTTCCATGGTTACACTTCCTGCACATTAAACTCAAGCATTAGTAGTCCAAGGAGGTCATATACAATATATATCATAAATGCATATAATTTCAAATGTTACGTAATCCATATTAACATATTTCAATTAAATTTTCTTTCCTAATCATTTTAAATAATTCATTGAAAATGTTAGAATATCAAAATCTGCATATCATAAATCATCATAATCAAATTAACATTTTGCATCACATCATAATCTAATTCTATCATGTCATAAAGTTGCATCCATATGTGTTCAAATATTCCATTCATAATATCAAATTCTTAGTACATATCATAGATGCAAAACACTACTGTAATGTCAAAATCAATAGATAAAACAAAACAATGTCTATCTATGTCTTGAATAAGTGTCAAAATATGAAAATTCAAGTAAGAATATCTATTCTATGACAAGTCGGGGTAAGGCCTCACACAAACTACCTCAACTCTAGTGCTCAGTCTACACACTAAGGAACAACTATGCTCTAATACCACCTGATGCAATGAGAATTTGAGGGTACACCTATTGGAGGTAACTTGGATCCATGATAGCAGCCACATAATGGAATCCCAACACAAGATACACAATTTGATACCAAATGCAACTCTTTATTCATAAAATAACTATTTACACACAATGTACCCAGTTGTAAGGCTTTCTAGGTTAGAGCCAAATATAACAATAATTATAAAATAGTTCTACAAGATCCCACAAGATCCAACTCATAATCTTAATCAAAGATAGTCTAGATTCACACTCTGGTAGAAAACCCCAAGGAAATATTAAATTGTGCTCACAAGTCCAACAAAAAATCTCCTAGTTTCCAAGCCTTAGTACTAACCCTTCAAATTTTACTCCTCCACTTCATCCTCTTCTCCAAGCTAGATGATTCTACAATATCCTCCTTAAGACTCCACAAAAACCCCTTAGTTATACCTAAGTCATAAGTTAGCCTATCCCATTACAAACTGAAATAAACCCTTACATTAAATGTTTGCATAAGCCACAAGTTAGATGCAACAAAAATTAAATACCCATACATAAATTAAATGCCAAAAGTCATCTCACTAATAACTTGGGCACCACAAGAATGAGGACCTAACAGAGTGTTAGAGAAAACCTACATGTTGAGTGTCAGCATTCTACTAGACATAGCCGAGTTCCTTCACTAACCAAGCACTAGTATGTTCTAATTCCTTCAAAAGAAACCAACCCCCTTCATTGACTAATCTTCTTGGGAAACATTATTGCCGAGCTCCTAATGTAAACTAAGCTCCTAGTATCTATTGAGTGCCACAAGCATCACTAAACATCTTCATTACCCAAGTCACTCGATTAACACAACAATGAAATGAACTTAGTATTGATTGAGTCACCCATATTTCTTTGACCGAGTCCTCCAACTCCAAGGTCAAACTATACCAATATATAGGATTGCAAGCCAACCAAGGATGCACCTACATCAAGAAGTTACAAGGAATAAAGCTAGATAGATATGCAAAGGATATGCACAAGAAGAAGGTATTAACTATGGGGAAACATTTTTCCCAATTGCAAGATTGGAAAGAGTTAAAGCACTACATACATATTATTCTTATAAAGCATTTAAAGTATATCAAATTAATGTCAAATCTACATTTCTAAATGGAATACAAGAAGAAAAGGTTTACATTGAATAGCCAAAAAGGGTTTTTGATCCTAGAAAATGGAATATGGTATATAAATTGCAGAAAGAACTATATGGATTGACACTAGCCCCTAAAGCATGGTATGAAAGGCTCCAAAATTATTTGGTAAAGTTTGGTTTTGCAAGTGTTGGAAATATATGTGATAGGCTAAGTTATTGAGAGGGGAGGGGTGAATCAGTAACCTATAAAACTTAGTCCTTTATTAGAAATTAATCCTTCTTGTATATCTTAATTGTATGCATGAAAAAACTAAAAGCATCAAAACACTCATAACACTTTTGACACACAGTATGGTGACCTAAAAACCTTCCAAATAGAAAGTAAAATTGGGGTGGGCATGATACCCACAAGCTTTAGTATTGCAGTATAAAGTTGGCCTGTTAAGGCTTAAAATGATCACTTTTGATGATCTTCTATGTTAGGAGAAATAAGGACTACTAGGTCCACCTTGCAAAGGATTTACAAATGTATAATGAAGTATGCATTTGGTAAAGAGATTGAAAAAAGGCTATTAACTCTACCTTGTGAAAAGATTTAACTAATTCACCTATTACAATGAAATAGTGGCTGATCTTTGATCTACAACTTGGTTTGCTGAGTGAGATTCCTTTGAGTGTAATGATCACCTTGCTGTGATAGATAAATCTTTGTTGCTCCTTATACTACTATAGCCTTTGTACTTCTCAACTTTTTTCTTCTCTACTTGTTACATTACTTCCATACTATATAGTGGATGTGATAAAATAAATTACATATATACCAATCCTAATTACAATTCAACAAAGTCAACTATAATACAAGTTTACACAAAATACACAAAGTCAGCCCAATTGCAAGAACTCAAGTTTTGAAGACTAGCTTGGTGAGGTTCTGATACTTGGCATCCATTATCAATGCTTGACATCATCATGCATTTGGTAGAGATAGAAGCTCGTTCTATATTAATCACTTCTAAGTAGTTTGAACTCAATCTGCACTGGTGACTTGGTGAATATTGTGAAACTCAACATATAATTTGAATCACTTGATTCACACTACATAGCTCGGTCAAAATTATCACAAAAAGCTTGGTATAAAATGAATTACTTGGTTAACACTGAGTGGCTTAGCCAACACTAGATTCACATCACTATAACTATGAACTCAATAAGTACTGCACAACTCAGTTTGTAGTAAGGAACTCAACATATACTAAGATGCTCGATTTACACTGTTGATCGCTAGCTTGATAGAAACTACTTAGTTCAAATTGAATATTGTTCCTTGAACTTGGTTGTAATTGTATAACTCAGTAAAGCTTGGAATGCTTGGTTAACACTATTAACTATACAATAAGCTTGATAGATACTATCTATCTAAATAAGCGTGTGTCACTAATAAAAAAAAGACTGTAATGTCAAAAATATCCCTCTTTGGTATTAGTAACAAAAATAATTATAAGTTGAAACTAAATTCAAAAAGTTCAAGAACACCTTTTATTCATCACCTTGTGTGTCCAACTTGGTAGAGTACTCTATTTTTGAGATTTTTCAAAATTTCTTTTATAAGAGATGTATCTTTGAGTATCTATACATATATGATATGATAATGATCCCCCATACATATGTATACAATATGCTTTACATTTTTTTAAAACATTTGATATATACATTTTCTCTCGCTTATGTATACTACAACTTATATTATATCTTCTCCTCTTTACAATATACATCTCCCTCATTTTGACATTAATGCTAAAGATGTATGCTGTATACTATATAGTAATGCCAATATGTGACAAGAAATATAAATGTACCTTTAGAATCAGTGCCATTGTCTTGTCCCAATTTTCTTGCAACACCTTGCATGTGTGCAATGCAACTTGAACTTCTGCTAAAAGTTCTATCATGTGATCTGCAATTGAGAAGTTGTTATCATGGATAAGGTTTTTAGCATGTGCAATATGTTTTTGCAATGCATCCATGTTTGGGAGAATCATGCCTTGTATGTTTACCACTATAGCTCTTATTCTATCTTCTTCTCCTAGCAATTCTAGCTGCATATCAGTTAAAAATCTGATCTTTGTGTAGTGGGCACAATTGTAACTCGGGTCAAGTTGCAACTATTGCACACTTACCTTTAGATCTTCATCAATCTTTGAAAGTTTATCTTTGATTTCCTTGGTAAAAATTGAAGTATCACAGAGTTTACCAAATAATGAAGTCACACTGTTGCAAGAAGTCTCCAATGAGGTTAGAATAGTAGATATATCTACTTGATGAATTTCAATCTTTTGTGCAATTAGCTCCAAAAATTTATTCTCAAATTACTTCTCGACTCTTTACAACAATTTCTTCTATCCATTTAAATCTTTAATGAATTTTTGGACTACCTCTACTAACTAATCCAAAATTGGTTGATAAGTGTAAACCTTCATGTTGAGTGCCTCTACTATAAAATTCTTTGCATCTTCAAGCACTTGAAATTTTTTATTTCTTTCTTCTCTAAGCCTCTACTGGTTAGCTTTCTTTTGAAGTAGCTCTCCAAGTATATGCATTTGATTAGGATTAAGATTCGAGATGTCCCAATTTTGAATAACAGTATCCCCATCAAGATCAATTTCATGTTCTTTCTCTTTGCCTCTATTCAAAATTTTTGTACTCGGTTGAGGATTTGTCTCAACTTTCTTTGTACTTATTATTTGCATGCTAGGAATGGAAACAATGGTAGAAATAGTAGGACTAGCTAAAAAAGTAGATACTACATTTATTGATGAAATACCTTGTGTAACCAAAACTCATGGAGGAGGAAGTGCTAACTACTTGGTAGATGAAGTGCTTGTCACCTTTTTCAATGAAGCACTAAGCTGAATAGGTGCAAGGATTGATTGAGAGATGATACTTGCAATGTTTGACACAATCAATCTTGTAGTAGAATTCTCTAGGCTTGATGTTTTCAATGCTTTTCTTGGAGAATGAGGAAGTGAGGCTATGACTGCTACTAGAATTTTCTCTAGGTCGATCTCCTCTATGTTCTGAACTTTAGGTAAATCTTCCTATGTAGCCTCTTGTCCTTGTTCCTGTTCCTCATCATCTATATTGTCCTGATTTGTTTCCTCTTCATCATTATTATTGTCTTCTTCCTTTTCATCATCATCCTTGTCACTGACATTAACAAAAAAATCACTCTTCTTATGAAGATTATAGATGTTTTTCCATCTATTGGTAGCATTTTTCACTACATGTTCAATGTCATTGGTTAATATTAGACAAGTGTTAAACTTCAAGGTAAGCTTTTCTTCATTCTTCTTGAAGGATTCTTTTACTTCCTTGTCACTTAAGCTCGATGTGAGTTGCCTCAAGATTTGCTCATATACGTCTTTAGTAGTTTTTCTTGCACACTCCCATCTTGGCTTAACTTTCTCCACAATTCACTTGGAATCTATTGAACAAGATGGTGTGGAGAATATTTCCATTTTCCCATCTTAGACATAACCATATCTTCAATTTTCTTCTACTCCTCTCTAGTTCTTATTTCATACCTTAGTGGTTTGAAGTTTTCCATACTAGCTCTAGTGTCAATTTCTTTCAACTTTTCTTGGAAAGAGGGTGGTGGCTTTTTGAAAATTATATCCTTTTCTTCTTCACCTGTCTTTTGTTTCTTCCTAGATGTCCTCCTTGTGAATACATCAGTAGATGGTTTGGAAAGTTTGGCTATAATAACCTTACCTTTCTTCTTTATAGGTTCTTCTTCTTCCAACTTTTCTTCATCTTCTACTTTATCGTCCTCAATGTCATCTCCTTTGCCTTTACTCAACAGAAGAGTGGAGCTGATTTTTAGTTTTGCAATCCTCTTCTTTCCTTTGTTGACTGCCTGAGGGAGTTTTATTTCAAGTTCTATTCTTGCCTTTGCTTCATCATAGCTATGAAAATATGCCACTTTTGGGTCAATAGGCTCATTTAATAGTGCTTTAATAATGTCCTTTGTTTCATCGATGTTAACCTCATAACCTAGAGGCTTGACCCATACATTTCTCAGTCTAACTACTTGAATATATACTTTATCACAGTCAACCATAAAACAAATATCATCTTTGTAATCATCAACAAGCTTCTTTTGTATCCAAAATTTATTGTAGTTATCCATAATAATAGTATAGTTTTCTCCCATTTTAGCTATATATTCATTGATCTAATAAAGAATAGGTACATTATTCCTCCATATGATGATACCTTCAGATGGAAAAAAACTTTTGCACATAGAAAAATAGACAAGTTAAGAGTAAAACAAACTTACCAGGATTGTTCTTTGGAGTTCTTAGACTCTCCATATTTTTTTTGAACTGATTCAACATCAACTTGGCAAGGTCAAGTGACAAGTTATTCTTGACCACTTTTTATGTGAGATCAACTGCTTTGTATGATACATTATTAAGTCTACTCGAGCTATATATTTTGTACATGATGACATATATCCCAAACTTCAATTCCATATTTGTAACAAAACTGATCTTCATTCCATTTCCATCCCACTTGACAAGGGTTTTCTTTTCTAGCTCAACTTGACTTAGGGTTTTGGTCATTTTAGCTTTTTCCAACATTGGAAGACCATTGATCCTATGGGTCATGTTCTTGGTTATCACAATAGGTTTCTCTAACTACAAATGACCATTATGCATATGGCTAAGGATAAATCTTATTCATTTGATTTGAAAATCTCATGGCATGTGCAGAATGTGAGGCAACCCTTTGCTTCAAGGTGTTGATTCTCTAGTTTTAGCACACCATTCACACACAATTCTCTCAAGGATTCATCCATTTCTAGATTTCTAATATCTTGAATAGCACACCAAAAATGTTAACAAATATCATATATCAAAAATACCTTTGATGGAATTTGAGATTGTGCTCCACTCAGATCTAGGGTTTCTACGACAGCTGAACTTAGCTTGAAGTCTCGAGTCTTCCATTCTACATCTTGAACTAAAAGTTCTGACCCTTTCTTATATTTTCTACTAGTTAATTCCATTTTTCTCAGTAGGGTTTGAGAGAACATGAAAACATTTAATAGTAATTCATTCAAATTTATTGGATGCTCATAAATTACTTCACACAAATAGCCTTGAAAAATTTAAAGTGACAAATGACTTCGATTTGCCCTTTTTATCAATTTTTGCCTTCAATTGCCACAAATGCTTAGTAAAATTATTCACTCCAATGATAGATTGTCTTCCACTTTCCTTGCATTAAGTGCTTGGTAGAGTCATCTATGACTCGATGAACACATAACAAGTTTTGGTAGCTCTCGACCTTGCTCAGTAGGGTTTGCAACCCAACTTCACTCGGTAATGACTGATACTTCCTTGAATGCTCCATGATCCCTTTGCATCTTGAATGCTAATATGGATCTTTCATTCTGCTGACTAGAACTAAAGTGAGATGTCTTCTTTAGAATCCTAGTTCTAGTTCTCCTTGTCAGAGATCAAGTGGAAATTATTGAGTCACCCAATTCTTGAGTGACATGTTCATCCTTGCTTGGACTTGCATTCTCAAAAGATTTTGGAATCCATTGCTGTCTCATTTACTTTCTAATGTTATTAGCCTTGGTTTTCTTTTCATCTTCAATTCTTTCAATATTCATACAATTCTTGGCAAGATGACCAAGTTTTGTACAAATGAAATATATTCTAGTAGTGTCTCTTGTCCTCATGTGATATTTTACACAATTCATTCCAATGTGTCCAAATTCTCCATAGTAATGACATCTACACCAAGTGTTATAGTTCTAACCAAATATAGCTTTTACAATATATTCTACTAGGTTTAATATATTGGTTTTGAATTCTAAAGATTTGTGCCCATGCTTCTTACATTTGTTACATTTGCCTTCAAATTTAGTTTCTCTTTGCATTCATTAGCTCTATGACCATGCTAATTGTAATTGTAATATTTTCCATTGAATTTAGCTTTCCCATTACTCCAACATTTGTTTATGTATGTCCTATCTTACCATAGTGAGTGGAAGTAGGTTTTTGATTCTTTTGAGCTCTTTGCTTGAATGATTCACCTTATTTTGTATATCCTATTCCTACTTTTCCTTTTTTTCTATAATGACTTTGCTCATTTAATTAATCCATGTCTTCTTGAGATTTCATCATCCTCTCATTGGTTTGCTTTTCATTGTTTAGGTTATTCAACAATCTTTCATTTTCTGATCATAGATTCACAATTTCTTCATTTGAATTGGTGAGTTGATTAATGAAGCCTACCTGTTGAAGTGATAGGTGTTGAATTTCATTGTTCTTTCCTTTTATCTCTTATTATTATTTATTTTTTTCTCTTTCGCAACTTCACACAATCTTATTGAATGAATTTGTTTCTCTCTTCTCAAGTTTCTTACTTCTTCTTTAAGGTTACCATTTTTCTCTAATAGTTTTTTGATTCTTCATTGGTTTCATTTGAATTTCTTGAATGGATTTCTTTAATTCTTTCTTCAATGTAGAGTTTTTCATTCATCTAGATTACAAGATCTTTTCACTTTTTCAAGGATTGAGAGAGTTGTTACTTTGCATTCTTGAGTTTTTCAATAGCCAATTCCAAATCTAGCTTCTCATTATCAATAGCCTTATCAAATTTGAATACCTCCATAGCCTCTGATCTTTTCTCAAACTATTAAACTTTTTTTTGAGAACCACAAAGATCTGATACCAATTGTTGGAAATATATGTGATAGGCTAAGTTAGTAAGAGGGGAGGAGTGAATCGGTAACCTATAAAACTTAATCCTTTATTAGAAATTAATCCTTCTTGTATATTCTAATCATATGTATGAAAAAATTGAAAGCATCAAAATATTCATAACACTTTTGACACACAATATGGTGACTCGAAAACCTTCCAAATAGAAAGTAAGACTAGGGTGGGGATGATACCCACAAGATTTAGTACTATAGTATAAGATTTTCCCATTAAGGCTTACATTGATCACTTCTGATGATTTTCCCTATTAGGAGCAATAAGGACTACTAGGTCCTCCTTGCAAAAGGATTTACAAACATACAATTAAATATACACTCGGTAATGAGATTTAAAAAAGACTATTAAGTCTACCTTGTGAAAGGTTTTAACTAATTCACTTGTTAGGATGAAACAATGGCTAATATTTGATCTATAACTTGGTTTGTTGAGTGAGATTCCTTTGAGTGTAATGATCACCTTGCTGCGATAAATAAATCTTTACTACTCCTCATACTGATGTAGCCTTTGTACTTCACACTTTTGTTCTTCTCTGCTTGTTATGATACTTCCATACTATATATTGGATGTGATACAATACATTACATATATACCAATTCAAATTACAATTACACAAAGTCAGCTACAATAAAAGTTTACAAAAAATATATAAAGTCAACCCAACTGTAAGAACTCAAGTTTTGAAGACTAGCTCGATGAGGTTTTGATACTTGTCATCTACTATCAATGCTTGGAATTGTCATATATTCAATAGATGTAGAAGCTTGGTCCATACTAATCAATTACAAGTAGTTTGAACTTGGTCTACACTAGTGACTTGGTGAATACTATGAAACTCAACCTATAAACCGAATCACTTGATTCACATCACATAGCTCAATCAATAATATCACAACAAGCTTACTATAAACTGAATCATTTGGTTAACACTAAGTGTCTTGGTCAACAATAGATTCACATCACTATAACTATGAAGTCAGTAAGCACAACACAACTCGGTTTGCACTAAGGAACTCAACATACATTGAGATGCTTGATTTGCACTACTGATCACTAACTTGGTAGGAACTGCTCAATGCAAATTGAATACTATTTCTTGAACTTAGTAGAAACTATAGAACTTGATAAAGCCTAAAATGTTTTGCTAACATTGTTAATTCTACAATAAGCTTGGTAGATACTATCTATTTGAATAAGTGTGTGTCACTAATAACAAACATGGCTATAATCTCAATAGGAAGAACTAATGATAATAATAATCTGTACTTGAAAATTGAAGGTGGTAAAAGGATGCTATTAGTTGAAACATTTGTTGATAATATCATATTTGGAGAACAAGATACATTATGTAAATCATTTGCAGATGAGATAAATAAGGAATTTGAAATGTTTATGTTTGGACAAAGAAAATTCTTTGTTGGTTTACAAGTATATTAGATGAAGCAAGGTATCTACATTACTCAATCTAAATGCATAAATGTTGAAGTTTTGTAGCTTCTCTCAGAGAAATTCTATTGCATATGTATATTCATTATTATTTATATACTAGATAAAGGGATTATATATATATATATATATATATATGTATGTATGTACGTACGTATGTATGTATGTATGTATGTATGTATGTACATACATACATACATACACACATACATACATATACATACATATATATACATACATATATATATATCTAATATAGATACATACATACGTATATATATATATATATATATATATATACACATACATACATACATACATACATACATACATACATACATACATACATATGTATGTATATATATACATACATATATATATGTACATACATACATACATACAATGATTATTGTTATGAATGGACTTCATAGACATGTCTAGTCATGACTCATTCTCCATATAAATATAATTGATTATTGCAATTGAAAAATACATACTACAATGATAATTCTATTACATTTACAGTGATCCCTAGAAACTAACAAGGTATCAGAGCCAAATTGCAAATGGATGAAAACAAGAGATGGTGTAAAAATACATACCTTAAGAAGTGGATCGAAACAAATGTCCAAATTGGAGGAGATCCATTGTTAAAGCACTAATAGGAATAAAGAAGCTCTCCTACTCAAACTATGGAAGAATGAAAAAATCTAAATCAATAGAAGATGTAAATATATTAAGATTGTTGAATGTGAAAGCCGATGTTTAGCAATGATATCAAAAACTTAATCATTATGAGATCGACAAAGAAGAGTTTTTTAAAGACAATGATATTGTAATGGTCAACAATAGTTGACTTATGGAAACAACTTAATGACCTATTTATGATTAGTAATAGTTGATAACTTGATAGTATATGTAGTTTTATAGCCTACCTTATGTAAAAATTGAGTAAGGTGATTGAAGGAATTATTTTTAGTTATCCAAAAATCTGAAATTGTAAGATGGTGTTTAGGTTTCTTAAGATATGTATCAACTCTACTAATGTTTTGAATGAAAATTGTATGATGGTAAAGAAACTTTGATAATTGACATAAACTATGGTTAGAAAAGAAGCCAAAGTGATAATCATCAACATGAAACATTGTATTATTGAGAATCTCCAACATAAGATATCTTTGTATTGCAAATATACTTAGTCACGGGGTACATAAATGATAGAGACTTCAAAAAAATCTAGGTGGATATATTTCATTATAATAATAGAATTCAACACATATATTAGAGCAGAAACTTGATTTTCTATGTGAGTTGTTTATGTGAGTCAAGAAAACACAAAAGACTACATACTTGAAGAGGTGCACATCCTCAATGCCAAAATGATAATTATAGAATAACATGTGGATGAAGTATCATCCAATGCAGACAATACCACTAATGATGGGAAATGACTTGAGGTAAGGTAAACTCAACATTGGATAAGCCACATTCACATGAAAAATAATGTATAAAGAAGATAAGGTGTCCACATTGATGAGATATAAGTCAAATGGTTTTTCCCATTGAACAATTAAAATGGATCGAGTATATGAAAAATCATTTTGAAAGTGTTCATGCATACTTAACTGCCAAGTGAACATTTGACTAAGGCATAAGGATATGAGAATTATAATATTTGGACTATAATACTGACAAGGTACGTATTATGATAAATGTTTAAATCTTTATTTACTCATATTTCATTATATGATATGGACATTATAATTTAAAGTATGATTGCTAATAAATAAACTATATATACATATATGTATATATATATAATAAAATATGATTTAAAAAATAGATAATTGTATATTATGAGATCTATTTATACTATAATATGATGTGACTATATATATATATATATATATAAAATTTGTAATCAATTAACTACATTGATTATTGGAATAGAATTAACTCATAATGAATTAAGTATAGAATCAATTTTCTAATCTTCTTATAAGAATATCATTATTATTGAGAATAATTATTATATGTGATTTTTATTACTATAAGAGTTATTTGCCTTGACCTTTTCATTTGAGAATGTTTTTGTAGGAAGAGGGAGATTGATATTAGGTTTAGAGGGAGTTTGACACTTAATCAAAGGCAACTTTAGATGAGGAGCTTAGAATATTAATATTCAAAGGGAATTTGAAAATCCTTATGTTTGATTGTTTTATTTTTATGGGCCCACTCTTGTGTACATCATAAGGAAGTGATGACTTCCAAATAATTATCACTTGTATCTGTATAAGTATGAAAGGTGGTGATCTTTCAATAAATTAACCTTTTATTCTGATAAAAAATTTATGATGTCTGAATTAGATCATAATAGATTGTAAACTTGCATGGTGGATTAAGCTCCTTAAATAGGCCATGACTATCTATTATGATGGACATCGTATGATATCTGAGTAGATTATGGTAGATGATATCTTGCATGGTGGATTAAGTTTCTTAAATAAACCATGACCTTATATTGTGTTGGACACCTTATGATGTGTATGGAGATCACAATAGAAGATTACTTGCATGGTAGATTAAGTTCCTTAAGTAGACCATGACTATTCATATGGTAAGCGTCATTGAGAATGTGTGTGTACATACCTTATGAATATTTTAAGTTTATGGTGATTATTATATGTTGGTATTCTGGAGGCCAATACTTATGATAGCAATATCTTTTGATATCAGATATTCTTATATTATATTGAGGTAATACCTATCTATGGGTTTATCATCCCTAACTAAGAGGGTGTGTTGATATTTTGTAGCTTCTCTTGGATAAATTCTATTGAAGATATATACATTATTATTTATATATTAGACAAAGGGATAATATATATATATATATAATTTGTGTATATATAATTATAATGATCATTATTATGAATGAACATCAAAGACATGTCTATTGATCTCCATATAAATATAATTAATTGTTGCAATTGAAAAACAAATGCTACAATGACTGCCATTAAATTTGCAACAATCCCTAGAAACTAATAATCAAGGAGATACTAAATTTTTTTGGGATGAAAGATCCAGGACCAATCAACACACCTATGGATACTAGACATAAGTTATCTAATAATGATGATTCTACTAATGTGTATAAGAAATTATATAGTTCAATGATTGGGAAACTATAATTTGTTGTTCACAATAGACCTGATATTGCTCTAGCAATTGGATTTTTTCCAATATTTTTTGCAAATCTTAAGGAGAATCATATGATAGAAATGAAAAGAATACTAAGATATCTGAAAGGAATAGAGGACTATGGCCTATACTACAAGAAGAATGAAAAGTTTGAATTGAAAGTGTACATAGATTTAGATTGGGTAGGCAATGGTAATGACCAAAAAAGTACAAGTGATGGAGCTTTCTTTCTAGGAAAGAGATTAGTCTCATGGACAAGAAAGAAGCATAACAACATTTCATAATCAACAATTGAAGCTGAATATGTGGCACTAGTAGAGAATTGTTGCAACACTATGTGGATCAAGTAGGGATGAAGGAAGAGATCACTAATCCTATTGTTATCTATTGTGACAAAACAAGTGCTATAAATATATCAAAGAACCTTGTAATGCATAGAAAGACCAAGCATATTTCTATCAAATATCATTTCTTGAGAGAATTGGATCAAGATAAAGAAGTGAGACTAGAATATGTGAACAGAAATGAGCAAATAGCTAATATTTTCACTAAGACTTTACCCAAGGATGCACACTAGTATCTAAGAGGGAAATTAGGGTTGATTCCCTTTGCCAAGGCTAGTTAAGATAAGATGGAGCTCTGCATCAAATGAGTTAATCAAAATATCATACAAGTTGATGTAGAAATTCATACTTAAAGATTTTTTTAAAGTAGTGAAGTGAGAAAAAGATGTTGTATTAGTCATAAGAACATATGATAGATGGTGAATAAGATTCAAAAGTACTGACCTAACGATATCTACATGGTAAAGATGAACAAGAAAGATGAAGTGTCTATGGAATTCTTTTCAAAGAGAGAGATGATATATGATTACCATATGAAGAGGGAGTTATTGTAATGTCCCATTTTGGATGACCTTTAAATCATTCTCTGTTTCCAATTTATAGTCTTATGAATGAATTCAAGTACTTGTTCTATACTTTAGAGATATATGGAATTTTTAGTATATATATAGATATACTATATATACTATAATATATATATAATAATGATTTTGTTATAAAAATAATGATTTTTATATAAGATAAAATATAATTGAAATTAGGAGTCTATCCTAATAACACATTGACTTGTACTCCTCCTTCACTTTTAGCTCCCTTAATATATTGGTAGTTCAATTTATAACTTAATTATTAATTTCCTCTACGTACCACCCTCCTAATTACTTTGCCCCTTTTATCATAAATTTTGCATCAATAAATATTTAATCCAAACATTCAGTTCTGATGTGTCTATGGTATATAAGTTGCCTGTCTTTAAATGCTTGTAGTTTTTGATATACTCCACCCACGGCTTCAGTTGGCAGAGGATTTGCACCAGACATGACAGTTTCTTGAATTAATTAATTAATTTATAAATCACATAACAACTATTATGTGATTTATAAATTAATTAATTAATTCAGGAAACTATCACATTTGGTGCAAATCCTCTGCTGTTTAGCCATGGATGCTTCAGTTTGCTCCATGTCCAACCCACATGAACTCGATGATGTCCTTCGTACCTTGTTCCACACTTCTTTTCTTGACTTGAAAACTTGATAGGGTCTCCTTCTTAAATCTGTCTTGACCTTTGTACATTATCAATTTTCATCCCATGACATGACATGTTCTTCTTCCAACTTTAACTCTGCATATATACCACTATATTTGTCTTTGAATGGACATACCCCTTCTTTGATTCCACAATATTACTGCTTCTCATGCTTAAGTGGACATGTCTCCAAGATGTGATGGTTTAAATGATGAAGTTCTCATCAATATACATGAGGTTGTAGGTATTTATTAGTATGCTTTTTGTATTATGGTTATCAGGTTTATGTTTAAATATCTATAACGCCATTAGTTAGGCATATTAATTATGTATATTACATAATTATTTATTAATGTATATTACTAAATATGTTTATATTTATTATTATTATTATTATGAATAATATTAATTTATGTTATTATGAATATTATAAATAATTAAATAGAATAAATATATCATAAATATTTATCTATATAGTTTATCAATATTATTTCTTTTGTAAATAATCAATAATAGTATATGAACTATTATTATATTTTATTCAATTATAATTATAGGATTCCCTTTAAGAGGGGTCATGACAGTCTCCCCTCATTAAAATTGCTTGTCCTCAAGCAATACCACTCATGTACAAGCTCTTTCATAAACAAGAAACATATTTTCATACAAAAGACCTAGAAGATTTTATAAGACATACATCTTTAATGAATGAAAACATAGAGTAGGCATGATGCAAATAGATGAAAACATGAAGCAACCATGATGTAGACAGATCATACATTCTTTATATAATTTATTTTTCACAATGAAGTAGAGTAAAGGGAATGATTTATAAAATATACTTCCCCAGTGTGCTTTTTGATCATGGATCCTACAAGCATAAATAATTATTAGCATGTACATGTATATAATAGCTCTAAAGGAAAGATGAGTCATGATAAATTAGTTCTAAACAAATATCCCACCAAGCCCAAGAGCAATAATTTGGCCCCCTTGGCCTTAATGGAAGACATCAGTCATCCAATGAGGTGGTCTAGTTGGTAGATTCTTAACTGAATTAAGTTGACATGTTCTCAAATTTTTCTTAACCAATCTAAGCCCAAGAGTGCAACTTTGGCCCTCTTGGCCTTGATGAAGATAATATATCATTCCATCAAGGTGGTCTACTTAGATGTCCATCTTAACATATTTTCCCAATCTAAGCCCAATAGCAAAACTTTGGCCCTCTTGGCCTTGATGGAAGCACTTGACATCCATGAAGGTGGTCTACTTAGGAGGTGATTTGATTCATTATTATTATAATCCTTCTTATCACACACACACACACACACACACACACACACACACACACACACACACAATCACTACTAAAATTGCAGCTCATCTAGTTCTTACTGGTCCTTCACATCTTCATTATGTTCTTGATTATATTTAGGTCTCTTATTTACCTTGTCCTTTGCTTCCCCATCAAGTATAGGATCCATTTTTCAAACTTGGCTTCTCTTCTCACATGTGTGTCATGGTTCCTAAATCTCTTTGCAATGAAAGCATAAATTTTTTCTTTTTAGTTCATCACAATAGCTCTTGAGCTCTCTTCTACATTTATGGCCACATTCCCATGGTTCCTTGCAATGGTAACATAACTCATTCTTCTAGAAGTACTTGGAGTGATTTCTTCCTTTTCATAATGTTTGAAATGTGTGCTCGATGCATCATTGTTGGATCTATCCTTTGCTAGTTTTGTATCAAATTTTTATTCCTTCTGGATTGCATCTTCTAATTTTTTTTTGGTTCATGTGCTCCCACTATGCTCTTGATTAATTCCTTCAACCCATCTATAAATAACTAAGTGGGTCTCTTTTATGATATTTCAGTTACCATGGTTGATAACTTTTCAAATTCCCTATAGAATTCCATCACTGATCCTTCTTGTCAAAGTTGGGTTAATCATTTGAAATACCATTCTGAGTCTCTTTGATAAAATCATTTTATGAGTCTTTGGGTAAATTCATCATAACTCTTAATTTGTCTATGTCCATGGTTGCTAAGTCCATGTTGCCACCGATCTTGTGCTACTCCTCTTAAATGAAGGAAAAAAAAATGAATAACACCTTTTTCTATCATAGGATTTAGGGAAAGATATGATTCCAACAGTTGTACCCATGATTTTGATGTAGTTCTTTCTAATCCATCTAATTTTGGGAGGCTTACTTTATTTATCTCTTCTCTTAATCCCTTCTCTTGGTGTATCTATCTCTTCTATTAGATAGTGACTTCATTTGGGCATCACAATAGTCTTTAAATGATATCTCCCTTCTAAGTTTATGATCAATTCTAGAGTACTCACTTATAATGTCATTTATACTATTTACTTCATTTACCCTGTCCTCATCTTCTTGTTCTTCTCTAGAACTAGGAGAGGGGGTCTTGTGGGTCTATGTTGCGGTTCTGGTGTATGCAACTGATTATTATCATCTTCAAGTTAGAGAGAATTTATATCTCCCCAATTTTTGTTTATATTATAAAGGGATTCTAAAAGGAGTCAGTTCATTTCACTCTGCGCAGTTATATCTCAAGCATTTCTTTCAATTTGTTCCATGAGATCATGAGTAGTTTAGTTTGTTTGATCCATGAAAGCTTTTAATTCATTAGTTATTTAATTGTTCATTTTGGTGGACTACTTCTTTCCTTCCCTTTCTAACACTCTTTGATCTCTTTGGTGTTTTTGCATTAACTACTTTCCATAGGTTGGCAAGAAAGATGCTCTAATACCACTTGTAATGTCCCATTTAGGATGACCTTTAAATCATTATACATTTCCAATTTATAGTCTTATGAATGACTTCAAGTACCTGTTCTATACTTAAGAGATATATGAAATTTGTAGTATATATATAGATATACTATATATATATATATATTATATATAATATATATAATAATGATTTTGTTATAAAAATAATGATTTTTATATAAGATAAAATATAATTGAAATTAGGAGTCTATCCTAATAACACATCAACTTGTACTCCTCCATCACTTATAGCTTTAGCCCCCTTAATATATTGGTAGTTGAATTTATAACTTAATTATTGATTTCCTCTACCTGCCACTCACTTATTACTTAGCCCCTTTTATCATAAATTTTGTGTCAATAAATATTTAATGCAAACATTTGGTTATGATGTGTCTATGGTATATGAGTTGCCTATCTTTGAATTCTTGTAGTTTTCGATATACTCCACCCATGGCTTTAGTTTGCTCCATATCTGACCCAGGTGAACTTGATGATGTCTTTCATACCTTATTCCATTCTTCTTTGCCTGACTTGAAATCTTTATAAGGTCTCCTTCTTAAATCTATCTCAACCTTTGTACATTATCAACTTTCATCCCATGACATGACATGTTCTTCTTCCAACTTTAACTCTGCATATATACTGCTATATTTGTCTTTGAATGGACATACCCCTTCTTTGACTCCACACTATTACCACTTCTCATACTTAAGTGGATGTGTCTGCAAGATGTGATGGTTTAAATGATGAAGTGCTCATTGGTATATGTTAGGTTGTAGGTATTTATTAGTATGTTTTTTGTATTATGGTTATTAGGTTTATGTTTAAATATCTATAATGCCATCAGTTAGTCATATTAATTTATGTATATTACATAATTATTTATTAATGTATATTACTAAATATGCTTATAATAATAATAATTATTATGAATAATATAAATAATTAAATAGAATAAATAGATCAGAAATATTTATCTATATAGTTTATCAATATTATTTCTTTTGTAAATAATCGATTATAGTATATGAACTATTATTATATTTTATCCAATTATAATTATAGGATTCCCTTTAGGAGGGGTCATGATAGTTATTCATGAAGAGATGTTGCAAAGAGGGAGAATGTATTAACTAGGAGGAAGTTGATTGATTTCATGATCTGATATGATAGAGGGAGTCTATGTGTTGCATATCAGAGCTACATGGATGAGAATCAAGATGAAACAGAAAAAGAGGAATTGTTGGACATTGAGATGAGAATAAAAATAAAAATAGGTATATTAATGAAGATTTGATATTGAACATGAAGGGAGATGATCAAAGACATTACATATTTTGGTTTGCATGGTAACTAGAGGTGTTTCCATCAATGCCAAAGAAGGAGATTATTGGAAACTATAGTTGGAATAATTTTTATGTTGTCATTCATGTCAAATATTATTGGTATGACATTTTTTTATTAGAGTAGAGTGTCATATCAAGATTATTGATGAAGAAGATTTGAGAAGAAGGAGATAACAAAACAACCTAGAGGAAATGTTGAGTTATGAGGAAATACAATGGCCACTTGATTATTTATACTTTGAAAAGATAATATGATTGTTTAATCATAACCTAAGGGGATAAAATAGTTGTGTTGAAGCCCAAAAAAAGTGATCAAAGAAAGACCAAACACATAGGCTTGACCAAGAAAAAGAGAAGAAGATTGAGGAACTTGAAGTTTATGTTGAGTGATGCTAGAGTTAACTAAGCAATAGTATAAGTTGATAAAAATATAGTGTTAACCAAGCATCAGTAGTGACCAAGTATTAGAAATTATATTGGACATAAAATTTAGTAGCAACTGAGTAATTCAATGATGATTGAGGGTTTGAACCTAGTGTTGGTTGAGGGACAACATTTGATAGATTATGAGGAAATCTTAATTTCCAGCTAACATAATTGAATTCTTAGAAGTTGGAAAGTGTGTTAAAGATAACAATGAATGACATAGATTATTTAACTCAAGGAAAACCATGTTTGAGAATTTCTATACATGAGTTCAAGGAGAATTTTGGAGAAGTTTCTAGAAGAAAAAAGAGGAGATGATAAGATGGAGGATTCATTAAATCTAACCAAACCCTAATATCTATGGTGATGTTTAAGAGGAAAAAGATCAAAATCACCTATTTAAGGAGCTATAAGGGCTAAACCTATAGAGGTTAGTAGAGATGGTGAAGACCTTAACATGGTTGAAGTAATTGTTGATTCTGCTGATTGGAAAACTTGAGTAGAATGTTGAAAAGTGAAGTGTTGAGGTGAACAGTTATTTCTTGAAGGGTTTCCAAGTGAATGAGGGAGGGGGATGTTAATGGAGGCTAGTTAATGAGTTAGCTATTGGACTGAACTATGATCTATATTTACAAAGTGAGTTGTTTATTTTAGATCAACTTGTTATTACTTTCTAACCATTGTATTAATATTGAAATCCTTTAATCAAGGTTGACCTAACAATCATATATAAATCCTTTAAAGGTGAAATTCTAATAGAATTCTCTTAATACCTCTAACAAGGCCACTCCTAATAGGGTGATTAAATCTATTAACAAGGTCATATTTAACAATGTGTTTTGTAACCTTTAATAGGGTTATCTTCCAACAAAGCTCACTTTAGAAGAGTAAAAAATTGGTGACATGTTCCTTGTGGTTTTTCCCAAATTGGGTTTCCATGTTAGAGCCTAGTGTCATAGTCATGTAGATTTTAGCTGAGATGTTTTACATTCTACAAGTTTGTTATTATCAGGACAATGAACTAGAAGTTTATGCTATTGATTATTTGCTAAAGAGACTAAGATACTAGATGCTTAAATCTAAAGTATTCAAAGTGATTAAAAGTTTAATTGGTACATCTTGACCTAATGATAATTGATTTACCCCTCACCTCTTAATTAGTTTAAATCATTCTAATAGATACAATATATGAAATTTCTTCCAACAAATTTGCAAATTCTATAGGTACTTCTTCTACTTCTTTTTTACCATCTTTTTTAATTATAGAAAAAAACACAATCTCATGTCTTATATCCTCTTGGAATTTATTTCCATCAAAAAAAATACTTTGGAAGCAATACATACCTTTTTTTCTTTATTCTTTAATGGATTCAACTTATGTTTCATTCCATCCTTTGTGAGAGTGCAGGTATTGGTATGGCCATCATGTACATCATGCTTATCAACATGCCATGGTCTACCAAAAAATATATGAAATACATCCATAGCTATGCACAAAGTACCTCATCCTAGCAGTTTCCAATCTTGAACTTTACTAGGCACCATTTAATGACCATGACCTTGTGGTTATCTTGCACCCAATATAGACGAGGATGTTTCTACCTCTTCAATTTTAACTTTGTGTCCATCTTTTTTGACACCATATTGTTAGTGCTTCCACCATCAATGATCATATCACAAAACTTATTTTTACAATTGTACCTTATGCAAAACAAGGTCCTCCTTTGATTAGGTTCATTCTTACCACTCAATATGTCTCTTCTATTAGCTATGACTTCTCCTCTTTCAACATCTTTAGAATGTGATTTTTTTTCCTTCATGCACATGTAAAACTCTATCCTATATTTCAGCTCTCCTATCCATCTTTCCTTGGTGCTAGGAACATTCAAATACCTTATGCCCTTCTTCTCCATAGTGAAAATATGTGCCATGGAAACCTCCTCTACAAGATCCTTATTCTCTTCATTGTTCTCTTTGATATCTATTATTCTAATCATGGAAATGATTATTTCCCTATTGCTAGCCTCATCCTTCTTATTCTAGTCATCATTTTGGCCTACATAAGACCATCCTTCAAATCTTTCACTGTGACCTCTTTCACTTTGTTGACTCTTAAACTCATTGTTTAACTTCTCTTTTACTTTTAGGGAAAATTGGTATGCCTCCTATGATTAAATCCTCTTGTATAGTTGGCTTCACCCCATTAAGGTAATAGACAAATTTCTTCTTGTTAGCTTTTGCATGACCCATTCTAATGAGAACTCGACATAGCTCTTCTACATACTCTTGAACAAATATTCTTGCTTGTTTCAAACCTTTCATTTTCTTCAATAGATCAAGTTCATAATTCACATGAATGAATTACCACTTCAATTTAGATATCATTCAATCCAATCTTGTCATCTTATCTTTACCTCTTCTATTTTGCTCCAATGGAATCTCATACCACTAGATTTTCACATGACCCTTTAGTTTGGCCTTCGCAAACTTGACCCTATTAGGATCCTTAATATCTTCCTATTAAAAACATTCTTCCAATTCATTGATATAATCGATCAATTTCCCTGGGTTAAGATTTCCCAAAAATGTGTGAACCTCAAACTTAGGTCTTTTTCTTATCTTAGAATTGACCCTAGAAAAATTCCTCTTTTGAGTTGAAACATTCCTCTTCTTCCTAATATATGCATCCTTCTTCTCTTTCATCCCCTCTGTCATCTCTTATGGCAAGATTCATCTCTCTACACATTTGTTCTTACAATGCTTGTAGTTGACTTTAGAGGGCTTTAAAACCCTTAGATATGATACCTAGACACCACACACTCTTCATGGAGGCATTTTTGTGCTTTCTCTAAAGCCCTAATGTAAATTACCTCACAATATATGATCTATCTAGATTCTTAGCCCAACCATGGTTCTAGTGCAATCTACCTCAAAGTTAATGATCTATTTACACACTCAGGAACTCCTGTTCCACTTGATGAAGGGTACTCCCTTCATACCACAAACACATAATATAAATAAAACAACAACAATGAATTGAGAGAATAAAATATGGGCTTCTTATTATCTCCACAAGTGTGAAATTATAGAATTTATAATTACAATATGCAAACCCACATGGACACCTTCCTTAAAATAGTCTACAAGACAAAGCTACAACTATCACCCAAAATTACCTTAGACAACCTATGGGCATTCCTTATATAGAATTTTTCACCACCTTGGAAGGTTCTAGACATGAAGCCCTAACTTTTGAGACTAACCAATCTCATATTATATTATTTTATTATACTTCATTACATAGAATCAACTTAAGGGAATTTACAAATTATATTTTTGGATGACCCACTTCTAGAGACCATAGCTAACAAATTGTTGACCCCCTAGGCTGTTGTAACTTATTTTTGGAAATGATAGAAAAAATTATATAGCACATAACTATGCAAGCATCCATTAGTTGAGGTTTGACCTTGTCTTAGAGTCATTTAGGCCTTCATCATTGAGCCTAAAGTTTGGCTAACCAAAATTCATATTAAAAATCTACAATAACTACACTAATACATATGATATGACAATCAAACTCATTTTGAAGGCTCACATGCCTAAGATGAACCTCCATATATGCGATTAAAATAATTTGAGTACATAAGACCAACTTACTAAAATTAAAAATCTTCAAAAAATAACAACTCTACACAAGAATAACCTTTATTGAAAACATAAAACTAGAAATAGAAATATTCTTGGGTGATGCAATATTTTCCTTACACCTATGATTCTCCTATATTAGGTTCATTTCCATATCAAGAGTATTTGTGAAGTTATTGTAGATTTTTGGTGTGCAATTTTGGTACAAAAATATCAAGTTCAATTTTGAAAGTCTTATAGGGTCTGGATGAGCTCCAAAACGAGGTAAACTAGAGATTTCACAAGCTAAGCCCTAAAGATAAGAAGATGACGATTCCAGAATGGGGTTATAATAGCTAATGAAATAAAAAATTCACAAGTTATGGTCTTTCAAAGTTGGTCCAACTGAATTTTACAAAATAAATGTAATAATTGATTTGAGCTAACTCTATGAAATTTTAGGATTAATTAGCCTCAAGGGTTAGGGTTTGATGTCTAGAAACTTCTCAAGCACTATAAAATCTCTTATATAATGAAGGCTCATATATTTTCTAGGATAACTCTGGGTGATAGTTCACAAATTTGTCTTGTAGATTATAATAAGGAAGGTGCCCATGTGGGTTTGCATATTATATTTCAAAATTTTGTAATTTCACATTTTTGATGATGATAAGAAGCCCATATTCTGTTCCCACAAAATTGTTATTGCTTTTATGTTTTTTTAATGTGTTTTTGGTGTTAAGAGAAGCACTCCCTTATTAGTTTCTACCAAGTAAAAACTAATGCAAGATACTATTTTTTGATTATGGTGTAGTGAGTCTCATAATAAACTTCTGTGCAACTTATATAATATACAAGTTGCTCTCTAACTTCTTGATAATGCTTCAAACTATTTAAACACTCAATTCCTTAGAGGAAGTAAAGGTGTAGGGAAATAATAGATTATTAAGTTAGGTTGGTTGTAAAATAGGTGGATTAGGGAGATAAGCCTACAATTTTTTAGATCATTCTAGGAGAAAGTGATATCTTTGTTGAGAAAAGAAGTGAAAGGGATGGTATGAATCTTCTAGATGAGAAACAAATCTACAAGTAACTTTTATCTTCCCTTGTAAGCTATGAAGTTGTGAGATATTCTATAGGATAGGCATATATACAATAGTATCAATCTTCTCAGTATACCTTGATTCATGCATCAAAGGTGATAAGCCCTAGGAGTTTTCCACTATCATCCCCAAAGGCACCCTTTTGTAGATTCAAATACATATTATACTTCTCTATCCTTTCAAAAATCTAGCTAAGTGTAGGCATTTCCTCACTCCATGCACACATTTAGCTAGAATGTTATCCACATGGTCTTCAAGTATCACATGGATGTAATCATGAAATATTGTTGTCATAGTTCATTGATAGGTAACACTTGCACTCCTTAACCCAAAAGGAATAACCACCCAACAAAGGGTTTCCCATGAAGTAAGGAAGGAAGTCTTGTATTGTCATAAGGAGGAGTGAAAATCTAATTATATCCTAAAAATCTATCCATGAAAGATAATAATTCATGCCCCACTATGGAATCTACTATAATATCAATGTCAGATAGGGGGAAATAATCCTTCAAGGAGGCCTTATTCAAGTTACAAAATTGGTATACATTTGCATTTTATTTTCTCCCTTTGAGACAAGAAAAATGTTAGAGAGCCAAGGCGGATAATCTGTAGGACATATAAAACTAACATCCAAGACTTTCTCTATTTCTCTCTTGACAAGAAGAGTAATGCTAGGATTCATTTCATGAAATTTTTGTTTAACTTGCTTAACGTTTAGTGCAAGAACTATGTTATGAGAAATAATCTTAGGATCAATGTCCAACATATCTAAATAAATCCAAAAATATCTAAGAATTCAAGAAGAATCTCAGTGAGTTTCTTATGCTCATCCTGTCCAAACATTTTCCAACTTTGAAAATCCTTTCACAACCATTATTAGGAGATCAATTATGTGTGTATCCTCCATTAGAGGGATACAATAGAAATATGGTTCAGATTTAATTTCCTCTCCAAAATATCCATTAGTATCCAAATAATAGGGTTTTATCTTATTATTATGAAACGAAGGCAAGTCATCATAAGCCCCCAAGAATTATACAAAAGCATTAATAGAGGAAAATATATCCAAAGACAACTCTTGACCAAATGTGATAAGATGTAGGTTTTCCAATTTCAAAGGGCCATTGAAGATATGGTTCATATTTGGAAAGAAAGAAGGTTGCCTATAACTATTGAATCCCAAACCATACATGTGTTCACAACCATCATTTGTTATGGGACTTGTATTCTTGTTCAAAATTTCTACATTCTTGACCATTGAACCCATGCTTAGCTAGTAAATGATATCTAAGACCATAATAGACAACCATATCATAAAGAGTTAAAGGAGCCTCGTAAGTCACTTTGTCATTAGACAAAGAAGAGATAAAATTATTATTCAACTCTCTTGAAAGAAGAATAAAAATAATTGTTTCAGCCCTAGATTCCTCTCAAGGTGTCATGAAAGAGAGATTAGAAATAAAAAATTCTCCACCAAATGTAGGATTAAAGTCCAAGGTTCCCCAACCAGCCTCAAATAAAATAGAAGAAGAGGGCCCTTCACTTGATTAGTTTTAAATTTTAATTTTAGTCTCTTATTTTTCCTTTTTAGATTTTGATTCCTTGATGGATTCAATGTTTAAGTAATTGCTAAGTTTATCATTTTCATGAAGAGTTTACATCATATTGTAGAAAATGAATTTAATTTTGCAATGGAGAGTAAAGGGGATAACGTGCATGTTATGTAGTGGTCTTCCCAAAAGAGGGTTGTAATTGAGAGGTCTAGGTATCAAATGAATTAAAGTATCTAAGATAATAGGATCAACTTTTATAGGTATAGTTATGATTTGTAAATTATCGTAAGAAATATTACCAAAGCCACAATTAGGGATGTTATCAAGATTAATGGTGGAAATATCACATTTGATAGCTTTTAACATGTCAAAGATATACAAATACAATCCTAATCTATTATCAATCAAAGTTATACAAATAAGATTTCGATTAGTGAGAACAACAATCATGAATGCATCATATTTTATTTTAATCTCCTTAGGAGGGAAATAAACTTTAGTGAAAATAATTTGAGGTGAAGTAGGTACAACATGCATACATTCTAGGAATGAATTGATGTTGTCTTGATTAGGTAGTGGCACTGGAAGAGTAGATATATATTTTCATAAAACTTCACAATAAAAAGGATATGATTGAAGGATTTCCCATAAGGATATCTTAGCAACTTCCCTAAGAAAATAGACCAGTAAGATTCTTGAGGAAGTATTGGTTGATAAGTGGTTAATGATGTAAGAATTGTTAGATTGTGGTGACTGATCAGGAAAGTACTGTACATACTTCATAAATAGTGGGGTTCGGGGCATCGCCCCGAATTTTTTTTTTGGGGCAGTAGCCGACATGGTAGCTGACATATTATGGCCGACATATGGCCGACATGTTATAACCCTAAAGTGGTTTAATACTTGTATAAAAGGGCTTAGGGTTGGGTATTTTTTCATAATGTGGTGATATGAAATTGGTTCTTGTGGCGGTATTGAGCTGTAAGGGATTACAGATTGTAATCAGGTTGTAATCACTGGATTGTAATAAGATCGAACTTGATATTTGGTGGACGTAGCCCAAGGATTTGGTGAACCAAGTTAAATCTTGGTGCCTTGTGTTCATTTCTGTGTGTTCTATTATTTTTTGTTATTGGTTATATTTGCATGTAGTTTTTATTTCTGTCCATGGTTTATCCTAACAAGAACGCTTAAGATAGTAGGTTGAGGATTATTTCATGTTTGGTAAGTAGGAGAATTTGAAGTGTAATCAAGATTTCACTTAAAAACTTATAATAAAATATTATTTTGAGGACAACCTTTAAGAGTAATAAGAGGTTGTTGAGGAGGACATACCTTGATAGTTATAAGAGGCTTAGAGTATAAGACTGATCAAACATCTTCAACATTACAAACAATTTCACTCAAAGGAAGCCATTATAAAACCTATAAAATTTGTAGAGGAAGATGTTGGAGGAATGGATTAAATTAATATATCATTCATTTAATACAACCCTTCATGCTACTAAACACCTTAAAAGTTTTACTAACAAATACATCATCAAAGTACTCATCAAAGATATCATAAATCTTGAAAGTAAAAAAAAACTACTCAAAATGCATTTCTTTTGTATTTTTTTCCTTAAGAATGAAATGCAAACCTAAAAAGGAATTTTTTTATTTTATTTTTATGATTGTGAATGTAATGCATGTAAAAGAAAGATCTAAATACCAAGGTCAAACAAGAATGGTTGATGTTTGGTTCACCAAAATGTTTAGGGAGAAAATGATATCAATGATTATGATAATGCACACTAGATGTAACAAGTTTGAAAATTTCTTTCTAATCCATTGAATACAAGAGAAATATGATCTTCCATGTATAATGTTGGTCTGATTTTTCACTATGTAGAGAAATTCTAAAATTTTGGTGAAAAATCATTTAAGTCATTGTATCATGCAGATTAGGGTTTAGTTCCTTATAATCTTTTCAAAATTTTACGTTACCCTAGTCTTGCCTTGATTCATGTGTTGTTTGGATTCTATTAAATTCTTAAGGTTTTTCATCAATGTAGTCATTGAAATATCCTAAGTATGTAAAAACCCTAGGTCTCTTTTCAAATTTTCAAAAGGGTTTGTAAAGCACTTAAGTTTTTCCCCTTACGGTCTTACGGTGTAGGGTTTCATGTAAGAATGAAATATCTTCTTGCTCATGTTTCCGTGGTCACATTTCATCATGCAGTGCAAAGGCATAAAAGGGTTCATGTTTTATGGGGATACACTTTTTCTTTTTGTAGTAGTGGAATAGTTCATTTTGAGGTTCGCTGATCATACATTTGATCTTTGGGTGAAGAAGTGTAAAGGTTTTTATGCTTTGAAAGTGGTCTTATGGCTTTACGATGATAGGTTGAGTGGGTGAGTGAAAGGAGTTTGAAAAGGTATTCTTGGTCATATATTAAAGTGTTAAGCATATGAGCATAAAAGGTTTTAAAGGAGATGTGTTAGGTCACTTTACAAGATTATGAGTAAACAGTTGAGCGGAGGGGCAAAAAGGTGTTACAGTTTGATACACACACCTACATTTTAGTGAATGGCATAAGGGCATAATATCTTAGCATGGTGTAAAGGATGGTTTATTAGAAGGCATAAAGTGTTTTATGGTTCTATATATAAAAGGAGCTCTTAAGAATAAAAGTGATGTTTAGTTGTGCTTACGTGCCTTTGCTTCTTGGACTTGTGGACAACCATAAAGCCATATTATAATAGTGATCCTGCTAAATGGGACCTGTTGAGTTTTTAGATGGACCTTGGTGAGAATGAATCAAATAGTGACACATCATACATGTTAGATGGGCCCAACCCACTTGGCAGATGACTTAAGTTCTTTATTTTGCATGTGCCTAAAATCAACGACAATGTTCTTTTTTGTTCTTTTGAGATCTAATCCAGGTCATTGATAAGTGAAAAGGGAAATTTCTCATTATGCCTCTATGATTGTATGGTAAGCATATGAATGAAGAACTATTTCATTCCTTTCTCTATGGTTAGAGTTAGGTTTGAGCATATAAGCATAAAATAATAGATAAAGGAGTGAAGAGAAGGCTTCATGCTTATACAAAGAAAGAAGAAATGTAAGAGTGGGATGTCATTTGTAAAGGCTTTCCAATGTTACGAGATTAAGGTAACTCGTGCAGGTGTAAAGGAGAAATAAAGAAAAGATAAGAGTCATTATGATGCCATAGGCAAAGCCTTAAGCATATGACTAGAGAATGGGTATGTAAAGTATTATGATGTCCCAAGTAATGAAGTGAGTGTAGTAGTGTAAAGAAGTTTTTAAAGCTTTCTAGTGATACATGTGCATGTGAGCGTAAAGGGTAAAGTGAAGATTACAATAAAGGCTTTACACTTATAAGAGGAAGGTTTAAAACATAAGAACAAAGGTGCCTATTGAGGAGGCTTGAGATTCTATGGTGTAAGGGTCTATGTAAGAGCGTAAAAGAAATTTCAATACAATGCCAAACAAACCCTAATTCTTTTATGATTAGGGTATTCTGAAGCATCACCAGATAGACGTAAAGGCTTGCTAAGTGTGTTTTTGAGGTTAGAGAGATTAAAAGGTTTTGACTTAGTGTAAAAATGGAAGACAAAAATTTGAAAAGGAAGTAGTTGATGTGTCATGCCAGTTCAGAAAAAGAACAAATTCACCATGGCCAAGTAAAATAAAACACTTAAAAGGACATCAAGATTGAATTTCATGATTGATATTCCTTATAGTCAACCTACGAGGGGGTATTAAAAGTTTGTGCATGTAGAATATATGATTAAAACATAAATTTTTGTTTGAATGTCCAAAATATTGCCATTCTGAAGAATTTGTGTTCTTTCTCTGAATTTTTATTATTATCCATAGCCTAGTTATTTCTCTATTACTGTGCAAGAGTTTAAAGTATAATTTTTAGAAAATGGCTGACAAGGAAGTTGAGGAGGTGCCTGCAAAAGAGGTAGAGGTCAAAGACAAGGGTGAAGATGTTGTAGAGGTCACACCTAAAGGAAAAAGGAAGAAGGTTGCTGTAAAAATTGAGAAAAATTCAAGGGTTAGGAAGCCCAACAAACATGCTGAAGATTGGCTAAAAATTCTTCCGAGGTCATCAAATGCCATTTTGGAAAATGACCATATCTTCGAAGACCCTTACTTCTTGGTTAGGGATGCAAAATGCCCTAGAATTGATGGTTTCAATATATTTTTATATTTCTATCATAATAGAACTAAAAATGTACCAGTCTGTAGCCCATGGAACATGAATATGGAAAAGTTGATATTCCCAGAGTTGTTTTGTGATGTAGACCTGTTAAAAGGACTAATAAATTCTTACAATCTAATCACCAGGACATTCCAAAGGCATAACATGACCTTTTAATGGACATTAGACAAAAATTATTTCATAGAAACTTTTGGATTAGAAGGGAAAATGGATGTGCCTATTGACATTGAAGACTTGCAAAGGAAATTTGGGAGAAATAAGACCTATTTTGTGAACAATGTCATGCTGCCCCACATTCCTTATAATATAAAAAAGGCAGGGCTGATTCTAAAGAAGGTGGGGGATAATTTTTCCTTGAGAAGATTCAAGAATTACTTCAAAAATATAGTTTATGGGCTACACAAAGTGCTAGGAAGTGATGGTGTAGAGGATTGTGTCTATGGTTCCTTATTCCTGATGGCATGTGACATACTGGACCCCTTCGACCACAAAGAGTATGACTATGTGGCATTCATCATGGACAACATGCACAATCAAATTGTCAATGCAAAGAAGGGAGATATGAAGGATTTCAAGTTCCACCATTATTCATTACTGATGCACCTGATCTTATATTACAAAATTGGTTACATTAGCCAAGACTTCATTGATCAGACTTCTAATGAATATGCTAAGTTACCTATGCAAATTTGGACTCACATTTGGGATAAGAATTTACATTATTGAAATGCACTTGTATTCTTTAATTTGTCTAGTTCTATTATTATGAGCCAATTGGACCATACCTTCTTTAGGGCACTAAATGTTTTGAAGACCTTGCTTAGACCTTCATTTTTAGATTAGAAAACAAAATTAGATCATAACTAGGGGAACATATTTTTGTTTAAGAAGTGTACATTAATGAGAATATATGCATGCCCACAACCTCCTCACATTCTACCCAATTATATACCCCCCTAGATTGGCCATTATTGAATTCTTTTGGTACTTTTTATTGATGAAGAAAGAAATGATCCCTCCTTCTCTACACAAGCCCACATTTGTTTGTAGAACATTTAAGGTAGGCGATTTTGAAATAGGAAAAAATGCGTATGAGGAGTTGAGTGAGTACCTAGGCTAGTACAAATTTTCTATTGAGCCTTATAGGATTTATGACCCTAAAAACTATATTACAAATGAGGTAAAGGCCATTAGGGGATACATCCTACCTCCAAGCAAGCCAATCCCTGTGGAGGATTTAATTGCAAACATGGTAGCAATAGGGGAGGCTGATGCATTATTAGGAAAATATGATAAAATAAGGAAGGTGGAGGACGCCATGAAAAGAACAAACCTTGATTTTAAAGGTTTCTATATAGAGATTCCCTACCCTGGTAACTTGAGGAAGATGGTAGAGAATTTTGAATACATCATGTCTCAAATGCCACATGACCTAGAGGGAGAGGAGGCTACTATAAACAAGGAATCGCCTGAGCCAGATGTATAGTTGGAGGTTAAGATGGAGGAGGAGCAACCATCATCTTCAACATGGGTGCCAAATGGAAATAAAAGGAAGAAAAAAATGCATATCCTAGAGAGGGTTGTTAGTAGAGCCTTACAAGTGATGCCAGGGAATGATGAGCATTTTGTTGATATTAGGCAAAAATTTTTACATCAAAGGGCTACAGAGGTAGGAAAAGCCTCTAGTGATCTCCAAATTGTAGCATCAAGATTGGGGGACAAGCTCATCCAATCTGAAAAGTTTATGGAAGATGACGATTTCATAAAATCATCAGAATTAAAAATTTTTCTTTATAAAATAAAATAGAATGAGCTCACATTGAGCCTAATGCCAGGAGAAGATCTTGAGAAAAATAAAGAATTAGTGGATAAATTGCTTGCCTATGACCTGGATAGTGAAACAATGACCCTTGTAGAGGTCAAGGAGTTGGTACACAGGAGTGGTATGATTTTAATACCAAATTGGGATATTTAGAGGGCCTTTGTTCTTGATCAAATGAGAAGACAAGAAAAAGCCATTAGCTATGAGGCCAGTGGTAGTGAGGGACTAAAGAGGGGGTCAAGGTTCAATTTAGATACAAAAATCCTAGTAGTGTGGAGTGTTTCCCCTGACACAAAGAAGCCTAAGATGATGGAGATACATGAAACACATAAGATAATATGATTGCATGGACACTAGATAATACTACTTGAAAAGAAATTTCTAGCCTAGTCAAACACTTTGCACTCATGAATGAGGTAAAAGTAGATCAAATTGAGGATAGGTTAGCTGCAATCTACAATGAGTGTCTAGATGTCAGGATATTGTATGAAGAGGAGCTCAAGATGAGCTATGTGCAGAAACAAATAATAGAAGAGTTGGAGGGGAAAATCCATAACTTAGAAGCAGAAATGGCATCCCTCAAAGAGAAACTCAAGTTTGTAATAGAGGTAGAACATGCACCAAGGCAAGTGGAAGAAGAAAGGCACATTGTAGAAGTAGAGGCCCAAACAAAAAAGATACCTATAGGGGTAATAGTGCTAGTGCCTGTGGTCAATGTGGAAACATAAGCTCCTTAATCTGATAGTACAATGAAGAAAAATGTTATGATGAATGTACTAAGCCATAGAATAAGCACTTTGAAGATAATACCTCAAGATTTCTATAGTGCATTCATCAATCTACAATCTATAGAATAGGTATGCAAAGATTCAATAGGATGGCTTGATCCAATCTTCCAACAATGGGGACCATATATGCAATTCTTTGATAGATTGATATTGTTGTTAGCAAAAAAGCCAAATCTCCCAGATCAAGTTATTGTTATAAAAGAGGGCATGAACAAGGTGAAAGATGTGTTGCAATTTTTCATAGGCAAACTAGCAGCAATACAGAATAAAATGAAAGTATTGACAAGTGGTTTCCATTCTTTAATTCTTTCTATCCTTGATTCTAATAATAAAGTAAAGGATTTCAATGAATGGTCTAGTTCTTTTGACCATATTGTAGATTTTCCACATGTGGCATCCTTCCAAGGTGATATTGGTGAATGTGTTTTTAATGAGCTTATTGACACCCTATTCAAGATTGAAACTAAAATAAATAGGTTTACCACAAAAGGGAAAGTGATCACTGATGCCAGGTGGTAGAAATCTATTGATGAACTAGCAACAACCGAGACATGCAAATGACCCACCAAGAGAGAAGTCATTGTATGGGAAGTAGTTGATGAAATAAAAGCCTTGCCAATAGGGCACAGTTAGAGAAAAAAACAAAGTTAAAGATTTTATGCTCCAGCTATCATCTGCAACTACTTTTTGTTGTTTCTTTTCAAATTAAGGTGTCTAGGATAGTTTGAAAAGGGTTGTTATACTTATTATCATAAAAGGACACATGTCAATCACAATTTCCCTTTGCTTGTTGCAACTCATTTTATATAAATGAGCTTTCAAGGCATTATGATGGTCCAAATTTTTGTATGTTCTCAATTTTCAAGAAAGTATAGTCGGTCCAGTCATGTGTAGTTTTTTTTTTTTTTTTTGAGTTTATTTCCAGTTCTATACATTTTTTATGACAAACAAAAATGACAGAATCAATATGAATTCATGGTTTTTTTATTGAGTTTCTATTGGTTATTGTACTAGTTAGCAAAAAGGATAATACAAAAGGGTATTTATACAAGATCTATGTCAGCATTTTCTCTCTCCATTTCATGAGTTTATTAACTTTGAGGTCATTTGAATAAGGTTCGTTTGATTGAATGCAGTTTGGATGGATTGTATATTGGTTATATTGTTGCTTATAATTCAATGAACTATGTAAATGCTTTAGTAAATTAGTAGAATTCATGAGTTTATGAAAAGGATATCTCATAAGAATGGAAATAGGTTATTACAGTTGATAAATTCAACTACGAGTTAATTGAACAAGATCTCCTACCAATGGTTGACTCTTTGCTCCCAATGGATAAGGCACTAGTCATATAAATCAGAGATGGTTGAGAGTAAATTTTGCTTCTATATGTCAAAACAATTATAAATTCAAAGTCATTTTCATTCCATTTTGTTCAAGGTTATAATGCTGGTCACCACTCATTTATATTTAGTTTTTGACTTTTAGGTAGTTGCTATTTTTAGAAATACTTGTAAACTATAGGAGAATTTTGACCAGATCTACTTATGAGGGATGTATATAAACTTGAAAGCATTAAAGAAATTGTTAAACTATGTATGTGCCTAAGGATAGAAGATGAAAACTAGAATGCAACTAAGATAATTTTTATACAATAGTTTTCATTAGAATCATGCCTAGGTATACCCACCTTGGTTTTACAGAGCCTATAGAGTAGGAAACCATCCTTGGTTTTGTTGAAGTTGGGTCCAAATGGTTTACTTATGTAATTGTTAATAGGAATTGGCTAATCCTTAGGTTATATGAGTATTATCATTATGGTATTGAGCATTTTGTTGTTCAGTAGTTTCAAACACTAACAAAATGGTGACTACTGGGGAAATACCACTTTAGGTGTAATAAACCAGTGTATCATTTAAGATCTGTGTTTCCCTTGGGTAGAGTCCGAGGTAGACATTTTATGAGAACTTTTTTGTGGTCTCGAGGATTATTTGCATTTTTTCCATGATCATTAGTGAAATAATTGTGATCTATTCAAAAGTTTTCCCCATTCTAATAGGGTTGGTGGTGACTCACAAGGTTTTAACCAATGTCATTTTTTAGAAGTTTGTTGTCTCAAAATCATGGAAAATAAAAGGAACACATGGGAAAATGTGAAGAAAAACTCAAGAATAAAATTACAAACTAATCTCCCTCCTAGGGGAAGACAGAATTGGGCCATGAAAAGATCTCAGATTCATAGAGAAGACCATCCCTAAGAGAAAGTAATAAGGGGAGAAAATGTTCATTTTTCTATTGTGGAAAGGGAATCATCTTGCCAAAGCTCTAGAACCCATCTTGGACTATTTGGTGATGACTTTTTTAACACACCCAAAGTGATATGCCAAGAAACTCTAGAACTACACAATACACCTAGTCTAGACAAAAAGAATAACAAAAATATTTTTCAACAAAGTATGAACCCTTTCTTGTCTAACTATTCTTAGGGAGAAATGGGACCAAAGCATTTAGATCCTAAAACTTCTAGTTCTGAGTTTACTATCCCAGATCTTGATGGGATTATGGTCATGAGAATGTAGCTTGCTAAGCAAGAAGCCATAAATAAAAAAATTGCAAAAGGAAAGGGAGGAAAAGATTAAAAAATATTTTGAAGAAAAGCAAACATTACTTAGGAAAATTTCTACCCTAAGGAAGAAAAATGAAATAGCATCCAATGCATGGCAAGCAAAAATTATAGGTCAAGTTGAATAGCTTAAAATAAAAGAACAAAAGCTAGTGGAAACTCAGAATATGAACCTAGAAGGACCTATAATACAATAGATTAAGAACTATAGTGCTCTAGAAGCTAATAACAACAAGGTAAAAGATGTAGGGCATGTTGTTGAGGTAAAAGATAAGGGAAACAAAAAGAGATTGGTGTTAATATTAATGAACTAGAAAAGACTGTTCAGATCCATGATTCCATGTCACTTTTTGATATTGAGCTAGAGTAGAAAAGGAAAGAAAAGGATACTTTGGTTAAGAGATTGGAGATTGCAGAAAATGAAGCAGCCATAGCTGAGATAAATAATAAGATTAAATTATTGGATAATACTAGGAGGTAATCTGTAGTTATGCCTAAAGATGATGGTGAATCTAATGATGCAAATCAAAATACTACTAAGGTACTTTTTCCTTTCTTATCCTCATTTTCACATAAAGTAGATCTTAACAAATCTATTGGTGATGCTAGCACTATTAATTCTATGGGTAACACTAGGAAAGATATTGACTATCATCCTAAGATTGATTTACAAAGAAGACCTATCTAGTTAGAGGGCTATAGGCAAATATGTTTTGATGGAATCCCTAGTTACCCTAACCCCATCCCACAAGAAATGAGGACAAGGTTGCCTAAATTTTCTAGGAACAATGCTATCACTTGTGAAGACCATTTGAGGAGTTTTCTTGATATGATGAGTGACTATGAGGTTGAGGCTGAACATTTTATTATGAAATTATTTGTTCAATCATTAATTGAAGATGCTAAAGAATGGTTCAAGAGACTTCCTAAATTATCTATTGTTGATTGGAAGGATATTGAGTACTATTTCAAAGAGAAATATGGTGACAAGTAGAATCAAAGCTATATCCTAAGTGAATTTAGTAATATTAAGAGGTTACCTAATGAATCTATCACTGAATTTAATTATAGGTTCCAAAAAAGAATGTATAAGCTCATGCAAGCCATGTGAGTTGATGACAAGATTTGTTTGATTACCTATTTTAATTATTTTGATGGAAAATGGCATACTAGCTTAGGGATAAGGAACCTAGGACTTTAAGAGATGCCTTCAAAATTGCTATAAATGTGGAAAACAATTTGAGAATTTTAGGAAGGCTTGAAAGTAAGAGAGATGACCCTAGATTGTTTGGAAATAAGGGAGATAGAAAAGAGGATAACAAGGGTGGAGGTGGAAAAAAGAAAGATCCTAGTGAGATAAGTCAAGTTCTAAATGCTATAAAGAATTTAAATATCCCTCAGGAAAAAAATGATAGGAATCCCACTGAAAATAGGGTCCCTTACTAGTTAAATTTCAATAGACAGAATAGATTGCAAAATTTCCCTTATACTACCACCTAGAAAGATGGTCACCCAATGTCCTTCCCCCCAAGAATACCAACAACAAGGTCACCCCTAATCCCTTATCCAAAAACTTTGTAAATTTAGTAGATGATCTTGAATTCATTTTTGAACATATATGGTGCTTTGTATGTCAATTACCCCATGCCCCTGAATCTTGTGAAGTAGCCTTGTCCTTCCCTAGAAATTAAGATGTAGTAGAAAAATGTCAAGAACATGAAGAAAAAAATGCTGATGTAGGATGTAACATGTTTGAGTCATACTATGATTATTTTGATTGTGAGGATTATGACAAAGATGTAAATGAGCAAAGGCACTTTCACAACAAAGTACAACAACAAGTATTCTTTGTTCAAAGTAATGTTGAAGAAAATGTGTGTAATATGGTAAGTGCCAAAGAAGAGGTCACATTAAGGAAGCCCTCTAGGGAAGAGATTGATCAAATTACTGCAAACATGATAGCTCAAGTACAAACTAGAAACATGACTCAAAAGGAAGGTGATGACAAGGTGGCTAGTATGTTTATAAAGGGAGTTAATCCTAAAAAAGGGGAAGTTGTGAAGCCTAAGAGATCCTTTCTAAGAAGGTTAAAATTACCAACAAAAAATGAGAACCAAAGAAGGAGAATAATCTCAAGGCTTGTGAGTTCCCAAACAACACTCCAAAGAAGTTAGATGAGAAGATACCAAAAGAAATCATTACAAGTGACAAGAATCACTAAGGTGTTGTAAATTTTTTTGATAAACATCATGATAAAAGGAGTATTGTTATTGACAGCACATCAAATTCTTCTATAGATATGACTACAGTGTTATCACAAATTACAATCAAAGTCCCTTTGTCTAAACTATAAAGGATCCTTGAACATAGAAATAAAGCTTTTAGCATGGTTGGGAGATAGTGGTATAAATTTGAGACATGAGTGTAATGAAAATCACAATCTTGATGAAAGTAGTAAAGAAAAGGTAGAGGACAAAGAAGCTGAAGTAGTTGTGTCTCAAATTCCCCAGATGTTTTTGGATAATTCTGTAAACCAATGTTTGAGAAATGTTGAGCCATTTTTTAAAAGTATTTTTGCGAATGGTAAAACATTAAAAAATTTCATGATCAACTTTGGGGCTTCAAATATTGTGATGCCTTTTGAAATAATGAAGGAATTAGGCTTGAAGGTAGATACTACTCAAGGAAGGTGTTTTGCTATGGATAAAATAGAGGTGACAGTCATAGGTACTATTAATTCTTTACCGTATAGATTAACAACCTATCTTGAAAAAGAACTTACTATGAGTGTATTGGTTGTTGATATTCCACCTCAATATGGCATGTTGTTATCTAGGAAGTGGAGTGCTGCCATGGGAGGTAGTCTACAATGTGATTTTCCATTTGCTACTTTTAACATTGAGGGGAATTTGATAAAAGTAAATAGGGATCCTAAAAGTATATACATGATAGAAGAAGATGTAGAGGATAATATGACAAATTTTGTGGATATAGATATTAATGCATTCTAAGCTGAGGTTTTGACTTTGAAGAAATCCAAGCATAAGTCTCAAATGGAAGTAGAAGCTAACACAAAAACTGACAAAGGTGATTTATGGACTATTTTTTTGATGGTGCATGCTGCAAGGATGGATCTGGTGTAGGTATTTTGTTGCTATCTCCAGTAGGGTTAACATACAAATTCTCCTTTACTTTAAGTTTCCCTTGTACCAACAATATAGCAAAATATGAGGCTTTACTATTAGGCCTTAGAATAGCTCATAAGCATGGGATAAAATGTTTACATGTTATAGGAGATTCTAAATTGGTTGTATCCCAAGTAAGAAATGCTTATGTGTCAAAGAACAAAAGACTAAAACAATACAAAAATGTTGTATGGGATATGATTGAATGTTTTGATGCATTTGGGATAATTTGGAAGGATAGGACTAATAATAAGATGGCAGACTTACTAGAAAATATAACAATAAAGCCTAATGATATCACATTTGCTAGCATGTCTAAAATTGAGATTCAAACTAGGCCTTTTGTCCTTGATAATGCCTAGAATTGGCAAGTATTTGAAGATGATAAGGATATTCTAAGATTTTTGGATTGTGAGAATATGTTGTCAGGACAAGAAATTCATTGTGCAACCTATGTAGAGAATATAAATGGAAAACATACTATATTTGGATAGGAAGTTGTGTAATTGAAGAAAAATAAAATCCCAAAGGGTCTAGTTGTTTTAGAGATTGTCTTTGACAACCAAGATAGGTCACAAATGAATACTAGTGAATATAATTCCAAAGATCTAGAGGAGGTAAATTTGGGAACTGAAGAAACACCTAAAAGGTATATATTGGTAAGAAATTGTCCTCTAAAATTAGGAAAAATATGAGACTTGCTAAGGAAGCATAGACATGTATTTAGGGAAGATCTTTTTTAGCATGAGATCCCTTTGAAACCATATGCTAAACCTTTTAGGTAGAAACAAAGACCAATAAATCCAACTTTGGCTCCCAAAATGCAAGAGGAACTAATCAAATTAAGAGATTCAAGAATCATAAAGCCTATCAGACATTCTTCTTGGGTATCCAATTTAGTTCTTGTTAGGAAGAAAAATGGAGACATAAGGTTATGTGTTGACTTCAAGAATCACAATATATCTTCATTAAAGGATAATTATGGATTGCCAAATATGGAAGCTATGTTGCAAAGGGTCACTAGTTTTGAGCTTATGTCTATGATGGTTGTATTTTTAGGTTATAATCAAGTGGTTGTTAAAGAATCAAAACAATTCAAGACTACTTTCACTACTCCATGGGGTACTTATATTTATGTTAGGATGTCTTTTGGGCTTACTAATGTTGGGGATACTTTTCAAAGGGCTATGTATGTGGCTTTTGCTGATATTATTGATCACTGCATACATTTGAAAAAGGTATTTATTAGAGCCCTTAAGTATGGTATCTCTTTAAATCCAAGGAAATGTAATTTTGGTGTTATTGAAGGAAAGTTGTTAGGACATCTAGTTGGTAAGCGTGGAGTGAGGATTGACCCTAAAAGGGTAGAAGCAATAGACAATATTTAGAAACCCAAAAGTTTTAAAGGCTTTCAATCATTCTTTGGATAGATCAAAATTCTTAGAAGATTTGTGACTAATTTTGCAGAGATTAGTAGGTCTATATGAAGGATGCTAAAAAAGGGGCCTGAGATAAAATGGGAGGGTGAACCTAGCATTGCATTCCAAAAGATCAAGCAAGCTATTAAAGATGACCCTATTCTTAGGGCACCTGATTATGATAAACCAATGCATATATTTTTTTTTTGCCTCATTTCACACTGTTTCTATAGTATTCTTACAGAAAAATGAGGAAGGTTATGAGTAGCCCATTGCATTTTTTAGCAAGTATTTGTAAGCAGCAGAACTTAAGTATGATATAAATGGAAAATAGGAATATGCGCTAGTGAAAAGGGTAAAATATTTTAGATGTTACTTAATGGGAGACACTATTATTGCATTTGTTCTGACTACTATTGCGAAGGATATTTTTTCACAACAAGAGATATCTAGTAGGAGATGCAAATGAATTAATTGGATACAAGAGTTTAACATTGATATTTAGATTACCAAACTATTTAGGGGTCAAGGTTTGGCCAAATTGATGATAGAAGCCAATCTAGAGGCAAACCAAATCAATCAACTTGATGATAGTTGAAGGCATAATCTTTGTGTTATGGATACTTCTGACTAGTACAGAGATGTGATCTATTATTTGCAAAACATGAAATCTCCATCAGAGTTAATAGACAACCAAAAAAGATCCCTTAAGTTACAAGCCATAAGGTATGTTATAGTGCAAGGTCAATTGTGGTGGAGAAATATGGAAGGGGTATTTTTGATGTGTATAGATGAAATTGAGTCTAAAAGGATTTTGAAAGATATGCATGAAGGTGTATGTGGTGGTCACTATATGGCTAAGACCACTACTCATAAAATTCATAGGGCTAGCTTTTGGTGGCCAACACTTTTCAGAGATGCTCATGAGTTTGTCAAGACATGTAATGTTGTCAAAGGTTTAGTGGAAAGTTAATTTTTTTTGGGAATTTACCATTAAGACCTATTGAAGTACAAGTACCATTTCAAAAATGGGAATTTATTTCATTGGTGATATCTCAAATAGGTCTAGTGGTGGACATTCTTGGATCCTGGTGGCTATTGATTATTTCACTAAGTGGGTTGAAGCAATTCCTACTAAGAATGCAACAAGTAGAGTGGTGATTAATTTCATTATAAATAATATTATGACCAGTTTTGGATGCCCACAGAAGATTGTAAATGATAATGCTATGTGTTTCAAATCAGAGGAATACAATTTTTTTTAATAAAAAGTATGGAATTATAGAGTACACATCATCACCCTATCATCTCCAAGGAAATGGTTAGGTAGAATCAAGTAATAAGAGTATATTGAAAATCATCAAGAGGATTTTAGGAGAAAATAAGAAGGCCTGGGATTCAAAATTACCATTAGCTCTGTGGGCTAATAGGGTTACTATGAAAAAGGCCATTGGATGTGCTCCATTTGATTTGGTTTATGGTATATAGGCTAGACTTCCAGAGAATAACTTAAAAGAGATGTATAAATTTGTTCAACTATATGAAGATGATATCATTGATGAGATACAACTCAGAATGGATGATATTTTGCAACTAGAAGAAGCAAGGAGAGAGTATTCTATTTAGAATACCAAGTTACAATAAAAAATAAAACACTTATATGAAAAAAGGACCATTGAGAGGAAATTTGAAATAGTTGACATGGTATTGATGTGGAATGCTAGAATGGAAGACAAAGGAGAGCATGGTAAATTTGACTCAATCTGGCTTGGCCCATATAACATTTGTGATACAAATGGAGAAGATTCATATTTTTTGAAGGATTTATATGGAGATATTCTTGAATTTCCAGTTCATCGACAATTCTTGAAGGGGTACTTTTGTTAAAGTATCTATTTTCCATGAATAGTAATTTCAAGGTTCCCTTGCGCTCTTGTACATTTTGTATATTTTTGTAAATCCCTGTAAATATCTCTATATAGTTTGGTTCCCTATTATGTTTTTCTATTTTGTTCTCTTTCAAGAATTTTTCATTCCTGTACCAAGTATGTGGTCTACTCTTCCATAGATTTTGAATTCTTGCATAGACTCAAATATTCTATCATCCCTAGATAGAGCCACTGTTGGTCTGATTTTTTCACAATGCAAAGAAATTTTAAAATTTTGGTGAAAAATAATTTAATTCATTGTATCATGCAGATTAGGGTTTAGTTCCTTATAATTTTTTCAAAATTTTAGGTTACTCTAATCTTTACCTACTTCATGTGTTGTTTGAATTCTATTAAATTCTCAAGGTTTGTCATCAACACAGTCATTGAAATACCCTAAGTATGTAAAAACCTAGGTCTCTTTTCAAAATTTCAAAAGGGTTTGTAAAGACTTTAAGTTTTTCCCTTTACAATCTTATGGCATAGGTTTTCATGTAAGAATAAAATACCCTCTTGCTGATGTTTCTGTGGTCACATTTCATCATGCAGCATAAAGGTATAAAGGAGTTCATGTTTTACAGGGATATAGTTTTTCTTTTCGTAGTAGTGGAAGAGTTCATTTTGAGGTTCCTCAATGATACGTTTGATCTTTGGGCGAAATAGCGTAAATGTTTTTATGCTTTGAAAGTGGTCTTACGGCTTTATAGTGATAGGTTGAGTGGGTGAGCAAAAGGATTTTGAAAAGGTATTCCTGATCATACATTAAAGTGTTAATCATATGAGTGTACAAGGTTTTAAAGGAGATTTTTTATGTCACTTTATGAGATTATGAGTAAATAGTTGAGCGGAGGGGCAAAAAGATGTTATGGTTTGATATATACACCTACGTTCTAGTGAATGGTGCAAGGGCATAATATCTTGACATGGCATAAAGGATGGTTTATGAGATGACATAAAGTGTTTTACGGTTCTACATGTAAAAGGAGTTTCTAAGAAAAAAAGTGATGTTCAGTTGTGTTTACATGCCTTCACTTCTTGGACTTGTAGACAATCATAAAGCCATATTATAATAGTGGTCATGCTAAGTGGGACCTGTTGAGTCGTCAGATGGGCCCTAGTGAGAATGAATCAAATAGTGACATGTTATACATGTCAGATGGGCCCAACACATGTGGAAGATAACTTAAGTTCTTTATTTTGCATGTGCCTAAAATCAATGATGATGTTCTTTTTTATTTTTTGAGATCTAATCTAGGTCATTGATAAGTGAAAAGGGAAATTTCTCATTATACCTCTGCAATTATATGGTAAGCATATGAATGAAGAACTGTTTCATTCCTTTCTTCATGATTACAAGTTAGGTCTGAGCATGTAAGCATAAAAGAATAGATTGAGGAGTGAAGAGAAGGCTTTATGCTTATACAAAGAAAGGAGAAACATAAGAGCAGGATGCCATTTGTAAAGGCTTTTTGATGTTATAAGATTAAGGTAACTCATGTAGGCATAAAGGAGAAATAAAGAAAAGATAAGAGGCATTATGATGCAATGGGAAAAGTGTTAAACATATGATTAGAGAATGGATATGTAAATTATTATGATGTCCTGAGTAACGAAGTGAGCATACCAGCGTAAAGAATTTTTCAAAGGTTTCCAGTGATATGTGTGCATGTGAGCATAAAGGGTAAAGTGAATAATGCAACAAAAGGCTTTATGCTTATACGAGGAAGGTTTGAAGTGTAAGAACAAAGGTACCTGTTGAGGAGGCTTGAGATTCTGTGGTGTAAGGGTTTGTGTAAGAGCATAAAAGAAATTTCAATACAATGCCAAAGAAGCCCTAATGCTTTTATGCTTGGGGTATTCTAAAGCATCATCAAACAGATGTACATAAAGGCTTTCTAAGTGTGTTTCTAGGGTTACAAAGATTAAAAGGTGATGACTCAATGTAAAAATGGAAGACCAAAATTTGAAAAGGAAGCAGCTAAGGTTTCATGCTAGTTTAGAAAAAAGGAAAAATTCACCATAGTCAAGTAAAATAAAACATTGAAAAGGACATTAGGATTGAATTTCACAGTTGATATTCCTTGTTATTAGCCTAGAAGGGTTGTATTAAAAGCTCGTGCATGTAGAATTTATTAAAAAACCTAGTAGATTGCATGATTAAAACATTAATATTTGATTGAACGTCTATAATATTGCCATTATGAAGAATTTGTGTTCTTGCTCTAAATTTTTTTACAAGTATCCATAGCCTCATAATTTTTGTCTTACTATGCAAGATTTTAAAGTATAATTTGTAGAAAAAATGGCTAACAAGGAAGTTGAGGAGGTGCCTGCAGAAGAGGTAGAGGTCAAAGATGAGGGTGATGATGTTGTAGATGTCATGCCTAAAGGAAAAATGAAGAAGGTTGCTGTAAAAACTAAGAAAAAGTCAAGGGTTAGGAAGCCCAATAAACATGTTGAAGATTGGATGAAAATTCTTCCAGGGTTATCAAACACCATTTTAGCAAATGGCCATATCTTCAAAGACCCTTATTCCTGGTCGGGGATGCAAAATGCCCTAGAATTGATGTATTCAATTTGCTTTTATATTTCTATTAGAATAGAACTAAAAATGATCTAGTCTATAACCCATGGAATAGGAATATGGAAAAGTTGATATTCCTAGAGGTGTTTGTTGATGTGGACCTATTAAAAGCACTGATAAATTCTTACAATCCAGTCACCAAGACATTTGAAAGGCATAATGAGAGGTTTTTATGCACACTATATAGAACTTCTTTCATAGAAACTTTTGGATTAGAAGGGAAAATGGATGCACCTTTTGACATTGAAGACTTGAAAAGGAAATTTGGGAGCAATAAGACCTATTTTGTGAATAATGTCATGCTGCCCCACATTCCTTATAATGTTAAAAAGATAGGGCTAATTCCAAATAAGGTGGGGGATAATTTTCCCTTGATTAGATTCAAGAATTATTTCAAAAATATAGTATATGGGCTACACAAAGTGTTGGGAAGTGATGGTGCAGAGGATTGTGTCTATGGTTCCTTATTCCTAATGGCATGTGACATACAAGATCCCTTCCACCACAAAGAGTATAACTATGTGGCGTTCATCATGGACAACATGCACAATTAAATTGTCAATGCAAAGAAGGGAGAAATGAAGGATTTCAAGTTCCACCATTATTCACCAATGATGCACTTGATCTTATATTACAACATTGGTTACATTAGCCAAGACTTCATTTATTAGACTTATGATGAATTTGGTGAGTTACCTATGTAACTTTGGACTCACATTTGGGATAAGAATTTTCATTAGTGAAATGCACTTGTATTCTTTAATTTGTTTAGTTTTATTATTATGGCACCAAATGTTTTGAAGACCTTACTTAGACCTTCATTTTTAGATGAGAAAAAAAAATTAGATCACAAATGGGGGGGCATCTTTTTGTTTGAGTGCACATTGATGAGAATATATGCATGCCCATAGCCACCTCATATTCTACCCAAATATCTACACCCTAGATTGGCCATTATTGAATTTTTTTGGTAGTTTTTACTGATGAAGAAAGAAATGATCCCTCCTTCTCTACACAAGCCCACATTTGTTTGTAGAACATTTAAATTAGGGGATTTTTAAATAGGAAAAAATGCATATGAGGAGTTGAGTGAGTACCTAGGCCAGTACAAATTTTCTACTAGGCCTTAGAGGATGTATGTCCCTGAAAACTATATCACAAATGAGGTAAAGGCCATTAGGGGATACATCCTACCTCCAAGAAAGCCAATACCTATGGAGGATTTAATTGCTAACATAGTAGCAATAGGGGAGGTTGATGAACTATTAGGAAAATATGCTGAAATAAGGAAGGTGGAGGAGGCCATGAAAAGAACAAATCTTGATTTTAAAGGTTTCTATATAGAGATTCCCTACCATAGTAACTTGAGGAAGATGGTAAAGAATTTTGAATATATCATGTCTTAGATGCCACATGAGCCAAATTGAGAGGAAGGCACTGTAAACAGAGAATCCCCTAAGCTAGATGTGCAGTTGAAGGTTGAGTTGGAGGAGGAGCAACCATCATCTGCAACATGGGTGCTAAAGGGCAATAAAAGGAAAAAAACAATGCACATCCTAGAGAGGGTTGTGAGTAGAGCCTTACAAGTGATGCCAGGGAATGATGAGTATTTTTCCAATGTTAGGAAAAATTATTTACATCAAAAAGCAATAGAGGTAGGAAAAGCCTCTGGTGATCTCCAAATTGCAACATCAAGATTGGATGACACGCTCATCCAATCTGAAAAGTTTACGGAGATGATGATTTCAGAAAATCATTAGAATTTAAATGTTTTCTTTATAAAATAAAATAGAATGAGCTCACATTGTGCCTTCTGCCAAGAGAAGATCCTAAGAAAAATAAAGAATTAGTGGATAAACTACTTGCCTATGACTCAGATAGTGAAACAATGACACCTGTAGAGGCTAGCAAGTTGGTACATGGGAGTGATATGATTTTAATACCAAATTGGGATATTGAGAGGGATTTTGTTCTTGATCAAATGAGAAGACAAGACAAAGCCATCAGCTATGAGGCTAGTGGCAGTGAGGTACTAAAGAGGGGGTTAGGGTTCAATGTAGATAAAAAAACACTAGTAGCATGGAGTGTTGCCCCTGACACAAAGAAGCCTAAGATGATGGACATAAAAGAAATTGCACAAGGTAATATGATTGTATGGACACTAGATAATACTACTAGAAAATAAATTGCTAGCCTAGTCAAACACTTTGCACTCATGAATGAGGCAAAAGTATATCAAATTGAGGATAAGTTAGCTGCAATCTACAATGAGTGTCTAGATGCCAAGAAATTGTATGAAGAGGAGCTCAAGATGAGCTATGTGTAGAAATAGAGAATATAAGAGTTGGAGGGGAAAATCCAGAGCTTAGAAGTAGAAGTTTCATCCCTCAAAGAGAAACTCAAGGCTACAACAGGGGTAGAACATGCACCAAGGAAAGTGGAAGAAGAAAGGCACACTGTAGAAGAAGAGGTCCAAATAGAAGAGATACCTATAGGGGTAACAGTGCCAGTGCCTATGGTCAATGTACAAATAGAAGCTCCTCAATCTGATAGTGCAACAAAGGAAAATGTTATGATGAATTTACTAAGCCATAGAATAAGAACTTTGAAGAGAATATCTCAAGAGGCCTATAGTGCATTCATCAATCTGCAATCTATAGAATAGGTATGCAAAGATTCAATAGGATGGCTTGATCCAATCTTCCAACAATGGGGACCATATATGTAATTCTTTGAAAGACTGATACCATTGTTAGAAAAAAAGCTAGATCTCCCAAATAAAGTTATTGTTGTAAAAGAGGGCATGGACAAGGTGAAATATCTGTTGCAAATTTTCATAGGGAAACTAGTAGCAATACAGATTAAAATGAAAGTATTGACAAGTGGTTTTCATTCTTTAATTCTTTCTATCCTTGATTCTAATAATAAAGTAAAGGATTTCAATGAAGGGTCTAGTTTTTTTAACCATATTGTAGACTTGCCATAGGTGGCATCCATTTTCCAAGGTGATATTGATGAATGTGTTTTTATTGAGCTTATTGATACCCTATTCAAGATTGAAACTGAAATGAATAGGTTTACCATAGATGGGAAAGTGATCACTGATGCCAGGTGGAAGAAATCTATTGGTGAACTAGCAACAACCAATACATGTGAATGGCCCACCAAGAGAGATGTCATTGTATGGGAAGTAGTCATAGAAATAAAAGCCTTACCAACAGGGAGCAGTTAGAGAAAAAGAAAAAGTTAAAGATTTTATGCTCCAAATGTCATCTGCAACTGGTTTTTGTTGTTTCTTTTTGAATTAAGGTGTCCATGATATTTTGAAAAGGTTTTTATACTTATTATTGTAAAAGGACACATGTCAATCACAATTTCCCTTTGCTTGTTGCAACTCATGTCATATAAATGAGTTTTCAAGACATTTTCAGGGTCCAAATTTTTTTATGTTCTCAATTTTCAAGAAAGTATAGTTGGTCTAATCATGTGTAGTTTTTTTTTGAGTTTACTTCCAGTTATGTACTTTTATAATGACAAATAGAAATGCCAAAATTAGTATGAATTCATGGTTTTTTCATTGAGTTTATATTGATTATTATATTAGTTGGCAAAAAGGATAATACAAAAGGGTATTTACACAAGATCTGTGTCACCATTTTCTATCTCCATTTCATGAGTTTATTAATTTTGAGGTCATTTGCATAAGGTTCATTTGATTGAATGCAGTTTGGATGGATTGTATATTGGTTATATTGTTTCTTATAATTCAATGGATTATGTAAATGCTTTAGTAAATTAGTATAATTCATGAGTTTATGAAAAGGATATTTCATGAGAATCAAAATAGTTGATTACAGTTGATAAATTCAATTACAAGTTAATTGAACTAGATTTCCTAACAATAGTTGACTCTTTGCTCCCAATGGATAAGGTACTAGTCATATAAATCATAGATGGTTGAAAGTAAATTTTGCTTCTACATGTCAAAACAATTATAAATTCAAAGTCATTTTCATTCCATTTTGTTCAAGGTTATAATGCTAGTCACCACTTGTTTATATTTAGTTTCTGAGTTTTAGGTAGTTGTTATTTCCAAAAATACTTGTAAACTCTAGGAGAATTTTGACTAGAACTACTTATGAGGGATGTATATAAACTTGAAAGAATTAAAGAAATTGGTAAACTATGTATATGCCTAAGGATAGAAGATGAAAATCAAAATGAAACTAAGATAATTTTTATACAACAATTTGCATTGGAATCATCCCTAGGTATACCCACCTTGGTTTTGTAGAGCCTAAAGAGTAGGAAACAATCCTTGGTTTTGTTGAAGTGGGTCCAAATGCTTTAATTATGTAATTGTTAATACTAATTGGCTAATCCTTAGGTTATATGAGTATTATCATTATGGTATTGCACATTTTGTTGTTCGGTAGTTTCAAACACCAACATATAACTGTCAGCTAGGCCTAGGTTTTAGCAAAACCAAAGTGTGATGAAGGGATTGCAATTCTCAAACATAGTTTTATCAAGGAAGTACATAGGCAAGTCCTCTTTCATTCAATGTTGTTCTAATGCAAAAGCAATATGAGCTAAGTAAGATACAAAAGATGATTTTAAGACACTAAATGCATGAAAAAATATGAACTATATATGACAAATACATATAAATAAGTAAAATGAATGATGAAAGACTTACCTTGAAATATGCAAAGGAAAGTTTTCTTTCACTCCAAAAATAATAGACTTGATAATGAAAATTTGACTACACATCTTTGAATAAAACAAAAAATCTTGAAACTTTTTTTTCTTCCAAGGTCCTAAGAATAGGTTGACCTAGAGAAAAAGTGTTTGAATGTCATTCCAAGAAGTTACCATCTTCTCAAGACACTGTAGACATTTTGACCTAACTTTTCTAGAAAGTTCATGAGGTGTAGTTTTTAGATCTAAAGATATAAATTTGATATCCTGCAATCCTATTATAGATTTGATGTATGTGGATGGCTATAAAGGAGTTTTCTTTAGGTAACCTCCCACTTTGGTGATTTCCACCTCCATGAATAACCATTAATAAAAATATTGTGTGCACATCTGTATGTACTGAATCCTAGATTTACAAATCTAGAATATAAATATATAAAAATGTAAGAATTTACTCTATGAGTGAAATCCTAGAATGCAAGTGTTCTTGTGTGTTTAATCATATGAAAGATATGAAGAATACTAAAGTCTAGGAATAGTATAGAAATCTGTTAGGAATAAGGTGTCTCAACCTTGGATAATTCCTATTCTTATTGTTTTTTTGTAAATGTATTTTTTGCAAATAATGTAATTAAGTGTGAGTGTACACGTCTAGTTGGCATGTTGATGTGTCACTCCACTTGCATGTGTCAACATATTGAATAGTGTGTAAGGATATCATGACTTAAATGGTTATGAAAAATTCCTATGACACATAAGAGCTATCTTTGGAAGATATGATGATGGGTGAAGATGTGAAGACATATGGCAATTGATCATTGAGTACTATACACTCGAGTCACCATTTAGCATGAATTTTTTTTTGGGTTTCTACTTTCCTAGAGAATGGTAATACCCTAATATGGTTCTTCTTTGGAAGTTTCCCTAAAATGGAAAGCACATGATATAAGAAACTTTAGGGTTACAGATAGGATTGAGTGAAAAAGTGTATTGCTAGTAGTGTTTTGTTGCAACTGGATTTGTCTTCTATGTCCTAAAAGAACTTGCATTGCAAGTATATTGTAACCTTTGTGTTGAAGATAATACATTGTGCAAGTTTTGGAGGGGTGGGGTTGTTTTACCAAAAGGTTTTTCCCCATCGACATATCTTTGTGTTTCTATTTTCTTTCTTTGTCTATTTTCTATGCTCATGGTTGACTGCATTGTTGTTTACATTTTATTAAATATGAAATTATAAGGATTTAAATAGAATTGTTAGTACTTTCCTTAAGGGATTAGTGTAGAAAGTTGTTTTTGCACCTAAGTTTCCTTACAAAATCAAACCAATCCACCAAGGATAAACTACTCTAACCATCTTCATGACCCTGTTGCCTCTCCATAATGTTATGAAATATTTGAATGATTGGTGATTAATGAATACCTAACTTCACAACAAAGAATAATAAATTAACCTTTGCTTCCACCTTGAAATTTCTCTATATTAGATTGTGGTGTCCACACTTTCTTTTCCTATCCTTGTTCTTGTAAAAATGAGGTACTTGATGTCCTTTTAGAGTAGGATTTTGAAATAACCCCCATAGAAGCCAATTGCAATTAGTGAGGATTAATTCAAATTCTAAAATATGTATAGGCCCATGGTCACTAAACCCTCTAAGAATAAGTCCACCTGGTTAAACTATTTTGGATTAGGTTTACCTATTCTCAAAATAGATCAAGGTCAACCCATTCCCCAAGAGGCTAGTTTCCTAGGTTTTCTTATTTCACCATCAAGGATTGTAGATGTTTTAGGTGTAATGTGCACATGGATTTGATAATTCAAAACTAGATCCATGAAATAAGGCCTAGAAGAGGATGATGCTTTTAAATTAGATTCTACATTAGCCTATGTGTGAGAAAAAGGAGAATCAAGGAGGACATATAAGGTCCTACCTCAATTTTCCTAGGAGGGAGAGAAAAGAAGAAAAGTGTGTTCTTTAAGTGCAATCATGAAATGCAAACTCACTAGAGAGGAGTTAAAATATCATAAATTGAAGTTCTTCCAATTTAAGATGGTATAAATATATATGTATGCAAATTTAAAAATATATATTAATTATTATCATTAATCATATATTGTTTAATATATTCATATTATATTTATATTATAATTTAATTACCGTTATTTAAATAATATTTAATTATTTATACTATATACATGTTTTATAAAAAATGGTGAGCAATCAAGTTGGACATGCCACTTACCAAAGTATGTTAGTGTTGTGTAGGAAGAATGTGAAAATTCCATAACAAAGCAAATTTAATTAGCACGAGGGAAATACTAATGATCTTCTCAATGTAGGGGTCCCTTGGGCTTTATTCGTCCTTTCCTTGAGAGATGGAATTGTAAATTATGTACAAGATAATCTATGAAAGTAGTGTTGTAAAATGGTAAAGAGGGGAATGTACTCACCACAAGGGCTAGTAGAAGAAGCAAGTTCAGATCTGAAAAAAAACTATTAATGATGTAGGAAGCCAAAAAACTAAGGAAAATTAGCTCAAATTAAGCTTACAAAAAACCTTGCTCAAAGTTACTATATACAAAAAGACCTAACCTTTCTGGAGCTATCATAAACAAGCAAACATTAGTTGCATACCTATATCAAATAATCAAAGCAAAGCTAAATACAACCAACACTATGCTTGAGTTTTGCAACTCAATACAACCAAAAAGACAAGTCCTCATGCAACCTCAAAGAAGCTCAACAAAGACACCCATGAGAGGTCCTATTGGTGTGCTTTAGATTGGAGGGATGTGGGTGTGCTCTCCCAAAACACAACTATTTGAATCCCTTGATAAAAGATGTAAATGATAATGATACTATGCTAAGAGGAATGTAGAATGCTTCAAACAATGGCTATAGAATCAACCATGCTTGAGAGCACTCAAAGGATATAAGTGTGAATGCAAGAAACAAACTAAGCTAATAGAGCAAATGAAATGGAAATCTAGCAACTACCAAAGGTTAGTAACAATGCAACTATAAAAATCACTAAAGAGCTCTAACAACAAACTAACATGATAACAATGCAAAATGAGGGAGATGTATAATGCTTGAGACAAGGGCTCTATTTTTAGGCTTAAGAGAGGCTTTGGTGAGGTGGCATCTATGTGGCATCCACATAGGTTCCACATGGGAGATATGTAGACAAGTCATGCAAATGGTCAACATTAAAAGTTTACTCACACATGTGTGAGAAAACTTGAAGGAAGGAGTGGGGGACAAAGGTATAAGAAGTGTGGAAGGTGTGAGAGGTGTGAGAAGTGTGAAGATTCCTCACACATGTGTGAGCACACACTTAGGAACTAAAAGGGGTTTAACAAGGTGTTTAGGATAAATAAGTGGGATTAAGTAGTGGGTAGACTTAGAAGGATGAAAATGATGGGTGTAGACTAGGTTTAGGACTAAATTAAATAGGATTTAATTTAATCATAGGTTTAGAGAATTTAATGGAAATGGAGGGAATTAAATAAATGAGATTTATTTAAAAGGGGATTTATGGAGGATCATGCATTAAATAAATTTAATACATTAGGGATGGAAGTATTTAAATTAAATTTAAATACATTAGGAAAGTGAACCTATTTAATTAAAAAAATTTAATTAAATAAGTAGAAGAATATGACAGATATAATTAATTAGTAAATAATTAACTATAACATCAAAGGAAATATTAAATGAATTAATATAGTGTTTAGGACAATTTTAAGTGTCTATAGTTACACATAGAAGCCACATACAAAACAATGTTCATAAGGTGAGATTATAGACTTTTACTTGGGTATAATTAATAAGAAACACATTTGAGCACAATGCTCAACAATTGGTAGCCACACTAATGTAATAATTAAAAGAAGTCTGTCAACATGCTTGGCTGTGAGGGGTTCTAGACATATAATGAAATTGCAAAGTTAGCATCCAAGTTTTCATCTTATCCAACTTCTCAACATCTCATATTATTCTTGTTATCCTACTACCCCTAGCTACCTCTAACCAAGCTTCTTATATAGCCAACTAAGCCACAAGTTGACTAGTCTAGCATTTAATTACATTATAGGTCCAACCTATAAAGAGTAAACCACAATTAACATTGAATGAAACATAAGGTATTTCACACTTGAAGATAGATTCACACATTTCCTAGGAGTCAACTCCTAACTTTGCAACACACCATGTTAGCATAAGAAACCATGCCAGAAGAAATGACATGTCTCACAAGAAGGAAACATACCAAAATAGAGACTGCAAAGAATGGTTTACAACTCGAGAAATAAAAATGATCAAGGCTTGTGCTCTTAGGAGGAGGATCAAGGATAGGTCCTCATCAACATGTTAAATGTGCATAACATGAGACAAACAATAAAAATAACTATTCACAAACAATAGACTGCAATAGAAAAAAAAAAAAATTTGGTTGATGCAAGATTGCTCAAGACCCAAGATGCTCCTACATTAGACATTTGGGGTTAATAAAATAATGATGTCCACACCAAGAACTTATTATTTTTTGACATGAATCATAAAGATCCAACTCAACTTGTGTAATCTATGAACTATCTTTAACAAGTTTTTTTCCCACTAAACTAGGTATTCGATGTAATCCTTTCCTCTGGTAGTGTTTCTTACTATGTTATTCAAAATATTTTCAATATCTTCTTTTTTCTTTCTAGGATAATCTAGGTTATTGTCATTCTTATCTTCTATTTCATAGTACTCAAAGAAATATATAGTGTTAAATATAAGTGATATATCCATATCCTCTAGCAATTCCACTTCATAGGCATTTCCACTATCAAAATTCTTCAAAATCTTACAAGGTCCAAAATTCTTAATTTTTACCTTACTATAGGTAACAAATGGAAATCTATTCTTCTTCAAATGAATCATAACCTCATCACCAAGCTCAAAATATTTGTGTCTCTTTCTTATCAACTCTCTATTTATATTTTTGATTACTATCTTCCAACTTTCTTTTATCTTCCTCATGTAAAGTCTTAATGAAAATTAAAAAGTCCTCATCTTTAAAACTCCTTGTCTTAGTAGGAAATTCCCTGAACTATGTGTTTTTTTAAAGATGAAATATAGTATCAATATCAAATGGTGTCCTCTTAGTACTCCTATTCACAAAATTATTATATGAAAACTCTGCATGTGTAAAACTAAATGCCAATTAGCAAGCTTATCTCCAATCAAACATCTTAGTAAATTACCTAAATTTTTGCTCATTGCTTCAATTTGTCCATCTATTTGAGGGTGAAATTTAGAAGTAAACTTCAACTATATATTAATTTTTTTCCAAAGTGTTCTCCATAAATAACTAGTAAACTTAGTGTCTCTATCTAAAGCAATAGTCTTAAGAAAATAATGGAATCTTACTATTTCCTTGAAAAATAACTCAGCTACATGCAATGCATTAGAGCTCTTTGTACAAGGTATAAAATGTGCCATCTTTGAAAATCTATCAATCACTAAAAAAATAGAATCATTATCTCTTTGAGTTGTAGGAAATTAAAAAATAAAATCCATGCTCACATCTTCCTAAGGTCTATCAAGTACAAGTAAAGGAAAATACAATCCCACATTCTAACTAGTTCCTTTTTCTACTTGACAAATTTTGCATCCTCTAGCCATCTGTTGTAAATCTTTGTAAATTTGTGGCCTAAGGTATCTCTTAGAAATTATGTTAATAGTCTTATCAATCCCAAAATATCCAAAAAGTCCACCACTATGTTTGTCTTTTATTATGTTTTCTGTCATAGATGCTCTAGGTATGCATAAGTGAATTCCTCTGAACAACATATCCTCTTGAATGAAATAATCAGCCCACTTATCACTTCCTATATATTCTTTACAAGCTTTCCAAGGTTCTATAACATCCAGATTAGTCTCATACAAACACTTCAAATCATCAAAGCCAAGTACTTCAACTCTTATTTTTGTCAAAAAAATTCTTCTTTGACTTAATACATCAACAACTTTGTTTAACTATCCACTCTTATGCTTCAATGAAAAAAAAAACTCTGCAAGAACTTAACCCATTTCGTATGTCTCTCATTTAACTTGTTTCGACTTCCCAAATATTGTAAAGCTTTATGGTCATCATATAATTTGAAATCCTTAGGCATCAAATAATGTCTCCATTTCTTCAAAGTTTGAACAATAACAAAGAATTCCTAATCATAAACTAAATATTTTCTTTTAGCATCATTCAATTTCACACTAAAAAAATATACATGTCTTCCTTCTTGACTCAAAACAACTCCAATTGTACTTCCACTAGCATCACATTCAACTTGAAAAAATTTATTAAAATTAGGCAAAGCAAGTGTAGGTAATTCTACAATCTTTTGTTTCAATGTTCCAAAAAATCATTTGTGCTCCATATGTCCACTTGAAATCTATTTTATCTCCTCTCATATTTTTAGTCATAGCATTGCAAATAAAATTAAAATTTCTAATAAACTTCCTATGAAAACATGCCAATCCATGAAATTATCTTACCTCTCTAATATTCTTAGGTGCAGGCCAATCAAGAATTACTCTCACCTTTACAGGTTCCATCTTTAAAGCATAAACTAAAATTACAAAACCAAGGTACACAATCTCTTCTTTCATAAATGAACATTTGTTCAAGTTAATCAACAACTTTTCCTCTTTTAATTTCTATAATACTTGTCAGATATTCTCAAGGTGCTCTTTCTTACTTTTGCTAATTATCAAAATGTCATCAAGGTATACAATAAAAAATTTAATAAATTATATTTTCAGAACTTCAGTCATTAGTATCATGAAAGTACTAGGTGCATTAGTTAGACCAAAGGGCATAACCAACCATTCATAAAAACCTTCAATAGTCTTAAATGTAGTCTTCCATTAATCTCCTTCTCTAATCTAGATATGGTGATATCCACTTATCAAATTAGTCTTTGTGAAATATTTTGGTCTACTCAAACAATCCATTATATCATCCATCCTAGGAAAGGGAAATATGTATTTCATTGTTATCTTATTTATAGCTATATAATCAATGCATATTCTCCATTCCATTTTTTTTGAGGTGCCATTATTGTAGGTACAACACATGGATTCAAATATTCTCTAATCAACCCTTTCTCAACAATTCCTATACTAGTATATTCAACTCAATCTTCTCATTAGGTGTTAACCTATGTTGTTATTTATTAGGCAAACTAGCTCCAGGTATCAAATCCATACAATGACTTATACTTCTCATAGGAGGCAAACCATCAGGTACATTATCAGACATGATGTCATGAAATTTTGTTAGCAAAGATTCAATCTCAGATGCATGAGCTAATTCATCTTGTTTCTCATTTTTCCTTGGAATCAAAGCATAGAAAATATTCTGTTCTTTCATCTTTCTTTCAAACTTATTACCCTCAACTAAACATACTCTAACTATAGTGTAATGATTTTCACTCAACTTTTCTACCAAAGGAAACAATATTTGTTTCTTTCCATCCACCCAAATAGTATAGTGATTAAATCTACCATCATGCAAAGCTTTTCTATCATACTTCCAAGGTCTATCCAAAAGAATATGAAAGAAATCCATAGGCATAATATTACACAACACTTCATCATGATAATTCCCAATTTTAAACTTGATAAGGCATTATTCGCTTACAAGTAATTTATGCTCCTTCTGGATCCAAGCAACATGATAAAGCTTAGGATGTCTCAACCTATGAAATTGTAATTTTTTACCAAACTCTTTAGATACCAAATTATTAGAACTTTCACTATTAATGATTACCTTGCAACATTTCCCAGCTATCTTACATCTGGTCTTGAATGAATTTCTTCTTAAAATAGGTTCTTCATTAGTTTCTTCATTCTAAAAGACTCCTCTCAACATCATGAAGTTTTCACCCTTCTTAGGTTCATTAGATGTTTCATCAGCTTCTTCATAAGACAAAGTATTTTTGTTATCACCTCTAGCTTTCTTTCCATAATTAGTATATTCAAAAGCTCTGTGACCTTCTCCACATTTGTAATAAGTACCCTTAAACCAAGATCTTTCTTCCCTTTTTCCATTATTGTTATTCCTAGAGTAACCAATATAGTTTCTTGTAGAGTAATTACCTCTCTTACCTGTAGGTTCATCCTTCTATCCTTTATCTTGCACAACATTGTCATATCTACTACTTTCTCCATAAGTTCTACCCCAGCTTCTCTAAAATCTACCGCCTCTTTCTCTTTCTCTTTGATCATGTTTCTTTGTCAATTTTTTTTAGCCTTTAAATAAAATTGTTATGCTTCCTTTGTACTATCCATCTTAACATAACTAATTTCATCTTGAATTGACATTCTTAGGCCATTCAAGTATCTTTCCACCTTTTCCACTTCATCATCTACATGTCTAGATCTAATATCTAATTTTTAGAATTCCTCAGTATATTCCTTCACACTCATGTCCTTTTCTCTTAGATTTTTCATATTTCTTAGTAAACTAGCTTGGCAATCTACAAGGTGAAACCTATTCTTCATCTTTCCAAGAATTTTCATCCACATCTTGATCTTTTCCTTCTCTCTCTTTTGTCTATCATCTTGCAAATGATTTGACTAAAAAGATGCATGACATTTCAAATTTGTAACTACTATCTTAACCTTGTTATTATCAGGAGTACCTTTATGCTCAAAATACTTTTCCATTTCAAAGATCCAATCACCACATTAGTCTCACATTTTCCATCATAACAAGCAACTTCAACAATAGGTCTAGCATTTTCTCTAGACAAAACTCTTAGATGTCTTTCTTCATCTTGTTCAACTTCAAGTTCAGGGTTAGGACTAGGTACTACTTCCTCTTCATCACTAACATCTTCGAGATGTACTTCTCTTCTCTAGGATGTCTCCACAACTTCAAGTCTAGTTGAAATTTGTCTCTACATATCCATTATAGCATTATTGACATTTCCTCTACCATGAACCATCTTGACAATGGTTCTTGCAAGATTGAAACCTTTTGCAAGTGATAGGTTAGATCTCAGATCTACCACCCTATAAAAATCCAATAAGGTTCCCCATAATCCAATCCAAAAGACAGAACTAGGCTCTAATACCACCTAACATAGGGAGCCATCAAACTTAAGTAGAATTAGCTCAACTTAAGCTCGTCAATATCCTTGCTCAAAGTTACACGTAGAAGCACCATACAAAAAAATGTGCATAAGGTGAGATTCTAGGCTTTTACTTGGGTGTAATTAAAAAGAAACAAATTTCTACATAAGGCTCGACAATTGTCAACCATGCTAATGTAATAATTAAAAGAAGTCTATCAAAACCCAACTATGAGGCCTTCTGAGTTTTGCTCATATACAATGAAATTATGAAGTTAGCATCCAAGTTTGCATCTTATCATGCTTCTCAACATCTCATATTATCCTTGATTCTCCTATTGCTCTAAACTACCTCTAATCAAGCTTTTTATATAGCTAGCTAAGCCATAAGTCCGCTAGTCTAACATTTAATTACATTATAGGTCCTACCTAGGAAGAGTAAACCACAACCGATGTTGAATGAAATATAAAGTATTGCCCACTTGAAGGTGGATACACACATGTCCTTGGAGTTGGCTATGAACTTTACAACACATCAACTTAGCATAAGAAACCACACCAGAAGAAACAATACACCTCATAAGAAAGAAATACACCACAATAGAGACCACAAAGAATGATTCACAACTCAATAAATACAAATTATCAAGGCTTGCACTCTTAGGAGGAGGATCAAGGATAGCTCCTCATCAACATGTTAATTATGCATAACATGACATAGAAAACAACAACTTTAAAAACAACAAACTAGAACAAAAAACAAGATATATTTTTGGTTGATGCATGATTCCTTAAGACCCAAGATGCTCCTACATCAATCAAAATATAAAAGAGACTAAATTTGAGTGGGATCAAAAATTTGCAGAATAGAATTTACCAATTGTGAAAGTCTAGAAACCTTAGGAACATGTCAAATTCTAAGGTATGGGTCATTATGGGTATATATTAAGATTTTCCTATACCAAAATTGCACAATTTTTTTGAGATCCATATGTTTGATGGAAAATATAACCTTAGATCTACCACTTTTGATTCCTAAAACTTGTAAATCTAGTCATGAACACAAAAAAAAAAAAAAATTGTTGGTGGGGAAGAGCTTTCTTCAGTCAAGTCCCTCTTTAGGAACTAAACTTGGATTGAAATAAAGAAAAAGGAAATATGTAGTAGAGATAAATCTAACAATGGATTATATCATGTCAATATAGTGCAATTGTGCTTAATTTGTGATCAAATATCATGTTCATATAATATCCTTGACTCAACACAAAAGTGACCAAAAATTATGTAATGTGAAACCTCATGAATGGGTGCTTGCAATTGACCTTATTTGATTAATGAAAGACAAAGAAAACTTGTATAAATGTAGATATCCTTCTTTAAGGCCAAATCCACTATATCTAATGAATAAAGAAGCTAGATTTCTATAGAAGGAAATGCAATGATGAATGATGAAAATAGATGTCTTATTTTCTTGTTTAAAAAATTTTTGAAGTGCACTTTCTTGATTACTTGAGCATGGATTTATTTGTTTTATACATGACATAAGTATTATGGATTATATATATAACTTATGGATGATGAAATAAAGTGAGTAAGGCTCCTTTTATACCAATTTCAAGCATTATAATTGAAAGAGTTGGCTACATGAGGTAGGAAAAGACCAACATTTGCATCAGGACCATGAGCCAATTAAAATTGACCTTCCAAGGTATAGATCAAGCTTTAACTACACCAAGAAGTGAAAAAGAAAATGCAAAGAGCTCCAAGTCCAAGAAACATTGAAGGTTTTTGGGGAAGCATGATGAAATATGCAAGAAAATCAGCTAAAAATGTATTTAAATCCCAAATTTTATGATTGGAGAGATGCATGGAGAGTTATACATAGATATTAGGGCCAACTTATGATTTTGAACAAGATTGGAAAAGTAAAAGGATCTTTATTTAAATTATTAAATGCAATAGGAGGTCCTAATTTACTAAAGTGCACTAAGGAGGGCTAAAATGGTCCCACAAAATTGCATAAAACAAGTGCTTACATTTTAGAATGATACACTATATTAAAAATTATTTATATTAAATTATATTATAATAGTATTTTACTATGTAAATATTACTATAATCACATTATACTAATAGCATACTTATAAAATAACAATAATTAAAGAATAAAAGAAAAAGAAAACCCTAACTCTACCAAAATAAAGTTCCCCCATGGTTTCTTTGTTGGTTTGCAAATGTAATTATTTTATAAAATTTAAAGTTTTAATTTTCTTAACCTTCAACATCAGTGAAAAATAGAAATTTCAATATAAAAATATATCAAATCATCACAACCAAGTGTGAGTTGTGTGCAAAGAATAGGAAAAAGAAAATGACCATAAAACAATGAAAGCAATAGATGGACACAAGCTAACAAAATCCAATGGTCAACACATTTTGAATCGTCATGCATGTCTCTTATCATCCTAAAATATCATTTTTTTTCAAAAATTGATCATATGTTCTAAATAAACAACATCTTTAGATTAGCTACCTAGAAGCAGTGTATAGTAATTTATCAACCCAAGCTAAGTCAAATTTACAAAGGTCCCATTAAGAATTGTAGGGGTATTGGAAAATATTAAGTGCATATCTTACTATTACACATGTAAGTAGAGCTCAAAATTTGGTTCATGACATTATTAGATTTACTAGTGGAAGCACATACATCAAATTTCAAAGGAGTTTAATTTGTAATTTGAAGCTAGAGTGACTAGCAATACCACATGTTTTCCTAGTGTTGTAGAGTGAGCAACAATGATATTGCATGAATAGAGTGTAAATCTCCAATCAAAGTATGCAAAATGGAGTGTTATAAATTAAAACCATTAACCCATGCATTCCATGATTGCATTAGATACAAATTCAACCTAAATGATAAGAGACATTAGAGAGCTTAAAGGAATGATTTCTTCATGAGTGGAGATTAGTAAAAGATATATAAGTAAGATTGACTAGGTTGGCTAAAAGTATATTTAAAGCTATAATTTCAATTAAAAACTAAGATCTAGAAGATATATTTCATTATTTAGGTGGTGAGGTTGTAGTTGAAAAAGGGGACTAATGTTGAACTCTAACTTCAACATTTTTGGTGTCAAGACATTGCCTAGTTTAGGTGGGAAAAAGTTTATATACCATTGAAGAAAGCATTGATGATCATTGATCTAAAACATTATTTTACCCCACATCTAACTATTAAGATAAACAATGTTAAAGGACTCTTGAGTGTGTAACAAATCAAGACTATATGATTCAATATTGAATGACTAACATGATTTTTTTTTAGTTCGAGTAAATTTAGATAGATTTGAGAGTTACCTTTGTCACAAACTAGAAGTGTGATATTTTAAATGGAGCTGTAGTAAATCCAAGTTTATATCTTCCCATGAATTCCAAAGTTAGTCCCTTTAGAGTGCAAGTATCAAGTTCTCAATGTAATGAACTCAATCTCTCATGTGTTCTTCTATGGCAGTGCTACATAGACTTCATTTGATTAGAAGAAACTTCAATATCCAAGTGGGTTGTACTATTCTTATATGTATATCCATTTTATTAATGGGATACATTATTATAAGATAGATTTTTATTACATGGAAAAGTAATTTAGAGTTTGAATCTATTTTAGGATTAGTAAATAATTGGAATGAGCACTATGTTAGAGCTACACTACTCAAGATATTAATAATGTGTCGAGTTTTCCACACTAATTTTAAGGTCTAAGATTTTTAGGCCATGGTACTAAATTGACTTATGGCTAATTAGATAATCAATCTTATAAAATTTATAAGTGTGATCCAAAGAATTATGTAATTAAGAAAGTCAAATTCTAAGTAACCTTAGCATTCGATAAAATATAATGCTTCACCCTAAAACATATGAGATATTAATATGTCTTTATACTATGGATAAAATAATATTTTCTTAAATGTTTAACATATGTTACACATTATATATACAAAAGAAAGTACAACTATAAGCTAAGACAACACATAAACATGATTAGGACTAGTTATTTTTAACTACATTACTAAACCACTAAGATCAATATATACAAAATCACATGATAAATCCTAAGTCCATTTTAAAACCTAAATGACATATTCCTTATCTATTAATTTTCCATACTATAATAAATACATATCAATAAAGTAAACTAACACATAAGCATGGTAGAGAAGAAACAAAATTACATATATCATATCCATACAAAAAAAGGTGCAATCCATAAGATATAATGATACATCATGACATAAAAAAAAATACATCATTGGTTGGTAGCTTGTTATCTCTTCTTTTCTTAAGAGATATCTAACTCTTTCTTACCCAACAAGTGAGAAAAAAAACTTTTAGCCAACACATGGGAAGTGTATTTTGGTTTCTCTGCTCCTTTAACTTCCCTCTATATTTTAATGATATATCTCCCTTCTATAATGATATGTAATGAATTTTTTTTTGAATCCTACCCTAATGATGGGGATATGCTCATAACCAAAGAGCAGAAGAGGCTAATACCAGGTTTCCCACAATAATGAAAGAACTAGGCTAGATTTGGATTCATAGTTTGACTATTTCCATGGCTGTGAGGACAATGAAACCTCTTTTTAGCACTTCAACTTCTAATTCTACTTCAACATGCATCTACCCAAATAAAAAAAGAGTATACAACCCCACTCCTAAATGTAATTACAAATAGAGGAAATGGAGACACAACTAAAGCTATAGTAACCCTCAGATTACCTAAAATCATTTAAGCTCAACAACACATTAAACTCAATTGAATTTATAGTTTAGTTATATCTCAATTATTGAATATAAAATGAAATATGCAACTACAAAAATAGGGGAATGTAAAAACTTATGAAATTATGGCAACTCTTAGACCACCAAAGCCATTAATTTTGATAATAGATTGAAAAATTAATAATTTACAGTTTCACTATAAATTGATTCTCCAAAAGAACATATAATAAACAATAATCTTGATGAAATTTTTTGAGTCTCACTTAGTGGTCTCAGTCACAATGTGAAAATTGACCAAAAATTTGCCAATGTTTTTATTAGATTACAAAGTAGTACTTATAGGCCCTATAACTTCTAGCTGTTATACAAATAGATTTCTTTAATCAGAAGAAAGAAAGGGGGAGAGAGAGACACTTGTATTTTTTGGTAGAATAATGATTGAAAAAGATTAGGAAGCAAATGTGTCAACATTCCCTTCACTAGCCTTTCGAGTGTTTTCTTGGCTTGACTAATGGGAATTTATAACAACATGTGTCATATGTATGAAGAAAATGAATTCATAAGTAGAACATGTCACCAGGATGGAGGAATGTGTAATGTTAATCCCTGTCACATGGTAGCATGTTGGGATCCCACACATCACATGACTTCCAAAATTTCTCCTAAAATCAATATAAAATGTTGATTACAAATGAGATCAATGGATCCCAATGTGCTTGTTGACCATGTGGATAATATTTTCCCACAAGGTATCTCTGAAAGAATATTACAACCCTACCACTTTTAACTTCCAATGACATCTCCTTCATTTCTCACTTACAAGAGTGCACCTTTTTGTCATTTTCCAAACTACAGGGTGCACTAGGAAGATCTCCATGGAATATTCCCAATTTCAAAAGTAGATTTAGACTTTACATTTCATGACTCAAACTTGGGCACTTTAGACTAAGATCATCCTATGATATGAAAAATGATGGGGGGTAAAAAAAAAATGGAAGAAACTACTAGCTCTGACTAGGGACTTAGGCATGCAAGTACCTAAGAAATGGACCTAGCATCTTTGCTTTTGCAAAAAGGATGACAAGACATGACACAAAAAAAGGAAACAAATGAAAATGAAGTAGAATAGAAATAAAAACAAGAAAATAAAACAAAACTTCTATGTACATTACAAGGTTTACATGTTCTTTACTTCAGATTTGATAGAGCTTCAAGTCCTAACCATTGTAGGATAATGGTTAGACTTCTCTAGACAAATACGCTAACTTCAATGAATTATGCTTGTTCACTTGGTGAATTTTGAATGCTCCTTTCTATTGGATCTTGAACTTGGAGTGCATTCCTTTTGGATCTCATCTCTTATCCCATAACATGACTATGCCTCCTTCTATGAAAGTGTAGGACCTTGTCTTCTTATCAAAGATGTTATTTAAACAAAATTGGTGTTGCATAATTCTATCCACCATGTCTTCTCTTTCTTCCTCTAGGTGAGTGAGGTACATGATTCTTGTCTCTAGAATATCTTGGAAAACTCCATCCTCCATTGTAGTATGTAACTTACAAAAGAATAGATCAAGGGGAAGAGGTAGATTAGATTATGTTCCTTATACCAACTCAAATAGTGAAATCCTAATGGTTCTCTTGGGGGTTACCCTATCTGCTAACAAAGCTTCATGCAAATTTTTGTGCAAATTCCTTTGATTTTCATCTTCATGATGTTTACTAGGTTTTTATTGCTTGACTCAACTTTCCTATTACCTTGCAAGAACTACTCTAATGAATGAATTATATGAACTCTGTGATTGTAGTAGAACTTGATAATATCCATTAAGGAAAGTATGAGGTATTTTCTATTACTAAATTCAATAGGACACTGAAGCTAACCAATATATTTTCTTGAAGAATTCACATACTAATTCCAAAGTGGTCTTCTTAGTGGGCCTTCCTTCTACACATTTGATGAAGCAGCGTGTTATGATATTAATGTGAGTGTGACCCATACTAGAAGAAGGATTGTTAGGCCCAATGAAATATATCCCCCACTTTTGGAATGAACCTTTGATCACTACTAGCTTTAATTGAAAGGTAGCTAATTGTAGTTTTTCAAAGAACATCTTTGATGCAAGAGCATCCAATGGTGTAAGAGAAATCCTATATCACCCAAAACTATGACTAGTGTTAGTTTCTATTTAAAGTGTTTTCATTTCTAGATACCCATTTGTGTCAAATAGAGATTCCAACTCTTATAGCTCCACTATTGGTTTTCTGGGTTAGAGTTTTTGGCACCTTGGGACATGTGCCAATGTAGAAAATAGGTTATCTTTCAATTGAGCTATAATCATGATGAGTTAGAGGGTGTAAGTTTGAGGGATGATTATACTTGTAATTTAAAGCACTACAAAAAAAGAATCAGGTCAAAAGACTTTATAGTTTGAAAGTTATCACAGTTTTAAGTTGCTTGGAGGCCTCCTAAGAGTGCTTCAAAGTCAGATTTAAGGCACTAAATGGCCTTGTATGGGCCCAAAAAATAGGGGATGAGAAAATCTGGTCCATAGGGCTATAGAATACTTAGAGAGAATTTTGGAAATGTAAACAGTTCATCAATTAGAGTCCATAATCAAAAGTTCTGCCTCCCAGAAGTTGGACTACCATTTCTAGATTCTTCTAATTTTACACTGACTTCATATGTGTTTTTTAGAACCTTCTATTTTGATGGTGGATACCAATGGAATATTATAAAATTTACTCCTAACCCTAAATCTAATTTTGTTTACTTAAGGACCTTTCTGACATTGTAAAGGCAATTTTTGGTGGAGTTTGGAAAAGATACTGTGAGAAGGGTTTTTGCTAGAATTTGATAATATTGTAAGATCATAGGGGATGTCATGGAGTCTATTTTCATTGTACTAAATGTAATAGCAAATCAATTCTAATAATAATATTCCCCTTTTCCTATTGCATTCATTTTTGTCTTAGATTGTGCCCTCATCAAGTGGTATCAAAGCATACCTTCATCAGTGGTATTAGAGAAACCCTTCATTAGTGGTATCAAAGCAAGTTTTCTTGAGTGTGTAGATAGAGCACTAACTATGAGGTAGTTTGCACCAAATTGTGTGGTTGTGGGTTTCAATACAAGAAGATGCTTCCATGAAGGGAGCATGGTGGAAGGGTCATAATTGTTATTCTTGAGGTTAAAGCCCTCCATAGACAAGTCCAGGCATTGCAGGAGGAGATTTGTATAGGGATGAATGTTTCCATAGGTGAAAAAGTGAGGAAGAAAATGAAGAAGAAAGAAATATTAGGCACAAAGGGGAAGGAGATAGAGGAGTCCTAGACCAAGTAGAGGAGAGGCTTTTTAGGGCCATTTCCAATCTTGAAAAAAGACCTAAAATTGATGTTGACATGTTTTTGGGAAATCTAAACCTAGATGAGTTGATCAATTGGATCAATGAGTTGTAGACATATTTTGAGTATGAGGATATTAGGGAACTTGATAGGGTTAAGTTTGTGAAGGCCAAAATGAAAGGCCATGCAAAAATCTAGTGGCAAGAGATTCAGTTGGACAGAAATAAAAGAGGAGAGGAGAAAGTCATAAGATGGGATTGCATGGTCGAAAAACTAAAGAAGCACTTTATTCTTGTTGATTACGAGCTTAATTTGTTCAAAAATATGCAAGGATTAAATTAAGTAGGAAAATTTATCTAGAAATACATAGAGGAATTTTATCAAGTCCTTATTAGGGAGGGGCATGCAACAACAAACAAGAAGAAGGTTGCCTATTACCTTAGTGGGTTAAGACCTAGCATTCAAGAGGAGATAAGTCTGGTGAGAATGACTAGCATTGAAGATGCATAATGGTTTTCCTTTCAACTTTAGGAGAAGCTAAGAAAAAGTTTTATGAAAGGAAAAGAGGGTGCAATCAAGGATCAAGGGGCAGTGATAGGTCATTTGGAGGCTAAAATGAGAGCCAGAAGAAAAATAAAGATGTGGGTACTAGCCAAAATCAAAGGAATGAGGGTTTCAATTACTCTTATAATCAAAACTTTAGAGATTAAGAGGAAGAGGTAGATGATGTGGACAATTTAAGGTTTAGGTGTTAGATTGTGGTGACTAATCAAGAAAGTACTATACATCCTTCATAAATTCTTTAGGGCTCGCAATTTTTTTTTGGGCCCTATTTTATTGGATTTTGGGCCGACATGTAATTATTAATTATAACCCTAAAGTGGTAAAAATAATTGTATAAAAGAGCTTAAAGTTAGGGATTTTTTCATAGTTGTGTTGCAAAATTGGTTCTTGTGGTGGTATTGAGCTGTAAGGGGTTACATATTGTAATTAGGTTATAATCATTAGATTATAATAATATTAGACTTAATGTTTGGTGGACGTATCCCAAGGATTGGGTAAACCATTTTAAATCTTGGTGTCTAGTGTTCTTTTCTGTGTGATCTATTATTTTCTATTATTGGTTATATTTGCATGTAATTTTTATTTCTCTTTATGGTTTAATCCTAACAAGTGGTATCAGAGTGAGGTTTTTTTTTAGTTATCCTCTATAGGAATGTCTCACAGTAGAGTGGGAGTCTCACAATTGAGTGAGAGCAATGGTAGATGGGGGAAGCTAAGGGTTGATAGGTTTAATTGGTAGAACTTATAGTTATGGAAGATTCAAATGGAAGACTATCTTTATTAGAAGGATTTATGGAAGCCGTTGGAAGGAAAAGCCAAGAATCAGGGATCTATGTCAAATGATGAATGAGATCTTTTGGACAAAAAGGCATTTGGAAGCATTCAATTATGCTTGGCACCATCGATGGAATTTAATATTACAAAAGAAAAGACAACAGAAGATTTGATGAAAACCCTAGCGACACTGTATGAAAAGTTGTTTACTTCAAACAAGGTATTTCTCACAAAGCATTTATTTAATATGAAAATGGTAGAAGGTGGATCTATTTTAGATCATTTAAATGAGTTCAATAATATTACTAGTCAGTTATCTTCTGTGAACTTATCAACTCTAAAGAAGAAATTAGGGCTCACTTGATTTTGTGTTCTTTTCCTGAAAGCTAGAATGACATGGTAATGGATGTGAGTAATTCTATTCTTGGATCTAGTACCCTAAAATATGATGATGTGGTTAGTGTTATTTTGAGTGAAGAAACTCATAAGAAATTCTTAGGTGGATTTACCTTAGGAAGTGCTTTGAATGCACAAACTAGGGGTAGAACAACTGAGAGAGGAAGTAATTCTAGAAATCGTGGGAAATCAAGAGGAAAGTCAAAGGGGAGGAGGTCTCAATTGAGAGGATCGAATGACTATTGGTACTATGGAAAACTAGGTCATAAAAAGAAAGATTGTTGAAATTGAAAGAAAAATGAAAGAGATAAATGAAATGGAGACAAGGAGGCAAATGTGGTAAGTAAAAAATCCAAAGAGGATGCTTTACTTTTATCTTTAGAAAGTGTTGATGATTCATAGGTTTTAGATTCTAGTGCTTCATTTCATACTACACCTCATAAAGGTTATTTTATTGATTATGTCCAAGGGGATTTTCGGCTTATTTATTTGGGGGATAATGAACCCTATTAGATTGATGGAAAGGGAAAAATTAAGATTAAATTGTAGAATGGGAATCATTAGCTACTACGTGAGGTAAGATATGTTCCAAGGTTAAGTAGGAATTTAATCTCAGTAGGCAAATCAGTGATGAGGGTTGTGTAGTTACTTTTAATGATGAAAAATGGGAGGTTTCAAAAGGTTCCCTTGTAGTAGAAGAGGTGTGAAAGTAGGCATCTTATATCTTTGTACAGGTCATATTGTTCCTTCTACTTTAATTGTTTCATAGAAAAATGAATGTTCAAGAATAATTGTTGTAGTAGTAGGGAGAACAAATAGTTGTTGTAGATTTTGATATAGTCCTATGGCACAACAGACTTGGGCACATGAGTGAGAAAGGTATGAAAGTACTTCATTCAAATAAAGTTCTACTAGTTCTAAAATCTATTAATATGGATTTTTGTGAAAGTTGTGTGTATGGAAAACAAAAGAGAGTGAGTTTTGTAAAGACTGGGAAGGAAAACAAAAAGGAGAAATTAGAGCTTGTGCATATAGATGTATGGGGACCGGCTCAGGTATCTTCCCTTGGTGACTTTCATTATTATGTTACATTTATTGATGATGCAACTAGAAAAGTATGGGTTTATTTCCTTAGACAAAAATCTAATGTATTTCAAACTTTTAAGAAATTGAAATGCTTGGCTGAAAATGAGACTGGTAAGAAATTAAAATGTCTCAGATCTGATAATGGTGGAGAGTATTGTAGTCATGAATTTGAAGATTATCAATCCAGAAATGGTATTCATAGATAAAAAACTATTCCAAGGACTCCATAGGAAAATGGAGTGGCTGAACACATGAACATGACTATAATGGAGCATGCAAGAAGCATGAGGTTGCATGTTGGGTTGCCCCTACACATGTGGTTAGAGGCTATTAATACTACTATATATTTGATTAATAGAGGTCCCTCTACTCCTTTGGACTATGGTATTCTAAAGGAAGAATGGATTGGTAAGAAGGTGAGTTATTCTTTTCTCAAAACCTTTGGCTGTGAAGCATTTTCTCACATAGATTTTGAAAATAGAACCAAGCTAGAAGGTAAGTCAAAGAAATTTGTATTTTTTGGATATGGCATTAATGAATTTGGTTATAGGCTTTGGGATTTTGAAAATCATAAAATTTTAAGAAGCATGGATGTCATATTCAATGAGAAGGTGTTGTACAAAGATTTGTTGTATCAACATGAGAAGAAAGAAGATGGTTATGTAGTGCTAGATGATACTCCAAAAGCTGATGTTGCAACCATTCCTCATGATGTACAACAACTACAACAAAAAATACCACACACACTAGTGAATCTTAGATGGTCAATAAGGAAAATTAGACCTCTAGAAATATTCTCTCCATCTTTGTATTCAATTTTACTTACTGATGCTGGTGAACCTAAATGTTATGATGAAGCTATGCAGGTGGATACTAAGATTTAGTGGGGGTCTACAATGAAAGATGAAATTGACTCTTTGCTGAAGAATAGGACATGGAATTTATGCAAGTTTCCTATAGGTAAAATATCTTTACAAAATAAGTGGATTTATAGGTTGAAATAAGAGGAAGGAGGTAAGAAAAGATTTAAAGCCAAGTTAGTTGTGAAAGGATTTGCCCAGAAAAAGGGTATTGATTTTGATGAGATATTTTCTCCTATTGTCAAGATGACTTCTATCCATACTATTTTAAGTCTTGTGGCTACTGAAGATTTTCATTTAGAGTAGCTTTATGTTAAAACAACCTTCCTTCATGGTGATTTGGATGAAGAGATATATATGGCTCAGCCATAGAGATTTGTGGTCAAAGGTAAGGAGAACTTAGTGTGCAAGTTGAAGAAAAATTTATATGGCTTGAAGCAAACACCTTGGCAATGGTACATAAAATTTGATAGTTTTAAGAGGTTGGATGATGATAGCTACATTATTTTATGTTTATATGTTGATGATATGCTTGTAGCTAGGTCTAACATGGATCACATTAAGGGGCTGAAATGCCAATTAGCACATGCATTTGCTATGAAGGATTCGAGGGAAGCAAAAAATTTTTTGGTATGAAGATTTGTAAAGATAGGAAGAATAGAACATTGATGCTATCTCAGGCTAATTATGTGGAGAATGTGTTGCAATATTTCTCTATGGAGAATTCTAAAGTTGTCAGCACAACTTTTCCTGGTCATTTGAAGTTGACTAAGGAGATGTGTCCTAAGATACAAGAAGAGGAGGATAAGATCTCCAAGTTACCCTATGCTTTAGCTGTAGGAAGCTTCATGTATGCTATAGTATGTACTAGGCTAGATATTGCACATATAGTGGGAGTCATTAGTAGATATATGAGTCATCTAAGAATTAAGCATTGGAATGCCATCAAATGGATTCTTAGATATTTGAGAGGAACATATAATAAGTTTTTACACTTTGGTTGCTCTACTACTAATTTATAGGGCTATGTTGACTCAGATTTGGTAGGGGATATTGATACTAGGTGGAGTACTATAGGTTATGTCTTTACTTTTAGTGGGGTAGATGTGAGTTGGGTTTCTAGGTTACAAAATGTTAATGCTTTATGCACTATAGAGGTAGAGTATGTAGTTGCTATAGAGGCAGTCAATGAGATGATATGGCTTCAATTCTTCTTGAAAGAATTGGGACACCCTTAGAAGGATAATTATTTGTTTGTAGATAATCAAAGGGCCATTCATCTTGCAAAGAATTTAGCTTTACATTCAAAGATCAAACACATATAGTTGCAGTACCATTTCATTTGGTTAGTTTTGGAGGATGGACAGTTAAAGTAGGAGAGGATACATACAAATGACAATCCATTAGATACATTGACAAAGGTAGTAACAAGGGAGAAGTTGAACTCCTCTTCAGCTTTAGTTGGTCTTCTAGACTAAACATGAATAAAATAATAGCAAAGTCTAGGGTGGTTTGATCCAATGGGAGCCTCATGGAGTAGCAACATAGCTATAGGATCAGTCTCTAATTGAGAGATTATTGTTTAGTGTGGAGGTTGATCAGTCCCTAAGTGGGAGATTGTTAGATTGTGGTGACTGATAAGGAAAGTACTATACATACTTCATAAATTCTTTGGGTCTCACAAAAAAATTTGGGCCCTATTTTATCAAGATTTTGGGCTGAAATGTAATTATTAATTATAACCATAAAGCAGTAAAAATACTTGTATAAAGGAGCTTAGGGTTAGGGATTGTTTCATAGTTGTGATGCAAAATTGGTTCTTATAGTTGTATTAAGCTATAAGGGGTTACAGATTGTAATCAAGTTATAATCACTAGATTTTAATAATATTGGACTTAATATTTGGCGGATGTAGCCCAGGGATTGGGTGAACCACATTAAATCTTGGTGTCTTGTGTTCTTTTCTGTGCGATCTATTATTTTCTATTATTGCTTATATTTGCATGTAATTTTCATTTTTTTCTATGATTTAATCCTAACATTAGGAAGATGAGGCTTCTGTGGTACCTATTTTCATTGCAATGAAGAAGGACATTGTGCCTATAAATGCCCTTGACACTAAGGAAGGATAGATAGGAGAGCTGATGGTCAATCAAGGGTTGCTCATGTGGATGATGATGCATAGTCATTGCATTTAGAGGATGTAGAAAGAGGAGAGGTTCTAGTAAATGGAAGGGTCTTATTGAGCAGTGAGATTGAACCTAGACAAAAGAGGAGTTTAGGTGCAAATGTGAGGGTAAATGTTGTGATGTGATTGCTGATGGAGCATTGAGAACTTGGTGTCAGAGGAGATGGTCTCAAAGCTAAAGGTCAAGAGGGAGAAACATCCCCAACCCTATCAGATTGCTTAGGTGCAGGATGATCATAAAGTCCTAGTTAGTGAGCAAATTTTGGTAAAGTTCAAGATTGGGAGTTACTAAGTCGAGGTTCTTTATGACACCATTTTGATGGATGTTTGCCATTTATTGTTGGGAAGGTCGTGTCAATTTGATAGGCATTCTATACATGATGGTCATGCAAATACATACTCTCTGAAAAAGGATGGAGTTTGCCACAAATTGAAGCCCTTGATAAAGGAGGGTGAAAAGGCATGCAGTAATGTTAGGGTATGTCTTATTGATGGAAGAAATTTTTTGGATGGCATGAAACATCAACATATGTGTTATGCTTTAATTCCTAGAAAAGATAAGGAAGGTAGTAGAGAAAATCCATTTAAAGTTTTGGGTCTATTAAGTGAGTATGGAGATGTCATCTCTAATAATGTTCTAGAAGGGTTGTCATAAATAAGGCAAATTAGTCATCAAATAGATTTAGTCCCTGGAGCTAGTTTAGCTAACAAGGCTACTCATAGGATGACTCCTAATGAGACTAAGGAGCTAAATAGAAAATTTCAAGAGCTATTGAGGAAAGGTTTAATTTGAGAGAGCCTGAGTCGATGTGCAATACCTATAGTACTAGCACCAAAGAAGGATGGAGAGTAGAGAGTCTATACAAACTCTTAGGCCATAAATAGAATAACCATCAAGTATCAGTTTCCTTTTCCAAGAATGGATGATCTTATGGACTATTTAATTGGAGCTCAGTACTTCACAAAGATAGATCTCAAGAGTGGTTATCACTAGATATAGATACAAGAGGGAGATGAGTGGAAGAATACATTCAAGACCAAGGATGGTCTATATGAGTAGTTAGTCATGTCCCTTGGACTAACCAATGTGCTAAAAACCTTCATGCGACTTATGAATGAGGTATTCAATAATTTCTTGGGAAATTTTTTTATTGTCTATCTAGATGATATTTTGATTTTTAGTAAGTCTTTGGATGAAAATTTATTGCACATTTGTAGTGTCCTTGAAAGGTTGAGGGAAGAGAAATTTAAGTGTAGCTTTGTCAAAAGGGAGTTAGTCTATTTGGAGTTTGTTGTATCAACTAAGGGTCTCAGAATAGACCCAAAGAAGGTGAAGGTCATCTTGGAATGGCCTACTCCAAGGTCTACCATTGAGGTGAGGTCATTCCATGGACTGGCTAGTTTTTATAGGAAGTTCATTAGGAATTTTAGTAGTATATGTGCACCCCTAACTAAAACAATGAGGGGAGATAGAAAAGAGTTCAAGTAGACTATAGGAGCTACGAGGAATTTTGAATTATTGAAGAGGAAGGTGATAGAGCAACCTTATTGACACTTCCTAATTTCAACAAAGTATTCCAAGTGGATTATGATGCTAGTGGTAGTGGTATTGGGGCTGTGTTGAGCCAAGAAGGTAAGCCTATTGTCTATTTCAGTTAAAAATTGAATGATGCAAAGAAGAAGTGTTCTATTTATGATCAAAATTATATGCAATAGTTCACACCTTAAATAAATGGAGGCATTATTTTTTGCCAAAAGAATTTTTCTTGTACACTAATCACTAGGCATTTTAGTACCTAAATATCTATACAATCATAGACATTTGATGTGGGTAGAGTTCATGCAAAGCTATACAATTGTATTGAAACATAGAAGCAAAAGGTCTAATAGGGTTATAGATGCATTAAGTAGGAGACAATTGTTGTTGATAGTAATGCAAGTTGAAGTGGTTGGGTTTGATGAACTTAAGAATATATACCATTAGGACCTTGACTTTGTAGAAGCTTGGAAGGTTTGTAAAGAACCTGTTACTCTAGAGAGGACTAGGTAGCTAGATTACATGATTCAAGATGGCATGTTGTTCAAGGGAAGTCAATTGTGTACTCTAAGGAGTTCCATGAGGGAAAAATTGATCAAGGAGAAGCATAGTGGAGGAATGGTAGGATGCTTTCATTGCGATAAGACCATTGCCATTATTAGAGACATTATTTTTGGCCTCAACTATCAAGGATCTAAAGAAGTTTGTGCAAAGTTGTCAAGTATGTCAAATAGCCAAAGGATTTAATCACAATATTGGACTCTATAAGCCATTTTCTATTCTAATGAAGCCTTGGTAGGACATAAGTATGGATTTTATTCTTGGATTACCAAGGACACAAAGGGGTAATGATTCAATATTTGTGGTGGTTGATAGGTTCTCTAAGATGGCACATTTCATTCCATGGCACAAGACTCATAATGTAGTGCATATTGTGGATTTGTTTTTTGAAGTGGTGGTGATGTTACATGGTCTCCCAAAAAGTATTTTTTTTGATAGAGATATTAAATTTGTGGGGTATTTCTTGAGGACTTTGTGGAAAAAGTTGAAGACAAAATTGAAGTTTAGTTCTACACATCATCTGTAGACTATTGGACAAACAAAAGTAAGAAATAGAAGTCTGGTTAATTTGTTGAGGTGTTTAGTAGGAGATAAATATTTCTTATAATAATTTTTTAAACAGGAGTACTGGTAGATCATCATTCCAAATTTTATATGGGAGTAGTCCAAGGACTGCACTAGAGCTGAGGAAGATGGAGCAAGGAGAGAGAACAAGTACTGAAGTAGAAGACTTTTCTAAACATGTCAAGAACCTACATGAGGAGGTGTGAGCACATATTACCAAGATGAACCTACAGTATAAGACTAGGGTAGATTAAAAGAGGAGACATAAGGAGTCCCAAGTTGGAGATTAGGTAATGGTATATTTGAGAAAGGAATGATCCCTAGTGGACATCTACAATAAGTTGAAGATGAAATTTGGCCCCTGTAAAATTTTGAAGAAACATGATTTAGTGAATGCATATGAGGTGGAGTTTCTAGATGGGATTCACGTTTCTCATATTTTCAATATTACAGATTTAATAGAATATCATGATGGCAATGCAGATGAGGAGCTAACATTGGAGCCATGTCCAATTCCTACTTCTATGAAGGAAGAGATTGAAGAAATTCTAGATAGTCATGTGGGTCGAAGTACCAGAAATAGGTAGTATGAAGAATACTTGGTGAAGTGGAAAGGATGACCAATTAAAGACTCAACTTGTATATCTACAATAGAGGTTATCCATTTGGGTTTTCCTCTATGAGCTATAAAGTGACTAGGTCACTTTTGAATCTACCCAAGGTGTCTAATGTAGGTGCACCCAGTGGTGTAGGGGCAATCTTGTATCACCCCAAAATATGCTTAACGTTAGTTTCTTCTTAAAGTGTTTTCATTTTTGGATACCCATTTAGATCAAGTAGAGATTCCAATTCTCATAGTTCCATTATTGGTCTTCTGGGTTAAAGTTTTTGAGCACCTTGGGATATGTACGAATGTAGAAAATAGGTTAGTTTATAATTGAGACATAATTATGATGAGTTAGAGGGTCTAAGTTGGAGGCATGATTATACTTGTAATTTAAAGTACTTCAGAAAATGAATTAGGTCAAAAGGCTTTATGGTTTGAAAGTTATTACAGTTTTAATTTGCTTGGAGACCTCCTAAGAGTGCTTCAAAGTTAGATTTAAGGCACTAAATGGCCTTGTATGGGTCCAAAAAATGGGGGATGAGAAACAATGGTCCATAGGGCTATAGAGAATTTGGTGACCTTTCTAGAAATTATGTAAATAGTTCATTAGTCAGAGTCCCAAATTGAAAGTTGTGCCTCCCAGAAGTTTGAATACCATTTCTGGATTCTTCTAATTTTACATCGACTTTTGACATACCTTCTCTTTTGGCAGTGGATATCAATGGTAAATTCTAAATTGTATTCCTAAATCTAAACCTAATTTGGTCTACTTAAGGACATTTTTGGTATTGTAAAGGCTATTTTTGGTGGAGTTTGGAAAAAGGTATTGTGAGAAGGGTTTTTTTTTCCAGAATCTGATAATATTGTAAGTCCATAGGGCATGTCATGGAGTCTATTCTCATTGTACTAAATATAATAGTAGATCATGTATAATATTAATATTCCCTTTTTCCTATTGCATTTATTTTTGTCTTAGATTGTGCCCTCATCAAGTGGTATTAATGCATACCTTCATCAGGGGTATTAGAGCAACCCTTCATCAATCTTACACTTCTCAAATTGTGCTACTCACTTGTAGGAATCTTTGAACATCCATGACCAATAATAGTAATTTCTCAGTATCTTGAATGCCATGATTAAAGAGGAGTAGTGTCTACCACATACTTCATTGTGAAAGGATTGGTGAAACTTATCCTACTATGACTTATCTATAGACTTGAGGAACGCACCATTGATTTCCTTTTTGTAAAGTGAATCTTTCCAGATTACATGCTTCATTGCCTTCATTTTGAGATCTCTTTTCTTCTTATGGGTAAGACCATTTGGACACTATATGTTAGAAAATAAGCTATGTTTGAAAACCATGGGTCTTGGAGACTCACCATTAGGACTTTATGCTCAATCCCATCCTCTGCTTCCACGTGGTTCTTCATAGTTTCCCTACAAAGTTAATTTCCTTGGATGAACTTTTTTGGCTTGATTTCAATGATATACTTCTAAAACTATTCTATCCATGCACCCCAAGTATTTTATCCCACTTCCTACCATGTGAGGATTCTCTTTGCTACGGACTTAGGTACATACACAACAATGTCAGAGTAAAGTATATAAAATCTAAAGTTTTTCAGAGCTTGCACCACTATGTCTACATGCTTCTCCATCTATGCATACTTAATCTTGTGATATTTTACTAGAATGATCATGAAGGCTACTGGGGCTTGTACTCCTTCTCTATTATCTTTCAAAAGGATAGATGATGGAGTGTGCTCTAAATCATAACAATAGATGATAAATTCCTTTGTATAATCTAGATGCACTAAAATAGGGGCTTTGGCAATGACACTTGATATTATCAAAGGCTACTTATTGGGACCACTTCACTTGAAGTTCTAACTTCCTTTCATCATATCTACAATGCACTAGGTGGTTTTAGAGAAATATGACATAATACTTCAAAAAGTTCACTTGTTTGAATGACTTAGCTTCAGTTTTTCTAGATGGAAGACTTAGTTGCTAGATAGCTTAGACTCTCTTGGGGTCTATTCTAATTCCTTCTTGTGACACTATATGCTCTAGTAGTTCCATGACACATAAAATAAACTTCTTTAGGTTTAGGAATATTCTACATTGTCAACATCTCCACAACACTTTATTGATATCTCTTAAATGATCCTCTTCTTGGAGAACATAGTGAAATCGTCTAGGTATATGATAATGAATTTATCCTTCATGTCACTAAATTACATGTCCATAGCCCTCTAGAAGCTGGCACCTATATTGATTAAACCAAACAACATCAAGTTATATGAAAATGTTCCTTGTAGGGTGGTGAAAGTAGTTTTTGTAGGTGAGTTTCTTCTACTTCAATTTTGTTATAATCAAAGAAGCCATCAAACACAGACACCATTTTTCACCAAAATATCATTTTCAATAGGTGATCCATGTTGGGAAAATAATAATTGTGTTTGAGAGATGCTTGGTTAAGATTTCTAAATTCTACACAAATCTCTATCTCTTAAATTTTCTTCCTTACATGGAAAATATTCACAATCCATGTAGAATGGTGAATCAAGTATATAATTCATGATTTTAACATTTTTTCCACTTCCTTGAAAATGGCATTGAACACCATGGGATTGTAGTTTGTTTTCTTCTAGTAGAAGGTTTTTGCATCAAAATTTAAAGGAATATTGTGCGTAAACTTCCCATCCATGAAATTATTTAAATCTTCATATCACCAAACAAACACATCTTGATAGGTATATAGTAGCTCTTTTGCCTCTTCCCTTTCTTCTCTAGCAAAATATTTTATAGTATCGATGACCTTCAGATTGAGCTCATCTCTAATGTTTAGACCATCACATTCCCTAGTATTTTTATTGCTCACATACTCTTCTTTTGGATGGAAGAATTATGTCTAGTAAATAGCTTCTAAAGAGAAATAAGGTGGGATCATATTTTTTTACCTTTTAACTACATGATGCCCTACTCTAGGTCTTTTTGGTTGTCTAGAGATAGCTCATAATTGGTACTTTTTCTACCTTCAAAATACTACAATGTCAATACCTCCTACATTTTCTAAGAATAACTAGATCTTTTGATCATTTTCAAACACCTGCCATGAATCCACATTGTTAGGCACATTAGGATAGAAGATAATATCTACCTTGTATTTTTGGTCTTTGAAATTTGGATGCAAAAGGAGTAGAGAGGTCAACATGGTTAGGGAATTTTCCTCTGAATTATAATATCTAGGAAACACTTTGATAAAGAAAGCCTCAAATGCTTCAATTTAGTCCCATACTTGATTTCTATAATTATGAAGCCTATGGTTCTTGACTATATATAGGTTTCATAATTTCTTCACTATAAGTTCTATCTCTAAGAGATCTTATGATATTTTCTCCTTTTTCTTTGGTGGTTGATATGCCCAACAATATCACTTTGTACTCTGTGGTGTTATTGGTGTTATTAAATTCCAATCTATAGGCAAGATGATTCATTTTTCCTTTAGGGAATATTAGGAAAACACTTACTCTAGAAATATTTGATACACAATTACCATAAAATTCAAATATCCATATATGCAAACCATCAGGTAGTTCTAGTTCTTCTTTGACTACTAGTGAGTTACAAAAATTATATAGTTTCTAAACTCCAAGTCTTGATATAAGATCTATGCTTTAGGTTCATTTAATTTCAGCATACTATACTTTTCCTTTGTTTTGGCTCAAGCTTAATCTTATTGTTCCCAATTGGAATTATTTCATGAGACCAATCCAACTTGATTTTTTCATCCATGTCCCTACAAAAGCTATGAGTCAACAATTTATTGTAGCTAGTTGGAATGTCTACCACTATAATGGTGAGCTTTAATATCTTGTTAATATGATCCACAAGAGAAACTTGTGCATCTTTAATTTGGCAAACCAATGAGTCTTTTTTGGCATCCATTGAGTAGAATTAGTCAAAAGTATTTGTTAGAGAAATCCCAAAAGCAAGACCCATAGTAATTGGAATGACATTATTTGAAGCTCCTAAGTCAATTATGCAATTTCTTGATTTGTGCTCATTGATGAATAATTTCACATATAATGGGTCAATTTTTTTCCTTGAAGAGCTAGACAAAACAGGTGACTCGTCCTCCTAAAAAAATTCATCTAGAGAGGTATCTTCTTTGAGTGAATAACTTGAACAAGAATTAACATTACTATTAATATATCCTTTACATTATTCTACTAACTTATGAAGTTCTATGGGATTTGACTTTAAGTAGTCTAGAGGGGATATTTGGACACAGGCATCTTTACAAAACTAAACTATGTCAAAGGAGCTTGAGCTCTTTCTCATTTGTACAACATTGGATGGTGAAGCACTTGAGCTAGTGTTTGAGAAGAACTACCATAGCTCCATTTTTATGATGTTGTTTAGAGGTAATTAGAGTTTTTCCTTTTTGGCTTCTCATTACTATCTAGTGTGTTGAAGCAATGTTGACCTTTTTTTGAATCCAATTCATAATCTAAGTAAAAGTTTCTAGAGTCACCATCAGGAGCTAAATGATCTTCCTATCTATGAATTTTCCCATATAGCTCATTCCTAATGCTAATCTCCATGCACCTTGTCATCTTGGGACATCTCTCTCCATCATGATTGGTAGTAAGGTGGAATAGACACATGTTCCCTTTTCTAGGTGATGCTTCAATGTCAAGCCTCTATATGTTTGGGGTAACTATAACACCTTCTTCCTGTGGCTCTTCCTTAGGATATCTTGATATGGTAGCTAAAAGGATGACCTTGTCTTCAAAATTTGTCTCTTTAGTGTGATCATCTTGTTACAGATTTTTTGCAACATAGTCTACACTTCATTCATTCATTTTCCTATAGGAATCAAATAATCTTCAAGGTTAATCACTATGCTATGAGTTCTCACCAAATCCTCCACACAAGCTCTTCTTAGATTGAAATTGATATTGAGTGGCATGGATCCTAGCAAAAAGGTCTTCAAATTATTTAGGGTTGACTTGCTAGTTGCCAAAATCTAGTTAATGATCTTATTAAACTTTCCTACTAATTCTTGCATTTAAATGGTCAACTCATTCTTGATGTATGTGAGATGGGTTAGCAACACATGCTTATTATTTATGCTTTTAAATCTTGTCTCAAATTGCAAATTCATATCTACCCAAATCGTGATGCATCCTATTGGCAAATGCGGAAACTAGTCTATCTCATTATCTACTAGTGTCTTCACAAACATTTTGACAACCACATCTTTGTGTTGGGGTACTACCACACTACATGTTGTGAAAAAGGAAGAAATTTATTCTTGAATCAACACTTTTCCATCTCCACTAAACCTATGGAAATTCTTTCTTGGCACTCATGTAAAATCATTATTTATAGCAAAGCATAGGGGACCAATAGAATTTCCCTATGGTACTACCATTTATCTTAGAAGGTTAAAATGGATGGGTCAAAATTGACCCTCTATGGCATGATTGTGTTGTGTAGAGTTAGAGATTGACTCACCAAATTGGTGATATTCCAAACCTTCATAGGTGAAGCAATCTTGCATTAGTTCTGATGATGGGATCATCATTGAGGAATTCCCTCTTTGGATGTCCTCAAGGATAGATTCTATCCATATCTTTTCCTTAGGACCATGTTGAATGGGTTCTAAGAGTGGGAAATAGAATTTTCTAATCTCTTCAAAGACCAAGTCCATCTCCTCATGTCCCTTAGAACTCTTGGTGTGCTTGGACTCTAGTTGGATGAATATCTTCTTCTTTTACTACTTTTCAGGAAAACCAACTTTTAGGTGCTTTAATGCTACTGAGAACACCTTCATCACTGGAGGAACCTTTCCAAATTCTAAACTATGGATTCTTCTCTTTATAGGACTAGGTTTACTCTCTTGTAATATTTTGTGGTTGTTATTGACCTTTAAGCTAAAGTATTCAATTGGCCAAAAATATCTTCTTGGTCATCTTGAAAACCTAATTTTGGTTGAAGGACTGATATTAAGACTTCATGAGGAAGCCCCATTTTTCCTTATAGTTTAAGATGGATGATCTACTAAAAACTATTTTTATCCCTACTAGTGTCACCAACAAAATTTGGTTGACAATTTGTTCTCTCATATTTTCTTAACAAATATCAAACTCCTTCTTAGTCAATACGTGAGAAAAAAAATTGTAGCCAACATATGGGAAGTGCATTTTGATTTCTCTCCTCCTTTAACTTCCTTCTGAATTTTAAAGATATAACTCACTTCTATAATGATATGCAATGAATTTTATTTTGAATCCTATCCTTATAAAGGGGGTATGCTCTTAACCAAAGATAAGAGGAGGCTAATAACAAGTTTTTCATAGCCATGAAAGATCTAGACTAGATTTGAATTCATGGTTTGACTATTTCCATGACCATGAGGATAGTAAATCTTCTTTTCAATACTTTAACTTCTAATTCTACTTCAACACATGCATCTAACTAACTAAATGCAACCCTAGTCCTAAATGTAATCATGAATAGAGAAATGGAGATAAAAATTAAGCCATGGTAAATCTCAAATTACCCAAAATCATTAAATCTAAACAACAAATTAAACTCAATTAACTTTACCTTTTAGTTGTATCACAATTATCAAACAAAAAATGAAACATATGAAACCATGGAAAGTCTTAGACAACTAAATCCATTAATTCCAATAACACATTGAAAAATTAGTAACTCATAGTTTCACTATAGATCCATTCTCCAAAAACACATGTAATGAACAATAATGTAGATGATTGTATTTGAGTCTCACACAGTGGTTTTAGCCACAGGGCAAGAATTAACACCCATGTTTTTTTGATGCCTCTATTAGATTTCAAATAATACATATATGCCCTTTAACTTCCAACTATTACAAAATTACATTTCTTATAGAAGTAGTTAGAAAGAGGAAGAGAGAGACACTTGTCATTTTTGGTAGAAAAATAATTTTAAAATATTAGGAAGCAAAAGTGTCAACATTCCCTTCACTCACCTTTTTGGCATTTTCTTGGCTTGACTAATGGGCCTTTATAATGAGATGTGTCATGTGTGTGAAGAAAATGAATTCATAAGTATAACATATTTTCAAGATGGGAGAATGTGTAACATTAACCCCTACCATGTGGCAACATCCTAGGCTCTCATAGCATCATGTGACTTCACAAATTTATCCCGAAATCAATGTGAAATGTTGACCTTAAATGAGATCAACAAATCCTAATGCACCTATTGACCATGTGTGTAAAGTTATCCCATGAGGTATCTTTGAAAGAATATCCCAACCCTACCACTTTTAACTTCCCATGAAATCTTCTTCATTTCTCACTTGCAGGAGTGCACCTCTTTTTCCATTTTCACAATTTGTAGAGTTTGCTAGGGGAATCTCCACAAAAATTTCTTGATTTCCAAACTAGACGTAGAATTTACATTTCATGACTCAAACTTGTCCACTTTGGGCTTGGATTAAACATGATACCATATGAAAAACTGGGGGATAACAAAAATGGGGGCAATGAATAATAATAATTAATCAAACCAAGATATACAAGTAAAAATATACATCTCTTGAATGGAAGCCAAATATGAATATATCATAGAATGCATGATAACATCTCAGATGAATAATGACAATTTCCAAGAAATAGAAAATAAAATAGAAGTAACAATAAGGATCATCCCATTGTAATAACACAAATGAAAAATCTCAATGGTAATATAATTACTGCCACTCAATTGCATGGAACCCACAGGTCTATTCCCATTGTGCTGAGGACATAATACCAAGCCTCACCCAAAAATATGGTCAAACAAACATGACTAATGGACATGGTGTTATAATGATTTAGAATAAGGGAGAGGGGGGGGGGGGGGGGGTGAATCAATTATCCTCAGGTCCAAATGTACCAATTTAACTTTTAATCACTTCATATAGATTAATCAATCTCAAATACCCACTTAGTCTCTATATCATAACATCAACAATTTAATATTTCATACAATATCCTTGCTCTCTAGCTCTATAAGTGTTATCTACCAATAAATAAATAACTATTAAATATAGTATGCAAAACGATAACATACACACATGAAAATAACCCTTTGGCACCATGATTTAATGTGGTAATCCAATTTGGGAAAAACCACCAGGTAACATGATACCAATTTTTCAATCTTCTAAAGTGAGCTTGGTTAAGAGCCAACCTTGTTAAAGGTTACATAACACACTATTAAATGTGACCCTATGAAAGGATTTAATCACCCTCTTAGGAGTGGCATTGTTAGAGGACTTGAGAACATTCCATTAGAATGTCACTTTGATTAAAGGATTTACAAAATGACTTGTAGGTCAACCTTGATTAAAGGGTTTTAGATTGATACAATGGTTCGAATGCAACAATGGGTTTGATCTATAAAGTACAACTCACTTTGAAATTTAGATCTCCATTCACTCTTTTGCTGGCTCATTGGCTTGCCTCCATTGACATCTCCATTACTAATCTTCTTGATATCTCCTCAAGTAATCACTTCTTTAAAAAACACATCACACTTTACCTCTAATGTTCTCCTTTTCACAAATTCTCCTTAAGATTGCCAATAAAAAATGAAAAAATATTAGAATTCCTTCTGTGTGCCTCCTTAAATAGGTAATTTCAATATTATTTTTGCTTAAACATAATAGTTGACCTTAGGATTAGGTCAGATTCATTGAATTCTCCTCCTTCTAGAAACTTCTAATCAAGTCATTGCCTTTGATCATGTAACAAAATCTCCTCGTACATTAAACATGCTAACTCATCAATACTTATCTTTCATGTGCTTTGAAAATTCAAAATTCCAATTGTGTTGGCCTCAAAATCAAATCTTTCTCAAACTATAAATTTTGTTGTCACTCAATAATCATTGTGTTCTTTAGCTCAGCCATCACAATGAAACACAAGAATCACTATACTTTCTCACTCAGTATCAACATGGTCACTTGACCATTACTACACTTAGTCATTATTACACTTCTTCATACATTTTCTTAGAAATAATTGTCACTTGTCTTGAACTATTTTGTTTGGCTTCTACTAAAGCTCGATAATCTTTTTCTTCAACTCCTTCACTCATTGTGCAATATTGATACTTGGTCATGATTATTGTAATGTCCCCATTTTAGTAGTTGACCAAGTGTGTGTGTGTTAGCCTTGTTCTACATGATCACGAGGGCTAACGAAGGGTTTAATGGGATCCTAGAGTGTTTTGGCCTAGTCATTTCCAATTTGGGCCAAAATGAAGTTGATTTACTCAGTTTCAGGCATACTTACTATTTTTAGTAAGTCGGCAGGACACAGTGCATGTCAATTTTGGTGATTGGATTTGATACTCCTCGATGAGAGCTTTCCAATGAGCTATCACTCGTATTATTCAGAGTCTGATTGCTAATACATTTTAATGCCTGAAGTTTTATTAAAGTAATGTCTAATTTAATTGTAAAATATTAAAGTGTTACTTTAATATTTATTTTATGGGGATGTGTACCCAAGGGGACATAAGGGGTATTTTAATATATATTTTATATATTACACATATTTTATCCCACATTGCCGATATGAGTTGAGCAGACCCTTGGAAATAGAATAAAAAGGAAGCATTTGTGGCTTCATTAGACAAGGTTGAATATGAGGAGAAATTGGTGTGTGAGTTGCAACTCCATTCTTGGAATTTGAGGATGTTTATCCTCTCTTGTAACATTCTAGATGTCATTCCCTTTGGGTTTGGCCTTTAGAATTCTTTGTTATCAGCTTCATTATCAAGCAATTTAGTTGCATTTCCAACTATAAGCAGATTTGGTATTTTGCTCATATCTTCTTCACTACTTGTCTGACGCTTATGCCACTTTGAGGGAATGGTATTATGAAGGTAGTGGACTGATCGAAGGATAAAGCACTATAGCAGCAAGTTTGAAAGCATGGGTTGGAGTATTATGTCAATAATGCTAAAGTAATTAGTAAGTTGATAAATTTTCCATGTATTTGGTTTTATGAATTCTGAAAATAATATTATATTGGCAGCAGTTCATTTCCACTTTGCATATTATTGTAGTTTCTTTCTTGTTTATGTTGTATGATACCAATTCCATGCACAAAACACAACAAACAAATAAATGTTTGATTTCTAGAGTTATAAGGGGTTTAAAACATTAAATAGAGAAATAAGAGGTTGAATGCAAAATGTTTGACATAATTCCTTTCAGCAATTTGGTTTAGTTTTTTGGGACATTCAGGGGTGCCCAGTATAGTGGTATCAGAGCTATAAGTCCTGCCATCCTATGGAGGTCTTATAGGGAATTTGGAACAGCTGAATAGAGGGAAAAGTGTTTGACAAAATGTCAAAACACTAAAATAAAATAAAAATCAAAAAAAAAAAAAAAAAAAAACACAGGCTAAGCATTTATGTTTGAGCATGCGACAGGGGCCTTATAATTTCTACGATACTAGAGCAAGAAAAAATAGGATTTCAAACTTGCAAAGAAAATAGTCTAGTACATCCATGCAGGTGAACATTGAATCCAACCATATAGACACAGAGGAGATATTCTTTGATCAGGACAACAATATGGGTGATCGAGATGACAAGGATACAAGATTAGGCGAAGGCAGAAATGCCAGTCTAGATCAGGGGGAGGTAATGTTCAGATAGTTACTAGATACATTAGAGCAGGGGCAGTGTATGTAGCAAGAGCAAAATAGGCGAATGGACATGATGTTGCAGCTCATGGCTAGACAGATGGGTGTCAATATTAATCCAGGTGATGCAAACAACAGAAACAATAACAATGAGGGAAACAATAACCATGGAGGCCAAGGCAACAACAATGGTCCTGAGAATAACATTAATGGTAATAATGGACATGGCAACAATGGGAATGAGGCTAATAACTTTAGACACATTGCATGCCCCGTGTGGACTGCAAGCTCGAGACCTCTTCTACTCACTTTCCCACCCAGAGATCTAGTTCAACCAATAAATGAACCACCGATTATCGAGTTACAGGATCAATTTAGGAGGGATTGGGAGGCTAGTGGATCGGAGTTTTAGATAGATATTTCCCTTAGAGATTATATGGACTTGAGGATTAGACACATGCCTAGAGCAGGAGGGAGGAATCAAAACTTTGAGCTGAGAAAGAAAGTTGGAAAAATTTCTTTACCTTATTATGATGCTTCAGGGAAGATGACTGCACGAGCTTGGGTGCAGAAGGTAGATACATACTTACAGCTAAATCCTATGCCTAAGGAGGAGGCTATCAAGTATGTGGCTATGAACTTGGATGGAATTGCACATGAATGGTGGCATCATGGCATGGTGACTTTGGGGAATAATCAGATTACATCCTATGAGGAATTCACCGAAACACTAATTGAGAGATTTGATAGTAGGGATCCTGAGTTACATTTCAAGGATCTAGCATAGTTAAAACAATCAAGTTCTGTGGATGCTTACATTGCCAAGTTTCAGCACTTGTCTATACTTGTTATTGATATCTCTCCTAGGAGATTGGTGGTGTTATTTTTTGATGGTCTTGCTGATCCATTATGAGGTTGGGTGAAGGGACATGATCCACTCACCTTAGCTGAAGCAACTAAAAAGGCACGAGATTTAGCCCCTTCGGTATACAAAGGAAAAAACCATTCAATAGATTCTTCCTACTACAAGGACAAAGACAAAAAGCTGTTTCATAAAGAGTATAGCAAACCCAAAGAAGGATCAAAGGGACTAGACAATGAAACCTTGAATGAACTTTGAAAGAAGAAGCTATGCTTCCATTGTAGAGAGCCTTGGGACTTATCTCATAAATGTTCTCTCAAGGCTAAGGCAAATCAAATGGAGTATTTTTCAGCAGAAGAGTCAGAGTCAAAGGGGGAGGATCAACACTCTGATTTAGATGAGGGTAACACTATAGAGGAGAGCACAATTCCTAAGGATGATAGAGCATTGGCATGCTTGACAGGGGCCCAAAAGGCAATCACATTTAAGCTTAGGGGTACTATCCAGGGGCATAAAGAGATATATCTTATTGACACTGGGGCTACACATAACTTCATAGATGCACAGTTGGTAGCTAGGAGAGGGTTACAGATAGAGAAGCATGATGGGTTTAGAGTCATGGTGGCTAATGATGATAAATTATTATGCACTTGGAAGATATCTAATCTTTGCATCAGGTTTGGAGATGGCTATGAGTTGGAGGATGAGCTCTATGTTGTGGACATGGGAGATTATGATGTCATCCTTGGCATGACATGGATGGCTTCACTAGTTGAGTTCACACTCAACCTAGAAAAATTGGAGATGAGATTCCAGCATGAGGGAAAAACTATGGTACTTAGAGTACTTTCAGATGGAGGTTGCAGAGTAGTGTCCTTGAGGAGAATGCAGAGACTTTTTTGTCATGATGACATAGAGTGGGCAGTAGAGTGCTACATTATGCCAACTTCACCAGAGCCACAAGAAAATAGTCATCCACTAGATATCTAGAAGATACTTGATAGACACACTAAAGTATTTAGCGATATTCCTCATGGGGTTCCTCTTGACAGAGGGATGGAACATGTTATTAAGCTCAAGGAGGGAGCCAAACTAGTTATGATTACTCCCTATCGTCATCCTAAGAAACACAAGGATGAGATAGAGAAGGCGATTAAGGATTTGTTTGAGATGGAGCATATCAGGCCCAGTAAGAGCCCCTTTGCTTTAGCAGTAGTATTGGTAAAGAAGAAGGATGGGATGATGCACATGTGCATCAATTACAGGGCACTGAATAAGAAAACAATTAAAAATAGGTATCCCATTCTTAGGATTGATGAGTTGCATGGGGCATGCTTCTTCACCAAAATTGAATTGTGATCCAGATACCATCAGATCAAGATGAGATCAAAGTATATTAAGAAAATAGGCTTTCGATGTCACTATGGCCACTTTGAGTTCATGGTTATGCCATTTGGTCTGACAAATGCACCCGCTACATTTCAGAGTTGTATGAACCAGGTATTCAGGAAGCAGCTAAGGAGATTTGTCTTGATATTCTTTGATGAAACCTTGGTCTTTAGTAAGACCTGGGAGGAGCACTTACATCATCTGGAGGAGGTGTTATCTATTTTGGAGAGAGAGTCATTGTATGCCAAGGAATCTAAATGTGAGTTTGGCATGACTGAGCTCCTTTACCTTGGGCATATCATTAGTGCAAATGTCGTTCCGGTTGATCCTAAAAAGATTAGAGCTATTGTAGAGTGGCCTACTCCCACAAACCTTACATAGCTTAAGGAATTCTTTGGTTTATGTGGTTTTTATAGGAGGTTTGTTAAGGGATTCTCACAGATTGCTACACCCTTGACAGATCTTACCAGGAAAGGAGCCTTCATGTGGACAGGGGTAGCACAGAGGTGTTTTGAGCATTTCAAGCAAGTAATGTCTTCATGTCCAGTTCTAGCTCTATCAAATTTCATGAAGCCTTTTGAGCTTCATTGTGATGCATTAGGTGATGGGATTGAAGCCGTATTGATGTAGGAGAAGCATCCCATTGCATTTAAGAGTAGGAAGCTCTGAGGAGTTGAGAAGAGTTATTCTATCTATGACTGGGAGATGTTGGCCATAATGCATGCATTGGCCAAATTTTGATCATATTTGGTAGGTGGACATTTTGTGATCAAGATTGATCACAACAGTATTAAATACTTCATGAGCTAGCGTGATCTTAATGACCAGCAACAAAAATGGGTGACTAAATTGCAGGCTTATGACTTTGATATAGAGTTTGTCGAAGGTAAGAAAAATGTGGTGGCTGATGCCTTATCTCGAAGACCTCACTTATGTGCTCTAGCAAAGATTTCAAGAGATTGGAGAGATCAGATTATAGCAGAGTATGTCAGAGATGCTTGGGCTTCTGGATTGATTTCAGGTACCATATAGGATGATCACTATGAGGTGATAGATGGAGTGTGTGGTTTGTCAACAGAATAATTGAGAACACACATTTCTTGCAAGTTTATTATAACCCTTGCCCCTTCCTGATAGGAAATGGGAAAGTATTTCGATGGACTTCATCACTAGTTTACCATGAGTGCAGGGAAGGGATTGCATCTATGTGGTGGTGGACCGCTTGACAAATTTTTCTCACTTCTTTGCTATTCCGTCCACTTACACAGTAGCATAGGTGGCAAATCTTTTCTTTAGAGAGATATTCATGGGCTGCCTAGATTCATTATCAGTGACCAGGATAATAAGTTTTTGATGTTTTTTGGCAAGATTTGTTTAGGTTGTGTGGTACAGATCTTACACCTAGCACTAGTTATCATCCACAAATAGATGGGTAAATAAAGATTGTGAATAAATGGGTGGAAGGATATTTGAGGAACTATGTAACTGCACAACAAAAGGCTTGGATCAGATGGTTTCATATGGGAGAGTATTGTTATAACACCACTTATCATATGTCCATCAAGATGACTCCTTTCATGGCACTCTATGGTTATGAAGCACCTAGCTTCATGGATTTAGTTTTGGGGGACAGTAGAGTGCCCAAAGCCAAAAACTTATTGCAAGATAGTCAGCACATCCTGAAAGTGCTTAAAGAGAATATACAATAGGCCCAAAATCAACAGAAATTGTATGCTGATCAGCACCAAATAGATCGTAGCTTCAAGGTAGGGGATATGGTTTACTTGAGGCTACAACCATATAGACAGTCATCGCTCAAGAAGAGCAGAGCTAAAAAGTTGAAACCTAGATTTTATGGTCCCTGCAAGGTGATTTGCAAAGTGGTAAAAGTTGCCTATGAGCTTGAGCTTCCAGAGGGCAATCGAGTGCATAATGTGTTTCATGTGTCTAGGCTTAAGAAAGCCATTGGTCAGAGTGTAGTGCCTTCTATAGATTTACCCCCTTTGGATGAGGAGGGGAAGCTTGTGTTAGTACCCGAGGCTATTTTGGATACCAGAGAGAGGAAGCTTAGAAACAGGATAGTGAAGGAGTATTTGGTCAGATGGAAAGACCTGCCAGAGGAAGATTCTACATGGGAGAGTGAGCAAGTTATTCAGTAGGCTGGACTGAGATTGCTTGAGGACAAGCAATTTCAAGGGGGGCAGACTGTAATGTCCCCATTTTAGCAATTGACCAAGTGTGTGTGCGTTAGCCTTGTTCTACATGGTCTCGAGGGCTAATGAAGGGTTTAATGGGATCCTGGAGTGTTTTGGTCTAGTCATTTCCGATTTGGGCCAGAATGAAGTTGATTTACTCAGTTTCAGGCATACTTACTATTTTTAGTAAATTGGCAAGACATAGTGCAGGTGAATTTTGGTGATTGGATTTGATACTCCTCGGTGAGAGCTTTCCGATGAGCTATCACTTGTATTATTCGAAGTCCGATTGCTAATACATTTTAATGCCTAAAGTTTTATTAAAGTAACGTCTAATTTAATTGTAAAATATTAAAGTGTTACTTTAATATTTATTTTATGGGGATGTGTACCCAAGGGAGACATAAGGGGTATTTTGATATATGTTTTATATATTACACATCTTTTATCCCACATTGCCGATATGAGTTGAGCAGACCCTTGGAAATAGAATAAAAATGAAGCATTTGTGGTTTCATTAGACAAGGTTGAATATGAGAAGAAATTGTTATGTGAGTTGTAGCTCCATTCTTGGCATTTAAGGACATTTATCCTCTCTTGTAACATTCTAGACATCATTCCCTTGGGGTTTGGCCTTTAGAATTCTTTGTTATCGGCTTCATTATCAGGCAGTTTAGTTGCATTTCTAGCTACAGGCAGATTTGGTATTTTTCTCATATCTTCTTCACTACTTGTTCGACGCTTATGCCGCTTTGAGGGAATGATATTACAAAGGTAGTGGACTGATTGAAGGACAAAGCACTATAGTAGAAAGTTCAAAAGCATGGGTTGGAGTATTATGTCAATAATGCTGAAATAATTAGTGAGTTGATAAATTTGCCATGTATTTGGTTTTATGAATTCTGAAAATAATATTTTATTGGCAGCAGTTCATTTCCAATTTGCATATTATTGTAGTTTCTTTCTTGTTTATGTTATATGATACCAATTCCATGCACAAAACACAACAAACAAATAAATGTTTGATTTCTAGAGTTATAAGGGGTTTAAAACATTAAATGGAGAAATAAGAGATTGAATGAAACTATTTGACATAATTCCTTTCAGCAATTTGGTTTAGTTTTTTGGGACATTCAGGGGTGCCCAGTATAGTGGTATCAGAGCTATAAGTCTTGCCATTCTGTGGAGGTCTTATAGGGAATTTGGAACAGTCGGATAGAGGGAAAAGTGTTTGACGAAATGTCAAAACACTAAAATTAGAAAAAAAAAAAAACACAGGCTAAGCATTTATGTTTGAGCATGCGACAGGGGCCTTATAATTTCCACGATACCAGAGCAAGACAAAATAGGATTTTAGACTTGCAAAGAAAATATTCTAGTACATCCATGCAAGTGAACATTGAATCCAACCATATAGACACAAAGGAGATATTCTTTGATCAGGACAACAATATGGGTGATCAAGATGATAGGGATACAGGATTAGGTGGAGGCAGGAATGCCGGTCCAGATCAGGGGGAGGTAATGTTAAGATAGTTACTAGATACATTAGAGCAGGGGCAACATATGCAGTAGGAGCAGAATAGGTGAATGGATATGATGTTGCAGCTCATGGCTAGACAAATGGGTATCAATATTAATCTAGGTGATGCCAACAACAAAAACAATAACAATGAGGGAAATAATAACAATGGGGGAAACAATAACCATGGAGGCCAAGGCAACAACAATGGTCCTAAGAATAACATTAATGGTAATAATGGACATGACAACAATGGGAATGAGGCTGATAACTTTAGACATGTTGCACACCCAGCGCAGACTGCAAGCTCGAGACCTCTTCTACCCACTTTCCCACCTAGAGATCCAGTGTAACCAGTAAATGAACCATAGATTACCAAGTTGTAGGATTAGTTCAGGAGGGATTGGGAGGCTAGTCGACTGGAGTTTTAGGAAAATATTTCCCTCAGAGATTATATGGACTTGAGGATGAGACACATGCCTAGAGCAGGAGGGAGGAATCAAAACTTTGAGCAGAGAAAGAAAGTTGGAAAACTTTCTTTACCTTATTATGATGCTTTAGGGAAGATGATTGCACAAGCTTGGGTGTAGAAGGTAGATACATACTTGCAGCTAAATCCTATGCCTGAGGAGGAGGCTATCAAGTATGCGGCTATGCACTTGGATGGCACTGCACATGAATGGTGGCATCATGGCATGGTGACCTTGGGGCATAATCAGATTATATCCTATGAGGAATTCACCAAAACACTAATTGCGGGATTTGACACTAGGGATCCCGAGTTACATTTCAAGGAGCTAGAATAGTTGAAACAATTAGGTTCTCTGGATGCTTACATTGCCGAGTTTCAGCGCTAGTCTGTACTTGTTACGGATATCTCTCCTAGGAGATTGGTGGTGTTATTTTGTGATGGTCTTGCTGATCCATTACAAGGTTGGGTGAAGGGACATGATCCACTCACCTTAGCTGAAGCAACTAAAAAGGCACGAGATTTAGCCCCTTTGCTATACAAAGGAATAAACCATTCAACAGATTCTTCCTATTGCAAGGACAAAGACAAAAAATCATTTTAGAAAGAGTAAAGCAAACCCAAAAGAAGGATTAAAGGGACTAGACAATGAAACCTTGAATGAATTTCGAAAGAAGAAGCTATGCTTCCATTGTAGAGAGCCTTGGGACTTATCTCATAAATTTTCTCTCAAGGCTAAGGCAAATCAAATGGATTATTTTTCAGCAGAAGAGTCAGAGTCAGAGGGGGAGGATCAACACTCTGATTCAGATGAGGGTAACACTATAGAGGAGAGCAACATTCCTAAGGATGATAGATCATTGGCACGCTTGATAGGGGCCCAAAAGGTAATCACATTTAAGGTCAGGGGTACTATCCAGGGGAAAAAAGTAATATCTCTTATTGAAACTGGGGCTACACATAACTTCATAGATGTACAATTAGTAGCTAGGAGAGGGTTATAGATAGAGGATCATGATGGGTTTAGAGTCATGGTGGCTAATGGTGATAAATTATTACACACTCGGAAGATATCTAATCTTCGCATCAAGTTTGGAGATGGCTATGAGTTAGAGGATGAGTTCTATGTTGTGGAAATGGGAGATTATGATGTCATCCTCGGCATGACATGGATGGCTTCACTAGTTGAGTTCACACTCAACCTAGTGAAATTGGAGATGAGATTCTAGCATGAGGCAGAACTGTGGTACTTAGAGGACTTTCAGATGGAGGTTGTAGAGTAGTGTCCTTGAGGAGAATGCAGAGACTTTTTTGTCATGATGACATAGAGTGGGCGGTAGAGTGCTACATTATGCCAACTTCACCAGAGCCACAAGAAAAGAGTCATCCACCAGATATCCAAAAGATACTTGATAGACACGCTAAATTATTTAGCAATATTCCTCATGGGGTTCCTCCTGACAGAGGGATGGAACATGTTATTGAGCTCGAGGAGGGAGCCAAACCAATTATGATTACTCCCTATTGTCATCCTAAGAAACACAAGGATGAGATAGAGAAGGCAATTAAGGATTTGTTGGAGATGGGGCATATCGGACCCAGTAAGAGCCCCTTTGGTTCAAAAGTAGTATTGGTAAAGAAGAAGGATGGGATGATGTGCATGTGCATTGATTACAGGGCACTGAATAAGAAAACAATTAAAAATAGGTATCCCATTCCTAGGATTGATGAGTTGATTGATGAGTTGCATGGCGCATGCTTCTTCACCAAAATTGAATTGTGATCCGAATACCATCAAATCAGGATGAGAGCAAAGGACATTGAGAAAATAGCCTTTTGATGTAACTATGGCCACATTGAGTTCATGGTTATGCCATTTGGTCTAACCAATGCACCCGCTACATTTCAGAGATGTATGAACCAGGTATTCAGGATGCAGTTGAGGAGATTTATCTTGATCTTCTTTGATGACATCTTGGTCTTTAGTAAGACTTGGCAAGAGCACTTACATCATTTGGAGGAGGTGTTATCTATTCTAGAGAGAGTCTCATTGTATGCCAAGGAATCTAAATGTGAGTTTGGCATGACTGAGCTCATTTACCTTGGGCATATCATTAGTGCAGATGGCATTTATGTTGATCCCAAAAAGATTAGAGCTATTGTAGAGTGGCCTACTCCCACAAACCTTACATAGCTTAAGGGATTCATTGGTTTATGTGGTTTTTATAGGAGGTTTGTTAAGGGATTCTCAAAGATTGCTACACCCTTGATAGATCTTACCAGGAAAGGAGCCTTCGTGTGGATAGGGGCAGCACAGAGGTGTTTTGAGCATTTCAAGTAGGTAATGTCTTCATGTCTAGTTCTAGCTCTACCAGATTTCACAAAGCCTTTTGAGCTTCATTTTGATGCATCAGGTGATGGGATTGGAGTAATATTGATGTAGGAGAAGCATCCCGTTACATTTGAGAGTAGGAAGCTCCGAGGAGTTGAGAAGAGTTATTCTATCTATGACCGAGAGATGTTGGCCATAATGCATGCATTGGCCAAATTTTGATCATATTTGGTAGGTGGATGTTTTGTGATCAAGACTGATCACAACAGTATTAAATACTTCATGAGCTAGCGTGATCTTAATGACCAGCAACAAAAATGGGTGACTAAATTGCAGGCTTATGACTTTGACATAGAGTTTGTCAAAGGTAAGAAAAATGTGGTGGTTGATGCCTTATCTTGGAGACCTCACTTATGTGCTCTAGTAGAGATTTAAAGAGATTGGAGAGATCATATTATAGCAGAGTATGTCAGAGATGCTTGGGCTTCTGGATTGATTTCAGGTAACATACAGGATGATCGCTATGAGGTGATAGATGGATTGATCATAGTTTATGATAGGGCTTATTTGATTCCATCATCACATTTAAGAGAGGTGATACTAAAGCCATTTCATGATGCACCCATAGCTGGACATCTGGGGGTCTTCAAGACCTACAGGAAGATCTGAGAGCAGTTTTCATGGAAAGGGTTCAAGGATGATGTTCAGAGGTATGTCGGGTAGTGTGTGGTTTGTCAACAAAATAAGGGAGACCACACATTTCTTGCAAGTTTATTACAGCCCTTGCCCATTCTTGATAGGAAATTAACATAGCAAGTTAACATAAGCATCAAAGCATAAACACTAGGATGACCGGAATGTTTCTTGCATGTAGATACACCAGACACATGAGAGATCCTTCTTATGCTAAGTAATCAGTAAGTATTATATTTGCAATGACCCTTAAATTTGTAACCCAAGACAAAAGTGTGCTAAGTATACTCATAGTGACCCGTACATTCACTTAGTAGGACAAGTATCAGTATTTATTGTAGCATAGAGGATTCACTCAAACAAGCAAGGATTAGAACCAACCTCACTAGTTTATCCATATAAAAGGAGTCGAGGTACACACATCCATCCAATACAAGATGAAGGCTCTTATAGTGGACACCCCTCTTTATATGGCTAATTTAGATCATTGGAACTAACCACAAATAGAAAGTAAAGAAAAGATCATGCCCCTAGTCATCACTTCTCTAGTCAAAAGTGACATCATCAAGTTGCTCAAAGAGACACAATAAAGAAAAAAGAAAAGAAAAGAAAGAAAAGTTCAGCATATTCCAAATAAATTCATTGTTTTGAGTTCAATTTTGTGTTGTAGGATTGATATCAAGTGTCAATGTTTAGAACATGTTTGAAAGAAATCTCTTTAGTAAGGTGACAATAGTAGACAAACATAGTTAGAAAAACTAGTGATTGAAGTCAAAGAGGAATATTTAGTAAGAAGAACCTTGGTAGTAATTGAGTGATAGTATATAAACATAGTTAGAACAATTGGTGATTGATGCAAGAGAGATCTTCCATGAGAGGAATCTCAAAAGTGACATGAGCGACAATAGGTGGACACAATTAGAACAACTGGTGACTGATGCAAGAGAGATCTTTCATGAGAGGAATCTCAAAAAATGACACTAGCGATAGTAAGCAGATGTAGTTAGAACAACTAGTGACTAATGTAAGAGAGATCTTCCATGAGAGGAATCTCAAAAGTGACATGTGCAATAGCAGGTGGATGTAGTTAGAATAACTGGTAACCAATGCAAGAGAGATCTTCCATGAGAGGAATCTCAAAAAGTGACACAAGTGATAGTAGGCAGACATAGTTAGAATAACTAGTGACTGATGCAAGAGAGATCTTCCATGAGAGGAATCTCAAAAAGTGACAATAGAAATAGTAGGCAGACATAGTTAGAATAATTGGTGACTATCGTGAGATATTCCTATGATACTATAGGGTGTTGCCCCTAAGTTATGACAAGATTCAATCCATGGATACATGAGCGAAAGTAGAAAAATAAAGTAGGAAAGCAATTGTACATGAGCCTAAAGATGCATTGTAAGATATAGCATTGGGAACAAGAGGTGCCTATTTACTAGGTTTTCACCTTCTTGGCAGAAATTCTATTTTTGCTACCATGATGTCTATTTCCAAGTTTCCATCAATGCCACTTTTTTTATTTTCATTTTTTTTGAATTTTTCTCTTTTTGATTTTTTTATATATTTTTGAGTTTTTCAAATGTTTTTGGTATTACCAAGACACCTATTGCTAGGTTTTCACCAAGGTAATGATTTTTTTTTCAAGACATTTAGATATATAGAGAGAGCTTTTAAAACCAAATCAACTGTAGAACCACTTTAGGTGAAGAGTTTTAATGGGATCCTTGAGCACCTCTCCCTTGGCTATAGAAAGTTGGTAAGCATCAGACCCAAACACTACAATGAATATTTAGGGACCAAACTAGTTGGTTTCAAACTTCTCCTTTTGTACCTTTTATTGCTAATTCTTATTGTTTTCTCTAAGAACGAGATCACCTAGTTGGAAATTGCATGGCTTAACTTTCTTATTGCAACTTCTAGACATACGTTGTTGATAAGCTTGAAGAGGATCACATGCCACTTGTCTATGTTCATCCAACACTACTAGCTTTTGAAGCTAAGATATTTTGTAGCCATCATCAGTAATGAGGCCTATCATTGAGATTCTCAAAGTAGGAATCTCAACCTCAATGGGAAGCACAACATCCGCTCTATACACTAAAGCAAAGGGTATTGTACCCATTGGAGTTTTGATACTCATTTTGTAAGCCCATAAAGCTAGATTAATCTAAAGATGCCAGTCCCTTCTAGATTTTCTAACTGTGTGATGCAAGATCTTAAGGATTTCCTTGTTGGATGCCTCCACTTGACCATTACCTTGAGGATAATAGATAGATGACTAGTGTTGCATAATTCTAAACTTTTTGCATAACTCCTTAAGATCCTTGTTCTTAAACTATCCTCCTTTATTAGTAATAATGGAGGAAGGTAAACCATACCTACATATGATGTAATTCATGATAAAAAAAAAGCTATAGTGTTTTCATTTTCTATAGAGAGAGGTATTGCCTCTACCCACTTAGTGAAGTAGTCTATAGCTATAATAATGAACTTGTGTACATTTGAAGAAGATGGGTGAATTTGACCCATAAGATCAAAGGCCCTTATTAAAATGGCCACAATGTGGGAGATGGAAGTAGCTCCCTAGTTGGTTGGAGCATGAATCATATTCTAATGGAGCTAACATTATTTGCAGGACAACATATTTAATTGCCTCTTGCTTCATATTCAACCAATAATAACCAGCCCTAATAAGTTTATGAGCTAGTGTCAAGTTGTTAGAGTGAGATCTAAAAATGCCCTCATGTACATATATTAATGCACATTGGGACTAATTAGGTTCTAGATACCTAAGGAGTGTTCCATCAAGACCTCTCATAAACAAGTCATTAGCAATAATAACATAATGTGAAGCATTATGGATAAGGTGACATCTTTCATTTTGGGTTAGATTGTCTGGAATGGTTTGATCACATAAGTAAGAGTATATATGGTAGTAGAGGGATGAGTTGTGTCCTACAATAGAACAAATCATCCTAGATTTGGGAGAGTCATAGGTAGGGTAGAGTAATATTTCTACTAGGAACTTGTGTCAGAGATCATTTTTTGGCATTTGTAACAAGGAAAAAAGAGTAGCCATGGCATAAGACACTTTTTTTTCTACCCAAAGAATTTGTTGAAAAGTGATATGAGAAAAGTATTTCTTCATGTCATCTACCATGGTTTTATATGGGATCAACTTCTCATCCTTTTTTTGATATATGTTATTGACTTGATTGATTATGAGTTATGAATCACTAAAGATGTTTAATTGATCTACTCTCCATTCAATTGCCATTTTCATGCCATTAATGAGAGCTTCATATACTTTGATGTTGTTTGTACAAGGAAATAAAATCTTGTATGCTTTAGGTGATGAATACTTCTGAGATGTTATAAACAGTAGCCTAGCACCATATCCCTATTGTGTGAAAGAACTATCAAAGAACATCACTCAAGTTTGGTGTGTAAGCATTATAATTGATTCATCAGGAAAGTCAATGTGTAGTGGAAGAAGACTCTACACTGGAGCCTTTTCTAAATGGTGACCAGCAATCACTTGTCCTTTGATAGCCTTCCATTCAACATACTAAATATCAAAGCCACTTAAGATCATGACCCACTTAGCTAGCCTCCTTGTTAGTGCTACATTTCTAAGTATGTACTTTAGTGGACCAATTTTAACAACCATCACATACTATGAGTGAGCATGTAGTGTCTCAACTTTTGAGAAACATAGACAATTGTCAAGAAAGCCTTCTCAATGATACTATAATTCATTTCATAAGAAATCAGCATGTGACTTAGCTAGTAGATAGCTCTTTCCTTGTTACTATTGTCTTCTTCTGCTAACAAGATACCGAAAGATAATTCTATTGCTGAAATGTACAAAATAAGAGGCTTCCCATGAATAGGAGGCATCAAGATCAGTGAATGAGCAAGGTATTTCTTTATCTATGTTAACTCTATTCACAATCTTGGCTCCAATTATATTTCACACCTTTATGCAGGGTTTTGGTAAAAGGTTGTGACCTATCCACTAGCTATGAGATGAATATACAAATGGATTGAACTCCTCCTTGTAAGCCTCTCATCTGACTAATATTATGAGGTGGAGGCATATCCATGTCTACTTGAACTTTCTTTGGATCAACCTTGACTCCTTTTGTAGACACAATGTAACCAAGCAATTTCCTAGATGTTACTCCAAATGCACATTTCTTGGGGTTAAGTCTCAAGCTGAATTTCTTCATGTGATCTAGAATAGGTCCCAAATCTAGAAGGTGAGTATTGCATTTTTTGCTCTTAACTAGGGTATCATCAACATAGTCCTCTATTGATTTATGCATCTTGTCATGAAAAATTGTAGTAACTACCCTCTAATATGTAGCACTAGCATTTTTCAAGCCAAATGACATTACATTCCAACAAAAAGTTCCCCATGCACAAATGAAAGTAGTCTTTTCATAATCTTCTAGTGCAATTTTGATCTGATTATAACTAGAAAATCCATTCGTGAGTGAGTACATTTCATATCCTACTATCATTTCCACAATCATATCAATGTTAGGTAGTGGAAAATCATCCTTTGAACATGCTAAGTTTAGATCTCCAAAATTTGTATAGATTCTGATAGATTTGTCATGCTTGGAGTCTGGAACAATGTTTGATATCCATTCAGTGTAATCAATAGCATAGATGAAACCAGCTTTTAGAAGCTTCTCCAGTTTAGCTTTCACAAGCAATGCAAATGAGGATGTATTTTCCTAAGTTTTTGTTTGACTAGTTTAACTCCTAGTGTGATAATCAAGTGATGCATAATGAGATAAGGATCTAATCCTGGCATGTTTGAGTATGTCCACACAAATTTTATCTTTTTCTCTTGGAAGAAATCAATTTTCTCTTGGAGATAGTGATTGTGCAAGATGTATCATGTGAGGCTATTCCTCTATTCCCAAGTTGATTAGTTACATTAGTTCTATCAAAATTGATGATGTTTCCTGAAAATGACAAGGAAGTGCATCAAATATCTCATTCATGGGTGCCTCAAAGATGTTTTCATCCTTGGATGCATCTTTTATTTTTACCTTTTAAGGTTTTGATACTACCACAATGTGGTTTTCACCATCAGACCTTTTATTTCTTTTTTTTATTGTATGATTGAGATAGTTGATGTCAACTTCAATCATGTTGATACTTTGTTTGCTAGTAGAAGATGTTACTAGTTTGATAGGGTTTAAGTAGTAGGCAAGAGCATAGTCATTTTGGAATGTAGGGACTTCACTAGATGCATTGGAATTCTAGTCTATGAGTTGGGGATAGGTGAGTGAAAGAGATGTGACAAGTTTGATTGCATTCATGGTATAATAATTAAATCCTTGGACAAGCAATTCAAGACCTAGAGAAACTTCATTTGTAAGTGTGTTCAAATATCTCTGAGTTCTGACATCATTAATCAAAGAATCAATGACACTAGTTGGATAAGACTCGTCTAACCTAATCCTAGATGCTTCACCTACTCCAAGTAGGTTTTCATAGACATGAACTTGATTTATATCTTTGTTTGTAGTTGCTTTTGAGAGAGAGTCAAGTTCATATTCCTGAGAATCTATGCTACATGGTGATAGACTACAAAATTCCGCCATAGTGATAGGGACAAACTCTCCTTCATCATCTAGATTTTTAGAAAGATGTTGAATACATAAAGCATGACTAGACTCTCCTTATTCTTGTTGGGTATGATGTGAATCAATAGTATCATTAGAAGAAACACTATCACCATCTATGGTGCTAACATGTGCTACAAAATCATTAGGTTCAACAAAGATTTTAGCAAGATCATTAGGAATGGGATAAGGATAAGGATCGTCATCATCAAAATTGTCTTCAATATCATCAAACTCAGCTTGTGACTCATTTTTAGATGAATTTTTAGGTTCTGGTACAAATTTGTTGATACCTAAATGGAAGGGAATCTTCTTGCAGCCTAAACTAGATGTGTCTTAATTCCTTCTAGCTATTGCCTTGATGTGGTCAACCAAATCATTTTTGTTGCATCTAATAGGACCAGTACCCTTGTAGCCAAAATGTTTCATAAGTCTAAGATTGGGATCATATTTTTTAGGAGTAATTTCATGAGCTTGTTTTGTGAGATCAACTAGAGTTTCTTCTTTGTAGATGCATGCAACAATAGCTTTATTTTCATATTCCTCCTTAAGAGGTGCAGTAGCTTTGACAAAGGTACCATTTTACTTAGTTTGAAGTGTTAACACAAATGGTTTCTTCCCTTTAGAGGGTCTCCCGTAATGACTAGAAGACTCAAGAAGAGATGTCAAAGACAAAATTAGTTCTATGTGGTATTCACCCATTCCAATTTCTTGCAGCTTGAGTGACTATTCAGTTTGCTTAAGCTTGTTATCATGATAATTTGTAGAATCTCTATTAGTAGGTATGGAATTTACAATAGATTTCAGCATGTTATAGGTATAGTTAGTACTTGTAGGTATAGTGACTTTAGAGCTATGAAATGGGAACTTTACACATTGATGATAAGTGGAAGGTATAGCCTACATCTCATGTATCCATGGTCTTCTTAGTAGAATATTGTAAGCTATGGGAATGTCTAGGCCTTGGCAAATGACATCCCTTTCGACAAGACCAACCTAAATAGGTAACATGACAAGACCTAAATATTTGCACTCAACTTCATCATACACTTTGATAGTTATGCTATGACAAGGGTCAAAAAACTCTTAAAAATATTCTAATTGTCTAAGTAAAGAAGAAAAGACAATATTTAAACTAGCTCCATTATCAATAAGCACACGTTAGAGATGGTTTTGGTGTATCATGATCTCAATGTGTAGAGGTTGATTATGCAGATGATTTAGTAAATTTTCATCCACTTCAAAGAAGGACATATAGTAAGGTGAAGTTAGATTACCAACCACAGATTGGAACCTCTTAGGATCTTGATCTTGAGGAATGTTTGCCTTAGTGAGGGCTTTGTCAAGAATTTTCCTATGAGCAAGCGAGATTTTAAGTAGTTCAAAGATTGTGATTTGAGTGTTTGTTCATTGTAACTAATCAAGGATATTGTAGCTAGTAGTCAAAAGTTTTGTTCCTTTGCTAAATGGACCAACAAGAGGTTTTTCTTTGTGTTGTTCTATCTTAGGAGTAGAAGGTGCATGACCTTTGAGTAATATCTTGGTGCAAGAATGTGTAACAATGTTGGCACAAGTTTGTGATGACTCGTTGTTAATTGTGTTGGCAGTAGGACCTCTTAAGACAAATGGTGTCATAGGTTTAGTTTAGTTTAGTTTACCATTGATGGTGATAATATCACAATACTCAATACTTACTATTCAACCATGTGGACTATCTCATAATCATCATTAGAGTACATATAGTTGACCTTGTTATTAGGTTTCAATTTCAAGTTTTCTCCTTTTTTGTTTTGAGGGAATGGTTCCTTGAAAGCCTTGTCATTTGAGTTCTTATTATGTCCATCCATAGAAATGCCACCATCATCGATTAGGTCTTGGATGATGCAAGTTGATACAGTTGTTGATTTTATGACCTTTTTTTTTTGGTGGTATTCAAAAAATGAAGTCTTATTCCACCATGGTGGTCATGGTTGTGGATCATAAGGATAAGAATTTTCCAATGGAGAAATGAGTTTGATTTGTAACAAGGTCTTCTAAACCATGTCCAAAGGTTCACCAAGAGGTGTAAAATCTCATCTAGGGTGTGTAGCCCATGAGTTTCTCAGTTTGTTTCTAGATGCCTTATTATCAGAAGGAGGCTTCTCAACATTCTTGGATGCTTTGAAATTATCTATAAGATTAAATGTTTCCTTAGCAAGTTTAGGAGTAATGTTGTCAACAACTTTGTCATGACAAACTTCTTAGTTTTTGTTCACATGTTTGGACTTTTCCTTATTAGAGGTTGACCCTTGTTTAGTGTCCTTCTAAAGGGTTAGCCCACCCTTTTTGACCATGAATTCCTATATTCAAATAGCTTGTGTGACCATGTCTTCAAAGGTAAGTGGACCTTGAAGTTGAACACTATACCCAAAATCAGGAGAAAGATTATCCTTAAACATGTCAATTTTATTTGTTTCTAGGATTTTATGTGAGTATTTGGTGTACAATTATCTCCATCTCTAAAGGAATGTGAGGAAAGGTTCCCTAATTCTCTATTCAAGGTTGCACAAATCTTAAATGTTAATCAGGTGTTATATGTTGTGAGAGTAATGTTGGACAAAAAAGTTAGCAATCTCATCAAATATTTTGATACCAATAGGCAAGTGTGAGAACCATTCCATAGCCTGACCACCTAGAGCTCTTAGGAATAGATGAATGAGATATGTCTGATTATGCATAAATTCCATAGATGAGGCACCAAATTCATGCAAATGATCTTGTGGATTGGTAGTTCCAAAGTATTTATCATACTTAAGTAACTCAACTCCTCTTAGAAAAGGAGGCATTTCTATAATCTTATCAAAAGAAAATGGATAAAGAGTTTCGAAGGTGTATGTTTTTGTAGGTTTGACTTTATCAGACATCATTTAAGCTAACTAGTCATGCATGATTTTTAGTTTCTTTTGCAATTCAAAAGTTTTAGTTTCCTCTTTAGGTGTAATGATAGTTTCAATGTTAAAGTGATGAGGTAGCTTGGCTCCCTCTTGGGCAAGTTTGAGAAAGTATTTATCTTTCTCTTTGTTAAGCAAGATTTCCATTTCCTTTTGGAAGTTGTTGTCCTTATGAAATTTTTCGATATGATCAAAGAGTATTTTTACTTATTCTTCATTCTCATCAATAAAGAGAGGCTCCTTATGTCATTCATTCCTATGTTGATCTTGGTCTCTACTTTGTTTCTTCATGTTTGGTTTCTTGATCAACCATTGTAAGAATATGAAAAGCTTCAATGTGTTTTGGCTGAAAAGGTTGTCTGAATAAGATTTTAGCTATATTATTTGGAGACATATGACCTTTGCTAGTTTTAGGATCCTCTTGATATAAGGGGTTTGTGGTTTGTTATAAGTTTATAGAGAATGTTCTTTGAACATACGGTGATCTGATAGGTGAGGGAGATTATGAATATTCCTCACTAGATGAACTAGAGATAGACTGTGTGTGAACTAAAAATTGACCTATACCATGATTCTGGCTCCTAGCTCTACCTCATCTAGGTCTAATGAAATAAAACATGTTTTTTATTCTTATTTCCAAAGTCATAAACAAGAAAAAAAAGGAAAATCTTAAACAAGGACCACACTAGAACATAGTTTCAAAAAAGTAAGATAAATGTATTGTATACTAAGGTATGAGTTGTCTGAGTGGTGGCTAGAATAGCCAAAGATTATGACTATAATGACATGAAGTATGACAAGCATAAGAGACCAAGGACAAAATAAACAAGAGACAATAATAGTTTGTGTGTAGGTCACCAGTCATTAGCTAAGAAAGAAGTCACTATTTGACACTATTTTCAGATAGAAAAGAGGTGAACTTGTAGGTTATAGACTATACTTAGAGCACATATAGCTCAAATAGATAGTTTGATAGCTTTGAGACAAGATCATTGGTTGTTTGACAGATTTTAGATAGATAGCAAGATGGTTTTCAAATTTTTGAACAACATTTTGGTTTCAAAAAGATAGTTTGTTTTCAAATAGCATGAGAAGCAAGCAATAGTCACAAACAATCCAACCGAGGGAAAAGAAACTTAGAGGGATGGGGAAGTCTTGATATTTTTGTTTATTTGATAGGTTTGGACAAGTTTAAGACTCAATAACACACACACTTTTATCACTATAATAAAAAATGTTAGAGAAGGCAGAACATTTGTCCCACAACTTATGTGCATCCATTCACCTCACACAGTCATGTCACCCCACTAGAGGGTGCCCATATTTTTGGTGTATTCAAAGGGTTCAATAACATATCTACTGAATAAAAACCCTTGTGGTAGGGTTCAAGCATGTATACCACCTTCCAACACCCAAATACATGCCTATGGTGAGTTCTACATGAGAGCTTCTTCCCCCTCCTTGGACAAAGATTATGCCCCCTTTTGGAGGTGAATCAGGTAGCAACTATCTAAGAGGTTTCTACTTGGCTTCCATTCATATTAATCTTTAGTGGCTTTGCAGGTGAAGTTGAGGCCAATAGCCCATACTAGAATCTATAAGTGCACACACTTAATTAGCAAGACTAGGGCTGGCACCGACAGGTGTAGTTTACATAGCCTCTTCTTGATATGTGATATTAGAATGAAGAAGAAGAAATTAGTATGGCTTTGGAGTCTTTCACTCAACAAAGCTTCTTTATTATCTAGTGAGGTGGAATCTCTAGTGAAAGGAATGTGCTCACTTGGGTTGTTCCTAGTGTATATGAGCAATGTTAGTATGCTAATAGAAACCAAATTTAAATAAAGCTTCTACAAACTAAAAAAAATTCATAAACTTCAAGATAAAATAAGATGAGCTCTCAATTGAGAATATGAGCCATTAATGGGCTCTCTCAATAAGAAGCTCTCTTTTTGAGTGGCTTTGTCTAAATAGATAGGATGTATGCTCAAGCTTATGCTTCAAAAAGGGCTTCAAATGGAGTTGGAATTTGGGTGTGAGTGTATGGTTTTGATGTAAAATGGCTTCTTAAAATGGAATTATGACTTTACTTATGGATTGTGTTGTTTTGCAAAGGGGAAGGATCCAATTTATAGGCAAGAGGCTTGAGGGATTAAGGGCTAAGATGCAAGGATGGGAAAAAGCTCATGGAGGGCTTAGATTGCATGAGAGGAGAGCACATGGATTGTGCTTCCTTACAGCCAATTAGGGAGTGACACATGTCACAGGGTGAGAGGATGGAGGAAAGGGGAAGGATGAGTCAACAAAGGAGGCTCAAGGGATAAAATCTTTATAAAGACCCTCATAATGGTTTGTAAGAGCAATAAAAGGGCTTTGGAAGAGTCATTTATGGCCTAGTGGGCTTCATAAAGTTTTATGGTTGGGATATTTTGAAGGAGATGAGAGGAATTTTGACTTGGGCTTGATTAGGAAGGTTTTAAGCTTGCTTAGGATTGTGCAAATGATTAGAGGATGGATTAGGATGGTTTAGGATTAGCTTAGAGATAGACAAGTGGATGGCATTTAATGAGGGTGGGTGAAGGAGGAGATATTTGTTAACTTTGGCTTGGGTTAGTAAGTCTTAACCCATGTTTAGAGAATGTGACAAGGCTAGGAGGGGATTAGGATTAGGTTTAAAGACATCTTCTAGAAGAGTCTAGACTTTGGATGAGGATAAAGACTTTCTAGAATAGTCTAGAATTTCCTAGGATGAGGATGAAGACTTTCTAGAAGAGTCTAGAACTTCTTAGGATGAGGATAAATTAGATTTTAGGAAATAAATAAAGTTTTATTTATTTCAAGGGTTTGGGTTGAGGAGATATTTATTAAAACTTTTTTAATAAACATGAGGATTAATATTTAATCTTAATTAAATATTTTGAGTTGGGATTAGGGTTAGGAAATGATGAATTAGCTTTTAATCAAAATTAAAGAAGGATTAGAAGATTTTGGAAGAGGTTAGTGGTCTTAAGGACATTGGTGAAGTTTTGGGCAAAAAATAATTTTTATTTATTTATTTTGGGTTTTTTGGTCAATTTATTAATTAAATAATTAATAAATAAGGAAATAATGTTTAAATAAGATTTAAACATTTTTGGGAGGGATTCCTTAATTAAATATTTTTAATTAAGATAAAGGGATTTAATGGCATAAAAATAAATAAATAAATTAAATAATTAATTAATTAATAAATGATGATGTCATCAAGAATTTTTTAGAAGATAAAAATACTTTATTTTCTAAAAGTTTTTAGTTGTCTACATTTTGCCCCTCTTTGATGTGATGCCGCAAGTGGCATGGCATCAAAGATAAGAAAACAAGATGCCCAAGGCTAGAGCAGAAGAGGAGAGAATGGACTGCAAGATGCCCCCTCAAGAAGGCGGCAGGGAGAGAAAGCAAGGCTCGATGACTTCTTGCAAAGTACAAGAATTTGAGATGAGCAAGAAGACTCAGATTGGCTTAAGAGAAGAGATTTAGTTAGCTCAAACTCTCACTACAGGAGAATGATAAAGAGAGAATCAGAGGCACAAGAGGAAGCAAGCTTAAGATCTTAGGGATTACAGAGGATGAAGGAGCGGAGTGCTATAAAAGGAATCCAGGATGGGGAGATGGATGAGGGGATTAAAATGCTAATGCAATAGGATTTCAAAGAGCCAGATTGGTGGAAGATGGGTTTCAGAGATCCCTAAGACTAGGATTGTGGATCTCGAAAGATGAGGCTTGGTGGATTGATTTGGATTGGTGGATCCCTAAGACTAGGATTGTGGATCCCTAAAGCTAAAGGTGAGGAGTGAGTCAAAGAGATACTGATGCATAAGCTGGGGTAGAAGAGACGGATGCTAGATATGGATGGGGGATAATAGAGATGAAGGAAAACCATTGAAGCTTTTTAAGCGGGGGGATACTTCAAAGAGAAGTACCACCATGTAGTTGAGCACTAGATTTGTTATAAGACTGTTGGTTAATTGCCAAGGTTACCAAGAACATCAAGACCTTTTCACTAACTGTCCAGAGGACTGACGAACTGACTCAAAACAAACATGCAAGGACTGCCCCAATATCACACATGAATCCTAGAGGAAGCAGTGCAGAAACAACACTGGGTAACCCACAAGCAGAAAAGAAAACAAGCAAAAGACATGATCAAGACCTTATGCTCTGATTTCCCCATTCGCAGTATACCATGATATGGAAGATCATGGCAACCTTGAGGAGGGAACAAAGAGATTGCTTGGAAAAGATACTTCAAGAACCAAAAGGGAAGATTCCAAATCAAAAGAAAGTGAAAATCCAAAAGAGAATTGTTTGCCAACGAGATGGGTAGGACGAGGTACTAACAGACCAAGATCAGACATGAGGAAAGCTATATCCTACAAGGATCTATCAGAGAGCACCTAAGCCTATGGATCTAGGTGAGTGATGCGTCTGGCAAGCTGAACTAAGAAGGATAACACTTTGGTGATAGGAGATCTAGCTAAAGGATGCATTGGGATAGCTAACCAAGGGTTGTGCGATGTGTGCAAGATGTTGAGCAAGGATGATCTGACACAAAAATTGGATAGATACAATGGTACTAAGCTAAAGGGGATGTACAAGCTAACGAACCAAGATATTTACAAGTTGAAGCTAACCAAGATAGTTACAAGCAGGCAAAAGCTCAGGATGATAGGATAGCAGGATGGTTCAAGTTGGTGCAAGATGCAGAAGCTAAGGATGAGTTGATAGCGAAAGATATGGATTTGGCAGGTTGCATCCAATGATGATGATAGATTTTGTGACCAAAGATAGCTAGAGGAGCAGGATGAGATGGCTGGATAGGATGGTAGATAGCTAGGATTATGATGGATATAAAGAGATGACATTGGGTTTGCATGAGGATAGCCTAGAGCTAGATACCAATGACAAGGGAGGATGGACAAGACAAGATCTCCAAGGAATATAGTGCCCCCAATTAGAAGATAACATGCAGAAGGAGGTCTTATGATGGATGTGATAGGATTGAAGCTAGGATGGAAAAAGCTGAAGGGGCTAGGGAGATGGATGATAGTTGGGATGGTTGGCTAAAGCTGCAGGAGATAAGTGGATGGTGTGAGATGGAAGATGGAGGGTGGAGGATAGGTGGATATATTGGAAGATGGAGTTGGATGTCAAGAGATGACCAAAAGCATGAGGGTGATAGGCTAAGCTGGGGATGGCGAGATTACGCATGATGCTTGTTTGCCAAGTTTTCATCATGGTACTTGTCCAAGGTGCTTGAATTGCCAAGTTTTCACTAGTGGATGCTTTATTTTTCTTTATTATTTTTTTTGACTTTTTGACTTTGGACTTAGCTGGAATGATTTTGGCTTTCTTCAGCTATTTTGGCTTTTTTGGGATTTTTCACTGGCTATTGGAATGTTCAATTTTGTTGCAGGCTGTTGGTACACCGGATGTGTGATTTATGCAATAGATTGGATTAGATGGGATTGATGGTAGGAGATGGAGGGATGAAAAGGTCGAAAAGGAGCATGAGATGGGGATGCATGTAGGATCAACATTGGCACATGTTGGGATAGGTATGAAAAGAGTATATGTGGGATAGATGGTAGATGCGGGCGTGATGGAAGATTTGTGGAAGCATGCTTGGGGATATAGGCACCCAAGATGGAGTTACGAGATGGGGGACATGAGTCACTAGATGGAGGATTAGCAATGGTGGATGCCATTATGCATTGGGTTTCAACTTTTTTCTTTGGGATCCACATGGTTTTGAATTTTCTTTTCATAGGCTTTTGCATTATTTTTCATTCTTTGATTGGATTTTTCCTTTTTGGAGTATGTCTGTTAGAATAGACATATGATTGCCTAGGATGTGGATTTTTAGCTTTATGCATTTTGAAGTTGGCATTTACATTGCTGTGGTAAGCTTTGGGAAGATGGTTAGGAGAAGCTTTGTGAGATGGAGAGGATATGGGAGAGCATGTAGGGGGATGATGATGGATGATGTGCCTCGATATGTGCCTTTGATGATCTTGCATAGGAATGGAGGGAATAGGATTTGAATGATGGCTGATAGGAGGATGAAGGATGGTAGATTTTGGGACATAGAGACCCAAAATGGATTTAGCGGATGAAGGGGGGATATGGTAGGTTGTTTTAGGTTGCAAAGAGGGTGGAGTGGGGATGACATAAGATTTCTTGAAGGAGTGATGGGAGGCTGGCATGGGGGGTTTGGAGATAGGCTTGGTTTGGGGGTGTGGTGTACCAACACCTTTAGATGGTGAGCCTTTGGATACATATCCAAGACCATGAAATTCTAGATTTTTTTGTACAATAATAGGCTTTCTGATTCCTTTCTCTTGTGGTCCTAAACCTTGACCTTGATAATTTGAACTAGCTGAGGATACTTTTTGCTTGCAAAAAATGGTGGAAGTGCTTTATCAGATGTACTGCAATAAGGAGATACTATTCTTAATTCTTTTACTGAGAGGAGGCCACTATGGATGAATGTAAGTGAACCAAGAGGGTATATTATAGATGGTGAAATAGCTTGGATAGGTAGTAAGATGGAAGCATGGAGTGGAGGAGATGGTAGGATAGGATCTTGATTTAGCTAATGGGATGAAAAGATATCCTACAGTAGAGGAGGTATAGCTTGAGGTTTTAGAGATGGAGGGGATAGTGACTGCACTATGGATGGAAGACATGGTACAATGATATCTTTGTTTATGCTTTGGGGGATGTCAACATGCTTTTGGGATGGATCTTGATAGGATTGGTTTGGAGTGGATGGTGCGATAGGCAGCGGATGGATAGATGGGAGATTTAGTAGTGGAGATGGGTGAGTAGAAGATGGATGCATAAGGGTCATTATGGGAGATTTGGGAAATTCTTGGAGGTGATGTGGATAGGATTTGGAGAGTTTTGATAGATGGTGGGATTTTGGTGCTTGCGAGAAGTGGAAGGATTTTAAGCAATTTGATGGATGGTATGGGGATGATAGCTATGGGAGATGGAGGTGATATTATAGATGGGGAAGCTTCATTACTGACTACTTCACATGGTTGGATTAGATGACATGGCTTATCAACTGCTGGAGGCAACTTTTCTTGTATTTCCTCTAGGAGATTCTTTGGAGACTCTTGTGTCAGAGGTGGAGGTGGATTGACCGGAATAGCTAGTGTGATGGGGGTGGAAGATTGGAAGCTTGGTTGATTGCGTGATGGAGGAGAAGCTGGGATATCAGATGGCATGACTAGATAGTTTGGAAGAATGCATGGATTTTGTGGGATGCTTGGGGGAATGTTTCTAAGGCTTTCAATATACCCATCATAGTCAACAAGATTTTCATCATCATTGGAATAGGAGGTGGCGGGAGGAAGGACAATACGATCGAACACATCATGATAGGTTTGGGATTTCATGTTTTGATGATGAGTCAGATGGGGATGGGGTCTTGCATATGGATGAACATGAAAGCTCATGGTTGGATTTGGATTAAGCACAGATTTTGGATTGGCTGATGAAATATTTCCTAGGGAGAGTCAAAGCTGTATGATAGACCTAAGGAGGATTGTCTGGAGATTTTTGGCTTTCTTGTGGATGGAAGACTTCAAGGGCATGCTGTCAAAAAGTGAGAGTTTTGCTTTCCTATGTGCTAGATTGGTGGAGATTGTGTCAACTTAAGGATAGACTAATGATCCTATGGGAATGACATGAGATTGACCACTTGTGGATCCCAACCTTTAGCTCAAGGTGATGAGGGATAACAAGTGACAAAGCTAGATTACCCTAGACAAAGCTCTGTCAAAGGGATAACCTTGGTGAGGCTGGTGGATAACTAGCAGAATGACAACAACTCTCTAAAGGCTTGGGTGTGATTTTGGATTGGGTTGCTAGCTGGCTGGGGGGATGATTTGGATGGACTTTGGATTTGGGATTGTTCTAAAGCAAGGAACTAGATAGATTCTGTTGCAGTGGGGGAGCTTGGATGATTTTCTCATGAGGCAGTAACTACACTAAGTATGCCTTGAGCTGGGAGATTTCTACTTTTTTTTGGGATTTTGACCAAAGTTGGAAAATATTCATTCAAAAGCTATGAACAAACAAGCAGACAAAATTTTGGAGCAAGCACATCAAACACACCAACATGCTAGGAAGCTTTCTACAAGGATGAAATTTGGTTTAGCTAGGGAGTCCTTGATATACATGAGGTACGTGAGGCCCAAATCCATAGATGAAACCAAAAAGATGTCACACAGCTGAGAGGAGTAGTAACCCACTTCTCCTCTTTCACTTCTCAAGGGTATAAAGTTCCTTGAGGCTTAGCCTGAGTGACAAAATCTTGATTCCAAGAGAGGTGTCTTTGGATTCACCTCCCAATTTTTATACTCCGCCAGAACGCTGGAGTTGGGGTCATCCAAGGGGTGATGAAATCCCCAAGCAGGCCTCCTAAAAAGAAACAAGGTTTTGGATCCTAATCTTATGCACCCAAGATGGCCTCAAAAGAGGTAAAGGGGAGAGAAGACTTGGATGACCTTGGGCTAAAAAAAAAACATGCTTGTTCTTTTACCAAATGAATCTTATGTGTGCTAATCTAGACTTTGCAAGCACTCATGTTTAAGAGACAATGTTCAATTCCAACTTGAAGTTCCAAAAAAAGTAAATCGATCAAAGAATGCAAACAAGAAGAAGAGTTAGGGTCAACAAAAGCAAACTCGCACGCCCAGAGGCCCTCCACGTCAAGTATCGATTAATTTTCTTTAAAGCATTCAAGAGTTGGTGTGATTTTGTTTTAAGCCCAAAGCAAAGATGTGTGAGACTCAATTTTTCAAGCACGCACCTAGAGGCCCTCCATGTCAATAATTGTTCAATTTTAGTGCCCAAACTTGAAGTGTGATCTATTTAATCTAGAGTTTTGGTCATTTAAATTTTTTGATAAAGTTAAAGCAAACGTTCAAAGACCAAGTGAGTGAGTTAGATTGTGGAACATTTGACACCTTTTTCAAGTAGACCCATCCCCATAAATGGTGTTGAGATTGCAACCAATGGTTGAATTGATGGGTGATTAGAAAAGAGGTGAGTCCAAGGAACTACTCAAATTGATTTTTGCAAATTTGTATTTAACTTAACAAAGTTTCTTAAATGTCCAAAAATCAAACTTTACCTAAATTGCATGTGGAAAAGAGATTTGTTTTGTTTAATTTTAGAAGCTCCAAATGAAGTTTTTGATATTGCAATGGTTAATTGATCCGTGGCATTCAAGATTGGATTTGTTGTTTTAATCATGCATTCAAGGAAAATTTGATTTTAAATCATGGCATTCAAGAGTGTGTTTAGCAGCAAGCATTCAAAGACAAGTGATTAAACATTCAAGTTTTTTCCTTTGAGCATTCAAGATTGAGATTTTTTGTGTTATTTTAAGATCTTTGAAGTGCTTTGTTTTAACCTTAGATCATTCAAGATTGCTTTGGACTCAAAAGTGAAAATGACTCTTTGGAATTTTGTTTTCATTCAGAATTTTGTGTTCTAGTTTGCATATTTTAAGCCCAAAAATGATATTCCTAGATTGTTTTGATGCATGAAAAACCTAAGAAACATTCAAGATTTTGCAACAAGACATTTTTTTGGAACAAATAACAAAGCTTTTAGGACAATTTTTGGCAACCATTTAGGACTCTTAGTTTTCATGAGATTTTTAAAAGAACTTTAAAATATTTGCAAATGAGATTCATTTTATCCTTGATTGATGCTTTGAGTTTGATTTAGATTTTAGTGTGCACTTAGTGTTGATTTTGAACCTTTTGAAATGGAAACTTGAAGTTCTTTTTAAATTTCCAAAAATGAAGTGTTCCTAACTTTGCATGAGTGCATCTAAAACCTTGATGTTGCAAGGATGCAAATGATTGAATTGGTTTAGTTTCACTTGTTAAAAGGCTTTTTTTTTTGCAAATTTTTAGTTTTTAATGGATTTAAGTATGATTTAGGGGTTCATTTTAAGCACTAAAAAGAAGTGTGTATGATTTTGCTTCCTTCAAAAAAAATGGCCAAGATCTCCCACAAGAAGAAGAAGAAGAAGTAGATGGAATAAGAAGAATATAGACAAGAAGAGGAAGAAGAATTCCAAGTGCTTTGTCCACTTATAAGCTTGAAAAATCTGCAAACACTATGAGATAGATTATGAGTTCCTTTGTCTTTTTCATGCTCATGTGGACCTACAAAACCAATTTATACAATCCTACCAATCACAAAAACAAACAAAATTAACCAAAATTAGCAAATGACATACAAAATTTGACTAAAAAAGCTAATGAAGATGACCCATGCGGGGTCCCACCGGGTGTGCCAAAATGTATATGAGCAATGTTAGTATGCTAATAGAAACCAAATTTAAATAAATCTTCTACAAACTAAACAAAATTCATAAACTTCAAGATAGACTAAGATGAGCTCTCAATTGAGAATATGAGCCATTAATGGGCTCTCTCAATAAGAAGCTCTCTTGTTGAGTGGCTTTGTCTAAATAGATAGGATGTATGCTCAAGCTTATGCTTCAAAAAAGGCTTCAAATGGAGTTGGAATTTGGGTGTGAGTGTATGGTTTTGATGTAAAATGGCTTCTTAAAATGGCATTATGACTTTACTTCATGGATTTTGTTGTTTTTCAAAAGGGAAGGATCCAATTTATAGGCAAGAGGCTTGAGGGATTAAGGGCTAAGATGCAAGGATGGGAAAAAGCTCATGGAGGGCTCAGATTGCATGAGAGGAGAGCACATGGATTGTGCTTCTTTACAGCCAATCAGGGAGTGACACATGTCACAGGGTGAGAGGATGGAAGAAAGGGGAAGGATGAGTCAACAAAGGAGGCTCAAGGGATAAAATCTTCATAAAGACCCTCATAATGGCTTGTAAGAGCAATAAAAGGGCTTTGGAAGAGTCATTTATGGCCTAGTGGGCTTCATAAAGTTTTATGGTTGGGATATTTTGAAGGAGATGAGAGGAATTTCGACTTGGGCTTGATTAGGAAGGTTTTAAGCTTGCTTAGGATTGTACAAATGATTAGAGGATGGATTAGGATGGTTTAGGATTAGCTTAGGGATAGGCAAGTGGATGGAATTTAATGAGGGTGGGTGAAGGAGGAGATATTTGTTAACTTTGGCTTGGGTTAGTAAGTCTTAACCCATGTTTAGAGAATGTGACAAGGTTAGGAGGGGATTAGGATTAGATTTAAAGACATCTTCTAGAAGAGTCTAGACTTTGGGTAAGGATAAAGACTTTCTAGAATAGTCTAGAATTTCCTAGGATGAGGATGAAGACTTTCTAGAAGAGTTTAGAACTTCTTAGGATGAGGATAAATTAGATTTTAGGAAATAAATAAAGTTTTATTTATTTCAAGGGTTTGGGTTGAGGAGATATTTATTAAAACTTTTTTAATAAACATGAGGATTAATATTTAATCTTAATTAAATATTTTGAGTTGGGATTAGGGTTAGGAAATGATGGGATTAGCTTTTAATCAAAATTAAAGAAGGATTAGAAGATTTTGGAAGAGGTTAGTGGTCTTAAAGAAATTGGCCAAGTTTTGGGCAAAAAATAATTTTTTTATTTATTTTAGGTTTTTTGGTCAATTTATCAATTAAATAATTAATAAATAAGGAAATAATGTTTAAATAAGATTTAAACATTTTTGGGAGGGATTCCTTAATTAAATATTTTTAATTAAGATAAAGGGATTTAGTGGCATAAAAATAAATAAATTAATTAAATAAATAATTAATTAATAAATGATGATGTCATCAGGAATTTTTCAAAAAATAAAAATACTTGATTTTCTAAAAGTTTTTAGGTGTGTACACCTAGAACTTGGATCACTCTAGCAGGCCCTCTAAATGTTGACTTGGACTAGTGGTTTGGATCTAAGGGTCCAAGTTTTTGATTTCCCTTAAGAGAAAGAGCATACTCCTCTACCTCATCACCTTACCCAAACACACATAACATGTTAATCACTAAGTTAGCTTATTGATCCCACCTTGTCCTATTCCAAGACTTTGATTCCCTAAAAAAAATCATCATCTCTTCATTAAAGGCTTCATTTGGGAGAACCACTAACTTGCTTGCCTCCCTTATGTACCATCTTTTAGAGGCTTCTAGGTTTTTTATTTACCCTTGGGAATTACTTCCAAGTGGTAAAGAGCACACTCCCCTATTCCCCTGTCTTGCATCCCACGAAGTTCACAAGCCCTATTTATACTATGTATGAAAAGTAATAAAGAAAACACAATATTTTAAGTGGGTTTGAAATGAGTCTTCGACATGTGCATCTTTGACAAAGCATCCTACAATCACACAATTAGTACTTGTTTCAAGTGTTTACATAAGGTTTCTTTGACATGTCTTGTAGACCACTGTCAAGCTATTTGAAAACTAGAAATTAGAAATAAAATTCTTTAGAAAACATTGTTAGTCAAACATGAGCTTAACTATGGAAAAATAAAATTTAACTTTTTTTTGTTCTTTTTTATACCCATAAAATAGCTTAGAAAATGTCAAAACCTATATAAAAACATCAAAAGTCAAAATTTGTTTTATACTTTTCTTTTTAAAACAAATGTTTTGCAAACCACCATTATGTTGCAAAAAAACAAAAATTCAAAAGAAAATGCTTCAAAGAAAATTGTTAGTCAAACATCATAATAAACTAGAATCTTAAAAAAAACTATATTTTGCAATGCTATTGCAAAATCCTACATGAAATCATGCATAGAACCATGCAATGAAATGATGTGCATTACTTGAGAGTCCACACGATTATGCACTTTTTGGTATGAGGAAGTGTAGAGGAAAATGTGAAATCTTTAGTTCTTCATGTGAAAATGAGATTTCTCATGCAAAAATATGGAAAACTATACAAATGAATGCAATGAAATCATAAAAAATGCATAAAATAGAGAAATTGAGGAAAAAAATTTGATTTCTTGGTCCCACAATGGGTGCAAGAAATATCTATGTGAAATGTGGGCCTCAGATCCTACACACACTTCAACATGGTCATTATTTAAAAGATCATCTTGGAATGAATATGAGATTATTCATCCAAGTAATCCAATAGTTCAATCTATTGCCTTCTAACTAGAAGGATTTTGCCTTTGCTCTCAGAATGGGAAGTAGGCATCTAGACCTCTAGAATGAAGGATTTTAAGCTATATGAGATATGTAAGATTAATCTAAATGTATACAATATTTCCAATAATAAGAAATAAAAATTAATCTAAATGGATGCATTATTAAACTATATGAGATTTATATGCAAGGATATTCAGCTAAGAATGCAAGAGAAAATGAGTAGATATTCCAACATAAGTTCAACACAAGTTCCAATTTTCAACCTCAATAATGAGGAATGGATAACTTCTTAAATAGAATCCAAGAGGCAATCGACGGTCGAGATTAATTGGAATGGAGGATCAAGATTGAAGAGGAGACTTAGACATAATAAAAACTTCCTCATGAAAAGGGAGTTAACTAGTTTCCTTTGAGTGATAAGAGAAGTTAATTGATTTAATTTGAGTGATAAAAGGAGTTAACTAATTTAATTTGAGTGATAAATGGAGTTAATTGATTTAATTCCTTTTTTTATTTTAGTTCACCCAAAGTTTCCATTTTTTAATTGAATTGAAGATTTTGGAGAGAATATTTAATTTAATAAAATAAAATATGACCTCGTAAATGGATAAATTTTAATTAATTGAATTCCTTTGTACATTAGCTAAAGAGGTAATTTTAATTTAATTAAAGTATGAACTATAATTAAATTAAATCAACATGTTTATTATAGCTAATTTGAGTTGATATTTATGAATTAAAAAAGTAGTGCAATTAATGCAAATTAGGGTTTTCTACATTTAACACCTAGGTCAAGTAGCAATTATCAAAATTAGAATTGTCTAGTAAAATTGGACTCAAGAATAATTGAATAAACCAAAATTGTTTAATATGGCAATGTGCCAATTTTGAGGTATTATAACCATACAATCCAAAAAATTTCAATATTGTATATTTTTTGTTCGCTCTGTGTTTTTCTTCTCTATTTTTCTCTCTCTATCAATTTAGTACATACTCTTTCTCTATAGAAACACCTCAGCATATACTAACATATGTCTTTCTCTTTATCTGATAGGTTGTATGGTAACTCATGCATACTATCCCTCTATAATATTATCAATGTTGTATGGTAACTTGATAATACTCATCTCCCTATTTAATGACAATGCAAAAGAAATTAACCATACACACATCATCATGTGACTATTCACTAATTTGACTAATATGTCAGTGTCATCTTAGCATTAACTCCTTGCAGGTTCAACTACTGATATATTAGTGTCTTATTTTTCCTTTTTATAGCTTTACAAAGCTCCTAAAGTGTGACCTTTTGCATAATTGTTTATGATATTTTGATTAAACTATTTGATGCAATGCAACATAACTAGTTAGTCTTGTTTAGGTAGGGGAATGACCCTTAACTTTCCTCTTAGATTCCCCAAAGATCCTTAGGTAGTGCCTTAGTGAATATGTTAGCTAATTGGTCCTTTGTGTTCGTATATTCTAGTCTCACTTCTTTCTCTTGTACCAACTCTCTTAAATAATGATACTCGATCTCTATATGCTTAGTATTTGTATGCATAACGTGGTTCTTCGATATGTTCATAGCACTTGTGTTATCACAATAAATCACATGTTTAGTGATCTCTTCCTTTGTGCATTTCAACAATTGCTTGATCCATACAATGCTTTAATAATTTACTGTTGCAACAACATATTCAACCTTTATTATAGATTATGAAATATTGTTCTACTTCTTGCTTATCCACAAGATCAATCTTCTTCACAAGAAAAAATCGCTTGCATTTGTGCTCTTTCTAGTCATCAACATTTCTTGCCCAATCACTATCTATTTAAACTTTCAGTTTAAATTTGTCACTTCTCTTGTACCATAGGTCATGGCCTTTTTTTCCTTTTAAGTATTTGAGTCTTCTATTACTTCCATCATATGATTCTCCCTAGGATTAATGGAGAATCTAGCAACAATTTCAACAACTAATGCAATAGTAGGTTTTTTGTGTACAAAATATTGTAGTTTTCCAATCATTGACCTGTACAATATTTGATTCACCTCAAAAGAATTATCATTATTTGACAATTTGTGTCTAGTCACCATTGGTGTGCCAATTGGTCTTAAGTCTTTCATAACAAAAGTCTTCAATTTTTTTTTTTAAAACTTTTATTGAGTGGTAAAAATACCTTTGTTGATAAACTTACAAATCAACAAAGAATTTAATCTCTCCAAACATTGACATTTCAAACTCCTTCTTCATTTGATCAACAAATGACTTTCTCAATGAATCTTTTCCTCCAAATATGATGTCATAAACAAAAAAAACTTGGCTAGTAATATCTTTTCTTCAGCTTCACTTTTTAAATACTAATTACTATTGTCATTTGTTCTTACAAAACTAGTTTTCACCAAGTAATTGTGTAACCTTTCATACAATGCTCTAGGAGTTTGCTTCAAACCATATAAAGCTTTGTGTAACTTACATACATTATTCCTATTTTTTGGATCAAAAAATTCTTTAAGTTGTTCAATATAGACTTATTCCTCTAGAATTCCATTCATAAATGCAAATTTTACATCCATTTGGTACACTTTTAATCCTTTGTAAGCAATAGATGCAAGAAAAGTTCGCACTCCTTCCAACCTTACAACTGGGGCAAACATTTCACCATAGTCAACCCCATCCTTTTGTGAATATACTTTACAAACTAGTATTTCCTTGTTCCTTGTGGCTTTACCTTTCTCATTTAACTTGTTTCTAAATATCCACTTAGTACCAATCACATTTTTATCTTTTGGTCTAGGTACAAATGTCCATATTTTGTTCTTATTTATTTTCTCAATTTCTTCATTTATTATCTTGATCTAATCTTCATCCTCTAAAGCATCTTTGATAGATTTGGGTTCAAATCCATGTAATAAACATGTGTCATTCTTTAGTCTTCTTCTTGTCATGATTCTTGAATCTTTATCTTCAATAATTTGATTTGGTGCATGATGTCTTGTCACATACTTTTCCAATACATGTTTAGGCCTTGGTTCCTATTATTGTTGTTCAGTAGATTCAACATGTTCAACTTCTTCTATCATTGCTAGCTATAACTTGGCTTCCTTTGTTTATTTATTAGTAGTCACAGTCTATGACTGAACTACTATAGCCTAATTCTCGACAAACTGCTAATGCTCAATTGTTTTTTTTGTAGAACCTCAGTAGTGCCTAGTTGTTGATGCTCAAAAACCACCTTTTCTAGTTTAGATAAGGTGTTAGGTTCACCTTCATAGATATAAAAAAAATTTCAATAATCTTTAGGTTCTTTCTTGCATTCTTCTTCATTTTTCTCTACATATTTATCAACTTTAACATTTATACTTTCCACAATTTTTTTAGTGTTAGAATTCAAATACTTATAATATTTCCTCTTAGTGGAATAACCTAGGAATATACCTTCATCACTTTTTACATTAAGTTTACCTTTTCTTGCATCTTTCAATATGTAAAATTTTCTTCCAAAGACTTTAAAATAATTCACATTTGGTGTGTATCCATACCAAAGTTCAAAAGGTGTTTTGTTTGTTCCCTTCTTCACTTGAACTCAATTTAGTGTATAGACAACAATTCTAACTTCCTCTCTGTCTCTTAATTCTATGAAACATTCTTCTCCATCATTAGTCTTCTTGCACAATCCATAATTTATCTACTCCTTCCATTAACTATACCATTATGTGGTGGTGTCCTTGATGCACTCATTTTTCTATTGATTCCTTTGTCATTGCAAAATGTATTGAACTCATTTGAGATGAATTCAACACCTTTTTCTAATCTCAAACATTTTAGACTCTTTCTTTTTTCTTTCTTCTAGAAAGATACCACATAAACATTTGAAATGCATCATATTTTTCTTTAAGAAACATCACATTCATCATTCTAGAAAATCCATCAACAAACAAAATAAAGTATTTATCACCATAATAGCTCTTTATTCCAATAGGGCCACATAAGTCAGTATGAACCAACTCCAAAATATCATCATAAGAATAGGTGTTTCTCTTGAAAGTAGAATTTGTAATTTTACATATTTTTCACATAACTTTATTGGGTGTTCTTAGTCTTGGTAATCCTTTAACTCTTTTCATTTTACTAAGGCTTACCAAGTTGTCAAACTTCATGTGGCATAGCCTCTTATTCCATAACCAAACATCTTCACATTGTGAAAATAGAAAAGTATCTTCAGATATGTTTAGAAAGAACAACCTACATCTTTTTATCTCTCCACTGCCAACTACTTGACTAGTAGAATAATAGATCTTTGACTTCTTGTTATGGAATTCAACTCTATAATCTAAACTTATCAGCTATGCTTTACTCAACAAGTTATAGTTCAAACTATCAACCCAATATGCATTGTCAAATTTGATATTTCCATTTAGTTTAATTAATCCTTTACCCTTCACATAACATGGTGCATCATTACCAAACTTAGCACTACTTCCATTATAATGATCTAGCTTATCAAACTTGTATCACTAGTCATATGATGTGAGAAACAACTATCAATTATCCATCTATCATTCTTACTCACATGTTAGATCAATGAAGTTTTCTCATCTTCATAAAAATTATCTTACATTGCAACATAAACAACTTCTTCATCATGATCATTAGAATTACTATCAGATTTATCCTCTTCAACAATATAGCATGATTTCTTACCTTTGTCTTTATAGTCTCTTTTGTTTTTATTTCGTTTGTCATCTCTCCTTTATTTGTACTTGAAATCTTTCCTTTCCTCTTTGTCATCTCTATCAAGGAATCTAGAAGCAATATGACCAACTTTGTTACATGTAAAACATATAATAGGAAGTTTACCTTTGTATTTACCTTTTCCTCTAGGAAGTCTTATTTCCACCAATGCTTCAAGCTCATCAAGTTCATCATCAGTTCCATTGTCACTTTATACATACTTTCCTTTCCTTAGTTCCATCAAGGGTTAGTTGTTCTTTGAATGAAAATTTAACATTACCAAGGGAATAATTATCAAAATTTGATAATTCAAATGAAGTATAACAATTAGAATATCCAAGGTTAGATAATTAATAGGTCTACATCTCATTTCTTGAATTATAGATACTCTGATTGCATAGATAGGAAGTAAAATCCTCAATACCTTACTTATCATAGTCTCATCAATTATATGTCCTCCATCTCCTTTGATAGAATTCACCATTTCTTTGATTCAATTACAATACTGTGCAATATTCTCACCTTCCCACATTCTAATGTCATCAAATTTTCCTCTTAAGATTTCTTCCTTAGCTCTCAACACATTCTTTTCTTCACCATGAATTTTTGTCAATTTGTACCACATTTTCTTAGTGGTTATGCATTCCTTCACTTCATCAAATTCTGTGTAACTAAGGGATGCTAAATGTTCAATCATCATTTGGTTATGCTCTTATTTCTCTTTCATTTATTAAATTATCATAGGTATAGGCACCTCAATATATTCATTGTCTAAGTAGTATAATATGGAATCTCTAATACTATATAAGTACAATCTCATCATCCTTTCCCTTGCTAGCAAATTCTCCTTGTTCACCTTATGTACCTGTCTCTTGTACAACTTGATCTTTGACTTGAGTACTTTCAAAATTTCCTGACAAGCACCATTTATCTACTACCAATTTTTATAATGATTTAGAATAACTAAGGGAAGGGGGGAGGGGTGAATCAATTATCCTTAGGTCTAACTATACCAATTTAACTTTTAATCACTTCATATAGATTAATCAATCTCAACTACCCACTTGATCGCCATAGCATAACATCAACAATTTAACATTTCATGTAATATCTTAGCTCTTTCTCTCTATAAGTGCCATCTTTGAGTAAATAAACTACTACAAAATATAACTTGCAAAACAATAACATCTACACATGAAAATAACACTTTGCAGCTAGGATTTAATGTGGAAACCCAATTTGGGAAAAATCACCAAGTAACATACTACCAATTTTTTATTCTTATGAAGTTATCTTGGTTAAGAGAATAATAGAAAAAAAATAGTTTACCAAGATGACTAAGGAGGGTGGGGTAGGCAAGGGCGGTGGGGGGTGGGGGGGGGTAAATCATTTATCCAATAATTAAAACATTTATCCACATTAAGCAATCTTATCAATTCAACAAAAGAAAAAAAAACCATAACAAGATGCACATAGACAATTACACTAGATATGTGAACAAGGGAAACCATTGATCAAAGTGAAAACCGTGGTGTGAATGATGCCCACAAGATGATGTACTAATATAAATATTCCTTTTTATAGCATGGATCCTATTACGAGTCTATTGCAATTTTTAGTACATATGAGTCCCTGTTAGGAGACTTTGAATCCCTATTAGGTGATTCCAACCATGTAAGGAGTTGTGCGAACCCTGTTAGGAGTTGTAGTACAATGTGTTGGTCTAATTGTTTGCATGAAAAATTTCCTTTGCCCAAGTATAAAAAATCAGATTGGATCCATTAATGATGAATAGGGTTTCTCATTTTATTCATCCATATGTTAGCCTTTGAATTTTTTTTGTTAAAACCCCTATGGCTCATTCCTTTTAAATCTTATGGGCACGAAATCTTTTTGAAAAAAGGAGATTTGGAAAATATTCTATTTTATTTTAATTCTTACATGCCTTTAGTAGTCTTTCCTCCCATGTTACTCACCATCTAATTTTGAAAAGATCTATAGTTCTCGTTATCTCGCTATGGAAAGGTGTGCAAAGGATATGTATAGCGAGGTAGCGAGTACTAAAAAATTTTAAAATGGAACCATACAATGAAGGTGCAATAGTCACAAATTTGGTTACGGTCAAAATTTTAGTCATGTACACTTTGTTGGTAGTGTCAGAGCAATAAAAGTAATCTAGTAAAAGGAAACTACAAGATATCGTCGAAATAAGGGTTTTTTTTAATGACTCACTACCTCGCTATCAGAAAAACTAAGTATCTTGTCATTACCAAAGTAGTGAGTAGTTGGTAAGTATAAGATGTGGTGGCTTCCAAACTTCTCGGTGACCATAAATTTGTCCAAGTGGCATGGGGAGTAACAACTATCATTGTCATAAGTAATTAATATGGGTGATGGTGGCTTGATTTGTTTCTATTCTTCTAGTGCTAAGTTTTGTTAAAGACATTGGAGCTCGCTACCTCACTATCAAATTTTTTTAGTATCTCGCCATCTATGACATGGTGAGTCACTGAGAAATGAACATGTGGTGGAACCTCAAAACAACATGGAAAGATGACTTGGATTAGAGTAAGTTTTTGTTGTGCCTGATGTGTAGAATTTTTATGTCATGAGTATCTTGGACCCATGCCCTATTCATAAAATGCATGAGGGATTCTGATCATAAAATTAAGCTAAGATCAATGATCATTGCTACCTCACTATGGAAAGATGTGTAGTGTTTACTTTATGTGACATAGAAAATATGAGACCTGCTACTCTTAAGTGTACTTCATGCAGTTTCCTAACCTTTGGATTGATCTCAGATCAAGAGTTATCACTACCTTGCTAGGAAGAGTTGCTTGGAGGATATGTATAGTGAGGTAGTGGCTTGATGACACATGTCCTCAATTGCCAGTAGGTCCAAATGAAGGTGCCACCAGGAAGGGAGCTATATATGTGGTCTTCTCTCATTGGATTGACTAACCAACTTGTCAAGTGGAATACTTGTCACCTTTTTCCACATCCCTTAATTGCAAGATTTGTTAAGATCAATAGCGTAGATTTTAAAATGTAGAAGGTGGTGCTGCTATGTGTATTTATTTGATATGAAAGCTTCACATGTGTAAAACAAAACATATTATAATACAGAAGATTTTCGCAGTCCTACCTTATGCGAGTAAAGATTTCAAGCCTTTTATGAGCAGAAGCAATTAATGAGAAGATTGTATTTGGCAAGTGTGTGAAGTAATTTGTTTGTGAAAAGGTTGTAGAATTGTTGAAGGAAATAAGATAGAACTTTAGTTAAGTAACTATACTATAATTTCTATTGTGCTCTAGTCCTGCAAGTATAGTCAAAGAATCCCTCCAATGGACTCATTAAATCTTGGGTTGTGGATAGAAGAGGGATTTCTTAATGAAAGAAATTGGGTCATGGATGCTAATACCTCGTAAACTGATTTGAATTTGTACAAAAGATGGTTTGCAGAGAGAAATTTGTTTATTCTAGTTGCTAGTATATGGAATTGTAACTGAGGAAGACTAGTAATCCTAGTTAATTTTGTGGATTACAATCTCTTTGAGACTGTGATAAAGAGCTGTGATTGAGCCACTATGGTAGTTAAAAGAACCAAGGGTGAGCTTGGCAAAGTTCAAATCCTTTTAGTAATAGCATCATTCTTTAAAGAAATTTTCAAGAAAACATACTTCAGTGCCAAAGTAATAGAGATATATAGAGTCCTGTGTTGAGTTTTTGAAGAAGGTGAAGAAGATTTTATACTCATGGGTTTCATGTGTATAATTAATCTTGCTTTTTGTTAACACACATCTTTCTTTGCAAAAGAGGGACATATTTTGGTAGAGGAATGGTTTTGAATGAAAATAGGGTTGAAGAAGTAGGAAATGCTTATTTTGTTATATTTGATAGCCAAATTTTCTCTAAAGCTCTGATGTGTCATATTAAGTGACAATCCCATTACCCTAGGATACTAGTATAACCAAGGAGTAGTGATAGGTAAGAATGACTCTCATAGTATAGATTAATAATAATGAAACCCATGGTTTGAGATTAGTTTGCAATCTTTAGAACATATTTCATCATTGGTGGACTTAGCTATTACATACACAAAGGAATCAGATTTGCAATAAAATTAGAATACCAAAATGTAACAGAAAGGGACCAGAAAGGAATATTTGATCTACAAATCTTTCTATTGTTTGCAATTTTTTAATTTTTTGTTAGGTGTTTTTAGGACTCTTGTGTAAATGACACCTGTAAATCACATTTTCCCTTAGCTTGTTGCAACTCATGCCTATATAAATGAGTTTTCAAGGCAATGTGATGGTCCGAGACATGTATAATTTTTAGTCTTTCAAAAGAACACAGTCAGTCCAATATATGTAGTTGTTTTTCTAAGTTTATTTTCAATTATGTATCTCTTGATAGTATTAAGGAATGATAAAATCAGTAAGATATTTTTGGTTTTTGAGTGAGTTATATCTAGTTATTGTATTGGTCATATAAAAGGATAATGCAAAAGGGTATTCATATTATATTTGTGTCACCATTTATAATCTCCCATTTCATGAATTTGTATATTTTGAAGTCATTTGAATAAGGTTCAATTGGTTGAATGCAGTTTGGATGGGTTGTATATTGGTTTATAGTTGCTTATAATTCAAGGGATTATATAAATGCTTCAGTAAATCGATAGAATTCATGAGTTTATGAGGGGGATATTTCATAAGAATGGAAGTTGGTGATTATAGTTGATAGTTTCATTACAAGTTATTTGAAACAAGATCGCTTGCAATAGTTGACTCCTTGTCCAATGGATAAGGCACTGGTATACAAATTAGGAATAATTGAGATCAAATTTTGTTTCTACATGAAAAATCAATTATAAATTCAAAATCATTCATGTATTATTTTGGTCAAGGTTGTAATGCTAGTCACCACTTATTTACATCTAGGTTTTTGGGTCATATATAGCTACTATTCCCATAAATACTTGTACATTCTAGAAAAATTAGGACTAGATCTCCTTACAGGGGATGCGTATAGATTTCAGAGTTTCAAAGGAGTTGATAAACTATGTATGTGCTTAAGGATAAAATATGAAAATTAGAATGAAACTAAGATAATTTCATACAACAGTTTGCTTTTGAGTCATCCCTTAGGTATACCCATTGTGGTTTTGTAGAACCTAAAGAGAAGAAAACCATTCTTGGTTTTGTTAATGTTGGATCCAAATGGTTTGCATGTGTAATTGAAAATAGGAAATAACTAATCCTTAGGATGCATAAGTATTAACATTTTGGTATTGAGGCTCTCTATTGCTTAGTAGTTTTAAAACTCCAATAAAATGATGACTCTACTAGGAAAAATATTTAGTGTTGCCATTAAATAGTTAATTATTAAGAGATCTAAGTCCCCTTGGGTAGAATATTAGAAATTTCATTAGATGATTCTCATGGGTTTGAAAGTTGTTAACATTTTGCTTGAGATTATTAAGTGAGGTAATTGTGATTATCCATTCAGCAGATTTATTCCCATTTTGATAGGGTGGGTGGCAACTCAAATGGTTAACCAATGTTAGTATTTTGAAAATTGTTGTCCCAAATTATGGAAAATAAATGAAATACTTGGGAAAATTTGAGAAAAAGCCCAGGAATCAAATTACAAACTAATCTTCCTCCTAAAGGAAGACAGAATTGGGCTGTGAAAGGAAACTAGATGTAGAAAGGAAGCTATTCACAAGAGCAAATAGTAGGGAAAGATAATGTTCACCATTTTTCTATTGAAAAGATGTCTTTCTCCAAAGGTTCGAGATCTCGCCCAGTTTTATCTAATGATGATTTCTATAATACCCCTAAAATGATATGTCAAGAAAAGGTTGTACAACTACATGCACTTAGTCTTGAGGATAGGATTAGTAACAATCTATTCCAGTGTAGCACAAACCCTTTCATGTCAGATTATTCTCTTGAAAAAATGAGATCTAAACACTTAGAACCTAAAAGTTTCAATGATGAGAAAACATCAAGGTCTGAGTTTACTATCCCTAATCCTAATGAGAATGAAATTTTGAGAGCACAACTTGCTGAGCAAGAAGCTGTTGATAGGAGGTTTCAAAAGGAAAGAGAAGAAAGGATCATGAAGGCTTATGAAGAAAAGAAAGAATTACTTAGGAAAATTGCTTCTCTAAAGAAGAAAAATGAGATATTAGCTAGTGCTTGGCAGCCTGAGATTGTGGGAAATGTTGAACACCTTAAGAGGCAAGAGCAAAATTTAGTAGAAAATTAAAAAATGAATTTAGAGGGACCTATAATATAAAAAATTAGGAATTATACTACTTTAGAATTGGATAACAATAAGTAAAGAATGTGGAACTTGCTATAGGTGCTAAGGACAAAGGAAAATAGAAGGAGATTGGTATTAAGATTAACAAACTAGTAAAAACAATTCAAATCCACGATTCCATGTCATTTTCAGATATTGAGCTAGAGAAGAAAAGAAAAGAGAAGGATGCCTTGGTTAAGAAATTGGAGATTATAGAAAATGAAGCAACCATAGATGAGATAAATAATAAGATCAAATTCTTGGAGAATGCAAAAAAGCAATCTGCAGCTATGCCTAAAGATGATGGTGAATCTAATGATGCAAATCAAAATACTACTAAGGTATCTACTCCTTTCTTATCCTCATTTTCACATAAAGTAGATCTTAACAAATCTGTTGGTGATGCTAGCACTAGTAATACTATGGGTAACACAAGGAAAGATATTGACCATTATCCTAAGCTTGATTTACACAGAAGACCTATCTAGTTAGAAGGTTATAGGAAAATATGTTTTGATGGAATCCCTGGTTACCCTAACCCTATTCCACAAGAAATGATAAAAAGGTTGCCTAAATTTGCTGGGAACAATGCTATAACTTTTAAAGACCATTTGAGGAGTTTTCTTGATATGATGAGTGATTATGAGGTTGAAGCTAAGGATGTTATTATGAAGTTATTTGTTCAGTCCTTACCTGAAGATGCTAGAGAATGGTTCAAAAGACTTCCTAAATTATCTATTGTTGATTGGAAGGATATTGAATACTGTTTCAAGGAACAATACGGTGATAAGCAAAATTAGAGCTACATTTTGAGTGAATTCAATAATATTAAGAGGTTACTTAATGAATCTATCGCTTAATTTAACATTAGATTCTAGAAGAGAATGTACAAGCTTATGTAGGCCTTGCGATTAGATGATAAGGTATGCTTGATTACTTATTTGAATGCTTTTGATGGTAAAATAGCATAACAACTTAGGGATAAAGAGTCCAGGACTTTAAGAGATGCTTTCAGAATTACCATAAATGTGGAAAATAATTTGAGAATTTTAGGAAGGCTTGAAAGTAAGAGAGATGACCCTAGATTGTTTGGAAATAAGGAAAATAGAAAGGAGGATAACAAAGGTATAGGTGGGAAAAAGTAAGAACCTAGTGAGATAAGTCAAGTTTTAAATGCTATAAAGAATTTAAATATCCCTTAGGTGAAAAATGATAGGAATCCTATTGAAATAGGGTCCCTTACCAGTCAAATTTCAATAGACAAAACATGTTGCAAAATTTCCCTTATACTACTACCTAGAAAGATGGTCAACCAAATGCCCCTTCCCCTAAGAATACAAACAAAAAGGTCACCTCTGATCCCTTATCTAAAAACTCTATAAATGTAGCATATGAACCTAAACTTACTGCTAAACCCATATGGTGTCTTGTGTGTTAATTACCCCATGCTCTTGAATCTTGTGCAGTAACCTTGCCTTTCCCTAGAAATCAGAATGTAGTAAAAAAATGTCAAGAATATCAAGAAGACCAAGATGAAGTAGGGTGTAATATGTTTGAATCAAATTATGATCATTCTAACTGTAAGGATTATGACATAAATGAGAAAAGGTAGTTTCAAAATAAAGTGCAAAAAAAAGTGTTCTCTAATGAGAATGATGTTGAAGACACTGAATGTAATATGGTAAGTGTCAAAGAAGAAATCACGTTAAGGAAGCCTTATAGGGAAGAGATAGAAAAATTACTGCAAACATGATAGCTCAAGTACAAACTAGAAACATGGTTAAAAAGGGAGAAAATGATAAGGTGGCTAGCATGTTTATAAAGGGGGTTAATCCTAAAAGGGGGAAGCTATGAAGCCTAAAGAGATTCTTGCTGAGAAGGTTAAGATTACAAATAAAAAGTGGGAACCAAAGAAGGAAAATATTCCTAAAGTTGGTAAGTTCCCAAATAGTGTTATGAAGAAGTTAGATGAGAAGATACCAAAAGTGATCATTACAAGTGATAGGAATCACCAGGGTAAGGTAAATATTTTTGATAAGCATCATGATAAGAGGAGTATAGTCACTGATAGCTCATCTGAATCTTTTATAGAAATGGTTACAATGTTATCACAAATTATTGTCAAAGTTCCTTTATCTAAATTGTTAGGGATCCTTGAACATAGAGATAAAGCTTTGGCATGGTTAGGAAATACTAGTACAAATGTAAGACATGAGTGCAATGAAAACCATAGTAAAAAAGAGAGTAGTAAGGAAAAGGTAAAAGAAAAAGAAGATGAAGTAGTTGTATCCCAGATTCTTTAGATGTTTTTGGATATCTCTATTAATGAATGTTTGGGAAGTGTTGAGCCATTCTTCTTGAGTATCATAGTAAATGGTAAAACATTAAATTTTTTTATGATTGACTATGGTGCTTCCAATACTATTATGCCTTTTGAAATAATGAAAGAACTAGGTTTGAAAGTTGACACCAGTTAGGGGAGATGTTGTGCCATGGATAAAAGAGAGGTGATAGTCATAGATACTATTAATGCCTTACAATATAGAATGATAGCCTATCCAAACATAGAACTTACTATGAGTATATTGGTTGTTGATATTCCACCTTAGTATTGTATGTTATTATCTAGAAAATGGAGTGCTACCATGGGAGGGAGTTTGCAATATGATCTATCATTTGCTACTTTTAACATTGATGGGAATTTGGTAAGAATAAATAGAGAACCAAAGAGCGCATATATGATAGAAGAAGATATTGAGGATGATATGAAATTTTTTGTAGATATAGATGTAAATGCATTCAAAGCAGAGGTTTTGACTTTGAAAAAATCCAAACATAAATCTTAGATGAAAATAGAAGCTATCACAAAAATAGACAAGGGTGATTTATGGACTATGTTTTTTGATGGTGCATGCTGCAAAGATGGATCTAGCATAAGAATTTTGCTGATATCTCTAGCAGGGGCAAAATAAAAATTCTCCTTTACTTTAAGTATCCCTTATACTAAAAATATAGCACAATATGAGGCTTTATTGTTAGGTCTTAGATTAGCTCATAAGCATTGGATAAAGTGTTTACATGTTGTAAGAGATTCTGAATTGGTGGTATGCCAAGTAAGAAATGCTTATGTGTCAAAGAAAAAAAGGTTAAAATAGTATAGAAATGTAGTATGGGATATGATTGAATGTTTTGATGCATTTGGGATAATTTGGAAAGAGAGAAAAAATAATAAGATGGCAGGCTTATTGGAAAACATAGCAATAAAACTTGATGATATTACATTTGCTGGTGTGTCTAGGATTGAGATTCAATCTAGACCTTCTATCCCTAATAATGTTCATAATTGGCAAGTGTTTGAAGATGATAAGGATATTTTGAGATTTTTGAACAGTGAGAATATGTTGTCAAGACAAGAGATTGATTGTGCACCTTATGTAGAAAAAATAAATGGAAAAGAAACTATTTTTAGGCAAGAAGTTGTGCAATTGAAAACAAAAAAAATTCCAAAGGGTCTAGTTGTTTTAGAAACTATTTTTGGCAACCAAGATAGGTCACAAATGGATACTAATGGATATAATGTAAAAGATTTAGAGGAGGTGAACTTGGGAACTCAAGAAACACCTAAAAAGGTATATATTGGTGAGAAATTGCCTCCTCAAATTAGGAAAGATTTAATAGACCTACTAAGGAAGTATATACATGTATTTGCATGGTCATATGATGATCTAAAGGCCAATAGGGAAGATCTCTTTCAACATGAAATTCCTTTGAAACTAAATGCTAAGCCTTTTAGAGAAAAACAAAGGCCAATAAACCCAACCTTGGCTCCCAAAATGCAAGAAGAATTAAGCAAGTTAAGAGATGCTAGGATTATAAAGCCTATTAGACATTCTTCTTGGGTATCTAATCTAGTACCAGTAAGAAAGAAAAATGGAGATATAAGATTATGTGTTGATTTCAAGAATCTCAACGTAGCTTCATTAAAAGATAATTATGGTTTACCTAATATGGAAGTGATGATGCGCCACACCACCCGTACCAACTCACAAACAAAAATGAAATAATATGGAGACAAGAGAGATGACAAAATGCTTCATAAAACTTTCATTAATACTTGAAATTCATTAGAATATTCTCCAAATGGAAAAACTCCAAATTCTTACAATATAAGAGAGATTGCTCGCTAAGAGCTTCTACAAGAAATTACATCCGAAGAGCTTGTCTTGAAGAGCTTCTATTTCTCCAACTTCCATTTCTTGAACTTGATTACAAATGATTATAAGCCTTGCTTAAATAGGCACTTCTAACCCAAGACATTACAAACACAAGCAATGTGGGATAAAAGGTAAATACAACTACCTTTAAATAAATATTAAATTCCCACCCAAATACAACTAAGCACCCAACAAATATTAAATACATGATTTAAGGAGCTTTCCACAAACTTCTAAATTGCCACCTATACACCTCGATTAATGGAATGACAACTATTTTTATTATTTTCTATTTATGCCACCCATGCACCTTGAAAATAGAAATTCCTCTTTTCTCCATTTTCCCTTATTTTATTTTTTAATTATTTTTCCTTCTATTTTCGTCACTTTCTCTCTCCTCCACAATTTTTTTTTTTTTTTTTTCCCTTTTTTTTTTTCTCTCTTTCTTTTTTTTTTTCTAATAATTTAATTTTCCCATGCAAGATGCTCCTGCATCAGACTCCCTTGGTCGATAGAAAAGTGTGTCCCACACTTTGATGTCAAAAGAGAGATATAGAACCATCTTCATCTTCACCACAAGCTTCCACCTCAATAGGGACAAGAAAACCAACATGCAAATCTCCCACATTTTTTTGCTGATGCATGATGCTCCTGCATCTGACTCCCATGGTAGGAAAAAAATTGTGAATATGGGGACACAACCCAACAACAGAATGGACACAATAGAAAAGGGAATTGTATTAACTGAGAAAATCAGCTAGTACAATAGTGCAGAGAAAATAATCTTCAAAACATGCCCTATGGGCTTACAATAGCATAACTCTGGAGAATATTTCTCCTTTTAGCACCTCCTCTCAAGCTCCAATCCGAACTGTGTTTTACAATGCCAGAAATCTCCTTAAATAGACCTCGGAGGGTTAAGGACTAGGAGTACATTCTAGAAAGTGCTAGTAGGCATCCACCGACAAAATAGAAGGTTCCAGAAGCTGCGTTAGAAGTCGGTGCAAATCTAGAAGAATCCAGAAACGGTAGCCGAACTTCCGGGAGGCATAACTTTTGAACCGTAGCTCCGATTGACGAACCATTTACATTTTTGGAAAGCTCTCGAAGCGCTCTATAGCCTTATGGACAACTTCGCTCATCCCCCATTTTTGACCCTTTTCGAGGTCATTTAATGCCCAAACCTGACTTTGAAGCATTCTTAGGAGGTCTCCAAAACCCAAAAAACTGCAATAACTTTCAAGCCGTGGGGCCTTTTGACCTGATTCTTTTTTTTGAAATGCTCTAAATCTCAATTACTTTCATCTGGCCAAGTCACACCTTCTAGGTCACCAAAAAAGGTGGCCAAATTGCATGCTTCTATTTTTTTGGGATTTTCAAATGCACTGATAGTTGAACTATGAGAGTTGGAACCTTTATTTGAGCCAAATGGGTATCCAAAAATGTAAAGACATAAAATAGAAACTAAGTCTAAGTACATTTTTTTGGGTGACACAGGATTGCCCTTATACCTCTGGATGCTCCTGCATCATGAAGCCATGTTGCAAAGGGTCACTAGATTAGAACTGATGTCCATGATGGATGGGTTTTTAGGATATAATCAAGTGGTTGTCAAAGAATCAAAACAATTCAAAACTACTTTCACTACTCCATGGGGTACTTATGTATATGTATGGATGCCATTTGGGCTTACTAATGTTGGGGCAACTTTTCAAAGAGCAATGGATATGGCTTTTGCTGATGTCATTAATAAATTCTTGGCTATATCTCAAGGTGATTTAACTGCTTATTCTAAGGATGAAAATGATCATTGCATGCATTTAGAAAAGGTGTTTATAAGGGCCCTCAAGTATGGTGTCTCCTTAAATCCCAGAAAGTGCTAGTTTGGTGTTACTGAAGGAAAATTGTTAGGACATTTAGTTGGAAAGCATGGAGTGAGGATTGACCCTGAAAGAGTAGAAGCAATAGATAATATTCAGAAACCCAAAAGTGTTAAAGGCATTCAATCATTCTTTGGACATATCAACTTTCTTAGGAGATTTTGACAAATTTTGCAAAGATTAGTAGGCCAATATCAAGGATGCTAATGAAAGGATTTGAGATAAAATGGGATGGTGAACCTAGTATTGCATTTTAGAAAATTAAGCAAGCTATTAAAGATGCCCCTATCCTTAGAGCTCCAAATTATGAAAAACCAATGCATATATTTTCTTTGGCCTCATTTCACACTATTGCTATAGCATTGTTACAAAAAAAAATGAGGAAGGTTATGAGCAACCCATTGCATTCTACAGCAAGTCTTTGCAAGTAGCAAAACTTAACTATGACATCAATAAAAAATAGGTATATGCACTGGTGAAAGGAGTTAGAGATTTTATATGTTACTTAATGGGAGCTACTATCATTGCTTTTGTTCCCACTGGTGCTGTGAAGGACATCTTTTCATAACAAGAGGTATTTGGTAGGAGGTGTAGATGGATTAATAGGATACAAGAGTTTAATATTGATATTTAGATTACCAAATTGGTTAGGGATCAAGGTCTGGCCAAATTAATGATAGAAGCCAATCTAGAGGCAAACCAAATTAATCAACTTGATGATAGTTGCAAGGATAATCTTTGTGATATGGATGGCTCTGACTGGTATAGAGATGTAATCTATTATTTGCAAAATATGAAATCTCCATCAGAGTTAATAGGAAATCAGAAAAGATCTCTTAAGTTATAGGCCATAAGGTATGTTATAGTGTAGGGTCAATTGTGGTGGAAAAATATGAAAGGAGTACTTTTAAAGTGTGTGGATGAGATTGAGTCTAAAAGAATTTTGAAAGATATGCATGAAAGTGTGTGTGGTGGTCATTATATGGCTAAAAGAACTACTCATAAAATTCTTAGGGCTGGTTTTTCGTGGCCAACTCTTTTAGGGATACTCATGAGTTTGTAAAAGTTTGTGATGCTTATCAAAAGTTTAATGGAAACTTAAAATTCTCTAGGAATTTTCCATTAAGATCTGTTGAAGTAGAAGCACCATTTCAGTAGTGGGGAATTGATTTTATAGGTGAGATCACAAATAAGTCTAGTGGTGGTCATTCATGGATCTTAGTAGCCACTGATTATTTAACTGAATGGGTGGAAGTGATCCCTACCAAGAATACAAAAAGCAAAGTGGTGATCAACTTCATCTTAAATAATATTATAACTAGATTTGGTTGCCCATAGAAGATTGTAATTGATATCACTATGTGTTTCAGATCAAAGGAATACAAATTTTTTTGTAAGAAGTATGGCATTACAGAGTACACATCATCACCTTATCATCCTCAAGGGAATGGTCAGGAAAAATCAAGCAATAAGAGTATACTAAAGATTATCAAAAGAATTCTAGGGGTAAACAAGAAGGCATGGGATTCAAAATTGCCATTAGCTCTATGGGCTGATAGGGTTACTATGAAAAAGGCCATTGGATGTGCCCCATTTGATTTGGTTTGTGGTATATAGGTTAGACTCCCACAAAATAACCTTAAGGGGATGTATAAATTTTTTCAACTATATGAAGATGACATCATTGATTAGATGCAAGTCAGAATGGATGATATTTTGTAACTAGAGGAAGCAAGGAGAGAGTCTTCTATTCAATGTACCAAGTTACAATCATGAATGAAGCATTTATATGATAAAAGAGCTAGTGATAGGAAATTTAAAATAGGTGACATGGTAGTGATGTGGAATGCTAGGGTGGAAGATAAAGGAAAGCATAGTAAATTTGACCCAATCTAGTTTGGCCCATATAAAATTTGTGATAAAAATGAAGAAGATTCATATTTTCTAAAGGATTTAACTGAAGGTATTCTTGAATTGCTAGTTCATGGACAATTCTTGAAGAGGTGTTTTTCTTAAGTATCTACTTTTGATGAATAGTAGTTTAGGGTTTCTTGTACATTTTGAAAATCCTCTTGTCTTTGTATAGTTTCCTATGCATAGTCTCCCTATGTGTGTTGTTCTATTAGTTGTGGTTAGTTTGTAGGGAGTCTGGTTGGTTTGCTTCTCCTAGAGTTTCTAAGCCCTCATTTGAATCTAGAGAATTCAATATCCCTAGATAGAGCCACTGTTGGTCTAATTTTTTGCATGACAAAATTTCCTTTGCCCAGGTATAAAAAATCAAATTGGATCCATTAATGATGAAAAGGGTTTCTCATTTTATTCATCCATTTGTTAGCCTTTGAATTTTTTTTGTTAAAACCCCTATGGCTCATTCCTTTTAAATCTTGTGGGTGCAAAATCTTTTTGAAAAAAAGAGCTTTGGAAAATATTTTGTTTTATTTTAATTTTTACGCACCCTTAGTAGTCTTTCCTCCCAAGTTACTCACCATCTAAATTTGAAAATATCTATAGTTATTGTTATCTTGCTATGGAAAGGTGTGTGAAGGATATGTATAGTGAGGTAGCGAGTACCAAAAAATTTAGAAAATAGAACCGTACAATGAAGGTGCAACAGTTGAAGATTTGGTTGCAGCTAAAATTTTAGTCACATGCACTTTGTTGGTAGTGTCAGAGTAGTAAAAGTAATTTAGTAAAAGGTAGCTAGAAGATGTTACTGAAATAAGGGTTTTTTTGATGACTCACTACCTCGCTATTAGAAAAACTAAGTATCTCACTATTAGCAAAGTAGTCAGTAGTCAGTAAGTACAAGATGCGGTGGCTTCCAAAATTCCTGGTGACCATAAATTTGTCCAACTGGCATGGTAAGTAATAAATATCATTGTTAGAATCAATTAATATAGGTGATTGTGGCTTTTTTTTTCTATTCTTCCAACAACGAGTTTTGTTAAAGACACCAGAGCTCAATACCTCACTATCAAATTTTTTTAGTATCTCACCATCTGTGACATGGCAAGTCACCAAGAAATGAACATGTGGTGGAACCTCAAAACAATGTGGAGAGGTAACTTGTATTAGAGTAAGTTTTTGTTGTGCCAAATGTGCAAAATTTTTATGTCGTCAGTATCCTGGACCCACGCCCTATTCATAAAATGCATGAGGGATTCTGATCATTAGATCAAGCTAAGATCATGATCCTCGCTACCTTACTATGGAAAGATGTGTAGTGTTTACTCTATGTGACATAGTGAATATGGGACCCACCACTCTTTAGTGTACTTTGTGTAGTTTCCTAACCTTTGGATTGATCACAGATCAAGAGCTGTCGCTATCTTGCTAGGAAGAGTTGCTCAGAGGATATGTATAACAAGGTAGTGACTTGATGACATGTGTCCTCAGTTGCCAGTAGGTCAAAATGAAGATACCACCAAGAAGGAGCTATATACATGGTCTGCTCTCATTGGATTGACTGACCAACTTGTCAAGTGGAATACTTGTCACCTTTTTCTGTATACCTTAATTGCAAGATTTGTTAAGATCAACGACATAGATTTTAAAATGTAGAAGGTGGTGCTGCTCTGTGTATTGATTTGATGTGAAAGCTTTGCATGTGTAAAACAAAATAGAGTATAATATAGAAGATTTTCATAGTCCCACCTTATGTGAGTAAAGATTTCAAGCCTTTTATGAGTAGAAGAAATTAATGAGAAGATTGTATTTGGCAAGTGTGTGAAGTAATTTGTTTGTGAAAAGGTTGCAGAATTGTAGAAGGAAATAAGATAGAACTTTAGTTAAGTAACTATACTATAATTTTTTTTGTGCTCTAGTCCTACAAGTGTAGTCAAAGAATCCTTCCAATGGACTCACCAAATCTTGGGTTGTGGATAGTAGAGCAATTGCTTAATGAAAGCAATTGGGTCAAGGATGTTGATACCTCACAAACTAATTTGAATTTGTGCAAAAGGTGGTTTGCAGAGAGAAAGTTGTTTATTCCACTTGCCAGCATATGGAATTTTAACCAAGGAAGACTAGTAATCCCAGGTGTTTTTGTGGATTACGATCTCTTTGAGACTCTGATAAAGAGCTATAATCAAGCCATTATGGTAATGAAAAGAGCCAAGGGTGAGCTTGGAAAAGTTAGAATCCTATCAGTAATAACATCATTCTTTAAAGAAATTTTCAAGAAAAAATATTTTAGTACCAAGGTAATAGAGATATATAGAGTCCTACGCTGAGTTTTTGAAGAAGGTGAAGAAGATTTTACTCATGGGTTTCATGTGTATAATTACTCTTGCTTTTTGTTAATACACATCGTTCTTTGCAAAAAAGGGATATATTTTGGTAGAGGAATGGTTTTGAATGTAGATAAGGTTGAAGAAGTAGGAAATGCTCATTTTTTTGTATTTGACAGCCATATTACCTCCAAAGCTTTGATATGTCATATTAAGTGACAATCCCATTACCCCAGGATACTGGTATAACCAAGGAGTAGTGACAGGTAAGAATGACTCTCACAGTACAGTATAATGATAATGAAACCCATGATTTGAGGTTAGTTTGCAATCTTTAGAACACATTTCATCATTGGTGGACTTAGTTGTTGCATACATGAAAGAATCAAATTTGCAGCCAAATCAAAATACTGAAATGTAACAAAAAGGGACCCGCAAAGGAATATTTGATCTGCAAATCTTTTTGTTGTTTGTAGTTTTGTCTTTTTTGTTAGGATTTTTTAGGGCTCTTATGTAAAGGACACCTCTAAATCACATTTTCCCTTAGCTTGTTGCAACTCATGCCTATAGAAATGAGTTTTCAAGGCAATGTGATGGTCTGAGACATGTATAATTTTTAGTCTTTCAAAAGAATATAGTTGGTTCGATATAGTAGTTGTTCTTTTGAGTTTATTTTCAATTATGTATCTCCTGATAGTATTAAGAAATGACAATATTAGTAAGATATTATGGGTTTCTGAGTGAGTTACTATTGGTTATTGTATTGGCAGTATAAAAGGATAATGCAAAAGAGTATTCATACTATATCTATGTCACCATTTTCTATCTCCCATTTCATGAATTTGTATATTTTGAAGTTATTTGAATAAGGTTCAATTGGTTGAATGCAATCTGGATGGGTTTTATATTGGTTTTATAGTTGCCTATAATTCAAGGGATTATATAAATGCTTCAATAAATTGATAGAATTCATGAGTTTATGAGGGGGATATTTCATAAGAATGGAAGTTGGTGATTATAGTTGATAGTTTCATTACAAATTATTTGAAACAAGATCTCCTACCAATAGTTGACTCCTTGCCCAATGGATAAGACACTCGTATACAAATTAGGAATAGTTGAGATCAAATTTTGTTTCTACATGACAAATCAATTATAAATTTAAAATCATTCATGTATTATTTTGTTCAAGGTTGTAATGTTGGTCACCACTCATTTACATCTAGGTTTCTAGGTCATAGATAGCTACTATTCCTAGAAATACTTGTAAATTCTAGGAGAATTAGGACAAGATCTCCTTATAGGGGATGTGTATAGATTTTAGAGTTTCAAAGGAGTTGATAAATTGTGTATGTTCTTAAGGAGAAAAGATGAAAATTAGAATGAAACTAAGATAATTTCATATAATAGTTTGCTTTTAAGTCATCCCTTAGGTATACCCACCGTGGTTTTGCAGAACCTAAAGAGAAGAAATCCATTCTTGGTTTTGTTAATTTTGGATCCAAATGGTTTGCATGTGTAATTGAAAATAGGAAATGGCTAATCCTTAGGTTGCATAAGTATTATCATTTTGGTATTGAGGTTGTCTATTGCTCAGTAGTTTTATAACTCCAACACAATGTATGCTAGAAGAGCCCACTACCTAAACATGCAATTTCAATTACAAGAAGAGCTCATTTCCCAAACAAGTAATTTACTATTAAGATCCTCTTTTCTCTTTTTTTTTAAACTAAAATAATCACTATCAAACCTTGTAGACTAGGTCATGAACCTTGAATTCAAATATCAAACCTTAGATCACACAATAAAACCTCGACAATGAAGTTTTCTTCACTTCCTCTCTACTCTTCTCAACTTTTCATTCTACTCTCTCTACTTGTTACAATCACTTCACATTTATACTCATGATAAAGGAAAATGTCATTCCTTTATATTGAATGCATAAAACAATTCCCTAGGTCAGTTATTAGACCTTCTCAATTAATTATTATAGGACCACATTAAGACCATGTTACACTTAGTGATAACATTAATCTTCCATGTTACAACTTGAATAACTTTTTGTACATGAAATATTATGATGAGAAAACTTAACCACATCATCACCAACATGTCTTCTTTACTTTCTCAACCTTGATTCTTAGAATAAAAACTCTACTAAGAGATATAATCAGTTTTACTAGAACATGCCTTTGTGCACTTTATCTCAGAATAGATGTCACCGAAACTTACATAACTTCTTCCAGACTTAAGATTTATTCATTTGACATTAACTAAATATAATAGATACTTAGAAGTATCTCCCATAACCTCAAATAGTGAGAATACTCAACTAATCATTTGTACCAACTTGATCTTTCTATTATTCTTCTTTTAGATACCATAGATGACTACTATGTTGACATCAATGAAAAACATAGCCATGAATGTAACATATCATCATGACAACATATTTATCATCAACATTCATGCTTCCAAAAATATCCCCCTTTGGCATTGATGGAAACATAGATGAGAAATATCTAGTTTCAAAAATACCAACTGCAAAAGACTATTAATCTTTCTTTTCAAATCCTCTTCATCAATCATTCTCCCCCATTGATATACCTCAATGGGTAAAAGCAAAAACATGTGTCACCTTTTATAAAGAAATGTGATATCAGAATGTGACAGTTCAACATTAATGACAAAAAAATGGTATTTGTGTTTAAAATATGAAGATGATGTAAATTGATGAAATGTGTAGAATTGGATGAATTTTATGCCTATAATTTTTATAATTTTATTGAGTGAGAATTTAGTCATTTTATTTTATTTTGAAGTCCCTTTTTTAACTATAAAAAATATAGGGTGTAGTTCCCGTCAAACAAGTATATGCAAATCATCTTTTTTTGTACTGATTTGAAAATATCCTATAGATGACATGTATAGCTAGTGCATAAAAAAAGAAATAATTATTTTTGATGTATATTTTCTTTGTTATAAGTACTCAAGTTTGACCTTATTAGAATCCAATAGTTTTTTCCTCCTGTCATAACTTCCCTACCAAATCTATACCTTCTTGAAAAAAAAATACAAATTCGTGAAGGGAATTCTCTCCTCTAGAGATAAATATAATTTTTACATTTTTTTGATATGATTTACTATTTTTTTTTCCTTTTTTGAGGGAGCATCTTTTGAAATGTTGTAATATCGACTTATAATATTTTGAGATTATAACATATTATAACTGATCAAAACACTCAAAAATTTATATAATGATAATATTGAATCTGAGATCTATAAAAGGGTATTTTTAGTTTTTGAAAAAAATTGAGTTTTGATAGAGAAATGAGATTTGACCAAAATAGGTTTTGGTATCATAACCGGTGACACAGATATGTGCTTTTACCCCAATGTGATTTTTTTTCCCATGTTGTACTTCTTCCAAACATGTTGTACTTGTTCTTGCTTGTTTTTGCTTCTTCCCCATGATGTTTTGCATTACTTCTCCCCCATTGACATCAATGTCAAAGGTTTCAACAACCATAAAAGTCTTCAAAAATTGATTCTTACTAGCTCAAGTGTCCAAAGACACTGCTCAAAATAGCATCCAACAAGAGTCCTACATAAATTTTTCCATCATAGATACTCCCTCATATAGGAAGCATCAATATTTAGTTCAGATAAATAATGGTGCTTTGTTACACTGGACTGATGCACTCTTACATCTTGATATAGGAAGGGGCATAACCCCTATCATACCTTGCAAATACTCACAAGCCTCTCTTGGAAGAGGCTTAGTGAATATATTTGCATTCTACTCTTTAGTGCTCACATACTCTAATCTAATTTCCTTTTCTACAACTTTCTCTCTCAACATGTGATACTTAATAGAAATGTGCTTAGTCTTTGAATGCAACACTTTTGACATATTTATTGTTCTTGTATTGTTACAATGTATGATAATAGGTTCACTAATTTCTATCCTTATATCCTTCAACATCTACTTCATCCAAAAAACTAGATTGCCAAGAAACCAATCTTCCTCTAAGAAAGAAGGCTCCACCACTAGTGCTCTTTCTATCATGCATATTGCTTGCCCAATCAACATTAGTATAAGCACTTAGAGTAAAATCATTAGATTTATCATACCACAATCTAAACTCTGGTGTTCCTTTTAGATATCTAAATATCATTTTAATTGTTTCATAATGTACGTCTTTGGGATTACCTTGGAATCTTGCAACAATTCCAACTGCATTTTCTATATCAGACCTTGTGTGAGTTAGATATTGCAAACCTCCAATCATATATCTATACTTCTTTTGCTCAATAGTAGGTGTCTCATCCTTTGTAGATAACTTGTTTCCAGCTACCATAGGTGTCTCATCCTTTGTAGATAACTTATTTCTAGTTAACATGCTTCCAAAAAAAACATTTTTAGTAAATATTTCAAATACTTAGTTTGAGAAATAAAGAGTTCTTCTTTATCCTATACAATCTATAATCCTAGAAAATATTTTATTTCTCCTATCATACTCATTTCAAATTCCTTCTTCATTTCTTCTACAAAGTTGTCACTTCCATCATCATTTCCTCCAAATATGATTTCATCAACAAGTATTACCAAGATCATTAATCCATCATTAATTTCTTTCCAATATAGATTACTATCTGTCATACATTTTCTATATCCAAGTTTTGTCAAATGCTTTTCTAACCTTACTTACTAGGTTTTGGGTGCTTGCTTCAAGCCATACAATGCTTTCTTTAATCTACATACGATGTCATTGCCATCTGTTATAGAAAAACCTTTAGGTTTCTCTACATACACTTCTTCCTCAAGTTCTCCATTCATAAATGTTGACTTGACGTCTATCTGATACACTTTGAATTTCTTATATGATGCATAAGCTAGGAATAACCTTATTACCTTTATTCTTGCCACATGAGAATAAGTCTCATCATAGATTATTCCTTCTTTTTGTGAGTAACCTTTACATACCAATCTTTCCTTGTTTCTTACAACTTTTCCTTTTTCATTCATCTTGTTTTTGAATACCCATTTAGTTTCTATCACATTCTTATTTGTTGGTCTAGGGACCAATTCCCATGTTTCATTCTTTACTATCTAATCCAATTCTTCTTTCATAGCTTGTTACTAATGATCATCTTTACATGCTTCATCTACATTCTTAGGTTTAACTTGAGATATTAAACATATTTCTTCATTGACTCTACTTCTTGTCATCACATCTTTATGCCTACTTTCGATGACCTACTTAGGTGGATGATTCTTTATCATATTATTTCCCAAAGTAGGAGTTGCTATCTCAACTCTTGGCTTTGTTGAAGGTTTCAAGCTTTGTTCCTACCTTGGCTTTCCTTCATTCTGCAAATCATTGATAGTTTCAAAGAACGCTTCATCATTCCTTGGCTTAGTAGCAATATCATCATTTGAATTGTAATCAACTATTCTCTGTTCTATCCTAAATTTCTCATCAATTCTCACATTTTCACTTTCCATTATAGTCTTAATTCTCAAATTATAACATCTATAAGCCTTTTTCTTCAATGAATACAAAGAAACATACCTTCATCACTTCTAACATCAAACTTACCAATACCATCATCTTTTTTGATATGACACTTACTACCAAAAGTTCTAAAATACATAACTATAGGTGAGTGATGATACCACAATTCATAAGGGGTCTTGTTTGTGTCTTTCTTGGCTTGCACTCTATTCATAATATAGACAATTGTATTCATAGCTTCTCTCCAAAACATCTTGGATAGATCATTTTTAGCTAACATAGCTCTTGCTAGTTTTGTAATTGAATTGTTTCTTCTCTTCGATATACCATTCTATTGGAAAAATTTTCACAGCTTAGTGAACCCATAAAAAAATATTTATCATCACGCATGCATTCATAAGATTATGTATTCACTTAAAACTTGTAGGGTACTATCAAATCAATTTGTAATAATGTAAATATGAAACATAACAAGTTTAATAACACACTTGAAACAATGATTTACATGAAAAACCAATTTAGGAAAAACTACTTGACATGCTACTCTTTTTCACTCTTTTGAAGTGATTCCCTATGAAAGGCCAACCCTCTTAAAGGTTACAATGCACACTATTAAATGTGACTCAGTTAAAGGATTTCAATTACCCTATTAGGAGTAAGACTTGTTAGAGGACTTTATACCATTCACTTGGAATGTCACCTAGTTAAAGGATTTATAAATGACTATTAGGTCAACCTTAATCCAAAAGATTTACCCTATATTGATACAATTATTAGAAAGTAATAGTAAGGATTGATCTAATAATAACTTACATCTCCATTTGTAGATTATAGATCTATACTTCAGTCCTCCATTCTACTTAGCTTTCACAAATTTCAACTCTAACAACTTGTTCACCCTTGAAGCATCCATACCCTTAAGCCTTATTTCTTAACTTGCCAATGTAGGTCTTTCACTTAGGTCACTGAATGAAGCAATACCCTAGACTTCTTTGTCTTCCTTAAGTTCTCACACATAACAACCCTTGCTTTTAACCAATCATCCCTATAAATAGAGAATTAATATCTTTTTCAATTCATTCACCATTGTCCAATTTAGGATTAGGATAGATTAGGTAGGACTCAATGAATCTACCCCTCATTCTATTTCATTTCTAGAAACTTTTCCTTCAATTCTCTTTAAATTCGCCTCAAAATGGTTTACCATGAATTCTTTTCCACTAAATCTTCAATATTATCTTCCACATAGTTCACACAATCCAAGAAAAAAAACTTGTTAGCATAGATCCATCGATTCACAATCTTTCTAATAATGTTGTCACTAGGCATTAAATTTCTTATGATGCTCAACAAAAATTGCATTGCTTGACATCCTCTATAAAATCACTTGGCACAAACTAAAGTTTGCTAGTGCTTGACATCAACTAAAGTTTACTTGGCATCAACTATTTTTTCTGGCATGCACTTAGATAGACTTTTACTCACTCCAACTAAATTTTTGCTCAACTTGCACTAAATTTTCTTGACACCTACTATCCATTTGGTCAAGCTTGGCTAACAAACTTTCTTTAACCTATTCTTCTAAAATTTCTTAGTGTAACCAACCTTTGCAACCTTAAATAGATTATCAATGCACTATGATATCACTATCTCAACTGATTCTTATACTCCTTTTCATATCATAACTCAACCTTTCCTCTAGGTGATATTGTTGCATCATTTGATCAAATCCTATTCATCAATCAAATAAGTGATAGTACTTAAATCATATAAGTAGTTGTCTTACCAGAAAAATAGTAGGTTTGACATCAGTGACAAAACAATGTTTGAAACACATTTACCATACTTGTATAAATCTATTTTCAACAATTTCCCTCTTTGGAATTGATGGCAAACCAAACTAATCAACCAAAATGACTCAGTTAAAATAGTATGACTAATAAAATACCAAAAAGAAAATAATTCCCTGTATTGAAATCTCTTCCTCTATTAGCAATCTTCATCTTCTGAATAGGTTACAATTTTTTTTTCTATTCTAATCAATAGATAATCAACTCATCACAATGACTCCCTGTGAATTACTAGGTAGATGTAACTTTCTTTCTCAATAGTCAAAATTTCTGCCTCATACTGTGTTTTAGGATTTTGCCCTCTTTGTTTAGTATCTCTTTTGATAAGTTCCAATCTCCCTTATCCTGTATCTAATGCCCCACCAAGGGATCCAAAGAATTAATCTAAAATTTCACTAAGTTTACCAAACAATTTTTTTTAAACATGAAAGTAAACCATACATAACATAGTAGTGAAAGCAATAACATTATTCAACTAAAAATAATCATAACATACATTCATGACAGGTTACATTCCTTAAGGATCCCTTAATGTTGAATCACATCTAAAATAACTAATTATGTTTCCATCCAATACTACATCCACATGAAATAATAATGATACAACCAACGTACTTAAACAATATACAAGTGTCCTTTTTGTAATTACATTTTAGTTTAGCTCAATCATCCACTGTACATGTCATAGGGTATGAAAGGCTTGAAAGAATATACATCCATGTAAATAAAGTACATCATCATACTAACTCTAATCCATGATGCAATAACATAAATGAAATCACATATCATACTTGATACATCATCATAAGAGATAACCATAAATCATCAAACATAATAAACTAAGTGCACGGTTCCTCTCAATTGTAAATAGCATCATTAGACCATTGTGGGCCCTAGCCATCTCTCCGTGCATAACATACCAAGTCACCAAAGAGATCATTTGTATTATCATAGTAGGGACATCACTCCTAAACATACTACATCATATGCAAAAAGCAATCTAATCATGCAAAATAAAGCATAAGATAACATCATCTAACAGATGCAAATCATTAATTCCACCATCATAACCAAGAATGCATGTATCAGCCACGGTGTCTCGGATGGATCTCAAATGATAAGAGTGGAAATCAACATAAAACTAGCCCTAAAAGAGTTTGACAATGATAGCAAAAATGTGAACTATAGGTAGGCACTACACTATATATATCTCCCTCTTTGACAACAATGCCAAAGACTTGTCATATAAATATGTAGATATGAACTTCTTTAGTGTCTCTCATTATTACCATTCTTGTGACTAATTCATAGTTTCAACTCTTCAATTACTTTAGGTAGTTCCTAGAGGAAGATCCACTGTATCAATGTATAACATATGTCAATCAACTTGTTTGATGTAGGGCACTCCTCTCATTTCTTAGAAAGCCTTTGATAGGGGTATCACCCTAGTTTACCTCTTAGATACTCATGAACATCCTTAGGTAATGCTTTTGTAAAGATATAAGTAATTTTCTCTTTTGTGTTAACATATTCCATCTTCATCTCTTTATCTTGAACTAATTCTTTGAAATAATAATAATTGATTGCAATGTGCTTAGCCTTTGTGTGCATCACAAGATTCTTTAATATATTTATAACACTTGTATTATCACAATAAAGTATCATTGGTTCAGTGATCTCTTCCTTCATACCTTTGAGTAGCTATTTGATCCATACAATGTTTGTACAATTTACAGTAGCAACAACATATTTAGCTTCAATAGTAGATTGTGAAGTGAAATTTTATTTCTTGCTAGTCCATGTAACCAGCCTCTTGCCTAAGAAAAATTCTCCTCTACTAGTGCTCTTTCTATCATCAATATTTCTAGACCAATCAACATTAGTAGAGGATCTTAATTCAAATTTCTCTTTTTTCTTGTAGTATAGACTATATTCCTTAGTTCCTTTTAGATATTCCATTATTCTCTTTACAACCATCAAATTATTCTCCCTGGGATTAACAAATTATCTTGCAACCATCCCTATAGATAATGTAATATTAGGTCTACTATGTACTATTTATTATAATTTTCCAATCATAGGCCTATATAATGTTTGATTTACCTCAACTGAATCATCATGGTTTGACAATTTATGTCTTGTCACTATAGGTGTACTTACTAGCTTGAAATCCTCCATATTTCATCTAATGTACTTGCAAAATCACAAAGAACTTGATCTCTCCAAACATAGACATCTCAAATTCTTTCTTTATTAAAGTCTTACACAAAGAATCTTGACCTCCAAATATGATATCATCAACAAAAATTTCAGATAAAAAAATACCTTTTCCTTTCTCTATCTTCGAATACAAATTATTATTATCATCAGTCCTTTCAAATTCAATCATCACAAGATAAGTATGAAGTCTCTCATACCATGCTCTTGGTGCTTGTTTCAAGCCACATAAAGCTTTGTTTGATCTACATACCATGTTTTTATTATTAACATCAACAAATCCTTCTAGTTGTTCTATATAAACTTCTTCCTCTAATATGCCATTCAAAAATGTAGATTTAACATCCATTTGATAAAATTTGAAACCTTTGTATGCATAATAAGCAAGAAAAATTCTTACTCCTTCCAATCTAGTATTAGGGGCAAATGTTTCTCTATAATCAATACCTTATTCTGGTACATATCCTTGGCAGACTAATCTTGCCTTGTTCCTTGTGACTTCACCATTTTCATCTAGCTTGCTTCTGTATACCCACATGGTGCCAATCATATTTTTGTCTTTTAGTCTAGGAACTAGAGTCCACATTTTATTTTTCTCAATTTGTTCAATATCATCCTCTAAGGCATCTTTCACTATTTTGGGTCATTTCATACTCAAAAAACATGTATCATTTCTCAATTTTTTCCTTGTCATTGGTCTAGTATCTTTATCTCCAATGATTTGTGTAGTATGATGATGTCTCTTGACATGTTCCTTGATTTGAAACCTTTGAATGTAGAATAAACAAGTAGAGTTTTTCAAATCTAGCAACAGGGGAAAATGTTTCTCCATGGTCAATACCCTCTTCTTGTGCATATCCTTTGTAGACTAAGCTTGCCTTGTTTCTTGTGACTTTACCATTTTCATCTAGCTTATTTTTGTAAACCCACTTGGTGCCAATCACATTTTTTTCTTCTAGTCTAGGAACTAGAGTCCATGTCCTTTTTTTCTCAATTTGTTCAATCTCTTCTTCCATAGCTTTACTCCAATCCACATCTTCTAAGACATCTTTAACTATTTTGGTTTCTTTCATGCTCAAAAAACATGTATCATTTCTCAACTTTTTCCTTGTCATTGCTCTAGCATCTTTACCTCCAATAATTTGTGTAGTAGGATAATGTCTCTTGACATATTTGGACAATCTTGGTTCAACTCTAGTTTCTTCATTTGGTCTTTCAACTTTTGAGTCACTATGTACATCACTATCAGATAGTTCAACATCTCTCTTATGTAAACTAATCTCTAAATCAAAATGTGTCTCAACTTAATTGTGTAACTCAGCATCTAAATGTAACTTAGTTCCTAAATACAACTCAATATTCATAGTATGTGACTCAGTAGTCACTGAAACTTGCTAATGGTTTACAACTTGATTTGTAACATCTTCTTTAGTAGGCATACCTTCATAAAACTATACAAATGATTTGTATTCTTCTAGTTTCTTCATAGGTTTAGCCTCGTGTACTTTTGTATATTCATTAAAATTCACACTTGCACTTTCCACAACTTTGTTAGTGTTAGTACTTAAACACTTATAAGCTTTACTTCTTGTGTAATAACCTAGGAATATACCTTCACTTTTTGCATCTAGTGTACCATTCCTAAAATCTTTGAGAATATAATACTTGCTTCCAAATATCTAAAAATATTTTACATTGGGTGATTATCCATACCATAGTTCAAAAGGTGTTGAATGGGTACCTTTCTTGACTTGTACATGGTTCAAGGTATAGAAAATTGTAGTTATAGCTTCTCTTTAGTATTTCAAAGAAACATTTTTCTCCATCATGAGTGTCCTAGAATAGTCCATTATAGACCTATTCTTTCTTTCAGCAATTCCATTTTGTAGAGGGGTTCTAAGAGTAGATGTATATCTTTTAATTCCTCTGTGATTACGAAACATCTCAAACTCATTTGATGTAAATTCTCCTCCTCTATTAGATCTCAAACATTTTAGACTTTTACCTATTTCCTTCTCAATTCTTGCTAAGTACCACTTAAACATTTAGAGAACATCAGATTTATGTTTCAAAAACATAATTGTGATCATTCTAGAATAATCATTAACAAGCAACATAATTTACTTCATTTGGTCCACACAAGCTAGTATGAACAATCTCTAGTATACCTTTAGAGGTATGCATTTTACTCTTAAAGCTTGACTTTGTCATTTTTCATAACTAACATTGTTTGGACATTATATTATCAAACTTCTTCAATTTAGGAAAACCTCTAACTTTTCTCATGTTACTGATACTGACCAAGTTATCCAAATTAACATGAAATAACATTATGTTCCATAGCCACGCATCATCAAATTTTACAACTAGGAAAATAGTATATCTACATCAAGGTAGAATAGATTACTCCTAGTTTGATCACCCTTTCCAATTAGTTTTCCATCAATATCATATAGCAATATTTTTTTGAAACTCAACCTTACATCCTACATTATTTAGTTGTGACACACTTAAAAGATTATAGTTAGTTCCTCAACATACAAAGCATTGTCACATAAAATCTTTTCTATGAGTTTGATAGAACTTTTTCCTTTCATCAAACATGATGCATCATTACGAAATCCCACACTATTTCCATCATAATAATTAAAGGTAATGAACTTACTTTTATCTCCAGTCATGTGATGTGAACACTCACTATCAATTATCTATCTATCATTCTTGTTCACACAAAATACAAGTATAGTTGACTCATCTTTATTAGATTTGTCCTTCATTGCAACATACACCACTTCATCATCATGTTCATTAGATTCATCTCTTCTACTTTTATAATTTTCACCACCTCTATAGTTCTTCTCTAGATATCTAGTAGCAATATGACCAACCTCATTACAATGGAAATAAATGATAGGCAGTTTACCTTTAAACTTACCTTTACCTCTATGAAATCATCTTGCTAGTAGTGCTTCAAGTTGATTTGCATCTTTCTCATTTGTCTCACTATCATTGGACACATATTTTGTCTTTTTCTTCTTCACATTAGGTTCTTTCAATGAAAACTTAGATTTGGAGGAAGATTCAATATTCTTAGGTTTGTAATTATCAAAGTTAGATAGCTCAAAGCTAGTGAGTCTACCTACCAGACCTTCAAGAGTTAGAACATTCCTTGGTATACATCTCAATTCTTGAATTGTAAAAATTCTAATAGCATATATAAGGAATATCATTCTTTAAAAATTTCTTAGTAAAATATCATCATCTATTGTACTGGTAGATCCTCTTATTGCAATAACAACATATTTTATCCTTGAGCAATATTGAGCAATATTTTCACCTTATTGCAATCTCATATCATCAAACTTACCTATGAGACTCTCAGATTTGGCTCTTAGTGTTGTGATGTGGAACCTAATTAGACTTAGAGGTTTATTTAACATGATTTTTCCTCCAAATTATTTCTATAAGGGTTTGGGGGTAGTGCCCCCAAGACGAGTTCAAGGGGTAGTGCCCTTGTGGGGTCTCGGGGTAGTGTCGCAAGTACACTCCCTATCACAATGCAAGGTGGGGTCAAGAGGCAATGCCCCCATGGGGTTTTTGGGATAGGAAATTTTATAAGTGGCAAAAAACTTGTACAAAAAGGCTTAGGGTTAGGGATTTTTATAATGTATGATTTAAAAGTTGCTTCTTGCAGCAATATTGAGTTGTAAGGGATTGAAAATTAATCAGGTTCTAATCATTGGATAATAATAATATTGGACTTATTGTTAGTGGACATAGCCCAAGGATTGGGTGAACCACATTAAATCTTGGTGTCTTGTGTTCTCTTATGTGCAATCTATTATTTTTTGATATTGGTTATATTTGCATGTAACTATTATTTTTGTCTGAGATTAATCTTAATAGGTGGTATTAGAGCTAGGTTGAGGCCTTTTTTTTTAGTTAGAGTGTGTCATTTTTTTAATGATCTTCTATAAGAAGGTCTCATAGTTGAGTGGGAGTCTTGTTGTGCATTCATTTTGCATGAGGTCAATGGTAGGAATCCATTGCATAATTCCTCTCTTGAAAAGAATATTTTTTTTAAGAATCCACTCCAAGGTTTAGTATTTGTCTTACGATGTACCAAAATCCACTTAGTAGAAGATAAATGTGAGTGTTCATGAGGAGGCATTTTCTGGTTCTAAAAACTCTTTTATCTTAGAATTGAATTAAATTTGTTCGCTGTCTTAAAATATCACACCAAAAGAACAATATTTTTTGTATTTTATTTTTTTCAATGCATGCAACTACCAATGCAACTAAAATGCATTCCTATTCTAACAAGGGGTTAGCAAAGAAAATAATGAAATTGAAAGCAAATGACTTCAAATTAAACCTTCAAAGAAATTAGTAGGAAACCATTGAAAATAGGAGCAGGGCTTCCTAGAATCCACTGATGCAATCATTGGTGAGAACATTTAATAAATCGAAGGATGTTTCACTCTTCATCAAATCTCAAGGCCATGGAAAGTGTGTTCATGCGAGACAAAAAGTTATGTAGACACAATTAGGTCATCTCTTCTCAAGCTCGTTATGTTAATGAAATTTGTATATATGTAGAAAACTCCAAAACTAAAAGATCACACAACCAAAAACAACACAATAAACCTTTGGCTCAATCACAATCTCATGAATAAAATCCACAAAACAATGACACATTCGGGCAAGAATAACTACACTCTGAATGCTAGCACCAAAAGTATAATTTTATTGCATAATAACAGTGGCCTTTTTTACATTTTACAATGGGGTATTTATAAGAAATCTTCTCTCAATTTATTTTGAGAGTGAGAGATATCTTCATGCAATAAAATGCTTTTAAAATATTAAAACAAACTAACAAACTAACAATCTAACTGGTGCATAGAGGGACTCCATCCATATTTTATTCATTAATTGGATGCATGAGCTCTTTACATGTCAAAAAAAAAGAAAGCATGAGAGAGAAAGTAGGAGGAAGCCATCAGTTGAAGTGGAACTGCATAGAGGCATCAAAAATAGAAACTAGCCCTTCACATGATGTGTGTCAGAGTTAACTTGCCATCAAAACGTGCTCCTGATGCATGGAAAGTGCCATTTTTGGAACTGGTAGTTAATTTCCAGTGCACCTCTAAATTGTGAAGTTGCAGACCTATAGACCTATGGAGCTACATGAAAATGCAAAGTTGTGGACCTTGACTAGATTAAAATCTCAAAATTTTACTAAGTGTCCAAATTGAAATTTTGGCATCTGGGTTTTGTTCATCTTCACCCCAAAGCTATGTTTGGATATTTTCCCTTGAATTTCTCTATCATCTCAGTAATATTAGCTGCATCTAGAATACCTAAAGCCTCATACTTGTCCTTGACCTTTTTTTTTGTAGTTGTCCACCTCAATTTGAGTCTACAAAATCTTTGAGTTTGGTGTCCAACTCTAACAATGCTTCCTCTATCCTAAAGGTTTGTCTAATGTCTTCATTACTGGATGCTTCCTCTAAAGTCTTCTTAAAATTATCCATGACTACCTTGACTAGCAATAGCTTCTCTCATTCTTCATCTTCAAAAATGTCAAAGCATGCATCACTTTTCAACTTTTCTATTTCTAAAATTTTCTCTTGGTCTTGGTCCTTGAGCCTATGTATCTCATCATGCAATGTTTCCATCACTTTATTTCCATTTGTAATATTCTCTATCCAATAATCTATCATGTCTAACTCTTCTCTAATATATACATCAATCAAAATGTGGTACCTCTACCCTTTTATGGCTTGCAGAGTTTGAAAATCTTTGCTCCATGCCCGTACCTCATCCATGATACTGAAGTCCTACCTCAAAATTGTCACAATCTTATCAACATTCTCTTACGTAGCATGCAAAAACTTCAAACTTCCTATGATTATAGTGACACCTTTATCCTCAAGGCTATCCCGCCATTCTTAACAAGCTTTCAAAAATGGATTGAACTATACACCTTCCCCTTCTCTAAGAATGGTATTCAAAGTCTCCTCAGGGCATTCAGAATCAAGAGGACCAATAACTGCTATGAGATATCCCTTTAGGATCTCAACTTGTCTTCAAAGTGTTTTGATTTCAATCTTATCCTATTCCATGTGGCTGAGAACCTCTTTGATTCCCATAGTCATCATCTATCGAGATGTATCCCATGTAGGCTTTCGCAACATAATATCTTTCACTTCATAATCCTCAAGACTAACAGCTTCTACATCTATACCTTTAGGAGGGTGAGCCACTTGTGCAAATAAGTCTTGGTTTTGTGTAGTAGTGATGAATGAAAATGACATTGCATCATGTAATGGAGACTCAGGTTTGTTCAAGATCTCTGCAATATCACAAATGTCATCCTTTGAAGCATGGAGTTGATGCTTGGAACTTCTCATTATTTCTTTCTAAAAACATCTCAAGATATGTCTCTCTATAACCTTGGCTCTAGATGATGAAGGGATGTTCTCATCTACATCCTTCCCTTTATCACTCTTGATCAGAGTCCCCTACTATGAGGACTCTTCTTCTATAGTATCAGTCTCTGTAGATCCTATAGTTTGACCCTCAACTTCTTAAGAAGGTTGTACACATTCTACTATCTGTGCCTCTTTTGGTGGCTCATCAATAACCCTTGGTTCTAGTTGCTCTTGTAATGATGATTCCTTTTGAACATGTTCCTCTTTTGAACTTGGAGGTGGAGGAGCTACTAAACCCTTATCTACCATTGTGACCTGCAGTGGAGATGGAGGAGTGAGAGGAGGACCTTGTGTCTCTAGTGGCATCTGCATCTAATCTTGCTGTTGAAGTTCACCTATAGGGGTGTCTCTAATCTTATCCCCAACTAACTCTATACCCATAGGCATGAAATAAAAATTTGAGATGGATATAAAATCTTCACCTTGCTCCCTTTGCTCATTCACCCATCACTAGACTTCGCCCTCTGAAGAAGAGAGTTCTATAGTTTCTACTTGGGTGGGAGGTGGGGTATTCATGGCACTCTTCCTTGTTTCCAATTCAATGGGTTTTTTCAGTTGAGTTCTCCTTTGTAAGGGTACTTTTTCTTCCTCCTCATCTAATTCCATTTCTTCCTCATGTGATTCTTCCTCTGGAATGGTCTTAGGAATAGATGGATTAGGAACTAATCTTTTATGGACTCTTTGCCTCTTGTTCATTCTAACCTTGATCCTCTTTTGTTTCTATGAAACAATAGAAGCAATCTCTTTGTGCATCAAAGGAATGGAGGTCTCTAGAATTTCTCCCTCTTCTCATTGACTTGACAAAATAGGAGGCAATGGAAATTTAACCTGGATATGAGAAGCTCCACCATCCTGGGGCTCTTGTAAACTCGATTCTTATTACTAGGAGGAGACCTATTCTTCAACATGCTCTATTTGAATCCTTTGAGGAGAGGTTCTCTTCCTCTTTATCTTCCTTTTAGGAGGGGGATAATATCCCACTGGGTGATCAAGTTGGTAGACTATCTCTAGCCTAATAGGAGACTAGAGGGTAAAGATAGGAACTATGACTTTCCTTCCCTTACCCCTTTCTAAGTAAGCATGTGCATGGAAGATTATAGTATCAAGAACTTGATCAAGTGGAAAGGGTTTCTTGATCTAACTCTTTTTCATTTGAATGACATGTCTTGTTCGATGATTAATATCATCTCCTTCCTTTCTATCAATTTTTGCATTGAGAATGGTCTCTCACCCACTTTATCTACATTGAATAGGGGATCTAGCAGTTCCTCAGAGTCTTATAGCCTTATCTCATCAAGGATGGTCAAATGGAGAGCCTTTTTTGCTAGATGAAAAGTCATCCTACAATAGTCTCTGATGTGGACATCATAGTCATTTGTGGCGTTCATCCAATGATCTTCAATGGTATCCTCATGATAGAACTCCTTTCCTACCAGGTTTTCCACTTTATCATTATTGTTGAAGAATGACCAAGGAGAGTTATACTCTTCAAGAGGGTAGTTCTCCCATTCCCACTTGAAAGTTAGAATATCTTGCTTATTCTTCACTTGATATGCTCCTATTACAAAAGGCCAATCCAACAAGGTCACTATTGTCTTTTGGTCCTCTCATAAGCTAACTTAATTTTTCGAGATATTTCCATTAGGACCAACTTGTCACCTAGGTACCTTCAGAGTTTTTTTGGATTGATAGATGCACCACCTACCTAAATGTACGCAAATGTCTAAAATTGGATGAAATATGCTCCAAGAGTTGTGATCTATGCCTTGGCTTCCTTAAAAAATCTCTTCCCATAGTCCCCCTCTATGAATCAAATAATGACAAAAATGAAGGCATCATTTATAATTCTATACTCCTTGCTTTGTGGTGAGAGCTTCGTCTTCACCAACTGAGGATAAAATATATATAGCCATGCATTAGGGTCCTACATACTACCCTTTTTGTAGAAGTTGAGATAGTTGGTTTCCCTTGCTATAAGTAGATACACCATATAAGAAGTCATATAGAACTTCTTCTTATCTTTTATTGCCCATAACTAATCACACAAGTTCTCGCTAAGTGTGGTAACCCAATCCAATGGTATCTTTGCATGTCTAATGGTCTCGATTAAGTTGACCATGAATGAAGCAAGATGACCCAATGCAGGCAAACCCATGACTCTACTCAAGAGAATGATTGAATATCCGATGTCATCCTTCATGTATCCTCCAGTCATATCCACTTTGCTAATTATCTTTCCCTGAGAAGGCTTCTCAATGAAGTATAAGGAATGTATGATGTTGATGGCCTCTTGGTGATTATCTTTATACCATCTCTCAACTACTTCATAAGAGAGTCTGATGAATTTATTGGCTCTAGGTAGATGGAAAACTCTCTCAATGTTATTAGGTCACAAATCTAAGACCACCTCTCTAGTGATGCTCTTAACCACCCTTTCATCATGAACAAAATGCTCAAATAAGGTCATGATCAACTCGGCTGACTATACAATCCCTCAATGTGATGCTACATTCACTAATCTAGAATTGATTGATGCAGACCTCAAAGTTGACCTTTTTGTAAGACTGTTGTAAACTCTTAAGAATTCTCCCAAGTTTGTGTGTCTGAGGTCCATATCTTTGATTTTAGTATACTCATCGTGTAATCGTGATTTTGATGTCACACCTTGAAACTTGTAAACAACTAGTTTTGCTACTAATTTGGAAACTTTTAAACAACTGGTTTTGGTACTAATCTGGATGTAGATGCCATCTAATTGTGTTACCTATGCATTACAAGAAAGAAAACATGATCAATCAACTGACACTAAAAAATGTAAGCGAGGAAAAAAATGTCACCCTTGGGGACCTATTCATTTTATTATAATTTTTTTAAATTTTTTAAATTTATATATATATTTTTCTATTATTTTTTATTTTTTATTTTTACAATTTTTTAAAAAAATGAATAAAATAAAAAAACACAATGCACGCTGCATAAGCATGGGTGTGGAGCTTGGTGCACTCTGTGCACTGTGCAATCATGAGGGTGCTACATAGGCATGAGCATAGGGCTTGGCACATTATGCATGCTATGCTAGGGCCACCATGTGGTGGCGACATGCCAGGTTTGGCACAGACATGCCATGCAGGGTTTGGCACATGTGCACCATGCAAGGGCCACACCATGGGGTGCCACCTTCAGGCATGCCACGTAGGCACATCGCACATGCGCACTTCAAAGGGCACAATGCATAAGTGCCACTACACAGTAACACCTGAAGGATGCTATGCATGTGTCACCCATGGATGTGCCATGTGGGTGCTCTCACACAAACATGTTGTGGGAAGGTAGTGTGCATGCACACCTAACAGTGAGATGTGCACGTGGGGGGAGGGCAGTTTTTGTGGCTCACCTCTCCCTTCTTTGCTCTCCTATGAAGAATGAAAATGAAAAAAATGGGGGAGGGTTTTATAGCCCTCTCTCCCTCTTGTGCAAAATGCAAAGCATGTTGTGCCTCACTATGTGCACGTGGGGTAGAGGGGAGGTTTTTATTTTTTCAAAATTTCAACTCTAAGACTAACTTTCAAAATGAATTTTCCTTCTCCCAACTCTCGAATCGTGAGTCTAGGAGTCAAAAAATAAAATTAGGGAGTCCCCATTCTTGGCAAGGAATGGGGCATGTGTTGTGAATACCGCAACAAGTCTCAAAATTGAGTAGGAGTGATGAAAAATGAGGGTAAGTTGAGGGTTGAAAAGTTTAATGGGTAGAACTTTCAGTTATGAAAAATGCAAATGGAGGACTATCTTTATCAGAAGGATTTATGGAAGTCATTGGAAGTAAAAACTAAGAATTATAGATATATGAAAAATGAAAACTAGGAACTTTTAGATAGAAAGACACTTGGAAGCATTAAATTATGCCCAGAACCATCAGTGGCATTTAATATTACAAAAGTGAAGACAACAAAAGAGTTGATGCAAACTTTAGCAAAACTGTATGCAAAGCCCTCCTCTTTAAACAAGGTATTTCTTGTGAAGCATTTATTTAATATGAAAATGATAGAAGGTGGATTTATTGTGGATCATTTAAATGAGTCTAATACTATTACTAGTCTATTATCTTCTATGGGTATCAATTTTGATGAAGAAACTAGGGCTCTCTTGATTTTTTGTTCTTTGCTTGAAAGCTGGAATGGCTTGGTAATGGTTGTAAGTAATTTCATTTTTAGATCTAATACTCTAAAATATGATGATGTGATTAGTGTTATTTTGAGTGAGGAAACTCATAGAAAAATCTTAGGTGGATCTACATTAGGAAGTGCTTTGAATGCATAAAGTAGAGGAAGAATGACTAAGAGAGGAAATAATTCTAAAAATCATGGAAAATTAAGAGGAAAGTCAAAGGGGAAGAGGTCTCAATCTAGAGGACTGAGCGATTGTTGGTACTATGGGAAATTAGGGATAAGAAGAAAGATTGTTGGACTCAAATGAATAATGAAGGAGATAAATCAGAAGGGAACAAGGAGGAAAATGTGGTAAGTAATAAATTTGAAGAGGATGCTTTGCTTCTATCTTTAAAAAATTTTGATGATTCAGGGGTTTTAGATTCTGGTGCTTCATTTCATGCTACATCTCATAGAAGTTATTTCATTGATTATGTCCAAGGGGATTTTAGGCTTGTTTATTTGGGGGATAATGAACCTTGTTAGATTGTTGGAAAGGAAAAAGTTAAGATTAAGTTGTAGAATGAGAATCATTGCCTACTACATGAGGTAAGACATGTTCCAAGGCTGAGTAGGAATTTAATTTTAGTAGAGCAACTTAATGATGAGGGTTGTGTAGTTACTTTTAATGATAAAAATTGGAAGATATTTAAAGGTTCCCTTGTAGTAGAAAAGGTGTGAAAGTAGGCATATTATATCATTGTATAGGTCATATTGTTCCTTCTACTTTGATTGTTTTAGAGAAAAATGAATGTTTAGGAATAGTTGCTACAATTGAGTAGGGAGAAAAAATAGCTGATGTAGATTCTGATACAACATTGTGGCACAATAGACTTGGGCACATGAGTGAGAAAGGTATGAAAGTACTTCATTCAAAGTAAGTTTTACCAGATTTGAAATGTGTTAATATAGATTTCTATAAAAGTTGTTTGTATGGAAAATAAAAGAGAGTGAATTTTATGAAAACTAAGAAGGAAAATAAAAGTGAGAAATTAGAGCTTCTGCATACATAAATGGGTATTAGCTTAGCTATCTTCCCTTGGTGTCTCTCATTATTATCTTACATTTATTGATGATGCAACTAGAAAAGTATGGATTTATTTTCTTAGAAATCAAATGTATTTTAAACTTTTAAAAAATGGAAATGCTTGGTTGAAAATAAGACTATAAAGAAATTAAAATGTCTCAGATCTAATAATGGTGGTGAATATTGCGGTCATTAATTTGAAGAGTATTGCTCTACTAATGGTATTCATAGACAAAAAATTGTTCCAAGGACACCATAGGAAAATCGAGTGGTTAAATGCATGAATGAGACTATAATGGAGTGTGCAAGAAGCAAGAGGTTGCATGCAAGGTTGCCCTTAGACATGTGGGTAAAGGTTATTAATACTATTGTATATTTGATTAATAGAGTTCCCTCTACTCCTTTGAGTTATGGCATTCTAGAGGAAGCATGGACTAGTAAGAAGGTGAGTTATTCTTTTCTCAAAACCTTCAGTTGTGAAGCATTTTCACATATAGATTATGGAAATAGAACCAAGTTGGAACCTAAGTCAAAGAAATGTGTATTTTTTGGATATGACATTAATGAATTAATTATAGGCTTTGGGATTTTGAAAATCATAAAATTGTAAGAAGTAGGGATGTCATATTCAATGAGAAAGTGTTGTACAAAGATCTTCTATAGCAACATGAGAAGAAAGAAAATGATTATGTAGTGCTAGGTGATACTCCAAAAGATGATGTTCCAGTAATTTCTCATGATCTACAATAACCACAACAATAAATACCACACACTGCAGTGAATGCTAGATGATCAACAGGGCTAAGTAGACCTCTAGAAAGATTTTTCCTTCCTTGTATTCTATTTTACTTACTGATGCTAGTGAACCTGAATGTTATGATGAAGCTATGAAACTGGATGTAAAGATTCAGTGGGAGTTTACAATGAAAGAAGAAATGGATTCTTTGTTGAAAAATAATACATGAAATTTATGAAAGTTGCCTATAGGTAAAGGGGCTTTATAGAATAAGTGGATTTATAGGTTGAAATAAGAGGATGGAGGTAAGAAAAGATTTAAAGCTAGGTTAGTGATAAAATGATTTGCATTGAAAAAAGGCATTGATTTTGATGAGATATCCCCTCTTGTTGTTAAGATGACTTCTATTCACATTGTTTTAAGTATTGTGGCTATTGAAGATTTTCATTTGGAGTAGCTTGATGTTAAAACAACCTTCCTTCATGGTGATTTGGATGAAGAGATATATATGGCTTAGCCATAGGGATTTGGGGTCAAAGGTAAGAATACCTTAGAATGTAAATTGAAGAAAAGTTTATGTGGCTTGAAGCAAGCACCTTGGCAATGGTATCTGAAATTTGATAGTTTTATGCATGAACATGGATATAGTAGGTTTCATTTAGATCATTGTGTTTATTTTAAGAGTTTGGATGATAGTAGCTAAATTATTTTATGTTTATATGTTGATGATATGCTTATAGATGGGTCTAACATGGATCACATTAAGGGGCTAAAACACCAGTTAGCACATACATTTTCTATGAAGGATTTGGGGGTAGAAAAATAAATTTATGGTATGAAGATTTGAAGAGATAGGAGGAATATGAAATTGACTTTATCTCAAGTTTATTATATTGAGAAGGTGTTCTAATGTTTCTTCGTGGAGAATGCTAAAGCTGTCAACGCACCTTTACCTGGTCATTTGAAGTTAACTAAGGAGATGTGTTCAAAGACACAAGAAAAAGAGGACAAGATGTCTATGGTACCCTATGATTCAATTGCAAGAAGCTTTATGTATGTGATGGTATGTAAAAGCCTAGATATTGTACATGTAGTTGGAGTCATTAGAAGGTATATGAGTCATCCAAGAATTGAGCATTGGAATGCAATAAATGGATTCTTAGATATCTAGGAGGAACAACTAGTAAGTGTTTACACTTTGGGGCCTCTAATACTAATTTATAGGGTTATGTTGACTCATATTTGGTAGGGGATATTGATACTAGGTGCAGTACTATAGGCTACATATTTACTATTGGTAGGGTAGTAGTGAGCTGGGTTTCTTGATTATAGAAGGTTAATGCTTTATCCACTATAGAGGCACAATATGTTGTTGCTATGAAGGTAACCAAAGAGATGATATGGATTCAGTTCTTCTTGAAAGAATTGGGAGACTTTGAGAAGGATAATTATTTGTTAATAGATAATTAGAGTGCCATTCATCTTCCAAAGAATTCAGCTTTGTATTCAAAGAAAAAACACATTCAATTGCAATACCATTTTATTTGGTCAGTTTTAGATGATGGAAAATTAAAGCTAGCCAAGATACATATAGATGACAATCCAATGAATATCTTTACAAAGGTAGTGACAAGGGAGAAGCTAAATTCCTCTTTAGCTTTGGTTTCTCCTTGATTGAACAACATGAAAGAATAGTAGAGTCTAGGGTGGTTTGATATATTTGAGTGGGAGCTATAGGTTTAGCAATGCTACTATCAATCTCCAAGTGGAAGGTTATTGTTGTGGAGCCTGATTAGTCTCCAAGTGGGAGATTGTTATGATGTGAAGCCTAATAAAACTCAAAAGTTTATTTGGCATGGTTTTTCCTCCAAATTATTTCTACAAGGGTTTGGGTGTATGTCATGTCCCCTATTCAAATAATTAAAAAAAAAAAACTTTGTTAAGGTAGGCAGGCTCCAAAAAGGTGAAATTTCAAAAAAAAGGGTTAATTTTTGGAAACCAATGGACTAATAAATAAAAATTATTATTAAATTATATTTTATTAACCCCTCTTGGATGTGAGTTAGGGTTATGCCCTCTTTAAAAGGGGTTTGGAGGCATTTTGGGCTCATTCTACATCTTGATTCTTGATAATTTTCTTGTTGTTCTTCAGAGGCTGCCAAACCTGTGGAGAAGGAGACCCAAGAATGGGAGTTTGCAGGTTTCTAGGAAGGCTAAGGACGAGAGTTTGAAGCCATTCCATATGCATGCTCATACAGAGTTTGCCCTTGTGCTGAATAGTGCCGATTTGGGTGTTTTCGGGGTTGTTTTTGGTTTGAATTTGGGTTTTCAGTTGAGTGTTTCATATCAATTTGGTTTGCTGTTGTATTTCAGACTTTATGATATTAAAATAGAGCTGAATATATGTATTGGGTCGTGATTAAACTTCTGAGATAATTTATGAGTGTTTTGTGGTGTTTCCGAGCATTTTTGTGTTAATTTCGGGAGCCCGATTAAGCATAGTTTTGCCCTACATTTGTGATCTGTTGTGTAAGGGCTATACAAATTTGGAAATATCATTTTGTAGGCTGTTATGCTGCTGAAATCTCTATAAAAATGTCCATTTTCAGATTTATTAATAATTTGTGAAGTTGTGAAGTTTTTGGCACTAATTTGGACATACCCGATTTGGGTTTTATTGGAAAATTGGCAGATCTTTGTAATATTAGTTGTTTGATCTTAAAGATCTGATTAAAGGTTGGAAATATCATGTAAAATCAGAGAAAGGGACATTTCAGTGGTATCAGAGCCGTGATCTTGCCAGCCTGAGGGTTTGTAGAAGTTGCATGTCAAGTTTTGATAACTACCCAGATCTTGCATGTCATATTTTATGATTGCATGCAACTAAGTGAAAGAGAAAAAAGATATTTGCAGTGAGAAAAGAATAAAGAAATTTTGATTAAACCCCCAGTTGAAAGCAAAAGTACAAAATCCAAGGAAGAAAAAAGTATGGCTGATCCAGATGAGATGGCAAAGAAATTCTTCCAAGACATCCAAAATACTCAGAAGCAAACAGTGGATGGTTTGGCGGAAACTAGAGAGGCTTTGCGGATATTGACAGAAAAATTACAAGGAATTGCATCTATTAATGAGAAAGGGAGCACTTCAGAGGAGTCGAGAAATGGGAGATCCACACCATCAAAATCAACCAAATCCATTTTCTTGCCTGCAGATGAGCCACCAGTACCAAATCCAGCCATTAATCCAGTGGAAGAGGTTACAGGTAATTTGATTACATTAAGAGCTACTTACAATGGCTTAGATGATGACTTTCGTAGTTCAGTTCCTTTTAGAGAATATGTGGATATGATGAACACTTTGATGCCCAAGAAAGAGAATAGGAGGGAGCATGAAACAAGTGGAAGAGAGCTCAAAAATAAAATAAGCAAGTTTACAGCGCCTACTTTTGATGGAACAAATAAAATTTCAGCTAGAGCATGGCTACAAAAATTACAAACTTTCTTCACACTTAACCCCATGAAAGAGAGTGATGCTATTCAATTTGCAAGTCTACACTTGGAAGATGCAGCCTATGATTGGTGGTATCATGGAATGACTACTCAAGGTCACGATCAGGTAACTACATTTGAAGATTTCAGTCAAAGGGTGATAGATAGATTTGACCTCAAGGATGATGAAGAGTACTTTAAAGAATTGTCAAAGTTGAAGCAAACCAAATCAGTTAATGAGTATATAGAAGAATTTCAAAAAGTGGCTGTTATGGTACCTGATATGAGTGAAAAGAGGATCATTTATCTTTTCCTTGATGGTTTAGAAGATTCTGTTAAGGGTTTGGTTAAGGCTTTCTCACCCTCAACCTTACAGGAAGCTATCAAAAGAAGCTTGCAACTTGAAACTTGCGTGCCTATGAAATCAATCACTAATCAAAAACCCCCAAATCTTTGGCAACATAAGGGAAATTTTCAGAAAAAGACTTTCCCAACACTACCACCAAAAGATGTGACAAATGTGGCAAAAAAGAAGGTAGATGAAGAGACTAGGAGTGAATTACGAAGGAAAAAGCTTTGTTTTACTTGTAGAGAACCATGGGTTCCAGGACACAGATGTTTGGGGAAAGGTCAAGTGCACTATATTGAAGTTGCTTCCGAATCTGATTCAGATGAGCATGAGGAATTTCATGATACTAAGGAGGAGGTAGAAGAAGAGAAAGTAAAAGAAATCAGCAAGGATGGCACTTTAGCAGCATTATCAGGAGTCCCAAGATACCATCCCTTCCGAATTCGAGGGGTACTAGCAGGGCAAAGGTTGACTGTTCTTCTTGATAGTGGGGCAACTCACAATTTTATTGATGAGGGATTTGTCATGAAAAGAGGGCTTAAAGCAGAAGATTTTGAGGGATTCAATGTTACTGTAGCTGATGGATTCACTATGCCTTGCACACGGGTGGTGAAACAACTCAAGATGACCTTAGGAGATTATGAGTTATGTGATGACTTCTATGTGGTTGGTATTGGGGAGACAGATCTTGTATTGGGTGTTCAATGGTTGCACTCTATCGGAGGCTATTACATGAACCATCAAACTATGGAGTTTAAATTTCATTCCAATGGGAAAGAAGTTATATTGAGAGGGTTATCGAATGGAGCACCTAAGGCGGTCTCTGCAAAGAGGATGGAGAGGACTTTTCGAAGAGGACAAGTAACATGGGCAGCAGGAGTCATAATCCAACCAACAAGCTCTCCCAAGAATCAAGGTAATTTTCATTTTGAAATTCAAAATATTCTTGATAAGCATAGTATAGTTTTCAATGACTTGCCTCCAGGATTACCACCAAATAGAGGTTTTGAGCATGTTATAGAGTTAGAACAGGGTGCCAAACCAGTTATAACAACCCCATACCGCCATCCAAGAGGTTATAAGGAAGAAATTGAAAAAAATATTAAAGAACTCCTGGACATGGGATTCATAAGGCCTAGCTCTAGTCCATTTGCATCATCTGTGGTACTTGTCAAGAAAAAGGATGGTACAATGAGAATGTGTATAGACTACAGGGCTCTAAACAAGAAGACCATAAAAAATAGGTATCCCATACCATGCATAGATGAACTCATTGATGAGTTACATGGTGCTGTATACTTCTCAAAAATTGACTTAAGATCAGGCTACCATCAAATCCGAATGAGGAGTGAAGATGTGGAAAAGACTGCTTTCAGATGTCACTATGGGCACTTTGAATTTCTTGTTATGCCATTTGGACTCACTAATGCACCAGCAACATTCCAATCTTATATGAATAAGGTATTCAGTCAGCATCTTCGAAAATTTGTTTTGGTATTTTTTGATGATATCTTGATATACAGTAAAACATGGGAAGAGCATCTAAAGCACATAGACACTGTTTTGGGAATCTTGGAGCAGCAATCCTTCTATGCTAAGCTATCTAAATGTGAGTTTGGTTTGATAGAGATCCTATACTTGGGACATATTATAAGCTCTAAAGGAGTACAGGTTGATCAACAAAAAATCCAGGCAATTTTGGATTGGCCTCCACCCACTAATCTTACACAGTTGAGAGGTTTCTTCGGGTTGTGTAGCTACTATAGGAGATTTGCCAAGGGATTTTCTCAGCTTGCTGCCCCCTTGACTGATTTGATAAAGAAAGGAGCTTTTGTTTGGACAGAAGAGGCACAAAAAACATTTGATAAGCTTAAGGAGGTAATGAGTTCATGCCCTGTGCTTGCAATTCCAGATTTCTCTTTACCTTTTGTTGTTGAATGTGATGCTTCGGAAGAAGGTATAGGGGCTGTACTAACTCAAAGGGGACATCCAATAGCATTTGAGAGTCGAAAATTAAATCAATCAGAGAAAGGGTACTCCATCTATGATAAGGAAATGTTGGCAATCATGCATGCACTTCATAAGTTTAGACAATATTTGGTATGTGGGAGATTCATTGTAAAGACAGACCATAATAGCCTTAGGTTCTTCTTGAACCAAAGGGATTTGAATGATCGTCAACAAAAATGGGTAAGAAAATTGCAAGCTTATGATTTTGATATTGAATACATGAAAGGAAAGAATAATGTGGTTGCTAATGCTCTCTCAAGAAAGCCCACTTTGTGTTCCTTATCATCTATCTCTGCTGATTGGAAAGTCTCCATAATTTTAGAGTATGCTAAAGATTCATTTGCCACCAAGATTTTGGATAAGTTAGCGGATGATAACAGGTACAAGGTTGTTGATGAATTGATTTATTACAAGAATAGGATCTTCTTAGTGCCAGGGTCAAAAACTAAGGAGAGGATATTGAGGGCCTTTCATGATACACCTTTGGCTGGTCACCAGGGATACTTCAAGACATACAGGCAAATTCGAGAGCGGTTTTCATGGAAGGGTATGAAGGAGGATGTCCTTAAACACATTAAGGAATGTATGGTATGCCAACAAAGCAAGAGTGAGCAAAATTTTCCTGCAGGGTTGTTGCAGCCACTTCCTATTCTTGAACAAAAATGGGAAAGTATTTCCATGGATTTCATCACTGGGTTGCCCAAGGTTGAAGGTAAGGATTGCATATATGTGGTGGTAGATAGACTAACTAAGTATGCACATTTCTTTCCTATCACATCTGATTTCAAGGCATCACAAGTGGCCGAATTGTTCTTCAAGGAAATTTTTAGATTACATGGTTTGCCTAGAAACATTGTTAGTGACCGGGACAGTAGATTCCTCAGCTCTTTTTGGAAGGAGCTCTTTCATTTGGCAGGAACTAAACTCACTCCCAGTACTAGCTATCACCCTCAAACAGATGGACAAACAGAGATAGTTAATAAATGGATAGAAGGATATTTGAGGAACTATGTTTCAAATCAACAACATGCTTGGGTGAAATGGTTACACCTAGGGGAGTATTGTTACAATACATCTCATCACATGTCTATTGGTATGCCTCCTTTTCGTGCTCTTTATGGTTACGATGCCCTTTCCTTTGTTGATCTAATACTTTCCGATAGCAGAGTACCCGCAGCAAGTGATTTCATCAAGCAAAGCTAAGACATAATAAGGTCCCTCAAGGATAATCTACAACATGCACAAAACCAACAAAAGATATATGTTGACAGGAAAAGGATTGAAAGATCTTTTGAGGTGGGAGATTTGGTATTTGTTAGGTTGCAGCCATATAAGAAAAGCACCTTGAAGAGAAGTGGGGCAGAGAAACTCAAGCCAAGGTTCTATGGGCCTTATAAAATCATCAAGAAGGTAGGAGAGGTAGCTTATGAATTGGAGCTCCCACCAAACAGCAAAATACATAATATTTTTCATGTATCTTGCTTAAAGAAGGTTCTAGGCCAGAAAACCATAGTATCTACAGAATTACCACCTCTTGATGATGAAGGGAAATTAGTTTTGATACCAGAAGAGATTTTGGATACAAGAGAGAAAAGGTTGAGAAATAGGAGCATCACAGAGCATTTGGTCAAATGGAAAGGATTACCACTAGAGGATGCAACTTGGGAAGGAGAACATATTCTTGAGAATTCCAACCTTCATTGCTTGAGGACAAGCAATATTTGGAAGGGGAGGACTTGTCATGTCCCCTATTCAAATAATTAAAAAAAAATAAACTTTGTTAAGGCAGGCAGGCTCCAAAAAGGTGAAATTTCGGAAAAAAGGGTTAATTTTTGGAAACCAATGGACTAATAAATAAAAATTATTATTAAATTATATTTTATTAACCCCTCTTGGACGTGAGTTAGGGTTATGCCCTCTTTAAAAGGGGTTTGGAGGCATTTTGGGCTCATTCTACATCTTGATTCTTGATAATTTTCTTGTTGTTCTTCAGAGGCTGCCAAACCTGTGGAGAAGGAGACCCAAGAATGGGAGTTTTCAGGTTTCTAGGAAGGCTAAGGACGGGAGTTTGAAGCCATTCCATGTGCATGCTCATACAGAGTTTGCCCTTGTGCTGAATAGTGTCGATTTGGGTGTTTTCGGGGTTGTTTTTGGTTTGAATTTGGGTTTTCAGTTGAGTGTTTCATATCAATTTGGTTTGCTGTTGTATTTCAGACTTTATGATATTAAAATAGAGCTGAATATATGTATTGGGTCGTGATTAAACTTCTGAGATAATTTATGAGTGTTTTGTGGTGTTTCCGGGCATTTTTGTGTTAATTTCGGGAGCTCGATTGAGCATAGTTTTGCCCTACATTTGTGATCTGTTGTGTAAGGGCTATACAAATCTGGAAATATCATTTTGTAGGCTGTTATGCTGCTGAAATCTCTGTAAAAATGTCCATTTTCTGATTTATTAATAATTTGTGAAGTTGTGAAGTTTTTGGCACTAATTTGGACATACCCGATTTGGGTTTTATTGGAAAATTGGCAGATCTTTGTAATATTAGTTGTTTGATCTTAAAGATCTGATTAAAGTTTGGAAATATCATGTAAAATCAGAGAAAGGGACATTTTAGTGTAGTTCCCTTAAGAGGGGGTCAAAGGGTAGCACCCCTATGAGGTCCTAGGGCAGTGCCCTAGGTGTTCTCCCTATCATAGTATAGGGCCGAGTCCTATTGGGGGTCTTTGGAGGAAAGGCCCCTAAAGCCAAAAATGACCCTATATTGTAAAAGATGTAAGCTACTAATTTTCTATTCTTCTAGCCCTAATTTTGTAAGTGGCAGAAAACTTGTATAAAAAGTCTTAGGGTTAGGGATTTTCATAATGTGTGATGCAAAAATTCCTTTTTATGTCAGTATTAAGCTCTAAGGAATTGTGTATTGTAATTAGGTTGTAATCACTAGATAATAATAATATTGGACTTTTTGTTAGTGGAAGTAGCCCAGGGATTGGATGAACCATGTTAAATTTTGGTATCTTGTGTTCTCTTATGTGTGATCTAATTTTTTTTTTTGATATTGGTTATATTTGCATGTAACTATTATTTTTGTTTTGGGTTAATACTATGACATAACACAAGGCAAATGAATCCCCAAAGGAGATGTCCTAGCCCCAAAAAACAACCACACAATGGAAACACAATAACAATGAAAGATCTGATATCAAATCGTAACTCTTTATTCATAAAATAACTATTACATGCAATGTGTCATAGTGGAAGGCCTTCTCGATTACAGCCAAATACAATAGCAATTATAATAACAATTATTTAAGATACCTCAAGATTCAACCCATAAACTAGCTAGTCTAGATTGAAACTTTGGTAGAAACCTCCAAGATCTCAACTTGTGCTCATAAGCCACCAAGCAACCTTCTTGTTTCCAAACTGTAGCCACTAGCTCTTCTCTCAAAATCACAAATCCACCACAATCCTACTGCAAACTACCTCACATTTGGCACTCTATCCATAGACTCAAGAAAACTCACTCCTTTGCTTCCTCCTTCTCTCCAAGCTTCTACTAAGAAGAGATCACACCTTGAAGCTTCATTAGAAATGCTCATATGCCTTGCTTAAGTAGGCACTTTCCACCTAAGATGTTACCAACACAACCAATGTGGGATAAAAGTAAATGCAACTAGCTTTCAACAAATATTTAATTCCCACCCAAATACAACTAAGCACCACAATGTAGCCCAAGAAATATTAAATGCATGATTTAATGAAGTGTTTACAAACTTCTAGAATTCCACCTAGACATCTCGATAAATGGCATAACAACCATTTTTATTTAATTTTATATTTATGCCACCTATGCACCTTGAAAATATTTTTTTTTTCTCCTTTTCCCATTTTAAAGTTTTATTATTATTTCTCCTCTAATTTTCATCACTTTCTCTCTCCTCCATTAAAAAAAAAAAAAATCCCATGCAAGATGCTCCTATATTAGACTCCCTAGGTAGATTAGAAAAAGTATGTCTCATAATTTGATGCCAAAAGAAAGATCTACAACCATCTTCATCTTCACCAAAGGTTTCCACTTCATTAGGGACAAGAAAACTAACAAGCAAATCATCCAGATCTACATCACTCTCTCAAACACCAAAATATCAACCATTCAATTAGCATTCTTACTCCTAGGAACGAACTGAACATAATGCTTCACCAAAAAATCCTCATCCACATTAGCAACTAGTGAATCCACACCAAAAGAAATAGACTCCATATCAACAACAATATGTAACTCCTTAGAAACATATGTCAAACTCTCAACACCAATAGTCTAATTGCTCACAACAAGATGCTTTGCAACATACAAGTCACCACCATCAACAACTAGATCATCCACAACCAAGTGCTCTACAATCTCCATGTCAGAATCAACCAATTGATCATGAAAAGCAATCTCTATCCCAAAATCAGTAAGGTTAGGAATATCTTCAATGACAACCTCTAGCTATTCTACAAGTTCTATATCAGGCTCCACAAACTAATCAACAAAACCAACCTCTTCCACCTTGACCTTTCCATTCCATCTTCTCTAATGAAAAAGTCTTTTAATTGACCAAACAACTCTCTTCCACATCAATAGACTCTAGCTCTACAAACATCTATGAAATGCCTTACTCATCCTATCTTTATCTCAATTAGCCAATCTAGCTTCAAACTGAGTAGACATGTTAGAAAAATTCCTCTCCACCACATCATGGAGATTTGCAATCATCTTAGGGTCCAATCCTCTCAGAGCCATCTTCCAAGATCTTCGTAAACACTCTACAAAAAAATCCTTCCCATGCTCCTTATCACAAAACCAAATTGTTTGCAACTTAGATCACAACTTGCCACCTCACATGAACAATTAGGAACCACATCACAAGTCAATGACCATGGATCTGCAATCCACAACTCTTTGCAATCATGTCTCAACATGATCAACCTTTCATCTTCTCATCCATCGACCTATCTGTAAGCACTCTATAATTGCAAGTCAAAACCATGATATGCCACCTTGTAACCAAGAGATCTAGGACTCTAGAAAGAAAATCCACCACTAGATCTAGACCAACTCAAATCTACTTCTCCAACCCAAGTCCTCGTGCAAACTACCTCAACTTTGATGACCTAGCTAGACACTTAGGAACAACTTTCACTCTAATACCACTTGACATAGTGCAAGATAGGAGAATCCCCAAAGGAGATGTCCTAGCCCCCAACAAATAACCACATAGTTAAAACACAATAACAATGAAATATTTGATATCAAATCATAACTCTTTATTCATAAAATAACTATTACATGCAATGTGTCCTACTATAAGGCCTTCCTAGTTACAAACAAATACAATAGCAATTACAATAAGAATTCTACAAGATCCCTCAAGATCCAACCCATTTACTAGCTAGTCTAGATCCACACTCTAGTAGAAACCTCCAAGATCTCAACTTGTGCTCACGAGCCACCAAGCAACCTCCTTGTTTCTAAACTACAATCACTAGCTCTTCTCACAAAATCACAACTCCACCACAATCCTACTATAAACTACCTCACATTTGGAGCTCTATCCACAGACTCAGGAAAACTCACTCCTCTACTTCCTCCTTCTCTCCAAGCTTCTACTAAGAAGATATCACACCTTGAATCTTCATTAGAAATGCTCATATGCCTTGCTTAAGTAGGCACTTTCCACCCAAGATGTTACCAACACAACCAATGTGGGATAAAAGATAAATGCAACTACTTTTGAAAAAATATTTAATTCCCACCCAAATGCAACTAAGCACCACCATGTGGCCCAAAAAATATTAAATGCATGATTTAATGAAGTGTCTACAATTCCACCTAGACATCTCGATAAATGGATTGAAAACTATTTTTATTTAATTTTATATTTATGCCACCTATGCACCTTGAAAATAAAAATTCCTTTTTTCTCCTTTTCCTTTTTAAAAGTTTTTTTTATTATTTCTCTTATAATTTTCGTCACTTTCTCTCTCTCCATTTTTTATTTTATTTTATTAAAATTTTCACATGCAAGATGCTTTTGCATCATACTAAGAATGTCTCCTCCATAGATGGTCTATAAAAAATCCCAATTTTTGTTTGCATTATCAAGACTTTTGATATCATTAAACTCAGCATAGCTTAGGACAAAGGCAATCTCCAACATTGCTTGGTTGTGTTCTTTCTTTTTTTTTAGATCTTTGATAGTTAGGGCTCCAACAGGATCAAGATGCTCAATACTAATGGTAGATTGTGCATGATATCAAAGTCCTCCAAGGTGTAGCTTCATCAAAATTTTCCATGCAGGAATGTTATCTCTATTAAGCTTGGGTACTTACCTTTTTGACATTTTGATCTTTGTCCTTCTAGTACCTTTAAACTAGTCCTCTTAAGTAGATGGATCTGATACCAATTGTTAGAATTCTTTAGAATAACTGAGAGGTGGGGGGTGAATCAGTTATCCAAGGTCTAGATGTATAAATAAAACTTTTCACAACTTAGTGAACCCATAAAAAAATGTTTATCATCATGCATGCATCCATAAGATTATGCATTCACTTAAAACTTGTAGGTTACTATCAAATCAATTAATAGAAATGTAAATATGAAACATAATAGATTCAATAACACACTTGACACAATGATTTACGTGAAAACCCAATTCGAGAAAAACCATCATGCTACTATTTTTCACTTTTTTGAGTGATGGCCTATGAAAGGTCAACCCTATTAAAGGTTCTAATGCACATTGTTAAATGTGATCTAATTAAAGGATTTTAAGCACTCTTTTAGGAGTGAGCCTTATTAGAGGAGTTTAGACCATTCAGTTGTAATGCACCTAGCTAAAGGATTTATAAATGAGTATTAGGTCAACCTTAATCCAAAGGATTTACCCTAGACTGATACAATTATTAGAGAGTAATAACAAGGCTTGATCTGATAACAACTTACAACTCTATTTGTATATTATAGATCTCTATTTTAGTCCTTCATTTTTCTTGGCTTTCATACATTCTAGCTTTGATAACTTGTTCACCCTTCAAGCATCCATACCCATAAGCCTTCTCAAGCTTAACTTGTCAATGCAAATTCTTCACTTAGGTCACTAAATGAAGCAATACCCTAGACTTATTTGTTTATCTTAGGTTCTTGCACATGACAACCCTTGCTTCTGACTAGCCATCTATATAAATAGTGAATTAAGATCTTTTACAGTTCATTCTCCATCATCCAATTTAGGTTTAGGATAGATTATCTAGTATTCAATGAATCTAACCCTCAATCTATTTCATTTGTAGGAATTTCTCCTTTAATCTTCTTTGAATTCACCTCAAAATGGTTTACTATGAATTCTTTGCTACTAGCTCATCAATCTTATCTTCTACATGGTTCACACAATCCAAGAAAACAAACTTGTCATCTTAGATCCATTGAATTCATGATCTTTCTAATAATATTAACACTCAACATTAACTTTCTTCTATTGTTTGACACAAACTACATTGCTCGACATCCTTTGTAAAATCACTTGGCATAAAATAAAGTTTGTTAGTGGTTGACATCAACTAAACTTTACTCGGCATCAACTATTTTGCTCAACATGCACTAAGATAGATTTTTAATCAAATCCAAAGGATTTTCTACTTGGCTTGCACTAACTTTTCTGGGCACCCACTCTCCATTCAGTTAAGCTTGACAAACAAACTTTGTTTAACTTGTTCTTCTCAACTTTCTTAGTATAACCAACCTTAAGTATATTATAAATGCACTATGATATCACTATCTCAACTAATTCTTGTACTCCTTTTCATATCATAACTCAACCTTTCTTCTTGGTGCTATTGTTACATCATTTGATTAGATCTTGTTCATCAATCAAAATTGATAGTACTTAAATCATATAAGTAGTTGTCTTACTAGAAAAATAGTAGGTTTGACATTAGTGAGAAAATAATGATTGAAACACATATCATACTTGTATCAATCTATTTTCAACACATAATGTTCAAGGGTTCTTAAAGCTAATAACTCTTTTTTGATTCCATTTTCTTCAAAAAAATATGTTAAGCTCATTTGAAGTAAACTCTCCTCCTCTATCTAATCTTAAACATTTAATCTTCATACCAGATTCATTCTCAACTGCATTCTTGAATATATTGAACTTATCAAATGACTTAGATTTCTCTTTAAGAAATACAACCCATACCATTCTAGAAAAGTCATCAACTAAAATCATTAAATACCTTTCACCATAGAATCCTTTAGTCTTTGTAGGACCACTAAGATCTATGTGTACAATCTCCAATTTTGTTGTAATACTAAACTACTTGCTGGGAAAAGAAGTTATGTTATGCTTTGCTAAAATGCATTCCTTGCAAATTGTGTTATAGGTTTCACAATCTTAGGAAAATCTCTAACTACAAACATATTATTGGTCTTCACAATACTGTCAAAGTTTATATGAAAAAATCTCTTATGCTATAACCAAATTTCATCTATCTTTGTACCCAAACATGTCATTTTAGTAGGATTCAACTAAAATACATTACCTCTAGATCTATTTCCTATTCCAATTACCTTTCCATCTTTGTCTCTGATCATGCATGACTTTTCTATGAACTACAACTGGTAACCTTTTTCCACTAGTTGTCCAACACTTAAAATACTGTGCTTCAAACCATCAACAAAATATAAATCCTATGTGTTAGTTTTACCATCAAGATTTATAGATCCAATACCTTTAACTTGGCATGCTACATTGTTTCCAACTCTGACAATGCCTCCATCCTAACTTTTGAAGTCAACAAACTTGTTCATATCACCAGTCATATGATATGAACAACCACTATCAATTATCCAATCAAATTTATTTTCAACCTATGACACCAAAGCTACTTTCCTTGGACTTTCTTCTTTAATAGCTAAAAATCTAATTTCATCATCACTAGCACTTATTGCTTGTTCATTAGAATCATCTTCTTCATTTGCATACAAAGATTGTCTATCTCTTTTAGGTCTATAATTTCTTTTATACTTGTTTTCTCTTTTAGGATACTTATATGCATAATGACAAAATTCATTACAAGTCCAATATTTAAAGATTTTCTTACCATATTTTTTTCTTCTTACTAGAAGGGCTAATCATTCTTCAATCTTTCTATCCTCGTTAGATATGCTACTACTAGCAAAATCTTCTCTAGCACTTGTGCTCCTTAATAAACTAGGTTATATATTCAGGGCACTGAAAGCTATTTTTGTTCTAGTCAATTCTCCAGATTGGCTAATCTCATTCTCAAATGCTTCAAGTCTTCCAAGAAATGTCTCATTTGTAAAATCTTTGGTACAAGATATAAACAATTGTATAATTTGAACTTTTTTTTAAATGATGGTGTTAAGATCTTCAATATCTTTCATATCACCTCATCATCTTCTTTAGTTCCTCCTTAAGATCTAACACCTGCAATAATTTTTAATATCCTACCTACATATGTTCTTACAAATTTATCTTCCATCATTTTAGCATCTTGAAATGCACAAATCCAACTTTGTAGCCTCAACTTATTGGAATGTTCATCACCTTCAAAACTAGTTTCCAAAGCATTCCAAATCAAATGTGAAGTAACAAGTGACTTTACATGATTGTATTTAATTTTAGGAAGTGTACTCAATAGTGATTCTCTAGCTCTCATGTTGCACATAAGAAGATCTCTTTCTTCCTCCATACAAGTTTCCAAATCTTTTTCAGCAATGATTTTCTTTGCCAATTTTGTCAAGATCCAATATCTTGGACCCATTCATAGCAAGTGCATCTTCATCTTTTTCTTCCAATTGTCATAATTTGTTCCATCGAACTTCAAACTATCTTTCCAAAAAATGCTTGCCATGGATCTCCCAAAGCTATTAAACTTTATCGGCAAGGACTTGATGCTTTGATACCAATTATTAAAAGCAATAGTCCACCAAAATAACTAGGGAGGAGGGGTGAATTAGTTATCCAATAATTAAAATATTTATCAACCTTAAACAATCATATCCATTCAACCAAAGTAAATAACAACCATAACAAGATGCACATAGATAATTACACTAGATATGTTAACTAGGGAAACCCTCTAATTTTAAAATCAGTGCTTAAGGCCAAGAAATGGCAGAACTCATTAAGAAGTACAATAGCAAGTGAAGGAAACTTTGCAAAAGTCTAGTTTTAAGTACAAAGAAAATACTAACAAGAGAAGGAGAGAGGTCCACTTCAAAGTGGGAGATAGAGTTTGGGACTTCCTAAGGTAGAAGAGACTACCTAAGGGAAGATACTCCAAACTACAATTGAAGAAAGTAGGCCCCTGTTGCATACTTAAAAAACTAGGTGACAATGCCTATAAAATCTCCCTTCCTCCAACTTTGTAGATCTCCCTTATATTTAATGTGGTAGACCTTACGCGATATAAGGTTACAGTAGGTTCATCAAATCAGCAAGGTGAAGACACCAAAGATGAAGACTATGTTACCAATCTTCCACCAATCAAACCAGTGGAATTAGAAGAAATCTCATACACAAATATACTAAGGTAGAAAAAAACTAAGAAGCACATACAATACTTAGTTAAATGGAAGGGCCTCCCCAGCATAGATGCTACTTGGCTAACAGAGAATCAAATCAAACAACATGGCACTATAGTGGATTTTCTATCCTTAAGTTGGGACTTGAGTTCTAAAACTCAAGGGGAGTATGGTGCAGGGGCACCCACTCCAAACTCATCAAAAAATGTAACTAGGATGTCTAAACATTCTACATAGTTTAGAAGTTCTAGTCAAACACATAGACCAAGTTGTAAGGCCTAGTTCCAAGATTGGCATAATTATAAGCCCCTAGCTAACTAAGGTCAAAATGGTCAATAAGCCTAAAAATTCATAGGATCTTAGGTTTTTTCATATTTTTAAGGTTTAGATCCATGTTTTATCATTAGCATAATGCTAGGACCAAGTTTGGTCATTAGATTTGCAATTTTGCAAATTTTGTTGCTCTAAGAGTTGTCATGCAACTTTGAGCAACTTTTTAAAAAGTTGTAAAAAACTTGTAAACACTCCCCCCAATAGATAAAACTATTCAAACATGTCATGTAACCATTGGGAATTCCCTACATAGCCCTCATAGTTAGGTGGTTGGAAGAACAATGTACTTTTTGGCAAATATCAATAAAACAAATAGCATTTTCTCTACAAATCCCATGTTTCAAACCATTGTATAGATAGGTACAAATGTGGGGCCATGTGCCAATTATTCCTAACATTGGAGCATTGATTCTACTTCCTTTTTTAGTTTGTCTCATGCTTTGATCTAATCTAGTTTGAGAAATATCCAAATTTTATTTGTTGTGCCTAAAATTAAGCCTTAAAATTGGGGTTCTAATAGGGCTTGTTGTTTAAGCACATTCCACCATGAAAAATTAATGCCCTTGGTGGAATACAATATTTTTCAATTTTCTTTCATATTTTTTAGGTTGAGTGCCATCAAATATAGGGAGTTGGATTTGTTTCGATACCTTAACTGTGCATCTCTATGTGTACACCAATCAACAATTAGTATAATCATTCCTAGAATGTAGTTAGGGATTCTTTAAAGCTTGAAATATTGGATTTTGGATTATTTTATATGCCCACACATGTCTCCATTATTAGTTTGTATTTTAGCATAGGAAAAAAAAAACTCGCCCTAATTAGGCCCATAGGCCTAGTCTAATATTGCAACAGCAGTGCTAGAACATTCCTTGCATTTCCAGTCCTTGGTGTTCAAGCATGTTTTATAAACCCAAAAGGGTATTAGGATCCCTGATCAAGATGTTACCTCATTTGCAGGCATTTAGACCTATGAGAAAATTTCATTTTGGGAAGGGCTACAAGCCAATTCCATAAGATATAAAGCATTTTTGTGTTAAGGGTTACTTTTGAACAAAAGAACCTTTGAATCCTTGTGAATAAGAACTAACTAGGCTAGAGTGGTGATTTTATGCCACCCCTAGTCTTAGTATCCCTTTTCTGGGTTTGATCCTTCTTTTGTTGAAGAGCCCTAATAGTGAATTTGTGAGTTTGGGTGCTTAGGACTTTGGTAAGCCTAGTGATTAGGTTACCTTGTATTTTGGGGTTGTGATAATCTTCTCCAAGCCCCATTTATATACCTATGATAGGTATTCAACATTTTGACTCTTCACCTTGGGTGTTGAGGGATTAGAAACATTACCATTTCTCACTATTTGGAGGCTTCCACTATCTACTACTGCATCAAGTGGTATCAGAGCCATGTTTGATCTTGAGAATGAGGAGATCCTTGCAAGGGTCACAAATAGTGAGTTAGCAAAGATGGTGAGAGAACAAAAGGATACAAATAAGGCTTGAACTAAGAGGCTTCAAGAACTAGAAGCTTGATGAAAAAGATAAAGAAGATGGGTCTGAAGATGAAGGAGGGAGTGAAGAAGAGGAGGATGGCTCTGAACAACACATCCCTATAAACCAAAGGCCTTTCATAGATGCCTTGAAATCCATGGGGAGAAGAACCATGGAGGAGAAGGTAGATTTTCCAATCTTTAATGGCAAGATGAATGCAGATTTAGCCTTAGATTTAATAGAGGCTTTGAAAATATTCTTTAAATGTGAAGACATCCTTGAAAAATATAGGGTAAAAGTGGCAAGATCAGTGTTGAAGGAGGCAGCCCTAACTTGGTGGAACTTCATATGAATAGAGAGGGTGAAGAATGAGAAGAACATTATTAATTCATGGAATAGGATGATAATCTTGATTAAAGAGACATATGTACCTAAGGATTATGGGGTATAATTCCATAGGAGGAATCAAAGTTTGAAACAAAAGGACATGGATGTAGGCTCATACAATGAGGAGTTCCTAAAACTATGTATGAAGACCAATATGGAAGAAGATCAGGAAGATAAATTAGCAAGGTATATGAATTTCTTGAAGATGCCCATTCAAGAGGAACTAAGCCTACATTGCCTTTCCATAGTCAATAAGTAATATCAAATGGAACTCAAGGTAGAGGAAAAGTAGAAAAGAAAGAAAGACTTTGACAAAGGGAAGAGTAATGATAGTGGGAAGAACTTTAGATGCAAGGGCAACTAATGGAATAAGGGAAAAATTAGTGGTAGTAGTAGCAAGGTCCCTGACCAAGGAGAAAAATAAAATGGTGACTCTAATTTAAGAGAAAATTATAGGGGAAGAAGACCTTTCAATAGGTGAAGGACAAAATTAGGAAGAGGCAATGGAACATAGAAACAATTTTATTGCAACCAACTGGGATACCATGTTGGAAGATGCCTTGAGAAGACCAACACCAACCAAACTAAGAGGAGAGTACCACTTGTGTAAGAAGATAAGCAAGAAGAAAATGCTAATGCTAGAGAATTGGAAATAGAAGAAGGACTATGCTTGGTGATGAGGTAGGGCTTCCTTCAAGTACCAAAAACTCAAGAACCTCCATAAAGGAAGAATCTCTTGAGGACAAAGATCAAATGGCATGGAAAGCATGTAATCTTCTTATAGATTCTAGTTTAACTAGAAATATTGTATCTTGTAAAATGGTTCAGAAGTTAAATCTCCCTAAGAATCCACACCCTTACACCTATCATGTCTCATGGTTAACCAAAGGCCAAAAAACACTAGTCACAAAACAAGCTTGGGTAGAGTTTTCTATTGCTAACTTCAAAGACAAGGTCCTTTTTGATGTTGTTGAAATTGATGCCTCACACATCCTTCTAGGTAGGTCCTAGCAATTTGATGTTGATTTGGTACATCATTGTAAGAAGAACACCTATTGCATCACTAAAGATGGAAAGAACTTCATTATGAAGCCCCTACTAGATAAAAAAAAATATGAAAAGGAACCCATTGTAATTATCATAGGATAAGAGGAGATGTTAAAAACCTTAAAGGAACCTAATATTGAACCATTTTTTTAAATCTCAAATCCCAAAGATAACATCAGGTCTGATAAAAAAGAGCCCATACCGAATGAAGTCTTAAAACTACTGAAAAAGTATAAGGATGTCACTACTAGTGACCTTCCCACTAACCTCCCTCTGATTAGGGAAATTAGTCATCAAATATACCTCACACTAGGGTCATTCTTTCCTAATAAGGTACCATATAAAATGACACTATTGCAGCATGCAGAGATTGCAAAATAGGTCACTAAATTGTTGGAAAGAGGGCTCATCCAAAAGAGTCTCAATCCTTGTATTATACCTTTAGTATTGACCCCTAAAAAGGATGGAAAATGGATGTTATGTACTTATATAAAGTCCCTAAACAAAATCACATTAAGGTACAAGTTCCCCATGCCAAGAATTGAGGACCTATTGGATCAACTAGGAGGTGCTTGCTACTTCATTGAGATAGACTTAAAGTCTAGTTACCATCAAATCAAAATCAAGCCAAGAGATGAATGGAAAACAACATTCAAGACTATTGAAGATCTGTTTGAGTGATGCCCTTTGGTTTAAGAAATGCCCCTAGCACTTTTATGAGGCTCATGAATGAGATATTAATTGATTTTATTGGAAAATTTATTGTTATTTACCTTGACAAAATACTAATATTTAGTCATAGCAAGGAAGACCATCTTGATCATGTGGAATAGGTACTAAGAAGACTCCATCAACATAAGTTTGTAATGAACTTGGAAAAGTGCATGTTTATGAGGAAGGAACTTGTGTTCCTATGTTTTGTGATCTCAAAAGGCACCCTCAAGATGGATCTTGAGAAGGTAGATGCAATCATTGATTAGCCTCCACCAAAGAATCAAGGTGATGTAAGAAGCTTCCATGGGCTTTTAACTTTCTATAAGAAGTTTGTCAAAAATTTCAGTCATGTGTGTACACCAATGCTTGAAACAATTGAAAGTGGGAAGTAGACTAAGTTCTCATGGACAAAAGAAGCCAATTATGCATTCTAATACTTGAAGAATAGAGTCTCCCAATGCCTTATTTTGTTCCCCCTTGATTTTACAAAGTCTTCACTATAGAAATAGATGCAAGTAATTTGGCTATAGGTGCAATCCTAAGCCAAGAAGGAAAACCAATTTCTTTCTTCTCAGAGACATTGAATGAGGCAAAAATGAAGTACTCTAAATATGACATAGAGCTCTATAGCATGGTCCAAGCCCTCAAGAAATGAAGGCACTATTTACTTCCAAAATAATTTGTACTCTACATGGACAATCATGCATAAAGCTTCCTAAATTCACAAGAAAAACTCTTAGCTAGACATTTTAAATGGGTAGAGCAATTCTAGGCCTATACCTTCAACATTAAGCATAAAAAGGGTCTAGAAAACAAAGTTTCTAATGCTCTAAGTAGGAGGATTGGTCTTATTTAATAAGAACAATTACAAAGTGTGGGAATTTAATCCCTCAAGTACTTGTACCCATATGACCCTAATTTTGCAAAAATATATTAGATTTGAACAAAAATGAAGGGAAAAACCATACTAATTTTTCTAAATATCTAATTTAGAATGGGCTTCTATTTTAAGTAGCAAAATTATCCATAAAAAAGTGTTCAACGAGAGAAAATATAATGAGAGAAAAGCATTGCAGTGGCCTAGGAGGTCACTTTAGCATTGACAAGAAAATAGACATGGTGAAGAGAAATTATTTTTGGCCCAAGTTGAACAATGAAGTTAAGAAGTTCATTAAATGTTGTACTATTTTCCAACAAGCTAAAGGGATGACAAAAAATCAAGGTCTCTACCAACCCTTACTAATCCCTTCAAGATCGTGGGAGTCCATATCAATGGATTTTCTCATGGGACTACCTAAACCCAAGCAAGGATGTGATAGTGTATTTGTCATAGTGGACAAATTCAGAAAATAGCCCACTTTGTGCCTTGCAAGAGCCAAAATGATGCATCTCATATAGCCAATCTCTTCTTCAAAGAACTAGTTAGAATTCATATCTTTCCTCAAAGAATTATATCAGATAGAGATGTAAAATTTCATGGGCACTTTTGGAGGACACTCTTCAATAAGCTGGGTACAAACCTCACCTATAGTTCTACCTATCACCCACAAATAGATGGTAAGAATGAGGTAGTAAACATGTACCTAGGAAATCTCCTAAGATTCCTAACCAAGCAATGCTCACAAAGTTGGTATACAATCCTACTCCAAGCAGAGTTTGCTATCAATGACTCTATAAATAGAACAACATGTAAAACTCCATTCCAAGTAGTGTATGATTTACACCCCCAAGGAACCATTGGATCTGATGGAACTCTCCTCTAATTTTGTAATCAATGCTCATGGCAAAGAACTAGTAGAACTCATTACAAAGGTACAACAACAAGTGAAGGAAACTTTTCAATGGTCTAGTTTGAAGTACAAAGAAAATCCTAACAAGAGAAGAAGAGAGGTCCACTTCAAAGTGGGAGATAGAGTTTGGGCCTTCCTAAGGAATGAGAGACTACCTAAGGGATGATACTCCAAACTAAAAATGAAGAAAGTAGGCCCCTATTACATACTTAAAAAACAAGGTGGCAATGCCTATGAAATCTCCCTTCCTCTAACTTTGTAGATGACCCTTATATTTAAAGTGGTAGACCTCACACTATGTAAGGCTATACTAGGTTCATCAAATCAACAAGGTGAAGACACCAAAGATGAAGATTAGGTTACCAATATTTCACCAAGAAAACCAATGGAGTTAGAAGAAATATTGGACATAAAGATATGAAGGTAAACCTAAACTAAGAAACACATGCAATACTCAGTTAAATGGAAGGGCCTCCCCAACATAGATGCTACTTAGCTAATAGAAGATCAAATCAAACAACATGGAACTTTAGTGGATTTGCTACCCTCAAGTAGAGACCTAATTCTAAAACTCAAGCAGAGTATGGTGTAGGGGATCACACTCCAAACTCATCAAACAATGTACCTAGGATGTCCTAAACATTCTACATAGTCTAGAAGTTCTAGTCATGCACATAGACCTAGTTATAAGGCCTAGTTCTAGGATTGGCATAACTATAAGACCCTAGCTAACTAAGGTAAAAATGGTAAATAGGCCTAAAAATTAATAGGATCTTAGGTTTTTTCATGTTTTTAAGGTCTACATCCATGTTGGGTCATTAGCATAGTGTTAGGACCAAGTTTGATTATTAGATTTTCAATTTTGCAAATTTTGCAAAAGTTGCTCTAAAAGTTGTCATCCAACTTTTGAGAAACTTTTTAAAAAGTTTTCAAAAACTTGTAAAAACTCCTCCCAATGGCTAAAATTATTCAAATAGTTCATGTAACTATTTGTAATTCCCTACATATCCCTCATAGGTAGGTGGTTGGAAGAACAATGTACTTTTTGAAAAATATCAAAAAAACAAACAACATTTTCTCTGCAAATCCCATGTTTTAGGTTGTTGTACAAATAGGTGTAGATATGGGGGAATGTGATAGTGATTCCTAAATTTGGATCATTGAGTTTAATTCTTTTTTCAATTTCTCTCATGCTTTGATCTAATCTAGTTTGAGAGATATCCAAATTTTACTACTTGTGCCTAGAATTAAGTCTTAAAATTAGGGTTCTAATAGGTTTTGGTTGTTAGGGCACATTCCACCATGGGAAATTGATGCCTCTTGGTGAAATACAAGATTTTTCAATTATATTTCATATTTTGTGGGTTAAGTGCCATCAAATGCAGGGAGTTGGATTTTCTCCCATAACCTAGGTGTGCATCTCTATGTGTACACCAATCAACAAATAGGATAGTCATTCCTAGAACACTGTTGGGGATTATTCAAAGCCTAAAATGTTGGATTTTGGATTTTTTTACATGAGCACAAATGTATCCATGCTTTTTTTTGGAATAGGAGAGTGCATTTGGAGCCCTAATTATGCCCATTAGCCCAATCCAATATTGCAATAGGAACAACCTCCTTACATTTCTAGTCCTTGGTGTTCAAGCATGTTTTATAAACCCCAAAAGGGTATCAAGATCCCTAATTGAACCATTAACTCCTTTGGATATATACAAACCTATGATAAAATTTCATTTTAGGAAGGGCTACAAGCCAATTCCATAGGATATGAAGCATTTTGGTGTTAAAGGTTACTTTTGAACAAAAGAAGCATTTAATCCTCATGAATAAGACCTATATGCACTATAATAGTGATTATAGGCCACCCCTATTCTTAGTATTCATTTTTTGGGTTTGATCCCTATTTTGTTGAAAAGGCCTAATAGTGCATTTGTGAGTTTGGGTGCTTAGGACTTTGGTAAGCCTAGTGATTAGGCTACCTTGTATTTTGTGGTTGTGATAATCGTGGTTTTGATAACATTCTACAAGCCCCATTTCTATACTTGTGATAGGTATTCAACACTTGGACTCTTCAACTTGGGTGTTGAGGGATTGGAAACATTAACATCACTATTTGAAGGCTTTTTCTATCCACTAGTGCATCACTCCCATAACCTTGAATAGCATGAGAATACTCAACTAGCCATCTGTACTAACTTGATCTTTCCACTATTCTTCTATTAGATACCACAAAAGACAACTATCTTGAAATCAATGACAAACATAGTCATGAATGTAACACATCATCATGATAACATATCTACAATAATTCCCTATAATAATATCATCAACATTCATGCTTCAAACATAAACAACCCTATTAAAGGTTATACAAAACACTATTAAATGTGACCCTATTAAAGGATCTAATAACCTTATTAGGAGTGGCCTTGTTAAAAGATTTTAAAACATTCCATTAGAATGCCACCTTCATTAAGGGATTTACAAAATGATTGTGAGGTCAACCTTGATTAAAGGATTTTAGACTGATACAATGCTTAGAACATAATAGTTAGTTTGATCTATAAAGTACAACTCACTTTTCAAATTTAGATCTCCATTTACTCTTTTGTTGATTCATCAGCTAGCCTCCATTAACATCTCCATTACTGATCTACTTGACATCTCATCAAGGAATCACTTCTTTACAAAATCTTGACACTTGACCTTTGTTGTTATCCTCTTCACAACTTCTCCTTAAGATCACAAATAAAAAATGAACAAACCTTAGAATTTAATCTATTTGTCTCCTTAAATAGGTACTTTCAATCTCTTGCCACTTAAACATCAACATTGATCTTAGGGTTAGGTGAGATTCATCAAATACTTCCATCTCTTTGTTCTCCTTCTCCTTCTAGAATCTTCTAATAAAATCATTTCCTTTGATCATGTAACAAACTCTCCTTGTGCATTAAATATGCCCAGTCATCAATCATTATATTTCATGAACTTTGACTAATTCATAATTACAATTGTGCCAACCTCAAAATCAAATCTTTCTTAAAATGTAACTTTTGTTGTCACTCGACAGTCAATGTATTCTTCAACTTGGTCATCACTGTGCAACTTAAAAATCACTTTACTTTCTCACTTTCCATAAACATGCTTTCTTGGCCATTACTACACATCTTCATACATTTTCTCAATAATAACTATTACTCAACTTGAACTATTTTTTTTGGTTTCTACTTAAGTTTCTTAATCATTTACTTTAGTTCCTTCATTGACCATGCAATACTAATACTTAGTCAAGCTTATCCTATTGACTTGATTCAACTCTTAGCTTTATCTAACCATATTCTTCATTTCCCATATTGATTGAACAACACATTATCGTGTCAATAACTAACTTATCAAGTGACCATTATATTTCCATGATACTTAACACATCTAAACTCAACTTTTCATTAAGTCATCTCATGATCTCTTCTTTTCAAATCCTCTTCATCAATAAAATAGTATGACACTCTAAACTACTATTAAATTGTCTCTCTAGTAGGTTTGGCACTTTGTATTACCAATAGGTTTGAAATCAATGAAAACATAACAATTAATCCAATTATAGTTTACAATAAATGGTACATTGTATAAAATGGTTATAAGGTAATAAAGTATAAATGAAAAAGACAAAATTTGGATGTACCAAATGTAAAATAGGAACTTAGGACATAAATAGGAAAATGTCATCACATAAGTCAAATCTTGAGTTACCTTGGTTGTAATTAATGGACCTTAACCCCCTAGAGACTCTATGTGGTATTAGTTATCCTTATGTACAAAACATGAAAAATAATTATGATAGACTCAATCAAGCATGTTCTCCCACTCTCATCCCAACATGTAATAGAATTTAAGGCATAGAAATGGAACACAATTATATTTTTAATATTTTCCTAATAAATTTATTATTGTTTATTAAGTCAACTTATATTGAGTTACCCTAGTATCCTCTTCAGGGACATGACCCCCATTGTAGGTCACTTACCTTCTATGATGTTAGATAATATACCCTAATGCTCTCATCAAAATAAATAAAGGCAAAAATCAAAGCTATAAAAGACTTGTCATAAATCATTAAGTTACAAAAATCACCAAAGTAAATGTTGGAGAATAATAAAGAACAAAGATCATCCTATATAAGAATAAAAACTATCCATGCAAAATACAAAAAAAATCCCCAAATTCTAATAATCATATATTTTAAAATCAATTATTAACAATAGAATCAAGAATTTATCTCCCCAAACATAGAGTAAAGAATAATCCAAAAATGTCATCATACAAATCATAGAGAAATATGAATAGAATAAATAGTGTGATAATGATAATCATGACTAAATATAATAATAGCCATTACCTTTTGTGGTCAAATAAGATAGTTATTGAGACTCAAGAACATGTGATATCACTCACATATGCACCTATCACTCACATATGCACCTAACACTAAAAAATAATCGAGATATCAAAAGGGTTATGAAATTCTCACATGATAAATCCAAAGTGTAAAAGTATAAAACCAAAAAAAAATCATATCTCAAGAATAAAACCCCTCCTAGCCCATATAGACAAATGAGCTAAACAAATCCCCATAACAAAGAATACATCAACATATAAGTGTAACATAAAAATTAAGAAGAAATATAAACAAAGTGAGGAGCGAGCAAGGATAACCAAAAGGATGACCTAGGCTTGGCTAACATCATTGATTGGATGGATGATCTCAACTAGCTAGCGAAGGAGTGAGAGGCCATCAAGAATGCCCAATATATTTTTCTTCTATTATATTCCTATTTATTTTTGTTTCTAGTTTTAGGGATGATCCCTATTTTTATAGTTTTGTGAACTTGTGTATTAGATAAATATGTTTTATTACTGCTATAGTAAGATGTTAAGTTGTTTAAAATTTATGTTTATGATTATCTAGGACAATTTATTCTCTGATTATACTCTATTACTATTGATATTAGTTTTCTCACATTTTGTATGGTTTTTGATAAATGTTTCTTGAATGTTTTGGCTCCATTGATGACTTTGATTCTCTAGCATGTTGCTTGGTTATAATGGCTGAGGACATTGTTATCAAAATGTATGTTAATGTTATTATTTGAGTTCAAGGCCCACCACCTACCTTCATTATCAAAAACATAAAAATTTAAAAAGTTTAATTGATGGGTTCTTAATGAATGCATTTGATGTATACATTGATAAATTTCCCTATAATTTTTATGTTACATTAGAGAAAGAGACAAAAGGATTTTTAAGAATGGCCTTCAAATGGGGTGTAAACTAGATTGATATAATCTTAGGGAGATGTAAGGGTTGCCAATGTCAAATCTAAATTCCTTATCAAGATCTATACTAAAAAGAAAACTTTCTATCAATGTTGTTTCCATTTTCTATTATGTTGTATATTGATATGATTAAATGATTACAAAGTGTAAGTAAATTAATCAAATGAGATGCAAAAAATGAATGATTGTGTATAACAACTATTTAAACATGCAAGAATCTATTAGGATTAACCACATACAAAAATAATAATTACATGAAATATAATCAATATTAGAATATGATAAATAGCACAAAAGAGAACAAAAGACACAAGGATTCAATGTGGTTCACACAATCCTTGTGTTAAATCCACCAACAACAAGTCAAATATTATTATCATCCAGTCATTGCAATCCAAAATCCCTTACAACTCAATATCACCTCAAGAAGCTAAAATATCACCATATGTTATAAAATTCTTAACTCTAAGACATTTTGTACAAGCTTTTTGCCACTTAGAAAATTATGGCTAGAATAATTTATCCAATAGAAAAATAGCAGGTAATGCCTTTTACAATAGTGAGTCCTTTTTGGCTTCGGGGGTGCTACCCCCAAAACACCCTTGTTCGAAGCATGGATGCTAATGATACTTATATAGGGGAGTATTGTAGAAACATGATTAGATCAATATCACATGATGATATCTTACATTCATGACTATATTTGTCATTGATGTCAATGTAGTAGTTTTCTATGGTATTAGATAGAAGAACAATGGTAAAGATCAAGTTGGTATGGATATATTGTTGAGCATTTTCACTAAGTAAAGTTAAAATGAGATACTAATAAGTGTCTAGTATATGAAACTAGCTTGAGAATTATAAGATTTTAATTCTAGAATAATTTATCTAAGTTTTGGTGAAAACTATTTTGAGATAGAGTTTACAGAAGCATGTTTTGGTCTTGCTATATCTCTTAGAAGAATTGATATTCTAAGAAGTCAAAGTTAAAGATGTGTAGAAGAAATTTTGGAGATGATGTGGGTAAGCTTGCTCATCATGATGTCACATGTATGGAAAGTTATTCAAGTTACAAGGAAAAAGATTAAGGTTATTGCTAAGTGTAATGTGTTCTTAATGAGGTCCTATAATAATTAATTGAGAAGGTGTAATAGCTGAATTAGGGAATTGTTTTATGGATTTGGTATAAAGGAAAGAAATATTCCTTAATCATTTGAAGAGACATATGAACAATTGAAAGAAGCATGAAATGTGGAATACAAAGATAAGAAGAGTAGAGAAAATTTGGAGAGAACTTCATTGATGAGGTTTTATTGTGAGATCCAAGGTTTAATATTTGAATCTAAGGTTTGTGACTTGGTCTATAAGGTTAGACAGTAATTGGTCTAGTTGAAAGGACAAAGGAAAGAATTTAAAGTATAGTATATAGAATTATTCTACAAGAAATAGTTGAGAGATTAGTTGGATAGTGAGTTTATTGTTCTTGCACCAAAAGCTATTTGGATAGTGGGTCCTTCTGCCTTCTACAACTCATAATAGGGTTGGAATCTCCTAATAGGGATTCAAAGTCTCCTAATAGGGACTCATATGTACTAAATATTTTAATAGACTCATAATAGGTTCCATTCTCTAATAGGGAATATTTATTTTAGTGCATCACCTTGTGTGCATCATTCCCACTGGGGTTTTCCCTCTCGTCAAGGGTTACCCTAGTTAACATATCTAGTGTAATTGTGTATGTGCATCATGTTATGGCTTCTATTTACTTTGATTGAATGGTTAAGATTAATTAAGGTTGATAATTGTTTTAATAAGATAACTAATTCACCACACTCTCCCCCCTCGTATGCACTCTTAGTTATCTTGGTGGACTATTATTTCTAACAATTGGTATCAGAGCATCAAGTCCTTGAAGATAAAGTTTAACAACTTTGGGAGATCAATGACAAACATATATATAAAGTATATTCTAAATTTTTATGGAATAAATTATGATAGCTAGAAGGAAAAGATGGAGACACATATTTTGTGTATGGGTCCAGGATTTGGATCTTGAAAAAATTATAAAAGAGAATTATTGCTAAAAGTTCTTTGGAAACCTGTACCGAGGAAGAGAGATAAATTTTCATGTGTGACATGAGAGCTAGAGAAGCACTATTATCTATTGGAATTTACAAGTGGAAGATTTACTTCTGGGATTGGGGGGGGGGTGAATCAAAAATAACAAACTTTGACCTTTTCAAAACCTTTTAGTTGAAATCATTCACATACATCTAAGTCATCTAATAAACATGAAAGTAAAGACATGAATGAAAATAGATAACACAAGAATTTGATAACCCAAAAACCCTTCAAAATGAGAAGGTAAAACTAGGGTGGTGATGACACCCACAAAGTATCAGTGCAACAATATGTAACTATTTAAGGTTACAAAGTTTGACCACTTCCAATGGTCTGCCCTATGAAAGGCCTGTCTTGTTAAAGGCTTTACACCCTATTAAAAGTGACCTAGTTAAAGGATTTACAAACATTCACTTGGGATGTTACCCTATTAAAGGATTTAGCACCTTGTTTTAAGGCTTACAACATGGCTATTAAACCAACATATCATCATAGGATTTTCCTAATACAATGGCTAGAGAGTATTAGAAAGTCTTGACCTAATGACCTGCAATCTTTAATTGCTGATTCTATATCTTGTACTATCAATACAACTAACTCCTCCTAAGTGTGAAGTTTTGTTGTAAAATGCTTCTCACTTTGAGCTATATCTTTATGTAGTTTTGTGCTAGATATATTAAGATTGGATTCCAAGCTTAATATTCTCTGGCTAGTTTCTTGTGTGAAATATAATGAGTCACACAATTTGGAGTATAATGAGAATATATTTTCAAGTACTATTTTAACTTTCTCTACTTTCTAAGCCAGTTCCACTTGTTAAAGTGCTATCTCACTGGATATCTTCTCATTAACTTTTATTTGGAATTTCCTTTCAGACCATTCTAATAATTTGACATTAGTATCAAGGTCTTCATTTTGTACTTGGTCCACTATGTTGGAAAATTTCTCTATAATGGGCTTTGTTTCATCAGGTACTGGAAAGTTGAATGCATCAAGGAATATGTCTTTGATTTCTACCAATGCTCACTTTTGTCTATACTCATTTATGAGTATCTCCTGCTTCATCTTTCTTGCAAGTGCCTCTTGCACTTCATTTATCTGTGCTAAATTTATTGTTTTAAAGTCACAACTAGGTATGACTATTTCCTCATTAAGTTCAAGGTATCCATAGTGAAGAACCCTTGCTACCTTGGTGGAGGTTGAGCTTGGTGCTGAAATTTGCAGTGGTACTACATCAGTGCTTGGCTGCTTTGTAGGAGTTCTTGTAGTAGGCAAATTTACTAGTGTCTGTATTACCTTTTGCTCTCTTTCCTAGGGGGTTTTCTCCTCTTCCTTATCTTCTCCAATTTTTCCTTCATTAATGACAATGATTTGAGGAGTTGCACCTTGTCTTTGTGCTATAGGAACATCTTGTCCTATTTTCTCCTTTGCTGGCTCCTTGGTAGTTGTTGTTGCTATTACTGTGAGATCAAACTTAGCAATTGTGTCTTGTACTACTTGCTCTTTTGGTTGATCATCTATAGTTGTGGGAGGTTGTGAAGGTGATTCTTTTGTGTTCACCTTATCCTTGGTAATTTATACTATAGCTTTTTGCAACTCCTCTATGCTCACCAAAATGGGATTTGTGCATAACTTTGATTGCAATATTGTTTGGTGAAGGATCTTTTTGAGATCCTTTGTAGTTAGTGCATTGATGTTCAGACCTAAGGTGTTAGGAAAATCCTTGATAGTCATAGTTTCTATAGATGTAGGAGCTATATGTGGAGGACTTGGTGGTGGCAATTGGATGTCTTAGACACTTTGTTCTGGTTGCTGCTCCTTTGTTGTTGCCTCTTCACCTTGCTATGTCTTCTCCACTATTACCTCTTCATCCTTTTCATTCTCCTCTTCTTCCTCATCATTTATTCCCTTAAAGGGATCTTCTTACCCTTCCTTGACAATAGTCAATCCATAAATACATTTCCACATTTCTGTGAATTTCTTTACAACATCCTCTATCTTATTTTGTAAAATACTGAAGGCTCTATATTTGGGTGAAAATTTTCTCCCATGTTTCTTACTGGCCTTGCTTATTTGATCTTTTGTAAGGTCTTTCATCACATGAGCCAATTTTTACTCCTTTATTCCCTTCTTTATATTAAGGCAGCAATGCTATTTATTTTCTACAATGGGGCTTAACTCCTTAGGCATAGAATTGTCAACTTCAAGTGGGGTAGTCTTGAACTTGGCCATCATAGTGTAGATAGACTCTTCCACTATGTTCTATTCTTCTCTTGAAAATTTATTAAAATCAATTCCTTTTATTCCAATAAAATATGCATTGTCCCTAATGTTATAACAAATATTTGTCAAATTTGATTTGGTAGAATGTCTTACCAATCTGAAATGATCATTGTCAGACTCTGTCTTTTCTTCATCTGACTCTAGGGGTGCAAAATATTTTCTTCTTTCAATTTTTTCTATAGGCCCTCTTTGCTTTGTGGCTTTTTTGTTCCCCTATTCCTTTGCCACTTTTTTTGTTGCCTTGGTATTTTCCCTTGTAGTTGGCTTGGCTGGGCTCAACTTTGTTGCTTTCTTCTTCCTCTTGGGTTGTGCAACTAGTTATTTCTATGCTTTTCTCTTCTTTGGCTCTATATTTGGTGCTTCTTGCTTGACACCTACCTCTTCTTCTACATCCTCACCCATGCCTTCGGTCAAAGCAAGTATCTCATGTCCTTGTTCTTCTTCATCATCTTCAGCTTCTTCATCTTCTTCTTCAGTTATGCCCTCTCCAAATTTGGCTTTAGGTTTCTTCACAAGTTTGTCCTTCTTCTTTAATGTGGAGGAAATATTTAACTCCATATCCACCTTTGATCTGACCACATCAAAAGCTTCAAAATGTGGTGCACTTTTGTCCACTTCCTCAACTAGTAGTGTAGTTATAGCTATTGATGCCTCATCTATATTTATTTCATAGCCAAGAGGTCTTAGCCATCTAGCTCTTGGTATGGCAGCTTGTATATAAGTATAATCAATATCTACGAGAAAGCATACATCATTTACAAGCTTTCCTACTAATGAAACTGGTATTCTTAGCCTCTACTTCATGGTCTTCTTGAAGTCTTCAAAATAGCTAGTTATAAGAGTTTCAAAATTAGCTCCCATTTGTTCTATGTATTCATTAACTTGAGCTATGATAGACCTATTTTCTTTCTAGACAACTTTACCAAAAGATGGAAATTCATTCTGTACATAGAAAAATATGCAAATCAAAATTGCACCAAACTTGCACTATGCTCACTTAGTTCTCCTTGTTGTTTCTAATTTTTCATAGATTTTTTGCAATTGTAGTTCGGCAAGATCACAAGTGTTGGAGTTTAAATGGTAATGTTAACAGTACTAAAACTACTAGGCGACAAAAGGCTTAGTACCTAGATATCAGTACATACACAACCTAAAGAATAGCCAATTCTCATTATCACTTGCATATGCAAAGTATTAGGACCCAACTTCAATAAAACCTTAGACGGTTTTCTACTCTTTTGGCTCTGTAAAACCAAGGCGGGTGCACCCGGGGATGGTTCAAAGATGGAATAATTGTATGAGAATTATCCTTAGTTTCATTTTGATTCTCATCTCTAAATCCTTAAACATATAAGTAAATAACTGATAAACACATCCCTTGAACAGATATGGCCAAGAAATCTTCTATAGCTCTGCAGATGTTTCCAACAACAATGGCTAAATGAAGCTAAAACAATCTAGGCAGGCAAGTGCTGGCCAACTTTGAAAATCTTACAGGAAAGATAAATGAAAATTGATTTTATGATGTATTTTGGAAAAAGCTAGTTATAATATACTTCTCTTTTGGCTGAAATATGCTCGATCAGTGCCTAATCCGTTGGGAATTCAGAGTCAAGTAAATTCTTAGATCTAATTTGTTGCCTTGCAACGAATTTTCATCAGCAATTCTTACCAGAATTTATCATTCAAGAATCCTTATTAACACCCAAGCAACCTCATCACATTTATCAAAGCCTTTACTTAATCCATTGAATTAACAGCAATAACAAATGGATGTACAGTCTTACTAAATTGCAATCAATTGTATAAGCTTTTACTCACACAACATCAAGGTAACTTAGTATTAAAAAGGAGACAAAATTCAGAGAAGAACAGATATGGGGACAGTTCATAACTTGTATTCATTTCCTTTGAAAATGATATATCCTTTACAAAAAACCCAGAAAAACCTTCAGAGAAGAAGCACAGTCCTTTTTACATTCATCCATTCTCTCAGAGATTTTGACAAAAAGCATACTATAAATATCTTTCCAAAATGTTTTGGACCAAAAAAGAACTAAGCCCAACACTTAGTGAAAACCAAATTCGGACCCTTCTTTAGCCTTGGGATCTCACTTAAATAATGTGAGATGCAACAAGCTTCAGGCTACAGAAGGTGACAGGTGCCCTTCTTTTGAAAAAAAAACAAAAAACAAGAATAACAGAAGGTTGATTACAACAGCATTTCTTGGCGGGTCCCTTTCTGTTATGCTTCTTGGTTGTTATGATCTGCTTTCGCAATCATTCTTCATCTTCAGAGTACATACCCATAAGGTCTGCAAGTGATGTATTATCTTCTGTTACATGTAAAATCACTTTAACCTGGGGATTTTCTATGTCATCATTGCTGATTACAAGAGTAACAATTACTCTTACATCTTCCTCGTCATCTTCTCCTGACATCTGTTCACTAAACTGATCTTTCCATCTGTTGAAGGTATCATCATCTGGCCAATCAAAACTTAGGGTTTCTCTTTGTATCTTTATTAAAGAATTGGCATTTTCTTCTAATTCATCGAATTCTTTTCTTATATCAGCATAATACAGTTGTATTTTTACCAGCTCTTCATTTGTCTTTGCCCAAAACCAATAGCCAGTTTCACTGATGATGTTTGTTATTCTGTTATCAAATAATTCATCCATTTCCTTTTTCCATTTGTCCTTTTCCTTTACTGTATCAACAGATTCTAAGGCACAAGGAAATAGGGTGAATTTCTTAGCAAGATATTTTGAAAAACAGAGTGTCAATTTCCTCTGTAAAGAATCTCTTTTATTTTCAAAATTATCTAATTGATTTAATAAATCAAAAATCCTCTCAACCTGATGGTAAGGCATTTGAACTGTAGATATACAAATAATTGTAACATCATTATTCCTCTGTCTCCACTTCTGTGTAAGAGAATCTAGTCCATTCTTTTCTTTATTTAACTCATTTATGAGGGTTACAACCCTTGTCAACTGGTCATAAAAATTTGACCATTGTATTTTATCCCTCAAGTATGTTACACCCTGCCTCCATTTCTCCTCCTGCTGGTTTCTAAATTCTATCTGCCACTCATGTAATTTGGTTTTTTCTGCTTCAAACTCCTCTGCAGTATAGAATTGAGGTCTTTCAGGGGTGTCAGGTATCTCAATAATAGGGGTTAATCCCACAGATGACTGTGGGGGATATGCAATTCTTAATGTACTGGATTCTCCTATTTTTCTCTTTCCAAGTACCTTTTCTAATTGAGACACCCTATTTTCTAACTCAATTCTCCTTTTTACCTCTTGATTATAGGCTTCTACCACTACTTCATATTTATTATGCATATCCATCATTTCCCTCTCTTCTCTTTCCGCAGTAGCCAGGGCAAATTTAGAATAATCCACATTCATGTGGGCTGCTTGTACATTTGAAGTGTCAGCAACTCTTCTTACAATGATACTCCCTGTCAATCCTGAGTCATCAGGCTGTGATGAAGTAACTTTGGATCCTCTTCTCAGGGACCACATAACAAGGGCAGCTTGATCATTGCTGAATGCTGTACCCAAGAATTCCTCTTTATTTGGATCCTGAAGCCCTAAATTATTTGAAACAGAATTAAAAACTAATGCGTCAGCAATGTCCCAATTGGGCAATAATAAAACATTAGCATTTTTTACCATCTGTCTTCCCTCATCAGGGGTTATATTTTGGAACTCTTGAACCATTTGTTCTTTTATTAGACTTTGAATGGAGGCCTCATCCATTTCTGGATGTTCTGCTCTCATATTATTGCACCTTTGCTCAAAAATGTGCATGTTTACTCTCCACGCAAACTGATGGAAAGCCCTAGATCTTACAAAATTGTTATCAGACAAAAAATGCTGACTGGCTTGTTCCAAAATAGGGTCCAATTCCCTTCCTCTGAAATCTGCTGTAGTTAATTCAAAACTTGGTACAGGGGTTTCCTGAGGGTTCCCTTCATCAATCTCTGCTTGTGTAACAAAAATTTCTCCTTGTGACCCCAATTGTTCGAATTGCTCACTGGTGAGTTGTTCTTCCTCAACTCTTATTGGGGTTTGAGAAGGTGAGCCACTTTCATCAGGGGATTCTTCCTCCCTTATTATTCTTCTTGTTTTGGGGGAAGGTTCAGGGGGTCTTTCTTCTAGGACAGTGCTGGAAGATCCAACAATCTGTTTTTCTTTATGCACAACGGGCACCTGCTGTCGGACAATAGTATACCCTGTTTTCTTTCGTACCACCAGTGGACCTACTCCAATGTTGGGAGTGAAACCCAACTTTCTCATAATTTCTCTGGCTTTATCTGGAAAAGAATTAATAAAATGCTGTTTCTTCTCATTCATTACCTCCATTATCTCAGAGAAATTGCTCATGAGTTTATGTACTTTGTCTGCATTGTTCGCAGCATTACTAAGAGGACTAAAATTTTTATCAAAACAATTAATGAATTCCAAAATTTTTGAATAGACTCTCCATTTTTCTTTCTTTATTTCTTGCTCATGGAGAGAGTATTCATTTCTTATTATATCTTCTGGAAAATAGAATTCATGCTGGACTGGACGTAGCTTGATTCTCAATCTAAGGGCAGAGTTAAAGAAACCTTCTGCATCACAAAAACGAGAGTGAGACACTGCCATTTTGTATTGATCCAAAAATTTATGGAGAAAGACCCATCCTTCTTTAGTTATCACAAATTGGTGGGCTATAGTACAAGTAGGAAAAATTGATCCTGTCCCCCTTTTGTGCAAAAAGGCCTCCTCCACTCCTCCCAACTGCCACAAAAATTCAGCTATCCCTACCTTCAAGGGTACTTGATAGGGTAACACATGGGGTGTTCCTTTGAAACCATAGACCCTGATGACCGTTGAAACTGAATATGGGATAATATCTCCCCAATTATGTGAAACCTTCAGATTGTGGGTTTTGTCCATAGGCCTGATAAGGTGCATCAATGCCTTAGGGATTCTGGGATTGTCACTCAATAAGAGGCACCTTAGTTTGGAGGCAAAGTGCCTATCAAATCTAACGAAGCTAGCATTTTCTGCTTCCCAGGTCATGTCTGCACTCCATAATTGGACTGGTAGTGCTTCCCCTTCTTGTTCTCTATTTAAAACCATTTCCTTACCAAAATAAGTGGCCCCTTTAAAAAGAAACATATGCATCAGTAAGGAATACTGACCCCAAACCTTTTCCACCTTGCCCTATGCAATCTCCAGCAATCCATGATGGATCTCATTTGCCAAGTAAGATGCAAAATCAAAAATTATTTCCACACCAAAAGAAGAGATTTGGGTGATCATATACATGAAGCTCACCGGAATAAAATCTTCTTCGCCCTCTCCGAAGACTCTGCACAGGGTCCTATATATCTCCACTGCCCTGGCATTAAAACATGATTTCTTGAAGGGCTCTTTAGAAGATGATGTTATGGTTGGGAGGCCTCCAATTCGGCCTATGTGGGCTTTCAGTGCACCCTGTCTAACTACATCCCTCTTGGATATATATTCCTTTTCTAAATCTATCAGATTAATGGGCACATGATACATGGTGAGGGGTCCCAGACTGAATACCTTCCTAATCTCCTCGGGACTGATGGTAACTAAAGCCTCACCATCTACTCTCCTCACTACCTTAGTGGCTTGGTCATAATTTTTTGCTATGGCTTCAAGCAAGTCAAAATCCATGAACACGCTGGGAACAACAAGCTTCCCAAGATCAAAATTCCAAATGTTGGCATGAGGGGCATATAACTTTCTCTCTGCAAACCATTTCTTGAATAGACTCAAACCAGTCTGAGCGGTTTGAGCATCCCGGACCCAATTACCCTTATCATACAATCCATCAGCTACCCTAAGCCTAGGATTGAGTGAGGTCAACCTCTTAACTTGCACCGTTTCTACAGTGGACTCAGGAAGTAACTCAAGCAAATCATCATGCACATTTCTATCCAGGTAGTTCACTGCTCCTGTAAATCCCTTCTTAGGAGGCATCTTGAGCTATCCTCTTTAAAACTTAAAAGCTCACAAAGATGATGGCAGTTTTACTTACTTGAATTCTGTCTCAATTTTCCTTTGAATTCCTGCAAAATTTCAGCGAACAGATAACTTGACAATTTCTTATCAACCTTGGCACGCTTTTCTTTCAGTAATAGCTTCTGCACAGGAATGGCTTCAAATCTTTTCTCGCGTGAAATGAAACTGATGCAATCTCTCTATATTATACTCTGTTTTTTCTCACGGACGAAGCTTTCTTGTCTAATTAATACAGAGAGTGGCACTACATTTTTAATTTAAAACTGCGCCGTTGATCTTCAAAGATCCTACGATCATGCGGTACAAAGAGAACAACTAGGAGTTACACTTGCCATGTCAGTCATATTACCCAATGAGAGCTTGCCATGTACATAATTCTTTCTTTTGATGGCGCTTACCTTTAAACCTACTGACGACGGAGAACACGTGTCAGCATGTCGCTAGTTCGTTATGCATAAAGAACAAGCACCTTGTCATAACGAGGCGGCGACAACCGTTGATCGGATCAAGAAATGATCGAAAGATACGCTACAGGGCTTCTTTAAGAAAGAAGGCGGTGGGCCCATCTCGCTATGTCGCTATAATTATCTTCCTTGCAACTCTTCATAACGAGATAGCGAGCTCCGTTGATTCACTTCAAACTGACGTTCCAGATTTCTTGTACATTTAGTCAGGTAAGCATTAATGAGAATCGGATCTCTGCATAGCTAGCACATGTCAAATTTTATCAGTCACCTGTCATTACACGTCATCAAAGATCTTGCCGATCTTTTACCATTTCACGGGGCCTGGCTAACTCGCTAATGGTGAAGCATCTCAACTTTCCGATAGCGAGGTAGCGAGCTTCGGCACTTTAAAGGATTCCGTGCCGAAAAAAGCAAGGGGGTACCCAGTAACTACTCCCGTTAATTAAAACTGATTCTGACAACAGTATTCATGACAGGTCATGCCACCTGGTGTAATTATGATACAAGCGAGATGCAATGTCATCATTTTAAGATTTTCACGTGGCCTCGCTACTTCGCTAACGGTGAAGCACCTCAACTTTCCGATAGCGAAATGGCAGAACTTCCAGAAAAAATCAACATTCCGGCTCTGATGTCAGATATTCTAGTGGGTCCTTCTTCCCCTTTTTATGGCAAATTGCAAAGTATACCTGCACAATAAAGTAATTAATAAGCAAATCTTTGATTGCCGCACATTCATTTCATGGTCCCACCGCTTAAAAACTCGACACTCGCTATCTCGCTATACTTAATGAGCATGCAACTTTCAATAGCGAGATAACGCCAGCGGTAGATCTAATCAGATCTGACGGTTGGGACAAACAGTAAGAAAGGTAACCCGGGAGAAAGGACAAGGAATAAGGAAGCATATTCGCTTCTTTTGAATTTTGAAAATTTTCGCGCCCAACCATTTATAAATAGAGATGAATGTAAGGCTTACAAGGCGAATATTTCTCAAAGATGTTTTATCCAAAACCTTATACTTTATTTAGACATAGATCACCTGACCTTTCTATGGTTTAACTGAAAAAATTTTACTGCAGAAAAAGTCAGACCAACAACAAGTATGATCCTTTTTCACTAGTTTGTAACCCACATCCACTACAATGCGTGGTACACTGTTAAGTCAACTGGATTGGTAAAATTTTTGTGTAATAACCCTAATGGAAAATTCAACAAGAGGGTCTTGAATAATTGCTATTGTCATTCCTCTCTTGTTCCATTTAGCAATAGTGTTCTTTTCAATTGCTTCCTTAGAATCACTCCTAAGGGTCTTTAGCTGATCTAGGGTTGGATACCCTATCACTCTATGTAATATTCTCTTGGTTATTTTTATTGGACCATCCTCCTAACATTAAATTCCATCATGTATCTTGGTAAGCACTATCCTGATCCATTTAGTTTTGAAAACTATGGGGAATTCTAGGACACGCATCAAACCCTTCTTCTCAACAATTTGATACTCTTCTTTCAAAACTCTATTTTCACACAATCTCTAATAGGATTCCCTCATCTCCATGTCTCCTATGGATCCAATTTTATAGGTATAACATATTCTAACATCCTAAACCATAACTACCTTAGTGGGTATTATAGATAGGGCTTCAGTTGGGTCATTTTTATATGCCACTTTAGGGATTGGTCAGAAATCTAGTTGTTTCACTTTGTTTGACACTATTTGTACCTCAAATGGTTCTTTCTCCTATGGTTTCCTAGAATTGGAGGCCATTTGTGCTAGCTAGGGTTTTAACATGAAGAAATTTAAAACTATGTAGCTCAGCACAAATGTGAATACCTTGAATTTGATGAAATCATGTTAAATCGTTGTTGAAATTGGCTCAAATGATGGATTCTCTGATTTAAAATTGTTTTTCACATTTCTTCATCTATGATCTTCATTCGTGATGAAGAAAATGATTCAAAATGAAATAATATACCCTATTTTCATAGCATTTAATGCTTAATGCATTTATTGCTATCCACTCAGCTTCTTAAGCATTTCTATGTTACTTGGATTCCATTGACTTTTCACCACTCAACATCCACAGAAGTATCACTTACTTGGCTTTCTCTACCAACTCGGCTGCAACCAATCATTCGACTTCTATTGATTTTGGAAATCAACTCAACATGTACTAGGATTTTACTCGACGTCTAAGGGAAACTCGGCAACACTTATGAAATCTTGAAATTTTAACTTTTACATCTTTATTCATGTCGATCTCTTCTTTTCAGTATTTTCTCGTTTAGGAACTAATGTATGATAAAGCTTTGTATATTAGTTCCATATGCCTTCTTGTGCTTAGTTTGATGAAGTGTGACCACTTAACCTATTAAGTGAAGTGATCCCTTCATTTTATGTGATGCTCCCATCTTTCTTCTTTCATGTCTTATTCATTTCTCCTTTGATGTGTTCAATATATACCTTCTCTTTTCCTTTGTTAGTCTTTGAGTTGGGTGCCTTTGACCTTGTTGGGAAATTCCTACTGATATGAATGGTCTTCTAACAATTGAAACATGTGGTTTGACTCAACCATCTATTTTAGTTTCCATTGAAATGTGTTCTTATGCAATTTTTAGGAATGTGTCCATATTCCTGATAGTAATGATAGCTATACCTGGTGTTGTAGTCCCAATTGTAGTGATGTCCATAGTTATTTCCCCTTGCTGACTGATTATATGTCCACATAGGTTTTGATCTACACTCAAAATCTCTATATCCATACTTCTTGCATTTGTAGTAGTTACCTTCAAATCTTGGTGTTTTGATAGTCCTAGTCTTGCAGTCATGTGCTTGATGTCCTTGCTTGTTGCACTAATGACAGTGACCCATATTCTTAGGTTTTTCATGCTAATAAGCATTCTCATTCCTACATACATTAGAGGTATGTCCTTTTTTACCACATAAATCACAAGTTTGTTTAGTGTTCTTACCTTTTTCACTCCTTTCCTCTGTAGTCTTGGATGATTCTCCTTTTTTAGTGCTGCTATAACGTAGTCCTAAAGTATCATTGCTGGCTCTTGGTGATTTTAGTAGTTGCTCAAAGTACTTAATGGCCTTGTTTGGTTTGTTGAAGCTCTCTATAATCTCCTTCTCTCTTTTCAATTCAATTTCTAGTTGTTCATTTTGCATCTTTAGTGTAGAGATCTCAATATCCATGATGTGCATTCATCCTCTGACTTAGGGTGTCTAACTACATGTTTGAAATTTTTGCAAGCTCAATTGAATTTTCTTCTAGTCTATTGGGAAGTTTGCTCTTATCTTTTTCTATCATAGCCTTATCTTCAATGGTTCTTTTCTTTTGTTTAGTCACCTCACAAAACATCATGGCTTGTGATTCTTGTTCAATCTTGAGTGTTTTTATTTCTTCCACTTGGGCTCTAATTTTCTCTATTAGGTCTGCTATTGCTACATCAAACTCTTTGGAATCTCCATTTGCAAATAGTTTTGAAGTGTCAATCTCCTTGTATTGTGTATCATTCTTAGCTATGACAATCTCTCTTCTTCTCTGTAAGGATTTTCTTAGTTTTTCTCTTGTTTCTTCCAAAGTGTGTAGAGCAAGTTGTACATCAATTGTCTAATTCTCTATGATCTTTCCTAGTTTGTAGACTTCCATTTCCAGATCTTTTCTCCAAGCTATAAGGATCCTTCTTGTGAGAACTTAGCTCTAATACCAATTGTTGGAATTTACAAGTGGGAAGATTTACTTCTAAGAGGGGGGGTGGGGGTGAATCAAAAGTAACAAACTTTAACATTTTCAAAACCTTTTAGCTGAAATCATTCACATGCATCTAAGTCATCTAATAAACATGAAAGTAAAGACATGCATGAAAATGGATAACACAAGAATTTGGTAACCTAGAAACCCTCCAAAATGAGAAGGTAAAATTGGGGTGGGGATGACACCCACAAAGTATCACTATAGCAATATGTAACTATTTAAGGTTACAAAGTTTGACCACTTCCAATGGTTTTCCCTATGAAAGGCCTGTCCTGTTAAAGACTTTACACCCTATTAAAAGTGACTTGGTTAAAGGATTTATAAACATTCACTTGGAATGTTACCCTATTAAAGGATTTAGTACCTTGTTTTAAGGCTTACAACATGGCTATTAAAGAAACCTATCATCATAGGATTTTCACTCATAATAAAATGGATAGAGAGTATTAGAAAGTCTTCACTTGATGATGTGCAATCTTCAATTGCTGATTCCAGATCCTTGCTTGATTTGATATGTCTCTTCTTGAAATTCTTATACTCTGTTCTTAATCAACTAAATTCTACAATGTTTTTCTACTCTGTCTAAGTCTTTACACCCCTTTACACTTCGCTAGCCTCTAGCCTTCTCCCATTAAATCTTACTCATGCACACACACAATGGGGCTTCATCCTCCTTTTAAAGGCTTCAAATATTTAGGGTTAGGTATGAATCTATGATCAATATTCATTCTCCTTTTCCTAATTGGTTGTATGCCTTCTCCATTTTTCTTATTAGCTACATGCTAATTACATAGCTAATGCAAAAGATTCGATCTTATCTTCAAGATCCTTCAAGATTCATCCTAAGTCAGCTCAAAAATGGTTTACATCTGAGTTTGTGAAGGCACAAACTCATATGTTGATTTTGTGTTACTCAGCACCTACTAATTGCTAATGCTTAGCATATATAATAATTTTATCTCACTCAGCTCTTATAGTAATTCTATTTTACTCAGCATCTATACTTCTCTCAACACCTATAGTGACTCGACATCACTTCTCACTCAGCACCTGTTGAATTACTAGCTCAACACACACTATAGCTCAACATCTATATTATACTCGGCATCAACTTAATAATTGGTTAAGTTTGTTGACACTCAATTATCAAAACCAATCTGAGACCAACATTATCTACACTTCCTAAAATTGAGTACAACTAGGTAAAATCATTTGATACTTCTCATGATATTTGGAAAGCTTTGGAAAATAGTTTTGAAGGTGATGAAAATTCTAAGAAATTGAGGTTACAAAGCTATATTTGTGCATTTCAAATGCTAAAATGATGTAAGATGAATCTATAAGAACATATCTAGGTAGGATATTATAAATTATTACAGGTATCAAATCTCAAGGATAAACTAAGAAAGATGAATAGGTGATTTGGAAAATATTGAAGAGCTTAATGCCACCTTTTATGTAAGTAGTTCAAATGATACAATTATTGATCTCTTGTACCAAAGATTTCACAAAGGAAAAATTACTTGGGAGACTTGAAGTAGTTGAAAATTAGCTCAAATAGTCTAGATAATTGACTAAAATAGAAACAACTTTTAGTGCCCTAAAAATTTGACCTAGTTTATCAAGGAGAACAAGTGCTTGAGGAGATTTTGATAGCAGTAGCAGAACTAATGATGACAAAAAGATAGAAGGAGTAGCCATTCTAGTAAGAAGATAAAAAGATGGTAAGAAGATCTTTAAATGTTGGATTTGTAATGAGTTTGGTCATTATGGATCTAAGTGTCCTAAAAGAGAGAAAAAATGTAGAAGAAAGTTCAAACCTAGAAGAAAGATAGATTGTTTGTATGCAAACGAAGAAGATGATTCTCATGAACAAGTAGTAAATGATAGTGATGATGAAATAGGATTTGTATCTATTAAAGAAGAAAGTCTAGAGCAAATGTCTTTGGTATCATAGGTTGAAAATAAATCTGATTGAATAATTGACAATGGTTGATAACATCGTATGATTGGTGATATGAACAAGTTTGTTGACTTCAAAAGTCATGATGGAGGCATTGTTAGAGTTCCAGAAACAATGCATCTTTTCATCTTAAAGGTATTGTATCTATAACTCTTAATGGTAAGATTAATATTGATGATGTATATTTTTTTGATGGTTTGAAACACAATCTATTGAGTGTTGGACAACTAGTGGATAAAGGTTATCAGTTATAGTTTACAGAGAAGACATGCATGATCAGAGAAAAAGATGGAAAGGTAATTGGAATAGGAACTAGATCTAGAGGTAATGTATTTTAGTTGAATCCCATTGAAATGACATGTTTGGTTGTAAAGGTAGATGACAATTGGTTATAGAATAATATATTTTGTCATATAAACTTTGACAACATTGTGAAAACTAGAAATATGTACTTTAGAGATTTGTCTAAGATTGTAAAGCCTACTAACACAATTTGTAAGGATTGTGTATTGGCAAAGCATACCAGAACTTCTTTTCCTAGCAAGAAGTTTACTACTACAATAAAGTTGGAGATTGTACACTCAGATCTTAGTGATCCTATAAAGACTAAAGGATTCTATGGTGAAAGGTATTTCATGATTATAGTTGATGAATTTTCTATAATTACATGGGTTGTATTTCTTAAAGGAAAATTTGAGGCATTTGATAAGTTCAAGATATTCAAAAGTTAAGTTGAGAATGAATCAGGTATGAAGATTAAATGTTTAAGATCAAATAGAGGAGGAGAGTTTACTTCAAATTAGTTTAACATATTTTGTGAAGCTAATGGAATCAAAAGACAGTTTTAGCTCCAAGAACCCCTAAAAAAAATGGTATTGTAGAGAGAAGAGATAGGTCAACAACAAAAGTAGCAAGAGCTATGTTAGTTGAGAATGATGTATCCAAGATGTTTTGGAGAGAAGCTATGAATAAAAAAATCTACACTATGAATAGAGTGTGAGTGAGGAAAGACACAAACAAGACCCCTTATGAACTATGGTTTGGTCACTCACCTATGGTTAAGTACTTTAAAATTTTTGGTAGAAAATGCTACTTCAAAAGAGATGATGATATTGGTAAATTTGATGCTAGAAGTGATGAAGATATGTTTCTTGCTTATTCATTGAAAACAAAACTTATAGATGTTACAATTTGAGAACTAAAGCTATTGTTGAAAGTGAAAATGTAAGAGTTGATGAGAAATTTAGGAGACAAGAAAGAGTAGTTGATTGCAATTTTGATGATGAGAATGTTGTTACTAAACCAAGGAATGATGAAGTATTCTTTGATACTAACAATGATTTGCAGAATTAAGGTGAGCAAAGGTAGGGAAAAAGCTTATAACCTTCAATAGAGCTAAGAGTTGAGATAACAACTCCTACTTCTAGTGAGAATATGACAAAGAATCATCCACCAGAGAAGATCATCAGAAGTAGAGATAATGATGTGATGACAAGAAGTAGAATCAATGAAGAACTATGTCTAATATCTAAAGTTGAAGAAAACAATATAGCTAAGGCATGTAAAGAAAATTATTGGAAGCAAGCTCTGAAATAAGAATCAGATCAGATAGTGAAGAATGAGACATGGGAATTGGTCTCTAGACTAGTAGACAAGAATGTGATAGGAACAAAATGGGTATTTAGGAACAAGATGAATGAACAAGGTGAAGTTGTAAGGAACAAAGAAAGATTGGTACGTAAAGGTTACTCACAAAAAGAAGGAATAGAATATGATGAAACCTATGCTCCAATGGCAAGAATAGAAATAGTAAGGTTATTCTTAGCCTATGTATCACATAAGAAATTTAAAGTGTATTGGATAGATGTAAAGTCAACATTTCTAAATGGAGAACTAGAACAAGAGGTATACATAGAACAACCTAAAGGTTTTCCTTTAATAGATGAGAAGGACATGGTATGTAGATTGAAGAAGGAATTGTATGGCTTAAAGAAAGCACCCATAACTTGGTATGCAAGATTGGACAAGCATTTAACTAATTTTGGATTTAGCAAAGGTATGGCAGACAATAATCTATATTGGAAAGAAATAGATGATGCATTGGTTATTTTTGTGATATTTGTTGATGATATCATATTTGGAGGAAATTATGATGAAAGTGACAAGTTTTTTGAAGAAATGAAGAAGGAATTTGAAAAGAGTATGATAGGAGAGATGAAATACTTCCTAGGATTACAAATTGTGCAGGATAAAAAAGGAATTTTTATTTCTCAGACTAAGTATTTGAAAGATATACTGAAAAGGTTTGGTTTAGAAACATGTCAACCAATTGGAACACCTATGATAACTAGGTACAAGTTATCTAAAAAGGATGAGTCACCTACTATTGAGTAGAAGAAGTACAAATCTATGATTGGAGGGTTATAATATCTGACTCATAGAAGGCAAGATCTAGAAAATGAAGTTGGAATTATTGTGAGATTTCAAGCTAATCTTAGAGAAGCACTTTGTGTAGTAGGAAAAAGGATATTTAGGTACTTGAAAGGAACACTAGAGTTTGAATTGTGGTATGATAGATCTAATGATTTCACTTTATATGCTTATACTAATGCTGATTTCACTTTAGTATGGATGATAGAAAGAGCACTAGTGGTGGAGCTTTCTTTCTTGGAGGAAGATTTGTTTCTTTGTTAAGCAAGAAGTAGGATGGTACCTCAAAAAATAGAATAGAGGCAAAATATGTTGTAGTAGCAAACAATTGTAATCAAGTTGTTTAGATGAAGCAGATGGTAAAGGATATAACTTGGAGAGAATTTAGTGAACCTGTTGTCATACATTGTGATAACACAAGCACAATGAATATGTATAAGAATCCAGTGTTGCATTCTAAGACTAAGAAAATTTCTATCAAATATCACATGTTGAGAGAGAAATTTGTAGAAAAGGAAATTAGATTGGAGTATGTAAGCATAAAAAAAAAGATTGCAAATATTTTCACCAAGCCTCTTCCCAAAGAGGCTTTTGAGTATTTGAGAGGTGTACTAGGCGTTATGCCCCTTCTGACATCATAGTAGATGATGCAAGAGTGCACCAATCTAGTGTTACATAGCACTATTATTTTCTTAGACTAAATGTTGATGCTTCCCATATGGGAGAGTATATGTGATGGACAAAGTTATTCAGGAATATTGTTGGATGTTATTTTGAACAATGTCTTTGGACACTTGAGCATGTTAGAGACACTTGTTCCAGAGATTGATGGTTGTTGAAACCTTTGACATTAATATCAATGGGGGAGAGATTACAACATGAAAAATAGTTTGATATAGAGTACATTGAAGGGAGAGATTATAGCTGATATATAGCACATTGAGGTATATCAATGGGGAGAATGGTTGATGAAGAGGATTTGAAAATAAAGGATAAGAGTCTTTTATAGTTGGTAGTTTTCGAACTAGATGTTTTTCATCTATGTTGCCACTAATGCCAAAGGGGGAGACTGTTGGAAGCATGAATGTTGATGATACTTCTATAGGGGATTATTTTAGAACATGATTAGATCATTATCATGATGATATGTTACATTCATGATTGTGTTTGTCATTGATGTCAACATAGCAATTTTCTGTGGTATCTGATAGAAGAACAATGGTAAAGATCAAGTTGGTATGGATAGATCATTGAGTATTTTCACTAAGAAAGGTTAAAGGGAGATACTAATAAGTGTCTAGTATATGTCATGCCTAACCACTACTTCTATTCATCAGCATTTTAGATCTTTCTGTTTAGAGTTCATTTCAGTAGATATGTTGTCTTTCATTGTAGAACTTGGTTATATTATTTGTCATTTTGGATCTCGAGATATGCTGAATGATACTTAAGATTTCATGATTTGAAACTGGTAGACTTTTATATATTTATTATTGCGTGCTGTCTGGTAACAATTATGATTATTAGGTTTCAAACATGATGTAAATTGCATTTTGTGTTTGAATGTATTGAAAAGAAAGTTTTAAGTCTCAATGTGAACTTGTTATTGCAAATACTAATGTATGTTAAAATGTTCTCTGTGTTGGGAATTTGTCACTATATTTTTTTTACATGTGTGACTGAAAAGGTGTTGAAGTATCGATTTGGTATTGATTATCTGACTTATGATAACTTGTAATTATGGAGTACATTTGGCATTGCATCTAATGACTTTTTTTTAAGGTCTTTATACCTTAGTTATGATGGACATAAAAATTTTCAATTTTCTTATAAATAAAAAATAAAAATCTAAATATCTCTTATAACCTTGTTACCCTAAATGGGTCTCAAATTCTAATGAAAGGTAATATATATATCTTTTGTTTTCTAAGCCATATATGGCGGTGGGTTGTGACTGTCATTTGTATTCGGCATAGAGAAAATGTTGCACTTGTATTAAATGCATATTTATGAGGATTTATGTCACTGAAGTTTGGTCAACCATTTTTGTATGTGAATTTGGATTTTCTTGTTGAATTGGGCCAAAAACTTGGCTGCATTGCTCTGTTCGGTATGCATCTGGTATGTTGGTTGCTAAGAAATGGCATCATGGAGGAATTAGTTAGAAGAGCATTCATGCTTATGAAGCCATGCATTATTGGGTTCCACAGTATCAATCATTATCAACATTTTTAGTTTGGAAGTGTGGTCTTAATTTGGTATTTGGGGCTTTGGTAGCAAGTTTTATCACAGAGCTCTGTATCGAGCATTTTGGGCACCTATTGTTATAGGAGGTAGGGGGCATTTCCTAACCTATTTCTTTACTGTTGTTTGGGTGTTGATTTTGTGTGAAGGTAATAGTAGATGCTGTAATTTTGTTTAAAAATATATCAAAACCAAAGTATGGGTGTATGAAGGATTGGGCAAAATGGTGTTGGGTTCTGTGTATGTCTATGTTTGGATTATGGGTATTATGTATTTGGATGTAATGTGTTGCATTTGGATTTTGATGATTGATTTGAATTGAGTTTTTCCTCTTTTAGATATATAAATCCAAGGACTATTTGTGTGTTTCTGTCATGTCCCCTTTTCAAATAATTAAAATAAAATAATCTTTGCTAAGGCAGGCAGGCCCAAGAAAGTGAAATTTCAGAAAAAGGGGGTTAATCTTTGGAAACCGTTGGACTAATAAATGAAAATTAATATTAAAATATGTTTCATTCACCTCTCTTGGACGTGAGTTACAGTTATGCCCTCTTTTAAGGGGTTTTGGAGGCATTTTCGGCTTATTCTAGAACTTGATTTTTGCTCATTCTTTGTTATTCTTCAGAGGCTGCCAAACCTGTGGAGAAGGAGACCCAAGAACGGGAGTTTGCAGGTTTCCAGGGAGACCCAAGAATGGGAGTTTGCAAGTTTCCAAGAAGGCTAAGGATGGGAGTTTGAAGCCATTCCATGTGCATGCTCATACAGAGTTTGCCTTTGTGCTGAACAGTGCAGATTTGTGAGTTTCCGGGTGTATTTTTGTAAGAGCTTGGTGTTTCCGGTTGAGTATTTCATATCAGTTTTGGTTGCTGCTATATTTTATACTTTAAGCTGTTAAAATAGAGCTGAATATATATATTGGGATGTGATTAAACTTCTGAGATAGATTATTAGTGTTCTTGTGGTGTTTTCGGGCATATTTTGTGCTATTTCGGGAGCCCGATGAGCATAGTTTTGGTCTTACATTTTCGAGCTGTTGTGTAAAGGCTATACAGATCTGGAAATGTCAATTTGTAGGCTGTTATGCTGCTGAAAGTTCTGTAAAAATTTCCATTTTAAGATTCATTAATAATTTGTGAAGTTGTGAAGCTTTTAGCACTATTTTCAACATACCCGATTTGGGGTTTCTTGAGGAATTTGGTGGATCTTTGGGATATTAGCTGTTTGATTTTAAAGATCTGATTAGAGGTTGGAAATATCATGAAAAATCAGAAAAGGAACATTTCAGTGGTATCAGAGCCATGATCTTGCCAGCCTGAGGGTTTGTAGAAGTTGCAGGTCAGTTTTGACAACTACCTAGATTTTGCATGTCATAATTTATGGTTGCATGTTTCTTCTAATCAGCTGCATGTTAAAATTTATGGTTACATTCTACTTCTAATCATATGCATGTTAGTTCTTGGTGAATTTGGTGGTTGCATGTTGCTTCTAATCAGTTTCATGTCAAAATTTATGGTTGCATGCAACTAAGTGAAAGAGAAAAAAGATATTTGCAGCGAGAAAAGAATAAAGAAATTTTGATCAAACCTCCAATTGAAAGTAAAAGTACAAAATCCAAGGAAGGGAAAAGTATGGCTGATCGAGATAAGATGGCAAAGAAATTCTTCCAAGACATCCAAAATACTCAGAAGCAAACAGTGGATAGTTTGGCAAAAACTAGAGAGGCTTTGCGAATATTGACAGAAAAACTACAAGGAGTTGCATCTATTAATGAGAAAGGGAGCACTTCAGAGGAGCCAAGAAATCTGAAATCCACACCATCTAAATCAACCAAAACTATTTTCTTGCCTGCAGATGAGCCACCAGTACCAAATCCAGCCATTAATCCTATCGAAGAGGTTACAGGTAACTTGATTACATTAAGAGCTACTTATAATGGCTTAGATGATGACTTTCATAGTTCAGTTCCTTTTAGAGAATATGTGGATATGATGAACACTTTGATGCCCAAGAAAGAGTACAGAAGGGAGCATGACATAAGTGGAAGAGAGCTCAAAAATAAAATAAGCAAGTTTATAGCACCTACTTTTGATGCAACAAATAAAATTTCAGCTAGAGCATGGCTACAAAAATTACAGACCTTCTTCACACTTAACCCCATGAAGGAGAGTGATGTTGTTCAAATTGCAAGTCTACACTTGGAAGATGCAGCCTATGATTGGTGGTATCATGGAATGACTACTCAAGGTCATGATGGTAACTACATTTGATGATTTTAGTCAAAGAGTGATAGATAGATTTGACCTCAAGGATGATGATTATGAGGATGTTGTTGTGCATGATGGTGAGATACCTGGTGTAGATGAGAAGACATTGAGCATTCATGACTTTTTTGAGAGAGAGTACCAGGCACAGTTAGATGCTTCGTCACATGAGGTTGAGGCTAGTAGTACTTCACATGATTTATCCCGCCAGCTGAAGGTGTGTGAAGACAGTATTGTCACTACATTATCTCATCATGAAAGGTATGTGGAGTTAGTTGGTATTGGTCATATTACTCAAGTCAGGATTTTACTTGAGTTACCAGCTAATTCTAGTTTACAGATATGGACTCGAGATTCTTATATTGGCATTTGGGGTTCAGTTGACTGTAAATCATTAACACTTTTTGGTAGCAGTGATTGTTTGGGTGCTACCATGGATTTGATTAGCAGATTGCACGGTGTTGTATTTTCTTGTGCCAGGAGCTTATCCGATGTTTGTATTAGTTTTTATACACTGGTGTTGGGCTTTGTTCATATATCTAGTTGACCATACTTGCTGGAATGTGTTGATGACATTTCATATTTGGCAGTGTGTATAGATGAGTCCCAGGATCATATTGGCACTGATGACATCTAGGAGGATGCAGTGGGCAGTTTTGAAGACTTAGTTTCCTTGGGTACAGAGGAGTTGGACAACAATGCTAATGTTTTTGATACTCCGTATGTTGTTATGAGCTTTAGATTTGATTCATAGGATATGGATGGTAATACTCTAGAGACTAGTAACTTTGAGGACACTCCTTCAGACAGTGCATCAGAGGAGGTTTGTAGGAGACAGTCAAGCCAGTGCCATCATGTGTCTAATCAGTTGAGAGTTAGTGACCAAGACATTGCTATCACTTGCCAACATTTCGATGCTGCTCGTCAGTTGTTAGCTGTTTATGGATGGGGTTCTCCTACTAGTGATGAGCAGGGAGGAAGTAATCTTTCCTTGACAGAGATCCACTATTTATGGGAGGCTATTCAGATTTTGAGACAAAATTATATGCAGTTGGTAGCCGACAGAGATTATCTTATGGAGTGGGGCAGTACAGCATATGATGCATTGTTGGCCAAGGAAGATGAGGTGAGTGAGCTTACTGAGCAGCTTGAGGTGACTTCTGAGATTCTTGAGAGTACACAGTTGGCTCTCAAGGAGTCACAGTTTCATTTGGCTAAGGTGACCATGGAGTTAGAGCGACTACAGTCTTTACCTAATTCTATACAGTCACAAGCTGTGGTGTTTGGTGATCCGAGGATGTCCATGGCCGAGATTGTTAGAGACAGTGGAGATGGGGATGCATCCATCCTTGATACTAACATTGGCATATCAGGTTCATTCCCACTAGAGTCAGGTTCAATTGAGTTGGGTGCTGTAGCAGATTTTTGTGGTGTGCCTGACATGGTGGTGACCTCTAGTACTAATGGCACGAAGACTAGAGATGTTGTATCAAAGACCATGTGTGACGTTGGTGAGCTGATAGTTGGCATGGTTCCTACTAGTAATACTACTCCCTTCGTAATGTCTTCAGAGGTAGTAGTCAGTTCCAACTTGGTTAATGATCGATTGCAGTTAGTTACATCTAGATTGCAGTCTAAGCCACTGACTAAGATTGGTGCATTCTATCGGCATTACACTGTGAGGTATGCTCATCTATCTACCTTTGATGACCATGTTGATGAGATAATGATACAGAGATGTACTTTGGTTCCTAGTGCTTATCATCAGTTATGGGGCAATTTGATGCCTCAAGATGAGAGTTGTGATGGGCATGACATGGCGATAGGTTCTACAGTTGAAAGCTTGATAATACATGACTTAGAGCAGGAGTTTCAGAGTGATGCTTCAGCGGGTGTTGTTATTGATTCTACTCCTTTGGCTATGACATCTCCTGACTTAGTTGGTGATCAATCACAGTGGGTTGTATCACTTGTTCATGGTGAGTTGTTGACTAAGGTTGGTTTTTTTTATCAACATTATATTGCAAGGTATGTACATAAGTTAGCATTTGATCCTTGTGTTGAGGAGTTGATGGCAGGAATATTTGGTTTGGGTTCCAATTCTTGCTATTTATCTTGTGATGGCTTTTCACCATCAGGGGTGCATGGTAGTTATGGTTATGAGATAGTGGCCGGTGATTTGCAAAGTTGTGTTGACTACAGGAGTTGTACAGTGTGTGGATTCTCCATACTTGGTACAGTTTCATTTGAGAGCATTCACCATTGTTGCAGAGTTGGATTGTGCATTCCGTATAGGCCAATGGGATGCGTTGATGGTATTTACTGTGTTGGTAGTTTGATTTGTCCACTTTGCTTGGGTTCTGATGTTCTAAGAGTTTGTGCCTCATGGGTTTTTGACTGTGGTAGTGGTGATTTTGGATTTTGTTTGAGCTATAATTGTCAGTTTGATTATGGGTTCATCTTGGTCATATTGCAGAGGATATTGCAAGAGCCTGTGTTAATTGGTAGTAGTATAGTTCATGACTACATTTGGGATCCAGGTGGATTGATTGGTTTATTGTTCAGCCATTGCTTGAGGACAAGCAATGTTTGGGAGGGGAGGACTTGTCATGTCCCCTTTTCAAATAATTAAAATAAAATAATCTTTGCTAAGGCAGGCAGGCCCAAGAAAGTGAAATTTCGGAAAAAGGGGGTTAATCTTTGGAAACCGTTGGACTAATAAATGAAAATTAATATTAAAATATGTTTCATTAACCTCTCTTGGACATGAGTTACAGTTATGCCCTCTTTTAAGGGGTTTTGGAGGCATTTTCGGCTGATTCTAGAACTTGATTTTTGCTCATTCTTTGTTATTCTTCAGAGGCTGCCAAACCTGTGGAGAAGGAGACCCAAGAACGGGAGTTTGCAGGTTTCCAGGGAGACCCAAGAATGGGAGTTTGCAAGTTTCTAGGAAGGCTAAGGATGGGAGTTTGAAGCCATTCCATGTGCATGCTCATACAGAGTTTGCCTTTGTGCTGAACAGTGCAGATTTGTGAGTTTCCGGGTGTATTTTTGTAAGAGCTTGGTGTTTCCGGTTGAGTATTTCATATCAGTTTTGGTTGCTGCTGTATTTTATACTTTAAGCTGTTAAAATAGAGCTGAATATATATATTGGGATGTGATTAAACTTTTGAGATAGATTATTAGTGTTCTTGTGGTGTTTCCGGGCATATTTTGTGCTATTTCGGGAGCCCGATGAGCATAGTTTTGGTCCTACATTTTTGAGCTGTTGTGTAAAGGCTATATGGATCTGGAAATGTAAATTTGTAGGCTGTTATGCTGCTGAAAGTTCTGTAAAAATTTCCATTTTCAGATTCATTAATAATTTGTGAAGTTGTGAAGCTTTTAGCACTATTTTCAACATACCCGATTTGGGGTTTCTTGAGGAATTTGGTGGATCTTTGGGATATTAGCTGTTTGATTTTAAAGATCTGATTAGAGGTTGGAAATATCATGAAAAATCAGAAAAGGGACATTTCAGTTTCATATTTGCATGAGATAATGGCATTTTGTCATATGGTTGACATACGACATAGGTCACAGTTTCAATAAAATGGTTATGATTTGAACTCGGTTTTTATGTTATGCAATTTTTATATGAACAGCTAGTATGTACATTATAGATTAGGAATTTTATATCCTAAATCATTTTCGGATGTTGGAATGCTGAAAGTCATATTGCATTTTGTGAATCATATTCTAAATTGATTTAAGATATTATGTCTTTATATGCTGTTGTAGTTATACTGGGTGGTGGCTTATTGTCAAACAGAGATGTTACTTCTATAAACACTCGTTTATTTTAATAACATTGTTAATGGTCACTTAATAAGTTTTGGCTGTACTTAGATTCTATTATGATTATGAAGTGTCTTATTAGCATTGTTGGATTGTTTTGAGATAAGATGTTTACTACATAATTCTTTTATTATAAAGATGTTTTCAGTTCATAATTGAAATGAAAGTAGTTGTAAGTATTGAGGTAGATTATGATATATGTTTGATGATATGTCATTTAAAACAAGAATATCATGTGCTTTTTGATTTGTTATCTTGGTCAGTTCAAAGATAAGTGTAGATGGTTAGGTCAGTAGGGAATTGACTGTATAATATGAAGATTCTGTAAGTACCATTGAGCTCGGACAACAATTCAATTGTATTTGAGAGATCTTGATATTATAGGTTTTATTTCTATTGTTATAATTACCTATATTTACCTTTGAACTTGGTAGAATAAGATGTTTTACAGATGGATTAAAGGATGTATTATCATGTTGTATACTGATTTTATACCTGTTGCATGTACATTCTTTTGTAAATCTGTTGAAGTGTATTTTAAGAATAGCTGTGATGAACATATATCGGGGTGGCTGAATTTGGTTTATCTTATTCAGTTAATTAATTTAGTGATAACTTTAAAATGAATTGGGTGGGTTAATTACATATTAAAAGATAATTGGCCTTACCTAGGACTTAAACCTATATGGTTAAGTACAGAGAACAAGGCATATCTCTATTCTTCCTTTGACAAGTATAATAGAGAATATCGTTATGTGTTGACTATGAGCATACCATACATGGATGCAAAATCTTAGTGCCATAATGATGACACCTCAGTATATATATGATTCATTTACAAGTTATTCTTAGTGCGATTTTAATTTTTCATTGTTAAGTAAATGTTTACTTCTTGCATATTAATTATGGAACTGCACTATGTTAAAGTGAATCAGATATCTACATTATGGTTATGTATATGTTTGTTCTAATGTGTATGAAGTTGGATTATGCTTTTCAACTCAGTGTGTACTGAGCCCTCTTTTTGTGTTGTGTTGCATTTCTATGTGTTTTCCAGGTGCTCCAATTTGTTCAGCAAGTAGCTAAAGATGATTGTTGCAGTTACTTCTTGAAAACAACATTTAGGGCCCCTATATTGGACATAGGTGTTTAGAAATGTTATTGTACTAAAATCTATATGTATTCACATTATAATGGATATGTACTTTGATGATATCATCTTTCATTTTGAGGTTTTCAGATTGAGAGTGATTCAATCTATGTATTTGTACTTGTAATAAGTTGATTTAATAAAAAAAATTGTTACGTTTATGATTCTTGTTCTTTGTTTCAAATTTATCGATTTATTCTTAGTGTAGCATTACATTTGGTATCAGAGCCAAGTTAGAATAACCAGGACTCTTGGGTTATAGTGTTTAACCCGTTATCGATGCGTATTAATAGTTATTTGTTTTAGGTAGCTATCATGCCTCCCGTCACTAGAAGAACTCAAGGACGCGGCATTCCTGAGGATAACCTTGCTAGTAGAGGTAGAGGTAGGGGCAGGGGCCATGGTAGAGGTCCTAGGCACCAGAATGATGCTGGGGTTGGTCAGTTTTTTCAGAATTCTGGGGTTGGAAACAACCAGGATAATCAGGCAGACCAAGCTTTGGTAATTCAGAGGATACTTGAATGTCTCGATAATATTGAGGCTAACAATCAAATTCTTGGCAGGGGAGCAAATGATAGGAGACCTCTTGTGCAGGGTAATAACCTTCCTATAGAGGATGATCCAGTGGCAAGAGCTCAGCTCAAGGATCTTTCCAAGATGAAAGGGTTGTTATTTTATGGTACGAAACAGGGTACAACGGTAGAAGCTTGGCTGCTAAATATTGAGCGATGCTTTGTCTTACATCGATACTTAAGTAATGTAAAGGTAAGATGGACGGTTATGCATTTGAGGGGATTTGGTTCCTTGTGGTGGGAATAGGAGTTGGAGAAGTTTGGCATTGACATTTCACTTGTTACATGGGAATTCTTTGTAGAACGTTTCAAGGAGAGATTCATGTTTGAATATTGGCGTTAGGCCCGTGCAGAGGAGTTCTTTCAGATTATGCAGTTTGGCTCTACAGTGGAAGCTTATGAACGTAGGTTCTATGAGCTTAAAAATTTTTTTGGTTGGGCAAAAAATGATAAGGCCATAATAAAACACTTCATCAGAGGACTTATGCCCAAGATTGGGGAGGAAGTGAGAACTTTCTGACCTTTAACTATGTAGGAAGCTTCGGAGCGAGCAAAGCTGATTGAGATGAAGTCTGGATATCATGGGGCTTCATACAAAACCAACATGAATCCACCTACTCTGGATGTCAGTAAGAGTTAAAAGCCTCCTCATTGTAGTTCGAAGTCAAGATTTTCAGGTGGAAAATTAAGAAGACAAAGTTTGATAAGTACTCCAAGGGTTCAAAATAGCCTAAGCCATCTCAACCACCTCAGAGTATGCAGAGTAATAAGCCATCTCCTAATCCTTTTGGTTAGAACATGGGATTCAGGAAATCTGTTGAGTGTTTTCATTATGGATAGATAGGTCATTACCAGTCTTAGTGCCCTAACTGGGATAAGCTGAAGGTTGGACCTAAGCCAGCTAGGTCTGAAGCGATAGTTGGTGATTCTGCCAAGAACCACTGTATTTTTGCAATCCTAGATTAGAAGCAAGCCAAACACTAGAACACGATTATTGAAGCTCAGGGTAATACTCAAGGTATGAATGTATCTATTTTATTTGACTCTGGAGCTGCAAACTCATTTATTTCTTCTGCTTTAGTTGCAAATAGTGAAATTCTTGTGGTTAGGGCAAGGAATAGATGGCAAGTGGAGTTAGCATTAGGATCCAAGGTGAACATTGATATTATTGCTCCTGACTGTAAGATTTGTATGAAATCTTTTACTACTTCCATGAACCTTAGGATTATACCTTTAGGATCATATGATATAGTTTTGGGTATGGATTGGTTAGAACAACATCAAGCCATTATGGATTGCAAGGATAAGTCAATCAATCGTGTTGATGATTTTGGATTAGCTAGGGTTATTGCAGGAATCAAGAGACCCATCTCTTTGCAGACAATTTCTACCAAGCAATTGGCAAGGTGTGCTCAAAAAGGCTACAGTTTGTTTGTCATTTTGGTAAATGACTTAGAAGATTCTTTAGTTAAGGGTTCTCCTCTCAATCATCCAGTCTTGTAGATCTTTTCATATGTTTTTGTTGAGGAGATGCTTGGAATGCCTCTGAGAAGAGAAATTGATTTTTGAATCGATTTAGTGCCAAGAATAGAACCAATTTCCAAGACTCCTTACCGAATGACAGCTCAAGAGCTGGTTGAACTTAAATTCCAATTGGAGGAGCTTTTGGAGAAAGGTTTGATTCATCCTAGTGTTTTGCCATGGGGTGCTCTAGTAATCTTTGTCAAGAAGAAAGATGGCTCCTTAAGACTGTGCATAGATTATAGACAGTTAAACAAGGTCACTATTAAGAACAGGTATCCTTTGCCTAGAATTAATGACTTGTTTGACCAAGTTAAGGGTGCTCGAGTCTTTTCGAAGATTGATCTAAAATTTAGGTATCATCAACTTAGAATCTAGGAAGTTGATATTTATAAGATAACTTTTTGCACCAAATATGGGCACTATGAATTCACAGTGGTACCTTTTGGGTTAACAAATGCACCTTCTATATTCATGAGCTTAATGAATGGTGTGTTTAGAACTTACCTAGACAAGTTTGTAGTGGTATTTTTGGATGATATTTTAGTGTATTCTTACTCTATTGAGGAGCATGAGCAACATTAAGAGCAGGTTTTGGAATGCCTTCATAGGAACAGACTGTATACCAATCCTGAGAAGTGCAAATTCTTTGAATCAGAGATTTGTTACTTAGGACATATCATTTTAGGGGATGGAATTTCTATAGATCCATCCAAAATTCAGGCTATTGTTGATTGGCCACCACCTACGAATGTGTCAAAGGTTCAAAGTTTCATGGGCTTAGCAAGCTATTACCGCAAATTTGTGTCAAATTTCTCTAGAATATCACATCCTATCACATCTCTTCAGAAAAAAGGGAAGAAATTTGTGTGGACTGAAGAATGTGAGGTAGCATTTCAGAGACTTAAGGAATGTTTTACCAGTGCACCAGTTCTGGCAGTCCCTGATTCAGCTAAGGAGTTTGTGGTTTGCACTGATGCACCTTTGGATGGCATAGGGGCAGTGTTGATGCAAGATGGATGTGTTATCACTTATGAGTCCAGAAAGCTAAAGAGTTATGAGGTGAACTACCCTTCTCATGATCTCGAACTTGCTGCGATTATGCATGCTTTGACCAAATGGCGGCATTTTCTTCTGGGACAATGATTTGAGTTACATTCTGATCATCGAAGCCTTCAATATCTTTTCACACAACTAGACCTCAATGCCAGGCAGTGAAGATGGATGGAGTTCCTGTGTGAATACAACTTTGAGATTAGGTATGTGCAAGGAAAGGAGAACGTGGTTGTTGATGCACTTAGCAGAAGGTGACATGAATTATCTTCTTTGATCCTAACAATGGATCTTAAGGATAAGATTTTACAGAACCTTTTCACAGATCATTGGTTTCAGGATGTTAATACTGTTATGGACAGTGGCAGTGTCTTGGAAGGGCATTTTGAGGGGTATTCAGTAAATCCTGAAGGTTTACTGCTGTATAGAGGGAGTGTGTACATTCCTGAGTTTGGTGATTTAAGAAATTTGATTATGTTTGAGGCCCACAAAGCACCATATTCGGCACATCCGGGTGTCAAGAAAATGCATACTAACCTTAAGAAATGTTACTATTGGCCTGGAATGAAGAGAGACATAGCAGATTTTGTGGCTTGATGCTTAGAATGTCAGCGGCTTAAGGCTGAACATCAACACCTTGCGGGATTATTGCAGCCACATAGTATTCCAGAATGGAAATGGGACACCACTTCTATAGATTTTATTACTGGATTGTCTTTTACAGCTCATAGGCATGATGCTATTATGGTGATAGTGGACCATTTTTCCAAGGTTGCTCACTTTATTCCTGTTAGATCATCCTATAATGTAGCAACAGTTGCCAAGATATTTATGGAGCAGATAGTTAAGTTGCACAGAATTCCTAAAAAGATTATTTCTGATAGGGATCTAATGTTTACTTCTTCTCTTTGGAAATCCATGTAGCAAGAGTTATGTACTCAACTAAATTTTAGTTCAGCTTATCACCCAAAGATAGATAGACAAACTGAATGTGTCAACCAGATTCTAGAAGACATGCTTAGGATGTACATAATGGATAGACAGAATAAATGGGAGGAGTATCTACACTTGGTAGAATTCGCTTACAATAATGGATATCACAATTCCATTGGTATGGCACCCTTTCAAGCATTTTATGGTAGACTTTGTAGGATGCCTCTCAGTTGGGATAATTTGGAAGACATGACTCTTTTAGGACCTGATTTGTTGCAAGATTTGGAACAACAGGTTAAGAGGATCAGAGAGCACCTTATTACTGCTCAAGATAGACAAAAGAAATATGCTGATAGGCATAGAATTGACCATCAATTCTTGGTTGGTGATAAAGTGTTTCTTTGGGTAAGGCCGTGTAAAAATCCAATTCACTATGGAAAGGGATCCAAGTTAGCACCTCGATTTGTAGGTCCGTTTGAAATTCTGGAACGGATTGGACCTATTGCCTAGAAACTTGCCTTGCCACTGAGGCTTTCTCACATTCATAATGTATTTCATGTTTCAATTTTGCGTAAGTATATACCTGATATTGCTCACGTGCTTGACTGAAAAAATTTGCAAATTTTGGATGGTCAAATCATGTTGGAACCAGTGTAGATCATGCAAAGTAGAACTATGAGTTTAAGAGGAAGAGAAATAAGACAGGTAAAAGTCCTATGGGACCCCAATGATGAAACATCTGCTACCTGGGAGGACACTGAAATGATGAGAGCAGCTCATCTGCACTTGTTTGCTAACTTCTAGGAGAAAGTTGAATCCTAGTGGGGGAGGGTGTCATGCCTGACCAATACTTCTATTCATCAACATTTTAGATATTTCTGTTTAGAGTTCATTTCAGTAGATATGTTGTCTTTCATTGTAGAACTTGGTTATAATATGTGTCATTTTGGATCTCGAGATATGCTGAATGATACTTAAGATTTCATGATTTGAAACTGGTACACTTTTATATATTTATTATTGCATGCTGTCTGGTAACAATTATGATTATTAGGTTTCAAACATGATGTAAACTGCATTCTGTGTTTGAATGCATTGACAAGAAAGTTTTAAGTTTTAATGTGAACTTGTTATCGCAAATGCTAATGTATGTTAAAGTGTTCTCTATGTTGGGAATTTGTCACTATATTTTTTTTATATGTGTCACTGAAAAGGTGTTGAAGTATCGATTTGGTATTGATTATTTGACTTATGATAACTTGTAATTATGGAGTACATTTGGCATTGCATCTAATGACTTGTTTTTAAGGTCTTTATACCTTAGTTATGATGGACATAAACATTTTCAATTTTCTTATAAAAAAATACAAAATAAAAAAATCTAAATATCTCTTATAACCTTGTTACCCTAAATGGGTCTCGAATGCTATGAAAGGTAATATATATATCTTTTGTTTTCTAAGCCATATATGGCGGTGGGTTGTGACTGTCATTTGTACTCGACATAGAGAAAGTGTTGCAGTTGTATTAAATGCATATTTATGAAGATTTATGTCACTAAAGTTTGGTCGAGCATTTCTATATGTGAATTTGGATTTTCTTGTTGAATTGGGCCAGAAACTTGGCTGCATTGCTTTGTTCAGTATGCATCTAGTATGTTGGTTGCTAAGAAATGACATCATGGAGGAATTAGTTGGAAGAGCATTCATGCTTATGAAGCCATGCATTGTTGGGTTCCGCAATATCAATCATTATCAGTGTTTTCAGTTTGGAAGTGTGGTCTTAATTTGGTATTTGGGGCTTTGGCAGTGAGTTTTATCGCAGAGCTCTGTATCAAGAATTTTGGGCACCTACTATTATAGGAGGTAGGGGGCATTTCCTAACCTATTCCTTTACTATTGTTTGGGTGTTGATTTTGTGTGAAGATAATAGTAGATGCTGTAGTTTTTTAAAAAAAATATATCAAGACCCAAGTATGGGTGTATGCAGGATTGGGCAAAATGGTGATGGGTTCTCTGTATATCTATGTTTGGATTATGGGTATTATGTGTTTGCATGCAATGTGTTGCATTTGGATTTTGATGATTGATTTGAATTGAGTTTTTCCTCTTTCAGATATATAAATCCGAGGACTATTTGCATGTTTCATATTTGCATGAGATAATGGCATTTTGTCATATGGTTGACATACAACATAGGTCACATTTTCAATAAAATGGTTATGATTTGAACTCGGTTTTTATGTTATGCAATTTTTATATGAATAGCTAGTATGTACATTATAGATTAGGAATTTTATATCCTAAATCATTTTTGGATGTTGGAATGTTGAAAGTCATATTTCATTTTGTGAATCATACTCTAATTTGATTTCAGATATTATGTCTTTGTATGTTGTTGTAGTTATACTGGGTGGTGGCTTATTGTCAAACAGAGATGTTACTTCTATAAACACTTGTTTATTTTAATAACATTGTTAATGGTCACTTAATAAGTTTTGACTGTACTTAGATTCTATTATGATTATGAAGTGTCTTATTAGCATTGTTGGATTTTTTTGAGATAACATGTTTAATATAGAAATCTTTTATTATAAAGATGTTTTCAGTTCATAATTGAAATGAAAGTAGTTGTAAGTATTGAGGCAGATTATGATATATGTTTGATGATATGTCATTTAAAACAAGAATATCATGTGCTTTTTGATTTTTTATCTTGGTAAATTTGAAGTTAAGTGTAGATGGTTAGGTCAGTAGGGAATTGAATGTATAATATGAAGATTTTGTAAGTATTGTTGAGCTGGGACAACAATTCAATTATATTTGAGAGATCTTGATATTATAGGTTTTATTTTTGTTGTTATAATTACCTATATTTACCTTTGAACTTGGTAGAAGAAGATGTGTTACAGATGGATTAAAGGATGTAGTATCATGTTGTATACTGATTTTATACCTGTTGCATGTACATTCTTTTCTAAATCTGTTGATGTGTATTTTAAGAATAGCTGTGATGAACATATATCGGGGTGGCTAAATTTGGTTTATCCTATTCAGTTAATTAATTCAGTGATAACTTTAAAATGAATTGGGTGGGTTAATTACATATTAAAAGATAATTGGCCTTCCTATGACTTAAACCTATATGGTTAAGTACGCAGAACAAGGTATATCTCTATTCTGCCTTTGACAAGTATAATAGAGAATACCGTTATGTGTTTACTATGAGCATACCATACATGGATGCAGAATCTTAGTGCCATAACGATGACACCTCAATATATATATGATTCATTTATGGGTTATTCTTAGTGCGAGTTTAATTTTGCATTGTTAAGTAAATGTTTACTTCTTGCATATTAATTATGGAACTGCACTATGTTAAAGTGAATCAGATATCTGCATTATGGTTATGTATATGTTTGTTCTAATTTGTATGTAGTTGAATTACGCTTTTCAACATAGTGTGTATTGAGCCCTCTTTTTTTGTTGTGTTGTGTTGCATTTCTATGTGTTTTCCAGGTGCTCCAAGTCATTTAGCAAGTAGCTAAAGATGATTGTTGCAGTTACTTCTTGAAAATAGCATTTAGGGTCCCTATATTGGACATAGGTGTTTAGAAATGTTATTGTACTTCATTATTGTATTGAACTCTATATGTATTAACATTATAATAGATATGTACTTTGATGATATCATCTTTCATTTTGAGGTTTTCAGATTGAGAGTGATTCAATTTATGTATTTGTACTGGTAATAAGTTGATTTAATAAAAAAAAATTGTTGCATTTATGGTTCTTGTTCTTTGTTTCAAATCTATCGATTTGTGCTTAGTGTAGCATTATAGTGTATGAAGCTAACCTTGGAAGCATAATATATTAAGTTTAGAAGAAGCTATGCAAGTTTTAGTGAAGATTGTTTTGAGTTAGAGTTTACAGAAGCATGTTCTAGTAAATTTTTTATATCTCTTAGCAAAATTAATATATTGAGAAGAAAAAGTTAAAGATGTGTAGAAGAAATTCTAGAGATGATGTGGCTAAGCTGAATCATCATGATATCACATGTAAATAAAGATATTCAAGTTCCAAGGTGAAATATTAAGGTTATCACTAAGTGTAACAGGTTCTTAATGAGGTCCTATAATAATTAGTTGAGAAGGTGTAATAACTGACTTAGGGAATTTTTTTATGGATTTAGTATTAAGGAAATAAATTTTCCTTTATCTTGTGAAGGGATGTATGAATGATTGCAAGAAGCATGAGAAGATTAATATGAAGATAAGTAGAGCATAGCGAAGTTCGAGAGAACTTCATTGCCAAGGTTTTATTGTAAGATCCGAGGTTTGATATTTGGATCCAAGGTTCCTAACTTGGTTTACAAGGTCAAACAATGGTTGGTCTAGTTGACAGGACAAAGGAAAGTAGTTAAAGTACATTATATACAATTAATCTACAAGGAATATTTGAGATATTAGTTGGACAATGAGTTTAGTGGCCTTTCGTTTGAAGCTATTTGGACAATGCGTCATTCTTCCTTCTAAAACTCCTAATAGGGTTGGAATCTCCTAATAGGGATTCAAAGTCTCCTAATAGGAACTCATATGTACTAAATTTTGTAATATACTCGTAACAGGGTTCATCCTCTAACAAGGAATATTTATATTAGTACACATCATTCCCACTAGGGTTTTCCCTCTAATCAAGGGTTTCCCTAGTTAATAAACCTGCTATAATTGTGTAGGTGCATTTTGATATGACTATTTTTTACTTTGATTGGATGGTTAATCTTAATTAAGGTTGGTAATTATTTTAATTGGATAACTAATTCACCCTCCTCTTAGTTATTTTGGTGGACTATTGTTTCTAACACACATGTGGGGGCATTGTCCCATGACCCCACCCTAAATTGTGATAGGGAATGCACTAGGGGTGCTATCCTAGGACTCCAAAGGGGCACTGCCCCTTGACCCCATCTTGGGGACACTGCCCCCAACACCCATAGAAATAATTTGGGGAGAAACTGCACTAAATAAACCTTCAAGTCCCATTAGGCTCCACATCACAACAAGATCTAATTTGAAATTAGAGATAAATTGTATGGAATAATAAAAATGAATAAAAAAAATCAAACATGCAAAATTGTGGTAAAAAATAATCAAAATCTATAGGGACTTGCAAATTGATATCTTTTAATTTTATGAATTTAGGGGGTCTCTAGAAAGGAAATATGTGGATTTTAGAGACAACTTAGAGGTCATGGATATCTTCCAAAAACAACCACTATTCCCCTCTAGGATTCATGACATGGCTTAACCACCCCTTACATTCTATAAGTCTATTGGTTGTATCTAGCATTGTCACCTTGATCTTTTGGTGCAAAAACAACCCTAACTTATAGCAAGTATTATTAGAGCTTGGTCATAGGTTCAGATATTGTTGGCTAACAATGGGGGGGGGGAAGGTAATTTTTGGACTTATCATCGATATTCCCCTTTATGATTCATGGTATGAGTTAACCACCTCCTATGTTTAATAACTCTAGTGGTTGTATCAAGCATGTTAGAATATATAGTCCACCAATATAATTGGGGGGGTGTGGCTAAGTCAATTATCCAACTAATTTTAGAATTATCAAATTTAAATAAACTTAATTAGATGAGTAATATAATTAGAAACAACAACAAGATGCTCGTACACAATAATACCAAATATGTTAACTAGGGAAACCCTTGATTAGAGGGAAAACCCCAATGGGGATGGTACCCGTAAGATGATGTACTATTATAAATATTCCTTATTAGAGAATGGACCCTGTTAGGAGTCTATAACAAAATTTAGTACATATTAGTCCCTATTAGGAGACTTTGAATCCCAGTTAGGAGATTCCAATCCTATTAGGAGTTGTGGAAGATGATTGGACTAACTGCCCAAACAACTTAAGGGTTAAGACCAATGAACCAAATGTCCAAATGATCTTTGTATTATTCCTTGTGGAATGATATATTTGGATAGTACCTCCTTCCTCTATCCTATTAACTAGACCTCTACACCTTTTGATCTTGTAACCAAATCACAAATATTGTATCCAATAGTCCCTTGGATTTCTTACTTTCATTTAGTAAAAACTTTATTTCTTTTCACACTTTGCACTTATACAATGCTTGATACATTTAAAAAAAAAGGAAAACACCTTTTCTTTATACTATATCTTCAAAATAATTCCTTGAGTTTGCCTTGAGGATTTTCCAATTATTTATAATAAGATAATTAACTAATTACAATTACATTAGCACTATTAGCTCATAGTCTTTACTAGAATTCACACATGTGATATTAGGGCTTGTGTATGCATTGATATCATCATTGAACTATCCTCTATCATTCTTTGATCATGCATCTCTTTGTTACATCTTAGATGAAAGATATAATACAAACATTAGAAATTGCTTTCCAAGCACTATATCTCTGAACTGCTCTCCGTAATCAAGTAAAACTTCCGTATGTCTTCGACTTACATATTGTATATTAAACCATATCATCAAGAAACTATACTAAACATGTACCCATGATTGTGCATCACTAGAAAAGGAAAAAGTTATCCATACAACTACAATCTCTCTTTTTTACTCTGCTAGTCTTTACAAACTCACTACTATGTTGACATCAATAAAAAACGCAATCATGAATACAACATGCCAATACTGTCCAATACTTAGGATACTACCCCAATGTAGTATCATCAAACTTCATGCTAATAATCTCCCCCTTTGGCATTGATGGAAACATAGATGAAAAACATCTAAGTTCCAAGAATATCAAAACAATAATATGTTGTTTCTACTATTGTTGTACTCATCTTCTCAAATCCTTTGGAACACTACTCTGTTCTTCTTCTTCTTTAGGATCGACAATAATTTTTTATAGTAAACAGCTTGTAATATATATCTCACCCATAGAGATATTCCTCCTTCTTTACATGAATATTTTTAAATCTCCCTAATAAAGTGAGATTTCCATGCACTCTCCCCCATTCCACTAGACTTTTTTCATGCATATTCTCTCCCCCGTTGACACCAATGACAAAGTCATCATTATGTCAATTTACTACTCTAAGTATTCAACCAACTTAAGTTTCCAAAGACACTGTCCAAGACCAAATACCAAGAGTACTTAATGAATCAACTCATCAAAAATACTCCCCCATACGAAAAGCATCAACATTCAGTCCAATCTAACAATAGTTCGGTACCATTGGACTAATGCATTCTCTACATCATCTACTCAGAAGTAGGAAGGGGTGTAACCCCAAGCATACCTCTCAAGTACTCAAATTTATTATTAGGCAAGGATTTCATAAAGATATCTACACTCTGATCTTTAGTACTCATTTACTCTAATTTGATCTCTCTTTTTTTGCTACTTTCTCTCTCAACACTTGATACTTAATAGATATATGCTTTGTCTTAGAATGTAGTACATGATTCTTAGACATGCTCAATGTACTTATGTTATCACAATAAATGATAATAGGTTCTACAAACTCAATTTTGATATCCTTCAACATTTGTTTCATCCACATCACTTGATTGCAATCATTTACTAATAAAAATGTACTTTGAGAAATACAATCTTGTTTCTTTCTTAGCCAAGAAACTAATCTTCCTCCAAGAAAAAATTCTCCACCTTTGATGCTCTCTCTATCATCCATATTGCCTACCCAATCCACATCAAAATATGCACATAGAGTAAAATCACTCAATCTATCATACCAAATTCCATAGTCAGATGTTCCTTTGAAATATCCAAATATCCTCTTTATTGCTACACTATGACACTCCTTAGGATCAACTTGAAATCTAGCTACAATCCCAATTGCATTTTCTATATCTAGTCTGGTGTGAGTCAAATATTATAAACCTCCAATCATGGATTTGTACTTCTTCTACTCAATTGTAGGTGTCTCATTCAATCCTTGCTAGATAACTTGTGACTAGTTATCATAGCTATACCAATAGACTTACAACATTCCAATCCAAATATTTTTAACAAGTCTTTCAAGTAATTAGCTTGTGAAATGAAAATAGCATCATTGTTATGCAAATTTGCAATCCTAGGAAAAACTTCATTTCTCCTAGCATGTTCATTTAAAACTCATTCTTCTTTTCTTTAGCAAATTTATCACTTGCTTCATCATTACCTCCAAATATGATGTCATCAACAAATATTAATATTATCTGCAAATTGTTCTCAATTTCTTTCAAATACAAGTTACTATCTGTCACACCTTTAGCAAATCCAAGTTTTTCCAAATAGCTATGCAATCTTGCTTACCAGGTTCTAGGTGCTTGCTTCAGTCCTTATAGAGATTTATTTAGTTTTTATACCATATCTTTGTCTTCTATTAGAGGTAAACCTTCAAATTTATCAATATATAACTCTTCTTCAAGTTCTCCATTTAGGAAGGTTGATTTAGCATCCATCTAATATACCTTGAACTTCGTATTTTCTACATAAGCGACTTGAACATTCTTATTTCTTCCATTCTGGCTGAAAGTTCATATGTCTCCCTCATACTCTATGCCTTCTTGCTCTAAATATCATTTGCATACAAGTCTAGCCTTGTTCCTCACAATATTACCTTGCTCATTCATCTTGTTTCTAAATACATCATTTAGTTGCTATCACATTCTTATCTTTAGGTCTAGGAACTAACTCCCATGTTTCATTCTTTGCAATCTAACCTAATTATTCGTTCATTGATTGAATCCAATGATCATCTTTACATACTTCATCTACACTATTAGGTTCAACTTGAGAAAACAAACATATCTCTTTATTTACTCTATTTCTTGTCATCACACCTTTGTCTTTGCTTCCAATTATCTTTTCTAGAGGGTGATTCTTTGTTAGATTCCTATTAGGGGTAGGAGTTGACATCTCAACTCTTATCTCATCTCTAGGTTCAGATATTTGATCTACTTTTTCCTCAACAACTAACACATCATTCTATAGATCATTGTTAGTATCAAATAAAACTTCTACATTTTGTCTAACAATTTTAGAAGTATCTTGTTCTACATTTGAAGTGTAATCTAACTTCTTTTCCTTTGTTCCAAACTTTTCATCAATCTTAACATTTTCACACTCAACTATTGTCTTAGTTCTATGATTAAAACATCTATATGCCTTTTTTTTCAATGAATAGCCAAGAAACATACCTTCATCACTTCTTGGATCAAACTTTCTAGCATCACCATATCTCTTAATATAACATTTGCTACCAAATATTTTGAAATACCTAACTAATGGTGAATGACCAAACCATAGTTCATAAGGTGTATTGCTCATACCTTTTCTGATCTATACTCTGTTCATAGTATACACTACTATATTTATTTTTACTCTCCAAAATATCTTGGATACATCATTCTCAAACAACATCACTCTTACTACCTTTGCTATTGATTTGTTTCTTCTTTTTTAATCCCATTTTGTTTAGGTATTCTAGGTGAAGATAACTACCTTTTGATTCCATTCTCTTCACAAAATATGTTAAAATCTCTAGAGGTGAATTCTCCTCCTCTATCAGATCTCAAATTTTTTATCTTAACACCAAATTCATTCTCAACTCTATTCTTAAATATCTTAAATTTCTCAAAAGATTCAAAGTCCTCTTTAAGAAATTCTAGCCACATCATTCTAGTGAAATCATCAATAAATTCATGAAATACCTTTCACCATAGAATCCTCTTGTTCTAAAGGGACCAATCAAATCTATGTGAACAACTTCTAGCTTCTTTGTGGTAGTGAACTTCCTGTTGGGAAAATATATCTTCTTCTATTGAAATCTAATTGAAAAGATCATTATTTAAGAAGGGAGAATTGTTTGCAAAGAGTCAGATTGTTGATAAAGAATATTTTCAATCATTATTTTTTCATTGATGTCAAACCTGTTGGAATGGCATATACTTATAAGATCCAAGTACTATCACTTCATTGATTGATGAAGAGGATTTAATCAATAGGATGTAACAAAAGCACCTAAGGGAAAGGTTGAGTTATGATTTTGTAATGAAGTGCAAGGATCAGTTAAGACAATAGTAAAATGATCTATTGGTAATACACTTGAAGATACAGAGGTTGGCTACACTAAGAAGAATAAGCTATCTTCAAAGCTTGACTAAGTTTATTAGTGGGTGTCAAGAAAGCTAGTTCATGCCCAAAAAATTATTGGTAAGTGTCAAGTAAATGGAAAATCTAGTGTGTGTTGGGTGAAACAGAAGGAGCTGAGAAAGTTTAGGTGCTGAGCAAGTAATAGGTGTTGAGCATCAAAAAAACTTAGTTGATGTTGAGTAAATCCACATTAGGCGTTGAGCATCAGTAAAAAATAGTAGATGCCAAGTAACACAGTATGTGTCGAGCATCAAAATTTCAATAGTGTTGAGTTTCTATAGTATTTGAAAAGTAAATTTTTCCAGATTTGAGCTGACAAAGTTTGTTACCTTGAATTTTGTGAACTAAATGGAAGATAAGGATGATGAGTTGGTGGCACAAAATTTTAGGTAAACCATTTTTGGGTGAATACAAGAGGATTCTACATGATGTTTCTAGAAGAAACAAGATTAAGGGTAGATTCATTGAATCTTACCTAATCCATTTGAACTAAAATTAAGAGTGGAAAGATTAGGTGAAAAAAGTATTCTAAACTTCTATTTAAGGAGTACAGGTCAAGAATTAAGAGTTGTTGAGAGGTTGGTTGGATGTCAAGGTGAAGGCATCAAGAGGAAAGAATAGAGTACAAAGACTACTTTGATAGGTGACCATAGAGGTGATTGCATTGGCACATCAATCATGAAGAATCAAGAAGTGGAAACTTGAGAGGAAGACAAGCTATTAGAGCTATAGAGACTAAAGGCCAAGAAAATTTAAGAGCTAAATTGAGATATGAAATCTACAAGTTATGTTGTGAGTTGTATTAGATCAAAAGCCCTTATTGTTACTTTCTAGCAATTGTATCATTTAGGGTAAAATCCAATGGAATTAAGTTGATTTAAAAACTATTTGTAAATATTTTAATAGGATGACATTCCAAGTGAATTTTATAAAGTCCTTTAACTAGGCCCACTTCTAATAGGGTGGTTGAAGTCCTTTAACTAGGTCACACTTAACAGTGTATTGTAGCCTTTAACAAGGAAAGCCTTTCAAAGGGCATCAATTTAGAAGAGTGAGAATTGAGTAGCATGTTACTGGTGGTTTTCTCCAAATTGGGTTTTCATGTAAATCACTATGTTATGTGTTGATCTTTCATGTCTTATTTTGCATGTTGATTTATCAATAACTTGCTAAGAGATATGTTTAGCTTGAATGCATGGATAGTTTAAATGGGCTCACTATATTTAGTCAAAAAGTTTTAATAGGAAATTTGAACCTTAGATAACTGATTCAATCCCTTCTACATGTCTCAGTTATTCTAAACCATTTCTAACATCTTTGACTTAGCCCAAATACATTCTTTGTAAACCATATCAATAAGATTAATTATCTTAGGTAGATCTCTGATTGTAAATATGCTACTAACCTTTACAATATTATCAAAGTTTATATGATAGAATATCCTATGCCATAACCAACTATTATCTAGTTTAGAAACCAAACAAGTTATTTTAGTGGGATTCAACTAAAATGCATTACCTCTAGACCTAGTTCCAGTTCCAATCATCTTCCCATCCTTATCCTTGATGGTGCAAGTTTTTTATGCGAATTGAAATTGATATCCTTTTTCCACCAACTGTCCAAAACTAAAAAAATTATGCTTCAATCTACTAACAAAAAAAAAACATCGATAGTGTTAGTTCTTCCATCTAAAGTAATAGATCCAATCCTTGTAATATGATAGGTTGCAATGTTACCAACTCTAACAATATCTCCATCATAGTTCTTGAATTTAACAAAATTATTCATACCACCAGTCATGTGATGTGAATAACCACTGTGTATTATCCAATTAGATGTCTTTTCAACTTGGCAAACTAGAGTGTTTCCTTCTCTAATTTCTCTATCAAGATCATCTTCTTTAATAGCTAAAAATCCTAGCTCATCATCAATTTCACTTTGAGATCTTTCATCAGATTCCTTATTTTCATTAGCATACAAAAAATTTCTATCTCTTCTAGGCTTAAACTTTCCCTTATAATTTTTCTCTCTTTTAGGATATTTAGATGCATAGTGACCAAACTCATTACATTTCCAAAATGTAATGATATTCTTACCATATTTTCTCTTCTCACAAGAAGTATTATACCTTTCTCAATCTTCTTGTCTTCATTAGATCTAGTTCTGTTGCTACCTACAAACTCTCTATGTGTGTTTGCACTTCTAGATAGGCTTGGCAAAATATTCAAGGCATTGAAAGTTGTCTCAAATCTTGTCAATTCTCCTATTTGTCTTAGATCTACTTCTACTGCTTCCAATCTTCCAAGAAAAATTTCCTTGGTAAACTCCTTAGTGTAGGATATTAGTAACTGAATCATTTGAGTAACTTTCTTGAATGGTGGTTCAATGTTTTCAATATCTTCCACACAAATTTATCTTCTTTCTTGGTTGAACCATGTGACTTGATTCATGAAACAATCTGTCATATCCTACTAATATAGTTTCTTACAGACTCATCTTCCATCATTTTAGCATCTTGAAATGCATGTATCCAATTTTCCAATCTTATTTTCTCTATCTCTCTATGTGTATCACCTTCAAAAGTAGATTCTAATACTTTCCAAATTTCATGAGATGTTTAAAGTGACTTTACCTAGTGGTATTCATTATCTAGAACAGCTAATAGTAGAGACTCTCTAGCTCTCATGTTGCACATGAAAAAATCTATTTGCTTCACTAATTTCTTCAAGTTTCCCTTCTTCGAAATTTGTCTTCTCACTCTTTGTCAAGATCTAATAACCTGAAAGCATGCACAATAGATGAGTCTTCATCTTCTCCTTCCAAATGTCATAGTTGGCCCCATTAAATCTAGGACTATTCTTTCTGAAAAGATTTTTGTTAGAATTAATAATCTTTCTTTGGTTGTATTTATTTATTTATTGAGATAAACTAAGGTATCCCTTATGTATTATTTATTTTTTCTCTAGTCCACATGTAAAGGACATGTCATTCTTGTCCTATTGTCCACTTGTGAGGACAACTCATTTTTGTATTTTCTTTAATAAGGAAAATATATATTCCTCCTTAAGAGGAACTTAACACTTTGCACAAACCTTTTATGAATGTGGCATTCATAGAAATGGGAGTTACACATGCAAAGACATGCAACTCTTTTCTCATCTCTTTAAAAGAGGTGCTTCTCTCTCTCTCATTTTCATCTAGTCTTCATTATTCATATCAAGTTTTTGATGCTATTGTAAATGAACTATTTTGCTCCATTTCTTCTCTCTCTCTCTCTCTCTCTCTCTCTCTCTCTCACACACACACACACACACACACACACACACACACACATTCTTAGGCATTTGCCTCATTCATAATACTCATGAGGGGTTTTCTTTGCTTTCCCCTTATCAAATCCTTGTCTCTTGTGTCGCTTCCTCATTGGTATTGCCCCATTGTTCTTGTATCATTTGTATGATAAAACTCTTCTTGCTCTCTTGGATTAAATCTATTATTTCATGCTATTTCATTTTATTATATTTAATCATTTCAATCACTTTTTCTTACATGGTATCAGAGCTACTAATCTTTATTTTGAGCTTGTGTGAAGGGTTCATTAGAAGAGCTTGATATTGTGAAGATCTTGAAGTTTGAAATATTGAAAGTCTTATCTTTTTCTTTTGTAGATTTTCTTCTTTCTTATTCATTCTAACCCTCTTTGGAAGGCTTGCTACCAAAGAGTTTTTTATTTTTTATTTTTTCTAACCTCCTTTGGAAGGCTTGCCACCAAAGGATTCTTTATTTTTTAATTTTTTTTATTGTATCTAACCCTATTTCTGTTGCAGATTTTTTAAGTTTTTTAAATTTAAGTTTTTTTTTTTCCTATTTTTTATTTTAGAAAGGAAAGTACAGCAGTTTGTATTTTTCTTATATCTCATAATCTATGATCTGGGCTTGGTTGAAATTTTAACAACATTTAGAAAATATAAAAATAAAAAAAATTCTTTAAATTTCATTTGTATCATAATAGTATTGCAAAAGTTATTGTACTATATGTGCAATATTATTTGCTTTTTCAAGTTTTAAGATGGTAGATCTTATTTTTATGATATCTCTCAATCCGTGATCTGGGTTTGGCTGAAATTTTCACAACGTTTAGAAGACATAAAAATAAAAAAATTCTTTAAATTTTATTGAAAATAGAGTTAAATAAAAAAGTTATCATTCTCTATGTGTAACACTTTTTTTCAGATTTTCAAATTTTTATTTTTCCTGTTTCTTCAATCTAACCAGTGGCTTTGCAGGGAACATTTTAGTTTTTAATTTTGACTCTCTAAATCTCTTAATAATTATTTAAAAATTCTTGTGGATAATAAGTCTCACTTTTTTATTTCAAATCTATTATTTAAATTTTAAATGTAATTTTTTAAATCATGTCGACTTTAATTCCAGAAATCAAGTTAAATAACTCAAACTATCATGCTTGAAAAACTTATCTTTCATTTATATTCCGTGTTAAGCATATTTTAGATGTTGCTACTGACCCTTCTGTAGCCCTTGGCCTCATTGGTATATCTATACAAGATGAAAAAAAATGCATGGAATACTAATAATGAGGAAGCCCTTGGCCTCATTGGTATATCTCATCTATACAAGATGAAAAAAAATGCATAGAATACTAATAATGAGGAAGCCCTTGGCCTAATTGGTATATCTCTTAACCCAGATTTATATGTTCTAATTTCTCATTACACTAATGCCCACAAAGCTTGAGATATTTTAAAGCAAACGTATGACAAGCCATCTGAATCACGTAAGATTCAATTGTAAGACAATTTGGAAGACTTGAGGTATATTGATTTCAAATCCATGGATGAATTTTTACTTAAATTTGATTATATTAAAAGTCAACTAATTGGATTAGACGTTACTCTCATTGATATTAGATTAATTACCATTATTTTAAACAAATGTCTTCCTAGACAAATTCAACAATTTATCACTAATGTTCATTCTCAACTTTCTATTCTTACTTTGTCTAATCAATTAACATATAGTATTTTTCAAAATTTGTTGCATCAAGAGGAAGCTAAGTTATTGTAATTTGGTACTCTTAGATCTAATGAACATGCATTTGTGTCTAAAAATTAAAATCAAAATCTTAGATCATGTTATCATGCTCCAAATAATAATCAAAATCAAAATTTCAATACTCACAATTTCAATAATAATCATAACAATCATAACTTTAATAATCATCACAATAATAGCAACCCATTTAATTCTAGACCTTCTTTTAACAACAATAATAATTAAAATACAAATCGTTACAATAACCATCCTAATCAATATAATAGTCCTAATAAGAAATCTCATTATACTTATTGTGGAAAAGATGGTCATTTGACTAACAATTGTTTTAAAAAGAAAAATGATAAGCAACCTATCAATAACAATAATAAAAAATCTCATGGTAATCAATCTCGTCATGCTTTTACTATTAGTTACAATGCCTCTAAATGATTAAAATGGATAGTTGATAGTGGTGCTTCTCAACATGTTACATCTCATAAAGAAGTTTTTAATTCTTTGCAACCCGATCCTTCGAATACTCTAATTCAATTAGCTGATAATCATAGTTGCAAAGTTGAAAGATTTGGTGATGTTAATATTCCAAATAGAAAGTTACATGATGTTCTTTATGTTCCTGACTTGAAAACCAGTCTCCTTTCAATTGCTAAATTATGTCAAGATTATAAAGTTGAATTTCATAAGGACATGTGTTCTATTATTGATCCTAGCACTAATGCCATTGTTGTTAATGCTAAATTGGGTCATGATAACTTATTCAAGTTTTATGAGTTTACCTCTTCAACGTACTCTTTGCAAGCAAATATTGATTTTAATGTGTGGCATGAAAGGCTTGGTCATTTGAATTCTGATTATATATCATTGATGCTAAAATCTCATATGGTTGAAGGATTATCTCATATTGTTCCATCTAAAATTACATGCACTGGGTGCATGAGTGACAAAATGCATTAGGAGCCCTTTCCCCATGGTTCATCATGAAGGGCATCTCATAAGTTACAATTGATTCATAGTGATCTTTTAGGACCTATGGAAAATATCTCCATTCAAGGTTCCAGGTATGCTCTTGCTCTCATTGATGATTTTACTAGAAGAATTTGGATATATTTCTTACATAATAAAGATCAAGTACTTGATACATTTTCCAAATTTCATATGTTAGTAAAAAGGCAATCTAATTCTAAGATAAAGATTCTTCGAACTGATAATGGTACTGAATATGTTAATAATGTCTTTCATTCTTACTTAAGATCATTTGGTATTAAACATCAGTTTACTACTCCTTATACACCACAACAAAATGGTGTAGTGGAAAGGAAGAATAGAACTATTGTGAAAATGGCTAGATGCATGTTACATGCAAAAAATATGGATTATAAGTTTTGGGCTAAAGCTATGTCTTGTGCCACTTATATTCTTAATAGAACTCCTACTAAGGCTTTGAGGGATATAACTCCTAAAGAAGCTTGGTCAGGTAGAAAGCTCAATTTACAACACTTAAAGATATTTGGATCTATTGCTTATGTTCATACACCCAAACAAAAAAGACATAAATTAGATGTCAAATCTTCTCCATTTATATTTTTTGGGTATGATGAAAACACTAAAGGTTATAGAGTCTATAATCCTCTTACTAACAAAGTTCAAATTGCAAGAGATATTTGTATTGCAGAAAATGAAGTACATGATTGTTCCAAGGTTCAAGATGATGAATTTAGTGAAAGTAAGATTGTATTAGTGGAGGACCAACCTCCTTCTCTAAATGCTACACCTTCTCTAAACCCTACTTCTCAAGTATCTTCTTTTATTTCTCCAATTTTTTCTAATTCTAGTAATGATGTTGATACTAATGATGCATTTGTAGATCATGACTCTTTTTTTAGTGATGAATCTATTACTACTAATAGAAGACCTAAATGGGTTCAAGGTTTACTTAATGAAAGAGATGATTATCTTACTAGATTTGGTAGACTTAAACTTAGGAGAATTAATTATTGTAATTATAGTTTGATGACTTCTCTCATGAACTCTACTAATCCTCAAAATTTTGAACAAGCTAAGATTCAACCTCATTGGTAAAAAGCTATGCAAGAGGAATATGATACTTTAATCTCTAATGAAACTTATGATTTAGTCTCTTTGCCTCATAGTAAGAATTTAGTTTCATGCAAGTGGTTATATAAAACCAAACTCAATCCAAATAATGAAATTAGTAAGTTTAAAGCTAGACTAGTAGCTAGGGGATTTTTCCAAATTGAAGGTTTAGATTACAATGAAACTTTTGCACCAGTTGCTAAAATGCCTACTATAAAAATTGTGCTTTCTTTAGCTTCAAAAATGAATTGGCCTTTTCATCAAATGGATGTTAAAAGTGCCTTTTTAAATGGTGATTTACATGAAGAAATTCATATGGCTCAACCATTAGGTTTTATCAAAGAAGGTAATGAGCATTTAGTATGTAAACTAAAAAAATCTATTTATGGTTTAAATCAATCTCCAAGAGAGTGGTATTCCAAAATTAATGCCTTTTTTATTTCTCAAGGTTTTGATAGAAGTAAAAATGATCCTAACTTATACATTAAACATATTCAAGATGATATTATCATTATTATTTTATATGTTGATGATTTGATTCTTACTTCAAGTTCTAACACCTTGATTTCTGATATTAAGTTTCAACTCAATCAAAAATTTCAAATGACTGATTTAGGAACTTTACATTACTTTTTAGGAATGCAAATATTGCAAACACTTAAGGGAATTTTTCTTTCTCAAAGAAAGTATGCTCAAGATCTTTTGGATAGGTTTCAAATGAATGATTTTAACCATGTTTATGTTCCATGTGAATTAGGAACTAAGTTAATGGTTGATACAAACACTCCTTTTGTTGATGCTACCTCTTATAGACAACTTGTAGGAAGTTTAAATCATCTCACCCTTACTAGACCTGATATTGCATATAGTGTTGGTTTATTTTCAAGATTTATGTCCAAACCTCAACAAACACACTTTAAAGTAGCTAAAAGAATATTAAGATATATCAAAGGAACTATTAATCTAGGTTTATTTTATAATACCAGTTCTACTTTTACTTTACAAGGATTTACTGATTCTGATTTAGGTGATCCCAACGATGGGAAATCTACTTGTGGTTATTGTTTCTTTGTTGGTTCAGGTGTTATATCTTAGAAAAGTAAGAAAGACACCTCTGTTTCTCTATGTTCTACCAAAGCTGAATATAAAAGTTGTACTTATGCATCTAAAGAAGCTCTATGGCTTAGAAGAATTTTTAAAGATTTGGATCTACCTCAACAAGAACCTACACCTTTGTATTGTGACAATCAAAGTGCAATAGCCTTGGCAAAGAATCTTATCTACCATGCAAAGTCAAAGCATATTTTTCTCCACCACCACTTCATTAGAGAAAAGATTGAAGAAAATAAAGTGTCCCTCATCTATTGCAAGGGTGAAGATCAAGTTGTTGATATTTTGACAAAACTTCTTTCTAGAGAGAAATTTGAATTTTATCGTAAGAACTTGGGTTTGATACCCTTTGATGTAATCTCCCCAAGTAAAGATTAAAGGGGGGTGTTAGAATTAATAATCTTTCCTTGGTTGTATTTATTTATTTATTGGGATAAACCAAGGTATCCCTTCTGTATTATTTATTTGTCCTCTAGTCCACATGTAAAGGACATGTCATTCTTATCCTATTGTCCACTTGTGAGGACAACTCATTTTTATATTTTCTTTAATAAGGAAAATAGATATTCCTCCTTAAGAGGAACTTGACACTTTGCACACACATTTTATGAATGTGGCATTTATAGAAATGAGAGTTACACATGCAAAGACATGCAACTCCTTTCTCATCTCTTTAAAAGAGGTGCTTCTCTCTCTCTCATTTTCATCTAGTCTCCATTATTCACATCAAGTTTTTGATGTTATTGTAAATGAGCTATTTTGCTCCATTTCTTCTCTCTCTCTCTCACACACACACATTCTTAAGCATTTTCCTTATTCATAATACTCATGAGGGGTTTTTTTTCTTTCCCATTATCAAATCCTTGTCTCTTGTGTTGCTTCCTCATTGGTATTGCTCCATTGTTCTTGTATCATTTGTATGATAAAACTCTTCTTGCTCTCTTGGATTAAATCTATTATTTCATGCTATTTTATTTTATTATATTTTATCATTTCAATCACTTTTTCTTACAATTTTCCATCGATCTCCCAAAGCTATTAAGTATAGTCCACCAATATAATTGTGTGTGGGGGGGGTGGTGAATCAATTATCCAAATAATATCACACTTATCAACTTAAAAAAAACCTAACCATATGAGTAATATAATTAGAAACCACAATAATATACTCATACACATTAACTTTAGATATGTTAACTAGGGAAATCCTTGATCAGAGGGAAAAACCCAATGAGGATGGTACCCACAGGATGATGTACTAATATAAATATTTATTTTAAGAGGATGGACCCTTTTAGGAGTCTATAACAACATTCAATATACATCAGTTCCTATTACAATACTTTGAATCCCTATTAGGAAATTCCAACCTTGTTAGGAGTTGTGGAAGATATTTGGACCCACTACCCAAATAACTTCAAGGTTAAGACCAATGAATCCAATGTCCAAATGATCTCTATATTATTCCTTTTCAAATAATAGATTTGAATAGTACTTCCTCTTTCCTATCAATTAGACCTCTACTCCTTCTGATGTCATAACTAGATCACAAAATTCACATCCAATAATCTCTTGAATCACTTACTCCCATTCAGTAACACTCTACTCTATTTTGCACTTCAAACTTCTATAATGCTTGATACATTTTACAAACAAGGAAAAAATATTTTCTTTATACCATATCTTCAAAATAATTCTTTGAGTTAGCCATGAGGCTTTTCCAATTAATTATAATAAGATAATTAATTAAATACAATTACAATAGCATTGTCGGCTCACAATCTATATAAAAATTCACACTTACAATACTAGGGCTTGCACATTCACTGACATCATCATCAAACTATCCTTTTTTACTTTCTTACTGCATGTCTCTTTATTACATTTGAGAAGAAATATATAATACAAACATTAGAACGTGCTTTCCAAGAACTCTATCTTTGAACTTCTCTCTATAAATTAGGTACAACTTTTGTACATCTTTGAATTATGTGTTTCACATTGAAACATGTCATTAGGACACTATACTAAAAGTGTCCATGACCACACATCACCAAGAAAGAAAAAACTTGTCCATGCAACTACAATCTCTCTTTGTTACTCTGCTAGTCTTTACAAATTCACTACTATGTTGACGTCAATGAAAAACATAGTCATGAATGCAAAATGTCAATACTCTCCAATGCTTAGGATACCCCCCCAATGTAGTATCATCAATATTCATTCTAACATAGCATTGACATGTTGATCTTTTGGTGTAATAATAACCTTGTCTTATAACTAGATGACCTAGATAAATGACCAATTGCCTTCTCTATACAAAATATTTAGATTCAAAGTCAAAACTATAACTTAAAACCCTAGTTCTAAGATTTGAATCCTATGAATCTAAAACATACAAATTTAAACCTAAAAGAAAGGAAATGGTTTTCTTTTTTGCAGGAAGGAGATTTTCTCAATCAAGCCCCAATTGAGGAATCACTAGTATATTTGGATCAGCTGTTTGATGTCTATTCATTAGAATCATGCCATGTAATTTGTCTCAAAAAAGTTTGATGCCACTTGTTGGAAATCATAAAAATCTTCAACCAAAATTTGACCCAATGTCATAAAAAATTTGACTCATCCAACAAGGATGATTTTGCACGTACACCATCCTTGTTAGTGAAATTTGACTGTGCATCATAATTCCAATGAGATATTGTTATTTTTTTTCAAATGGTAGATTTTCTATAACCAAATTTCTTTCCACATACTATAATGTGCATAGAAATGCTTATGTCCTTTGTCCTCCTAGATCTACTCAGGATCAACATTAGCATCTTAGTTAAGCATTATAGTACCTCTTAAGTGATCATAATTCTTGTTACCAATTTGACCTAAAACTTAAATTTCTATGTTCATAACTCCTACGTATCATAACTATATGGTTATGTGTTGTTGGTTGTATTCATTAATCTAAATAAAATGTAGAAATGAAAATACAAATAAAGAAAGAAAAGAAAATTTTGATCATTTTATTCATATTAAATCACAAGTACAAAATAGTGCAACTCATTGCATTTACCATATAAAACTATTTACAAAGGTACAATATATGTTCATATTTCCATTCAAAATTAGTTTACATGATATTGAAAAATGCATCTACATTCATTTCCACACAAGCTGTATAAACTAGTAAAATATATTAGAATGTATAAAATATAAGAAAATAATAAGGCAAAGCCTCCATTTCCTACAATAGGAGGTTATTTGATCATGTTCTTTGATGTAGACCTAGGCCCCCCTCCAACATTGATGACCCACATGATAGTAAAAAGAGGAGTCATTTAAAATGAACTGAGTAATGGAAATACTACCTATTATTACCCTACTACGTCCTACATATCCACAAGATGTATAGTCAAATGAATTATTAGAAGGAAAGGGAGAAAGAGTAATATAAAAGAAAAAAATAAATTATTCTAACATAGTTTGTGTCGTGTAGATCCAGGTATAAAAATTTAGTAGGTTTTTGAAGGGAAATGTTTAAAAGGCATAAACCTTGTGATCAAAGTTGATTAGTAGATCAAAAAAATTATGGTATTGAGCTATCAAAGGGATACATACATTTAGAGAAATCTTTTAGCTTCACTTAGAGTAGACTGAAGACTAGCTTAGTATGGCATTGTTGAAGGGACATAACATCATGTTGTGAAACCTTTTAGCTAATGAAATTAGTTCTAAAATTCACAAAAATGAGATAAAGGATCCATGAACATAAAGGAATCAACATATTCAGATAGGGAAAGGATCCAAATATTTAGGTGGTTGAAAATATACTCTTCTTTGTTCAAAGGTATTACTATTGAAACATCATAAAGAGTAAACATGTTTCTATTTACTAAAGATATAATCAATATTGAGTTCAAGAGCATATACTTAGTTTTAAGACTATAATTTTCTAGAATGATGATATATAAGAGTTTCAAATTCAAATGTACTTAATTTATGTAGTTGAGATTACTATATTCATGTTAGCATGTTCAAATTAAATAGTTATATTTTTGAGAATTCAAGGTTCTTGTACCAAGAGGATGATGCAAGTTTCCAAACATGGTAGTGAGAAAATTAGAAATGAAACTAACACACCCATATGTGCACCCACACCCACACCCACACCCACACCCACACCCACACCCACACACACACACACACACGCACACGCACACACACACACACATGCACACGCACACGCACACGCACACGCACACACACACACACACACATGCACACGCACATGCACATGCACATACACACCGACATAAACACATTTATTTGTTAAGACAAATATTTCTTTTTTAAAGTCTACAAGGAGAAGAACACACATATTTAATGAAATTTCATCAACACGTACAAAATAATAATCAACAAGTGCATTAAATCAATTCTAATTATTTTATAGGTAGTTCTTATAGAATGTGTGTTCATAACATTATATAAAAATTAGAACAATCATATTACATTCTATTTTTTGGGAAAATGAGGACAAATTTAAAAAATCAAAGACATGGAATTTTTCCAAAATGGGCCCAATTACATTGGTACAGAGAAGTTTCCTCATAAAATAAAGAAATGAAAAGATATCAATTATTTTCTAAACGCTTCATTTTCTGATTTATGATTATGACTGAGATATTACACAATTTTTTTGTTTCACAATATCACAGTGAATTTAATAGAAGAATTATAGGGAAAATACAAAAGGATGAAAGAAATATATTAGGTATCTAGAGCAATTCTAATGAATTAATCATTAATTTTGAAAGCACATTCTAGAGAGACTTGTTAATCCAACTAAAATTGACATAGCTATATAGCAAGGGTACATTGGTACAATTTCAAACTTTTAGGATTTCAAGTATTGTAGAGGTTTTTAGTTAAGGAAGTGAAAAGGTAAATGAAAGTAACTAAAATACTAAATGTATAAAGTAAATGAAATTTAAAATTCAATTGCATAATGTGCTTAGTATTAGATCATTACAGAATGCTTTGCAATAATAAGTTCTTTTTACATCTACAAATGAAAGTACAATAAAGGCACAAAATTCCACACAAGGTGTAGATATAGATCTGAAAATAATGTAAATGAAAGAAAAAATTGTGAATGGAATTCAACTAGAAGGAATAGGGTCTAGATCCATCATTTCTCGAGGGGTAGTGATAGACTGCAATTGCATCCTGAATATACCAATTGTACAATGCTCCTTATGAACATGTTCCTGTAAGATGATTAAAGGGGTGTTAGTCTTAGAAGACAATCCAATGATGAATTTAAACACTAGATCTATAGTTGATAACCATACATTTCATGAATTCAGATACATCATTCATAAAGTTGAAAAGAGGAAACCATTTAATATATATTCAAATATATCATCAGAGGAAGGAATCATCAAAGACATCATAAAAAAAGGTGAGAAGCCCTAAAGAATAAAATTTTATTAAGCGTCCAAGAGAATATGAAAATTAAGTATATAGTGGAAAGTATTTATCAAGCACAAAATTGCTACTAAATGCTACTATAAAGAATGAAAACATCAGAATAAAAAAGAAGAAGATTAATTAACTAGCCCTATTATATTTAGAAAAGAATTGGTAGAAAATTCATTGGAATATTTATTTATCAAACTAGACAACTTATATGACTTAATAATAAATGCAATGGAATAGTCCCAATTAGGCAAGAATAATGCTACAAAATATGCATAAGATAAGAAAATGATAACACATTATCTAAACAAAAATATAAGGTTGTAGGAAAAAACTAAAATACCAAATGAATAAAGATAATAAAAATATAAGTAAATCATAAACAAGTTTCAAGTTGAATAATATGCCTTGCAAATAGAAAACAAATCAAGGTTTGAAGGCATGAACATAAAAGATGTGAAGTTTGAAAGTATGAATAGAAACAACTATGAAGTTTGAAAGCATGAAAAATTTAAAGGATGCTATAGGTTGTTCAAACAAACTAAAAATCATTAATTTTTTTAATCAAATCTTATAAATTAAATTATTCCATGATAAATATCTGAGATTGATCTGATAGTCTCCCACTGAACATATTTATCTAATGTTGTAAGTGGTGCCACTTCAACCTACAAGTAAAATAAATGCATTTACAAAACACAAATTAAGTTATATATATATATACAGAGAGAGAGAGAGAGAGAGAGAGAGAGAGAGAGAGAGAGAGAGAGAGAGAGAGAGAGAGAGAGAGAGAGAGAGATTAAAATATTAATAAATTACATATTAGTCCAAGGGGTTTAGGTTAGTTGGTTGAAATAATGAGTTCTCATTGTGGAGACCTTGGTTCAAATCCCAAGAGGGACATCTTTTTGGAATTCTAAGTTATGACTCTTGGTCTTCTAATTGTTGTTTCTAGTGTGGTTTCTCATAAGAAGCTTGAATAAGCATGTCTCATGTTGTTTCTTGAATAAGCACAAGATTTGTAAACAATTTCAATAGAAATAATTAAATTACATATTTATTAATAAAATATAAAATATCAAAACGATGTAGAAAGTTAACATGAAGAAGAAATAGACCCATAGATACTTTAAATAGATCAACCATAACAAATGAGTAGATTTATAAAGATCAAGATACAAAATTATGTAATAGAAAAATAAAAATGCACAAATTTTGTATTATATAATTATTTAAAGGTAAATTGATGATATGATATTACTTACACATAGTATAACTTGGTTGAATCAATCTTGAGACTTCAATGCTTCAAGTATAATTTGGAATTTATCACTCTACTTAAATCTCCCATTCTCATAGGGAAGATCCAAATAGCTTACTGTAGAGTAGAAATGGCATTATGTCATGGTGATATTTCTATTTTATGAGTTACACAATTGAATCTTGACATATGTGTTTCCATTAAACCATGTTTCAAATTCTGAATGACAAGTCAATAGTGAAGATCAAACAATTATTACTATGTCATGGGAATGCTAGACTCTTTAAATTTCTTTTTTTTAAAAATATTGTGCCAACTTACTATACTTTCAAGTGTTAGTTTTTATGTTAGTCACTTAGATTTATACCATTGAAGTTGAAGTCATGATGCAACTAACTCTTGGAATATGCTATCCATTTGGAAATCACATGTTTAATTATACTAATCATTTTTTCTTATTTTTCAACACTAATCTTATTTTATTTTATTTTGTTTATACAAAATATGCTAAGAATGTGTTGTGTTATGCTTGTATCTACATAACATCTTGGTGCAATGATTATGTGTAAAGATACTTAAGAATCTAGAGTATCATAATAAGAAAAATATTTATAATTTTCATTTAGGATGTGTATTGTCAAGGGGTAGGTTTACATACTATGATGTGGGTTCCAAATTTTAACCCATGTGGTAAATCTATCTAGTTCTTCCCACATTGGATCTCTCTCCCCTATCTACCACTTGAATATTGTGATCCAAAGATTATTGAAATTATAGAGAACAAATTTGGAATTTTCCTAAAGCATGACCTTATTCCCTTTGAATGCCCACAATTGGAAGTTAGAGTTTGTTTGTTGATTGATATGAAAAAATATTTTACCACTTCAATATCTCTGATTTCTCAATGGGGTAATTGGTCTCAAACAGTTCAGATTCAGGATGTAAACACAGTCAATAAATTTCAACATAATCTTGATCATTTCAATACCCTTTGCCAAACAAGTGATCTTGATGATATAGTAATATGCCCAGATCATTTCTCTAATCCAAAGAGTTGTTCTTGGAAAGAATATGAATAGGATATTCAACTGAATGCAGAATCTCTAGGATTTTCTCTCTATCTATATGTCTTATTCAACTTTTGGCATTGCATCCATCTTATGTAGTATCAAAGTCTTGTGAAATTGGAGATCAAATTATTTTAGAAATAGCCACATCTATCATATTTGGAATTACAAGAGAAGAAGGAATTTTAGATGAACAACATATCTCACCTGTGATTAACAATTTACTTAGAGAATTTCAGTATTGGAATAGTTTGGTTCAAGTCCAGAGTTCTATTGATAAAAGCCCTAAGGTGGTAGGTGAAGATTCATTTGTGGGCTTAAAACATGCATATAATCACACCAACTCCATTCAAAGGTCTCAATTTAATAGCTTTGATAAGTGTGATGTCTTAGCCTCGGAGGACTCTATGGGGATAGAATCCAATATTTATCAGCAAGTACAATAATCTGCTAATTCTTTGTTTCCTCAAATCCCTTATTGTCAGCACGAGCATTCACAAATTTCAAAGGATTATGTATCCATCAATGAAAACCAAGATACTATTCAACTTCAGTCTTTATCTTGCAAACTCCATCTAGAGCTATTTTTAATTCCAAAACACCTAAGTCTAGAGGTAGGCCAAAGGGTTCTAAGACTAAGACTAAAGTAGTAGTTGGAATACAAACCACATTGGATAACAACTTTCTTGTTTCCAAAATATCGACAAGGAGAACAAGGTGTTCTCCTTGTCCATAATGAAAATAAACTCATGGAATGCTAGAGGTATTAATGCCTCTGACAAAAGACATAGAATTAAGCATGAGCTTGATTCTATGCAGGCATACATTATTATGTTACAGGAGACCAAGTTATCTCAGGATAATTTTGATAAAACCATTGAAAAGTGGCAAAAATGGAAATCTTTGCAAATTCCTAAAATAGGAGCTTCTAGGGGTCTTGCAATACTTTAGAATCCACTTACAATTGTTGCACAACTCATTCATCAAGATAGCAATTGGCAGATGTTGAATATCTCTACCTTTGATATTTATTTTATTTTGATTAATGTCTATGGTCCTTCTTCATCACAGGAAAAAGCATGTTTGTGGGAAAATATTACTTATTTTATCCAGGCTCAAGATCCACAAAATGTTATTATTGGAGGTGAATTTAATACTTTGTTATCTCAGGAGGAGAAAATTGGGGGTCTTATTCCTCCTCCTAAAGCTCTACAAGATTTTAATTGCTTTGTAGATAATAATAATCTCATGGATATTCACCCAATTAATGGATCTTTCACATGGACAAACAAAAGGTCTAGATTTGCACATGTTTATGCCTATCTAGATAGGTTTCTTTTATCACATGATTAGAAATTGAGTTTCTTGGATATCTCATTAGTTATTCTTTCATTACTAGGTTTAGACCATTTTCCTATATCTTTAACTCTCACACAATCGGATAAAAGTATTGATAATCATTTTCTCTCTTCTTTCAAGTGTGAAAGAATGTGGCTTCAGCATCCACAATTCTTGGAAAATGTTCAACATTGGTGGAATGAGGCTCCTCTTGTTGATGGATTTAGGATGCATCAGATTTCCATGAAACTAAAATTTGTGAAAACTGAAATTAGGATTTGGAATTAGCAGGTGTTCAAAAATGTTTTTTCTCAAAAGTTAGTAGTCAAATAGTAGCAAGAAGATGTGTATAATCATATCATTCAAAATGGTATGAATGAAGAAACATATATATCTCAAAAAAATCTCTAGTAAGAGTGGGATGAATTGTGTGTGAGAGACGAAATTTATCGGAGGCAAAACTCTAGAGAGCTATGGCTTCAAGATGGTGATAGAAACAAAAATAATTTTCATGCTTCAGCTAAACAAAAGAGAGTCTCTAATTTGATATTCCAAATCAAAGATGCTAATTCAAGGAATCTCATTACTAATGAAAATTTCATTTGGCATGAAGGGGTTAAGTTCTTTAAGAATCTCCTTGCACCTGCTATTTCACCTTCTCCTTCTTCTTCACAAGTTAATGAGATTCTAGAATCCATACCAAATATGATATCATCTCAAGATAATGATATGTTGATGGCACTTTTCACCATCCAAGAAATTCATAAGGTGGTTTTTTCTTTCTCTCCAGATAAAGCCCCTGGCTTGGATGGTTTTTCTACTTTATTTTATCAAAGTTACTTGAATATCATTGGTTGGGATTTATTAGCAATTGTTGAAGAATCCAGGAACAACAAAAGCATGCTTAAGTACTTTAATACTACAAATATTTCAATTATTCCTAAGATCAAGGATCCTCAAACATTTTCTGATTTTAGACCAATTTCATTGTGTAATTTGTCCTATAAGATTATTTCTAAGGCTATTTACCTACAATTGCAATTATTTCTAAGACTATTTACCTACATTTGAAACATCTTATTCCTCACATCATTTCACCAAAACAAGGTGGATTTGTCCTAGGAAGAGAAACTATGGAAGGAGCTTTAGTGACACATGAGGTTCTTCACTCTATAAATTCAAACCAATCATCAAATTTTGTAATAAAACCTAATATGATGAAAGTGTATGATAGGGTTTGTTGGAGTTTTTTGATTCAAGTGCTTATCAAAATGGGTTTTCGTAAAAGTTGGTGCAAGTGGATTAAGGCATATATCTTGGGTGCTTGGTTTTCAATGTTAATAAATAGTAAGCCAGTGGGGTTTTTCTCATTAACACAAGGGGTCAAATAGGGAGGCCCACTATCCCCAATTCTCTTCATCATTATGGCTGAAGCTTTCAGCAGGACCATTACATGTCAACATGAGATCAACAAGTGGAATGGTGCACATATTTTGGGTATAGATATCTCTATCACACATTCACTATTTGTGGATGATACATTATTATTTGGATTGTCAAATGTTTAGGAGGCTCAAAAAATTAAACATATATTCAATCTTTATTCAGTGGTATCTGGTCAAGCCATTAATCCACATAAGTCAAAAGTTTATTTTTTCAATACAAACAAAGTGATATCTAACAAAATTAATTTGATTTTGGGTTTTACAATGGATTTCTTACCATCCATATATTTGGGAATTCCTTTCTTTATGGGTTCAAATAAATCTTGCTACTGGTCTTTAGTCATTCAACATATTTAGAGTAGAATTGTGGCTTGGAAAGTTAGATGGTTGTCATTGGCTGGAAGAATTTTGCTGATTAAATCAGTCCTAGTAGCAATTCCAAACTATTTTATTTCTATCCTTAAAGCTCCCCCTAAAATCTTACTTCAAATTCAAAACATTATTAAGGGTTTCCTTTGGATAGGTAATATGAATGATTTTCAAAAAATTCCACTTATTTCTCTTCAAGATATGTTACATATCCCAATAGTAGGAGGGGTAGGTGTGCATGATCTAACCAAAAGAAATGAAGCTTTTGGTGGAAAAATAGTTTGGAAAATGTACAACAAGCCTCATTCCACTTGGTGCACGCTTATGCAACAAAAATATCTAGACAATAATGACCCTTCCTAAATTTTCTCTATTTTGGATTCTCCAAAAGGCTCAGTTATTTGGGACTTCATGATAGCTTCACGAGATATTATGGTTAAATATGCTTCTTGGGAAGTTAATAATGGTAGTAGAGTCAATTTTTGGAGGGACTCTTGGAATGGTCAGATTCCTCTTTCAAATAGTTCGATCTCTCCTAATATTATCAAGGTTTCAAAGTTTCATTGGGGTACTCAACTCAATCAGTTTGTAGCTAATGTTTGTGAATTTTCAAGGAAGGTGTTTTGAAAGAATTTGGATGTATTACCTTTAAAATTTTAGGAGATTAATAAATTTAAAGATATCTTGGGTTCCAGACAAGTCTTCTTTTCTAGATCTGAATACAAGATTATTTGGGCTCCAGCTAAGGATGGTCATTATTCAATAAAGGAGCAGTATAAAATCCTACACAAAAATGTATCAAATAAAGTTGCTAGTACAACATTTACATTTTACTGGAATCATATTATGCTTCCAAAGGTAGGCTGCTTCACTTGGCTTGCATTGAAGCATAAGATTTTGACTAGTGACAAATTGAATAGATTGCACATTGCCCTATCATTCAACTACATTTTTTTGTAAAGAACGTGAAGAAATAGTGGATCATCTCTTTGCTACATGCTTATTTGCATATCAGTGTTGGAGTTTCATTTTGAACAAATTAAATTATAGTACTCCAATCCAAAAAAATCTTTGGGATCTTTTTCAATCTTGGCGTGTTCTTTATCCAAATTCATTATTTATAAATATTTGGAAATGTATTTTGGCATTAGTTGTGTGGGCTATCTAGTGGGAACAAAATAAGTGCATTTTTAGAAAAGAGTGGCATACCTTAGAAAAAGTTCTCGGGGTATTGAAAAATCAATCTTAGAGGTGACAAATACAAGTGTAAGAAATTCAAAATTCAATCCTATTGTTACTTCTTGGGACTCTCAAGTGATTCATAAATGGAAATAGTTAATCATTCCAGATGGTTGGAAAATTAATAAAACAACCTTTTCTCCCTTATCTTGAAGGAAAGTATTTTGGAAACCTCCATATGTGGGATATTGGAAACTGAATTTAGATGGTTCATCTAGAGAAAACCTTGGAAATTCTAGTTTAAGGGCATGCATTAGAGACTCCCATGGAGAAGTAGTGACATTGACAACCTCTCCTTCGCCTATTGGTACAAATAACATGGCAGAGGCACAAGCACTGCTAGTTGGTCTCATATTAGCTAAACAAGGTAATTTTTGGTTATTGCATATTAAAGGAGATTCCTCTATAATTATAGATGCTTGTATACATAGGAGAATTTTCTCATGGAAATTAAAGTACATTCTAAATCAGATCTAGAGGCTTTTAGATGAATGCCAAGATGTTTGCATTTCACATACATTTAGGGAAGGATACCAAGTTGCTAATCCTCTATCAAATTTAAGTTGTGATGGGTTGTTATTCTCATCATTTCGTCCAATATCTATGATAGAAAAATATGATGATATTAAAAGATTAATAGAGTTTGACCAGATTGCCTGCTCACATCCACATTAGTTTTTTGATCATGTTGTGGTATAACTGGTACATGTCACATTTATTTAACATGAGGCGTATCAATGGTGCTTCATGTGGGAAAATTTGAGCAATTATGGTGGCTTTGGGTAGTACAAAAAATAGCTTTATTTAAGGACACAATGCATGTGTACTCACATGACTCTTATGGTGAAAAGCTCTACCACATTCTAGTTTATAACAAAAGACATTTGATGTTTTTCATTTATATGCTTTCTCCATACCACATTTCTTTCCAGATTATTAGGTGACTCTATTCTCTAATTTCTTTCTTGTTTCAAAATGATGAGAGGGATGGATATAGTTGCTTCCTATGAGCTTTTCCACAAACAACATCAGGTTATTCTGCTGAAGAATTTTCACATTTGGATTCTGCTAAACCCTGATCAAGGTGTTTCATCTACTAATATTAGTGATGCAGTGCTTGACCTGATGTTTATAGTTCACTCCCCAACTATTAGGTGAGCTATTCGACATCTAATTGGTGAAGAATTGATGGCTTCTATGGTGACCCACTTCCTTTATCCGTCGCACCTCATCTCCATCTTCTTGTCCAACACCATGGACCTTATGCAATCTCCTATGTTGCTTCAATCATTGGCTCAAAAGGTAATTTGGGGTATTTTTATTGCTGATAACAAATTGTCTGTCGCTATGCAATATTATGATCTCTAGAGTGGTATGGCCTTGGTGGGAGGCTTGTTTTCTCATTCTTAGTTACTAGTTAAGCATGAATGTTTCATTTTATTCAAAGCCATTAAAAAGTTGATAGAAAATCACAATTCTTTCCACATGAAAAATGCTCTACAAGCCACCTCTCATGCCTTAGGATTTCAACTGGAAGAGAGAGTCAAGAAAGTGGGATATGCTCTCATAGATCTGCAAATGGTCTCAAATTTGATTCATTCTTAGGGACCAAGTTTTGGAAATGTGAATCTTTACATTGAAGAAAGGAATGATTGGAATTTAGTTTTTGAATCAGTTGTTCCTTCATACACGATGTCTCATGCTGCCTCAGGTTGGTCTCCTAATTTTTCAGAGGTGGCATGTTCTCCCTGGGGACCTAAAAAGGATTGTGGTTGGGGTAGGAATACTATAGATGTCAATCTAGTTTGTGGGTAAGATGCTTCAATGTGTGACCAAAAAATTGATTGGGAGGGTTTTTCTGAAATGGGTAGCAAGTTTTTTAGTGGCTATGATGATATGGAAGAATGAATAGGGATATGAACTTGGTTTTTTGGTATGATTTTGGCTTTTGAATTTTTGATGGATTAAATGTTATCAAGAATTTTGAATGTGCTGATAATCAATTTTTAAAAGTTGATATTGTATCATCGAGTGGTAGTCGATACACCTTATTGTAATTATGCTTTTGTCAATAGTTTCAAAAATTATGTAAAAACTACGTATATATAAGGGATGATGCTAGGTTTTCTTCACTAATTCTTTCCCAGTTGACCTTTTTGAATTAGATTAATAAAATCTTATAGTGGCTTGCCACTTTTTGCCTTAAAAATAAAATATTAATTATATTAATTTATCAACTTGTTTAACCTCCATAAAATATCTATTATTAGTTTCATAATATGTTAATTATCCTATGACTCTAAAACATACAAATTTGTACCTAAAATAAAGGAAAAGGGTATTGCTTTATGGGGAGGGGATTTCCTTGTTCAAGCCCTAGTTGAGGAATCACTAGTAAATTTGGATCAACTAATTGACAATTGTTCATTGGAATTTTGACATGTAATTTGTGTCAAAAAGTTTGATGTTGCTTGTCAGAAATCCTGAAAAGTCTTTCATAAAAAATTTGGCCCAAGGCCATAAAATTTTGACTCATCCAAGAAGGACGTATTCACACATACACCATCCTCATTAGTGAAGTTTGACTTTGCATTATAATTCCAATGACATAGTGGTTTTTGTTTTTCAGATGGTGGATTTTCTACAACTAAATTTCTTTGCACATACTAAAATGTGCATAGAGATGCTTGTGTGCTTTGTGCCCCCCTAGGTCTACTTGGAATCAACATTAGAAATTTACTTAACCATTATAATAACTTTAAAGTGATCATAACTCTTATTACAAATTTGACCTAAAACTTAAAAGTGCTATGTTAAGAACTCCTAAGTAGCATAACTATAGGGTTAAGTGTTGGTGGTTGTGTTCATTATAAGCTAAATTAAATGTAGAAATGAAAATACAAATAAAGAAAGAAAATAAAATTTTGATCATTTTATTCATATTAAATAATAAGTACAAAATAGTGTAACTCATTGCATTTACCATATAAAACTATTTATAAAGGTACACTATATATTTATATTTCTTTTCAAAAATAGTTTACAAGATATTAAAAATGCATCTACATTAGAATCCACACAAGCTATGTAAACTTGTAATATATAGTAGATTGTATAAAATATAGGAGAATAACAAGGAAAAGCCTCCATTGACTATAATAGGAGGTCATTTGATCATGTTATTTGATGTAGACCTCGGGCCCCCTCCAACATTGATGATCCACATGATAGTAAAAAGAGGAGATAGTTCAAAATGAACCGAACAACAGAAAAAACTACCTAGTATTACCCTACTACATCCTACATATCCAGAAGATATATAGTCAAATGAATTATTAGAAGGAAAGGGAGAAAGAGAAATCTAAAAGAAATTTTTATGCTAACATAGTTTGTCTCATGTGTAGATTCAAGTATGATAGTTTAGTAGGTTGTTGAAGGACATGTTTAAAAGGCATAAAACCTTGTGCTTGAAGTTTAGTAGTAGATCAAAAAACTTATGGTGTTGAGCTATCAAAGGGATACATACATTTAGTGAAACCTTTTAGCTTCACTCATAGTTGATTAAAGAATAGCTTAGTATGGGGTTGTTGAAGGGACATAACATGATGTTGTGAAACCTTTCAACTAACGAAAAAAATTATAAGTTAAAAAAAAATACAAAAGGATGAAATAAGTATATTAGGCATCTAGAGGCATTCTAATTAATTAATTAATCATTAATTATGAAAGGAAATTCTATAGGGACTTGTTACCAATTTTAGTATCTAGCTAAAATTGACATAGTTATATAGCTAAGGTACATTGGTACAATTCCAAACTTTTAGGATTTCAAGTGTTGCATAGGTTTTGAGTTAAGGAAGTGAAAAGGTAACTAAAAGTAACTAAATTACTAAATGTATAAAGTAAATTAAAAATAAACTAATTCATGGAAGAGCTTCTCATTTTATTCAAGTACACACTGTACTTACATATTAGATTATTAAAAAATGCTTTGCAATAATAAGTTCTATTTACATCTATAAATGAAAGTACAATAAAGGGATAAGATTCCACACAAGGTGTGGAGATAGATCTTAAAATAATTTAAATAAAACATTTTTTTTTTAATGAAATTAAACTAGAAGGAATAGGGTCTAGATCCGTCATGATAGACTACAATTGCATCCTAAATCAACCAATTACATAGAATGCTCCTCATGAAAATGTATCTACAAGATGATTAAAGGGGTGTTAGTCTTTGAAGACAAGATAATGATGAATTTAAACACTAGAGCTATAATTGATAACCATACATTTCAAGGATTCAAATACATCATTCATAAAGTTGAAAGGAGGAAACAATTTAATGCATATTCAAATATATCATTAGAAGAAGGAATCATCAAAGGCATCATAAAAAAGGTGATAAGTGCTAAAGAATAAAATATTATTAAAATTCCAAGAGAAGATGAAAATGAAGCATATAGTGGAAAGTGTTTATCAATCACAAAATTGCTACTAAATGCTGCTATAAAGGATGAAAACACCAGAATTATTTTTTTATCAATTACCTAGCCCTATTATATCTGAAAAAGAACTAGTAGAAAATTCATTGAAATATTTATTTACAAAACTAGAGAACTTATACAACTTAATAATAAATGCAATGGAAGATTCCTAATTCAGTAAGAATAATGCTACAAAATATGCATGGTATAAGAAAATGGTAATAAATGATTTATATGAAAATATAAGGTTGTAGAAAAAAACTCAAATACCAAATAAAAAAAGATAATGAAAATATAAGTAAATCATAAACAAGTTTCAAGTTGAATAATATGCCTTGGACATAGGAAAAAATTGAGATTTAAAAGCATGAACATAAAAAAGGTGAAGTTTGAATGTATAAATAGAAATAACGATGAAGTTTGAAAGCATGGACAATTTCAAGGATGCTGGAGATTTTTCAAATAAACTAAAAGTCATTAATATTTTTAATCAAATATTATAAATTAAATTATTACATGATAAATACTTAAGATTGATAGTTTCCCATGAAACATATTTATCTAATGTTGTAAGCAGTGTGAGTTCAACCTACAAGTAAAATAGATGCATTTACAAAACACAAATTAAGTTTTATAGAAATGTAGTGATTAAAATATTAATACATTACATATTTATTAGTAAAATATAGACTATCAAAATGACATAGAAAGTTAACATGAAGAAGAAATATACCCATAAATAGTTTAAGTAGATCAACCATAACGAATGAGTAGATTTATGAATATCAACATACTTAATTACCTAATACACAAATAAAACTGCATAAAATTTGTATTATATAATTATTTAAAGGTAAATGGATGATATGATATCACTTACACATAGTATAACTTGTTTGAATCAAGCTTGAGTCTCCAATACTTCAAGTATAATATGGAGTTCATCTCTCTACTTAGATCTCCCATTGTTATAGGAAAGATCCAAATATCTTATCATAGAGTAGCAATGGCATTTGAATATGTCATGGTGATATTTCTATTTTAGAAGTGCCAAAATTGAATGACATATGTGTTTCCATTGAACCGTGTTTCAAATTCTGAATGACAAGATGATAGTGAAGACCAAACAATTATTACTTTGACATGAGAAGGCTAGACTCTTTCCATTTCATTTTTAATTTTTTTTTTGTGCCAACTAACTTATGTAGTGCAAGGTAGGAGAATCCCCAAAGGAGATGTTCTAGCCCCTAACAAATAACCACACAACAAAAGATAAACAACAATGCAAGATTTTATACCAAATCATAGCTCTTTATTCATAAAATAACTAATTACATGTAATGTGTTGTGCTATAAGGCCTTCTTGGTTATGAACAAGTACAAAGCAAGTAATAGCTCTACAAGATCCCTCAAGATCCAATCCAAGCCCTAGCTAGTCTAGATCCACACTATGATAGAAAACTCCAAGGAATATCCAACTAGTACTCATGAACCCACCAAGAAATCTCCTTGTTTCCCAAGCCTCAACTACTAGCCTTTCTCAAAATTTTCTCCTCTACCACCTTCTCTTCTCCAAAACAGATGAATAATGACTAAAGACTTCCCCACAACCCCTACTTATACCAATCTAAGCCACAAGTTGGCCTAGTATGCTACAAATTAAATATCCCTTATATTAACTATTTCAAGAGCCACAAGTCAGCCTCCAACATAAATTAAATACCAAATGCCTTTAAAGGCTTACAATACTAATTAAATACATCAAAATTAATTACCCAAGACCCAAATAGGTCCACTAAACCCCACCAAAATCCCTTAACCATGCAGGATAGCCAACTACCCCAAGATGCTCCTGCATCACTTACTTTACTTTCAAGTTTTTTTTTATGCCAGTCACCTAGATTTATACCATTGAAGTAGAAGTCATGATGCAACTAACTCCTGGAATAACCTATCCATTTGGCTATCACATGTTTAATTTTACTGATCAATTTTTTTCTTTCGCAACACTAAGCATTTCTTTTTGTTTATACAAAATATGATAGGAATATATTATGTTGTAGTTGTATAGATAACATCTTGGTCTATTGATTATTTGTAAAGATACTTAAGAATCTAGAGTATCATAATAAGAAAATTATTTATATTTTTCATTTAGGATGTGTATTATTTCTCAAAACTTATGATTCTTAAGATAAGCTTGATAATATTTATTAAAATTAATCTTATATATTGAAATAAATTATCAACTTGTTTATTTTTCATGAAATGCCTATTTCTAGTTACATCATATGTAAAATATCATTTGTTTTTGTTATGACCACAATGCATTCTATGCAATATAGGTACCAAATGCACAAAAGTTAAACAAGAGATTCAAATAACAAACAATGAGTGCATTATATCACAACATGAAAATGCATGAACACCATAAAAATACCATAGAAAAAATCACACTGAAGTGAATATGATATCATAATGCCCTCACTAATGGGGTTAGGGTAAAAGTGTTGGAGTCCCGAAGGAAATAATTAGAGGTATAAAGATAACCACCTTCAAGAAATATTGATTGTACATTCAAAGGGAGCCTATGGAAGTTTGGATTTAAGTAGATTATATGTCATGAGAAGAGGGAGATGGTGTGCAAGATATTCAAATTCGTGAAAGATAAAACGAATAAAAAGTAGAAATCCCAAGCTCTCCTTTTCAAGAGAGGGTCTATTGGGTTATATTTTAATTATTTCATTGAAAGAGTTAAAAAATAAATCCTCTACAGATGAAATTTTTTCTTGAAATCCCAATCCTTTGGACCCAAGCAATAGACCTATCAAATCACAAGTTTGTCTCACTTCCCCCTCTCTCCCTATCTTCCCCATCTCCCCTTATACTTTTTCCCTCTCTTTCTCTCTCCCTTGTCTCCTTCCTTTCCCCCTCTCAAAAATTTCATTCAGTGAGCTTCCTTAACTATGTATAACATACAAAAAATTATAATTTTATGATACACTTCTATTTGAAATATACATATGAATAACTAATTAATAAAAATTACCTTTTGTACTTAAGAAATTCAAGTTTTAATTTACAAAAACTTGTTAGAGCTTATTGACATTGGATTCAAGGGAAATACATCTTCACATTTTGTGGAAGTATGTCGGCATGTCAAGACTTCAAACCAAATATATTTGCATTACAATTTATTTACACAAGATTAAAATATTTCTCAAAATGTCTCAAAGCTTGGAAATATTTTTCCACTTTTTCTAGCACATTCAACTCTCTCTCTCTCTCTCTCTCACACACACACACACACACACACACACACACACACACACACACACACATCAACTAGCATGTTTGTCTCTCTCTCCCTCTCCATCAGTTTCTCCTTCTTGCCACACTATTTAAATATTTTGGGACATGCAAAAATTTCTCATGCTATCTAAAAATGCAATTGAGTGAAAATAATGGTAAATTCAAAACCACCACAAGTCTCACTATATTAAAATCAATTAATACCTCTTGAAATCTCTCTCTCTCTCTCTCTCTGGGATGTTATCGATCACTAGTGTTTGATCTTTACTCAAACTTCATAATTTCTTAAATCCTTTATAATAAAATGGTTTAATGATAAGATCTATTTTTTAAATGAAAGATTTTACATATTGTCAATTTCATAGATTACTTTTATTAAATTCTATATATTACTTTATATGAAATATCTTTAACTTTTTATTCATTAAATCTTAATAATCTTTTTACCATTTTTCACAATATTTCATTATATATTCTTTGTATTCTTAAAATATCTCTTCTCCTTTTAAATCTTATATATTAATTCTTTTTAATTTTCCAAGATTTTCCCTTCTCTCATTATTCTCTGAATTCCATGTACTTCCTTTGCCTTTCACCCTCTCCTTTAATATGCCTTTGTCTACAACTTACCATTACATTCTTCCATCCTAATACATTCTTCCTAACAGTTAATCAAAATGAGATTGATTTTAAGACAATGGAACATAAAAACAACACAATGATTATAGATTGTAGAAATTTTATATATAAAACCTGAGAGACATGAGTAGCACAAGGTTGTTTTAATGTGATTTTGTCTGTAGCTAAGCATGCCGCGTTTCTTGACTCTGGAAGGCGCTATGGCGGCATGGCGATGTTGTTGACAGGGCTCGCTTCATACAAGATGAGTACAGATTAAAGTGATCTGATAATTTGCCAACCGTGCAAACAATCAGCGAGTTTGAACCGTAATTAGACTCAGACTCCGTCGCACTTGTTGACAATGTCATTGCGGAAGCATCTACAACGACAGAGTCTAAGTAGATGATATCGACAGCCACCTCCTACGAATAAAGTTTGGCATATCCCGTCTATCAAAACAAAAAGAAGTTTGGCATATCCCACTGAGATGGCAAGAATTTCCCGCAAAGACTACTAAAAACAATGTACTGAAATTACGATATAGTATTGCCTAATGGAGATATACAGTGGGCAAAGCTTCCTTTCAGGCAAGTAAAACTTTTAATATGAAGTTAAATATTCATGATATTCATTAGGTTGGCCATGAGGGCGAAGTCAATCTCTGATAGAGGCCGAATTCAATAGGGAACTATAGAAAGGGGCGCCGCAGGGCCCTACCCGCCAATATCTCCCTGATCTATTTATAACCTCATTTGCTCCTCGTGTTGAATCACATCTCCTCCTCTGTAAGCTGTCAAAATGTATTTGTCAGCGACTGCATCAAAGAGAGTGCCGCTATACCTAGCGGCTTTGCTAGTGTTGTGCATTGTCACGGCTAAATCCGCGTCGGAGGAAGGCGAGATATATGCAGCGTGTAATGTGGTGAAGTACTCCAACGGCTCCCAGGCTGATAAAAATCTGGTAACGCTCTTAAAAACTCTGAGGGAGAAAGCGGCGTATGCGGGCTTCGGCATTTCTGTTTATGGGTGGGAGAAGCCGACCCAGCTGTCTGGGCGCCTGCAGTGCAGAGGAGATCTCTCTTCCGCCGACTGCGCCGCGTGTTCAGCTCATGCAGTGAAGGTCGTCCGCCGCGACTGCCCAAACGCCATTGGCGCGCGTGTTCAGCTGGAGCATTGTTTCTTGCGCTACGAGAATTACAGCTTTCTCACTCAGCTGGACACCACCTTCTGGTACGGACTCGTTAACGTGAATAACAATACGGACACCAACTTTAACACCGCCGCTCGCAGTCTTATGGCGGATCTGTCGAGCAAGGCCCCCGCCAGCCCTATCAAGTTTGCGTTGGGGTCGTCTGTTGTTTCTTCGAATGTGAGCATCTATGGCATGGCGATGTGTTGGAGGGACATGTCCATGAAAGACTGCGCCGCCTGCCTTTCAAAGGGATATAAAGAGGTCTTCATCTTGTCTAGCCAGAGAGTCGGTGCTCAGGTTTTCGTGGGCAGCTGTACATTGCGCTATGAAACTTATCCGTTTGCCAAGTTCCATTAGTGTTTGACCCGTGTGTGAGAGTCCCTTTCTGTATGCGTTATGAACGCGGAAGCTTATTCTCCAAATAAAGTCATAGAACTAAGAATAATGAAATCAGTCACAGGTGAGGTCGATGGCCGAACTTTATAAACTTTATGTTGCAGACTTCAAACATGAATATAATAAAAATATATTAAAATAGTGGATCAAACGGATTTTCTGTTTAACTGAATGATAACAATTTGAGCCCCTATTTGCATCTCGGGAAAATTGTAAGTTTATAATAAAATGATTATTTTATTTCAATGACAGTGTGTTGTTTGGCATGGGACAGGCTAATTTCAAGACAAAATGCACTAAAGACAAAATAAAGTCAATTTTTTCCTCTAGATTCATGAAAATGTAGTGATTTCTTTCCAAAAATTTTGTGTTTTTGACTATAAACTATGCAGATCATGAACATCAAATGCTAAAATTTTAGGAAAAATCTATGATGTTTTTGATTTTTTGAAAATTGGTCAACTATACAGTTTATATGGAGGATAGCTGCATTTGTTTGGCATTGTCTTGATTTGATAAAGAGCTCTATTTGAGGAATTAAAAATTGATATCTTAGGTCTTATAACATGTAGGATATTTTAACATTTTAAGGAAATGATTGATAACATTTTTTTTAAAATCTAGGAGATCTTGGGTTTGAGTCTACTCAATCTTAATAAGTAACAATAATAATTAATCAAAACACATAATAATAATTAACCTTGGCTTTGGCCTTTGACAATCAATTTTTTTTTTTAAAATATGTTATTAAATTAATTTTAGAATCTTAATGTTTAATAATCATAATAGAAAATTCTGATCCACTAAAATAGGTACTAGTGGACCTTTTGGTAATATTCAAGATTATAATAGTAAGAAAACCTTACTATTCATTATCAATCTAGATGTCTTAGTATCAATTTGGAACAAATATTTATTTTTTGATGAATAGTCCCTTCTTTATATTAAAAAAAATACAATAAAGTTACATATTTACAAAAAAAGGGGCCGAGGGAAACATGATCACCTCGTGAGTTCATACAGCCAAAGGCTAGATACCAACTATTCATTAAAAAAAACTTTAGAAAACATAAAAAATCCTCAAGCTGCCAGCATAGTGCCATCCAAAGGAGGAGGATCCTTATCATCAGAGCCCCACCTGAGGGTGGGGTGAGTAGATGGCTCAAGGGGAGCCCATCCATCATCAATAACAACAATATTATCTTCATCTTTCTCTCCCTTAGGCCTAGGAGGAGAAATGGCTAAGTTTAGCTAGGAAACACCCACTTGGGGTCTGAGTGCGCAGAGGGCCAACCGGTAGTAGGAGCAGCAAGAGGAGCCATTGGGGACCACCCAGAGTTAGACCTTTGAGGAGGCGAGGCAGAGCGGTGTGTTGTTAGCATAAATAATAACATTGTAATCTTTCTAAATGGTAAACAAGATCTCCAATTTGAAAGCATGTCATATCTAGGAGTACTTGAAAGGTATCTAAATATTGTCACCTAGAACAACCATATGCTAAGAGAAAGGTTCTGGGCGAAAGGGGTGAAATAGATCATGTGCAAAAATGTCTCTGGTTGACCATAGAAAGGGCAATAGGGGTCAGGAACACCTAGGTGCCATAGCCAGGGGCTCAAAGGCAAGCCCTAGAAAAGAATACACCAAGCAAAATGCACAATTTTAGGCTTAGTAATGGCTTGCCAGAAGATTGCAAATGCCATCATTGGTTTTGAGAACTTCAACCATGGGCAGGTGAGGAACTAGCTATTGGTAGCCCAGCCTAGGCTTATAGCTAGTTATTAGGGTGTCTGGGTACCACTTCCAGTCTTTCCCCCAAGGGCAAGATGATTGAATACCCACTTTATGCAACAAATGTGGAGGCACCGCAAAAACCAAAAGATCAAAAGTATGTCGATCTAGACAAGTGAGCTAGAATTGCACTTTCATATCCTCTCATGACCGTAAGCTCATGGTAACTCTAGAGAAAAGATCTTTAGGGGTTCTTATGCCACGTTTAAAAAAGTGCAGAGCACTAGCTCCATGCACCTTAGCTAGGGGAAAACCTTGGATAGAAAATAATGGCAACCGCCAAAGATTGTGTTGGTTCATGGAGAGCTCATGTTTGAGCCCATTACCAACCCAACGAAGCTAGGGCTTAACTACTTCCTAGGATTTTTAAATACTCTTGGTGATAAAAGTGCCTTGAATCTTGATAGGTTCAGTCATGACAAGAAGGGTCTGAAAAAAAATCCCCTTCTAGGCTGGCCAGTGAACCAGAAAGCGTAAAGAAATACAATGTCTTAACAAAATCTTCCAAGCTTCATTACCAGAAAGAGCTTGAATCGCCCATTTGGCACATAAAGCAATACCTTTCTTCTAGGTGGATAGCAAGCCTAGGCCACCAAACTCTTTGGGAAGACAGCAAAAATCTCAAGCAACTCTATGAAAGCCCTGGTGAGTGTTGAGATAATGGGTGTTGCACACATTGCATAATATTGTTATATTTTATTTTGTTATGTAATGTTGTACCTAGATGGACATGCAACATGTAAAGATTCCCATGGAATATTTTTGATGAGTTGTATTGTAACATTGTGATAATATTTCATGTAATTATTTAATATTGGGGAAAAGAATTAAATGCCCAATATTAAATGTGGGGTCAGTGGGTTAGGTAGCACATGGTTTTAGCACATGGTTTATGTAACACCACTTAGTGGTTTTGTGGGACTTGCTACTATATAAGCAGCCACAAGGGTAGTTGTTGTAGAGAGAAGAAAACGAGTGACAAGGAGAAGACAAAAGGCAAGAGTCGAGCGGGACAAGGCTTGATAGGTTAGCCAAGGGAGCATTTGTGAAGGTTGAAAGCATGGCATGGGATGTGTGGATTCATGCTTGTTCACATAGTTTGCTCGGTTGTGGCTATGGCCATGAAGGCTTCCATGGTTGTATGGCAATGGTATTTTTGCTGAATAATACATGATGATGGATGCTTTTGGAGGCTGGGTTTTTCCCTCAATGAGGGTTTCCTAGGGTATATCTTGTGTCACATTTTGTGGGTATGTTTTCTATTCTCTTGCATGTGGATTTTAATTCTGTGTTTATTTTGGATCTATTATGGGTTATGTGGAAATGGTTATATTCTTTGTTGCCAAGTTTCTTTACAAGTGGTATCAGAGCTATGGTTTTATTATTGTAACCCTGGATTGAATCCATGGGAATGCATGAGAGGATAAAAGAAAAGGGCAAGATATATGAATGATTTATTGTAGATCTGAGGACTTTGGATTTGCTGTTATGATGGGATGTTAAAAGTGTTGGGCATGTGAAATTGTTGGACAAAAAGCTTTTTTTGGATGTCTCATTTTAAATGAGGGTTTTTGGGGGGTAGCTTGCAAAAATGACCTCCTAGGTAAAAAAAGACCTCACCATTGGATTCGGGTTGACATTTCCATAAAATTTGATATATAATATGCCCTAGTTTGGCCATGTTAAGATGAAATGAAAGAGTTTTTTAGTTTCAGCCCATGATGGCCGTCAAATTTAATCCCGTCAAAATTTTTGTCACTGAAAAAATAAAAAATAAAAAATCGTACTGAAAATGGTAAAAAGACTGTCTTAGTAAAATGACCATAACTTTCTCTCAGAATATCGGATTTCAGAGTTCTTATAGGCGTTGGAAAGCTAATTCAGAGCACTACAACATGGATTAGGTTTGGTTCTATGATTTTAAAATTTTGTTAGGTTTTAAGAGCCCTAAAGTCAGATATTTTTTATTTTGAGCACGGATTAGGGTATAACTTGGGCATACGGAGTCGGATTTTGGACTTCGAGTAGTCAACGAAAAGCTCTTGGAGAGCTCTAAACATTGGTTCAGATTTGGTATAGGTTTGACATAATTTATTTGGTGATATATTTATCTGAATAGTTTATAGGTATATTTTGACTATGGTAACATTGTGAGTTTATGGCATTGGAGATTTAAGTTTTGATGTCATTGTATACTCAGTTCATATTTCAGATTGGTCTCATGATGATATGGTTATCAGTGTTTGATTTGGATATGCATGATGACTTGTTGGATCTACAAGTTGTGCAGTATTGTAAGCGGTCTATACTTACAGGTTGCATTTATAACTTGGTTATGGGTTGTCTTTGCCCATTGATCTTTCATTATTGATGCATATTCAGATTGGTGGCTTGGATTTGAGATTGTCTATGCCCTAAGTCACATGATTTTATCTTCATGTAGAAGGGATGAGATGTTGTTACCAGGTACAGTCATGGTGGAGGATTGTGGTTGACTATTTTATGCTGACAGGTTGGACACTTTGAGAGCCAGATGCTCAGTTCACAGATTTGATCATGGTGTCATGGATTTTGACATGACATGATTGGATATACAGGTACATCCTTGATGTTCATTAGCTTGGATTTCTAATTCAGTTATGGTGGTATATCTTCTTGGTTGAGGATCATGGTTATTTGGTTTCTTTTGAGGAGCTCATGATGTGCACTTTGAGTTCTTTGATGGTTTGATGCTTTGGTTGATTCTCATGGTTAGAGGATGGTATTGTTCATCATGATGTCATAGATAGCTTGGATACACGGTTTAGTGGGAGCTTGTGACAGTGATGGGATGACAGTGTAGGATTAGTTCCTAGTTTGGTTTATATCTTCTTGGTTTGGAGAGGATGGATTTTATGATGCCATAGGTGACTTGGTACCATGGTTGAGTGGGAGTTGTTGGCATTGACATATTTATTGAGTGTTTGCAGATGTTAGAGGTTTGTCTTAGATCCTGTTGCTGCAGAAGCGTCTTTGACATTTGCATGGTGCACTTGTTATCTTCATGGTGTATGAAGATAGTTAGATCTTGAGGACTCATGGAGTTCTTGGTTATCTTCATGGTGTATGGAGATGGTTCTTCATGGTATGTGGAGATGGTTTTCTTCATGGTGTATGGAGATGGTTGCATCTTGAGGACTCACAGGGTTCTTGGCAAAGGTGTGGTTTATGCCTTTATTTGGCATGTTATCCTTGGTATGAGGATGGTTTCATTATTATGTCATGGTATACTCTTGATACGCGTTTAGAGTTGTGACATGTTATGGTGTGTTCATATGGAGCATGTTATCTCTTTAGTTGAGATGGTAAGATCATGTTGTCATGTTTATGTTCCTAAGGCCATGGTTGGAACTTTGACATTGATCTTGGTTTAGTTTCTTGGTATTGAGTACACTGATCATAAGTTGGATACTTCATGATATTGCTATGTTGCATTTGGAGTTGGCATGGATTGATTGGTTACAGGTGCTCATGGATACTTAGAGACAGTGGTGATGCTGATTTCTCTTCGATTAGAGAAGTATTTATTGGGATGGTTGATGGTTTCAACAGGAAGTCTGAGGGGCAGTCACCTGATATGGACTTGAGAGGAGATTGTTCTTAGATGAGTCTTGGTTGGAGACTTGGGTATCTTGATGAGCATACTCATTCCCTACTCTTGGTCTACTCGGCGGTTTGTTACTTGAGAGGTATAGCCCATTTTTTTTTCTCAAGTGCATTATATTTATGCTTATCTTTCATGGATATGGATCTTGAGCTATGATACATGAGTTAGTTCTGGAGGGTTCATTTGAGAGATGGTTTAGCATTGGTTATCTCCATGTGCATATGTTGTTATGCTAGTTGAATTTGGGAGATGGTTTTATATTGGGCATATTCCTTGGTTTAGGAATGGGTTTATTGAGTTTGATCTTCTTGTGAGAGGCTTACATCCATGATGAGTTATATGGTATGGTTTGGGTGTTGTTGAGGCTTCTTGTTGGGGTTTTATGGAGGAGATCATACTTGCACAGTTTACATGTAGAGGTGTGTGTAGAAGGACATGATACAGGTTATGATTTGCATGGTTTCTCTAGTCTTGGTTATCTTCCTGGATGTTTAGTTTTGCTTACATTGGATTTGACATTGGTTAGAGATTGTGATCACTGGTTTGTGCTCATGTATGTCATGTGAGAGATGACATGGTTATTTCTTTCCTTTGTTGGTTGTGGAGAACTTGGAGACTATTGGAGACTTGTTATGAGAATTTTTCTTGCAGGATATCAGTTTATGTATTGTGGATGTCCTTGATACTACATGGATTCACTTCTTTGAGATGTGTTGAGTGGATTGGTTATAGATTTGACATTATCTTTTGCAGTGGAAGCTTCTTGGTATATATGTGGCAGGTATTGCTCTTGAGGCTTGTGATTGCAGGTTGCAGATTGGATATGTTGGTGATATAAGATTCACTTGTTATACCTTTGAGGTATGGATAGTTGGATGGGTTTGGCACTTTGCTATGGGTGTTATTTTAGGTATAGATATTTTGACAACTACAGATACATGTGATTACCTTTGGATTAGGTTTTTGTGCTTGGAATTTCAGTTGGTACAGGATTTTATGATTTTCTAATGCGACAGGTTGGGTGGCTTTCTCTTTGGATGGCTTCTATGTATGTCCAGTGGGAGTGGCATAATAGGAGGTGAGATCATGTTTGAGATGTTGGATACTTTGATTTTGTTGTGGGTACTAGGATGGAGCACTTGGTGTATTTTGATCCATGATGGTGGATGTGTTGGGAGGGATTGTTCCCTTGTTCATTTGTGTGGCTACAGATTGACCCTATGCAATGTATACAACAAGTGGGAGATTGTTGAGATAATGGGTGTTGCACACATTGCATAATATTGTTATATTTTATTTTGTTATGTAATGTTGTACCTAGATGGACATGCAACATGTAAAGATTCCCATGGAATATTTTTGATGAGTTGTATTGTAACATTGTGATAATATTTCGTGTAATTATTTAATATTGGGGAAAAGAATTAAATGCCCAATATTAAATGTGGGGTCAGTGGGTTAGGTAGCACATGGTTTTAGCACATGGTTTATGTAATACCACTTAGTGGTTTTGTGGGACTTGCTACTATATAAGCAGCCACAAGGGTAGTTGTTGTAGAGAGAAGAAAAAGAGTGACAGGAGAAGACAAAAGGCAAGAGTCGAGCGGGACAAGGCTTGATAGGTTAGCCAAGGGAGCATTTGTGAAGGTTGAAAGCATGGCATGGGATGTGTGGATTCATGCTTGTTCACATAGTTTGCTCGGTTGTGGCTATGGCCATGAAGGCTTCCATGGTTGTATGGCAATGGTATTTTTGCTGAATAATACATGATGATGGATGCTTTTGGAGGCTGGGTTTTTCCCTCAATGAGGGTTTCCCAGGGTATATCTTGTGTCACATTTTGTGGGTATGTTTTCTATTCTCTTGCATGTGGATTTTAATTCTATGTTTATTTTGGATCTATTATGGGTTATGTGGAAACGGTTATATTCTTTGTTGCCAAGTTTCCTTACAGTGAGAAGCATCTGACACCCAGAGGAAATCATGTAATAGGTTCTCAAGTTTGAGATAAGAGGCCTTTGAAGGAGCCCAATAGGAGGATAGTACACGTGGGTGGTGGCCAACACTTTGGAACAAATCTAGAATTTTCCCACCAGGGAGAGAGGTTTGGTGATCCAACACTCTAGCTTCTTCTCTATTCTTGCAAGAACCACATTCCAAACCTTGACAACTAAGGCTTGGAAGGAAAAAGGAATTCCCAAAAAATGAAAAACTTCCCCATGCTAAACCCATTTCCATTGATTTTCCCAAGCCAAGTAGGATGAGGAAGGGAAGACTACCTATAGCAAAGGGTTTTGTACCATTGAATAGAAAACCCTGAAGCAAGACAGAATGTGTCAAGACATTGCAAAGTGAAGGCAATATTCTCTTCAACCTCACTGAGAATGAGGAAGGAGTCATCTGTGAAATGGCCATTCACAAGCTGATCAGGGGAATCTGGGAGGGAAATACCATGGACCCTCACTTGTGAGAAAATACCCAAAACCTTTGGCTGCCAACACATATAAAGAGGGTGCCAGCAGGAAACCTTGATGAATTGAACAATAAATCCCAATGGCTTGAGACTGGTGGCCATTAATGGAGATGCAAGTAGAGGCATCACCAAAAAGCATCTGGATTGACTGCAAAAAAGTAGGGCCAAACCCAATCACTTGAAGCATTGCAAAGATGAAAGGCTGCTATATTTGGTCATAAGCTTTGGTAAAATCAATCTTGAGAAAGATGGCATGTTGCTTGGAATGCCGAGCCCATTCCATCCCTTCCCACACAAAAAATATATTTTCCAAGATATAATGGTATTTGATAAAACTCTTTTTTTCTAGTGCAAAATATCTAAGGAAGAAGATGATAGATTTTAAGAGAGATCCTTGGAAATGATCTTGTAGGAGACATTCAACAAAGTGATGGGCTTCCAATTGTAGGTATCTTCAAGGCCACCCACCTTATGTATGAATTTGATATCCTTCTTACTAATAAAATTTCCTAGAGAGTAGGAATTGTAGGCTTCAAGATAGACCTTATGCAAGTCTAGTCCAATCTCATCCCAAAACGTCTTGTAAAATTCACAAGGGAAACTGTCATAACCAAGGGCCTTATTATCCACCATGGACAAGATAACTTCCTTGAGGTCCACTAAAGTGAGCTTCTACTTGCAGAATGTATATTGTTCTAGAGCAAGTCTTTTAGGACTAACATCCAAACAAGCCTACAAAGCTTTATTCTAGGCTTTTGAAGGACCTTGCACTGTGAAAACTTTTTCATAGTGGTGAATGAAAGCTTGGAGAATGTCAATAAGCTCACAGAAGGAGTGTTTACCCTTCCAAATGCATTTGATCCTCATCACAAAATAGTGAGCCATCAACACATTAAAAATTCCTTGGAAGCTTGATCTCTAACCTCCATCCAGTGAAGGTAGGCCTTGAGTTGAGCTCCTCGGGTAGTATAATTGTTTGCAACCTGCTTCTAGTGGCAAAGGTTGGTGAGATGAACTTGGAGATCTATGTCAAGTAGATTCATGACTAGAGCTTTAGTGGTTGTACAAAGATCTTTGGTAGTGGCCTCATAGGATCTCTTATAGTAAGTGGCCAATTACCTCCCATAAACATATAGAAACCTTGCAGTATGGGTGATGGCATCATTCCACCACTGAATCCACCAAGAGGAAGAGTGGGGCCTAGGTTCAAGATCCAAAGTTTGTAATATATGAGCAGTGGTGGGTGGATGTGACAATGCTACAATATTAAGGTAAAATTGAGTTTTACAATTATGAGGTAGGGTAGAATGCCAGCTAATGGAGAAATGGATGGGAAAATGGTCACAAAGAGTCACATCCAAGGAGTGGAGTGATAGCTAGTAGACTCATGTGAGAAAAGGAAGAAAAAGACTGAGCATAAATCATAATACGATCTAGCCTTTTAAGAACTTTGTCAGATCCCTCTCGAAAGTTCGACCATGTGTACCAGATGCCATCAGTTTGGCATAGATGAACATTGGAATCAAAAAGACCTAGATTGTTTCACATGTAAAACTAGGCTTCTTGCTCTCTAGCTAACCATCAAAAGGGTAGAAAGCCCACTTTGTCAATAGCCAGCTCAATTATATTGAAATCTCCAGAGAATATCCTGGTGGCAAGCTGTAAAGAATCAATTAGCCACCTTCACAAGTGAGAGTGCTCAACTACATCATTAGGGCCATAGACATTGACAATGCCAAAAGAATGATTTTGAAAAGACAAAAACATCCAAACAACTCTCTACATGGAGTTAGAACCATGGGCATTAACAAAAGGAAAAAGCTGAGGGGAGAGGAGAGTGAGTACACCACCTTGACTAGCTTCATGCTAAGAAGCAAAGCTAACACCATCTGACCACATCACACGACAGGCTAAGTTGAAAAGAAACCCAAAGACTTTGACTTCTTGTAGGCACAAAACATCAATATTGCTAAGCCTACGCTTCGTATCATGAACAAAATATTTTCTAGGGAGGTTTGTTAGCCCCCACACATTTCAAGAGAGAAAATTCATTATAAACCAGCTTGCATATTCTCCTCATCCCCAAGTGAGTAAAGGCCATTATGCAAGAAAGTGGAGGATTAAAACAAGGGTCACCCAAAGTGATGGCTCTTCATTTATCCCCAGTGATAGAAACTACATTTTGGCCCTTAAGGTTGCGATAGTGATGGAGAGACGAAGAGGAAATCATAGAAGTTTCTTGAGGTGGATGAAACCAAGCAGCTTGGACCTCTAGTTGTTCTATCCCTTATGATGTAGGGTATGAAATAAGCGATGGCACAACCATGGAAACCTTGGGTGTCATGGGCACAAGAGGAGTTGCATTAGATTTGGGAGAACTGGGTTCTTGAGAAATGGGGCTTGGCTTAGCAACACCCTTGTCTTTTTTGACAATTGTTATCCACTCATCCTTTTTAATGATCGAAGCCAAGTTGGGTTCCTGAACCGAAGAGTGATTGCGCTCATGAAGCGGACAATCCTTTATCTTATGGCTAGTAGATTAAGAGAAAAATAAAGTATTTAGGAGATTCAGGTAAAGCACCTTTTGGGTAAAGGTTCTAGCACCAATATTAATTTCCACAGATTCTTTAAGGTCGCTAGAGAGATCGACCTCAACATAGACCCTCTGTTGATTACAGGCATTGAAAAATTTGTCTAGTTCCACACAAATCACTTTTCCCACGGTTTGGGCATTTTCTAGGGGGAAAGATCAACAAGGGATGGGCAGCCCAGGGAACTCTACCCAAATTGGAACTCTAAGTTTGTAGCCATCTGAGATGCAAAAGTCTTGAGACCATCTCTAGAAAAGAAGCAGAGACATGCGAACTATCCATGACCCATGGTTGAAAATGCTCTTAGCCTAGGAGGAGTTACCAAAATGAAACAAAAAAATCCCTTAATGAGGCTTTGAATCCCTTCAAGGAAAATCCCTTGGGGGGTCGATGCCTTGGTGACCCATTCATGCAGTGTGCTTTTAGATGGAGTGCGACCCATAAAATACCTAATAAGGGTTTGGTTTTCTAGCCATTGACAAGCAGATTCAAAAGTAGAAATATTCAAAACAAGGTCAAAAGGGGAATTACCTCATGAAATACCTTGGACACAAATTTGCATGGGCATTTTCTCGGTGTGGCCATTTTTGCATGCAACAACAACTCTAGCACTAGCAGCAACTGTTGGGCTAGAGAGGGTTGAGGAGATTATATCCTATAGCAATTTCCTGCACTAAATGCAGAATGGCAGACAATGAGGCAGAAAGGGCTTAGGCGCAAACTATACAAACCCTAGTAGAGCACTGGAACAAATAAATTTGAAAATATATTCAATTAAACAATAACATCTATTGAAATCAAGATTAGAATTGTTCAAAAACTATAAAGAACTCTTACAGCTCTTTCATGTTCTCATTAGTAATTTCTCTAGCAATAGATATAATGTAACTAGTTTAGAGGCTAGGATTACACCTCAATTTTTTAAGATGCTGAATTTTAATGTTGGACTAGCTTTGTCTAGCCAAAACCTACATAGCTCCTTATAACCAAAGAACTTCCTTAACTAAAATACTACCTAAGCTACAACATAGTCATGATAATATCTTTTATAAATAATGAATGGACTTTGAACTAAGACTCCTACATTTGGAGCTTGACTATTGTGTCAAGGGTAGAATCAAGATAATAGAGCTCTAAGGAAGTTAGTAGTGCTATGACAATAAAGTCAAGGGAACAATGATAACAACTTTGCATTAATTTAGCATAACTATATAATTTTTGCTAAAACATCTTTTTATATGAAATGAGTTATCTATTAGATGGATGGTTAGACATATGTTATTCAAAAACTAATATATTATAAATAGGACTTTAATTATTTATTTAACAATAGCATAACTCTTTTGTTTACCATTTATTTTTGCTAATATTCAGGATAAGTCTTAATAAATTCTTTCATTTTTCATTAAAGATAAATAGAAACTTTATTGGATAATAATTCTAATAACATCTTGACCAAGGAAGAGTGTATGTGAGCCCACTTAAGCATTCAAGCAAGGTGTGTAGTCTACTAGTAAAAGGAGGATATTCATAAGCATTTTAAATCTTCAAATATATGTAATAATAGAGGAAAATTTCATCAGTGTAATCAATCATGAAAACAATAGGAAATAGCTATTGATAAATTATGTAAAAGAGGGAATGCCCAACTTAACTTTGTGTAAATTAATAAGTGGATGAAATTCCTCGGACAAGACTGGTGGGTTTCTCGACTCCTCTCTTTCCTACCTGTGCCCTTTCTAAATGGAGAAAAATATAAAATTATTTAATTAATAAAAGTATCTAGCCTAGAGCTTTTACCAACAAAACATCATAATAATTGTAATAGAAAAAAATATCGCATAGATTTCACTTATACATAAATATTAATATAACAATTTTTTTATAAAAAAATTGTAAATCTTTTAGTCATTATTCAATGTATAAGAGTGTATTTAAGATTATTCAAGAAAATAACATTTAATCTTTTTGTTTCATCATAATGAATAAAATCATATTTTTATGATTTAATTTTATAACTTTATGTCATGCCCAAAATACGAGGGCAAAAAAACACAATTTTTTTTTCTAAATGTTAATATTTAATAATAAGGAGGTACACTAAGGTTGAAGAGTTGAATATGCAATTGCAAGGATAGTTTTCACTACATTACTCTTAAGTTTGTAATCATGAAGATTAAAACAATCTTTACATTTGAACTTTCATTATCAAAAGGATATCAACATTTGATTTGTTATTATATTAAGATAAAACAATATATAGAAAATTAATTGAATGACAGTGCAACTAAACTTAGATTTTAACTAAACAAAACTAACAAATGTTATCTAATAGTCTATGATCATATACTAACATGATAAGGCAAAATACTAGCTCGTACAAAATTTACTAACCCCTCTAAATATATTGATAATTTTTTTACTAAAATAAAACTAATTTCTAACTTCATCTTATAAACTAAACACTTCTAACTAATACCAATTTATACAATTAACTCAACATTTTAACACCAAAATAAAAAATTAATTAATCTTTCCATAATATATTTAATTTAGAACATACTAAATGAATATAATAATTGAAATTATAAGACAATATCTTAAAATTCTTGTTCACTACTATTTTAATAAAGTTTAAGACACTAATACTCAAATTTAATTAAATATTATAAATTACGATTAACATAAAAAAAACTTTTTCATAATTAAAATACTAACTAAAATTTAAACTAACTTAAACTAACTACAAACATAAACTAACTTTACAAAACAAAAATGAAAAAAAAAACTAAAAAAAACTTTAATTAAATACTTACAAACTAATACTAACTATCCTAACCTACCACTAACCCCCATACCCTAACAGAACTCTACTTTCCCCCTCCACATCACATATCCCATCCTCCAATTAATCCCCCTGCGCACTGTCCCACGCTGACAGCACTCATCTCAGTCTTGTCTCCCTTTCCTTCCTTGCAATAAAGGAGACCCAAGTTGGCTCTTAAGAGGGACAAGACTATGGTTTATTTTAACATAAACAATTTCTTTTTTATCCATCCTATCAATGCAATGAATCAGCGTGCCAGTTGAAGGAAAAAGGGGATAGGGTGATGTCACCCCATCATAAAGATGTTGACTTGCTTTTTTTTTGAAAAAACTTTTTCAATACATTCCAAAAGCTAGTGTCAAGTTGGAGATTAAATGCAATAAAGTTTATTTGGTGGGAGATAGATATTTAGGATAGTTTAATATGTTTAAAAGTTTGTTTTTTTGATTTATTTCATTTATTTATAGTTTGATTAATTAATTAATATTATTCAACCAATATATATAGGAGAATCTTTTAAATATTCTCTGTTACTAAGAGGAGAATTTAAATTTTCTCGCTATACAAAAACCAGAGAGTTTTTACTCTTTGGGGCAAAAATTTTTTTTGAAGTCTTAATATGCCAAGTATAGATTTTCAAGAAACTTTTTTTTTTGACAAAAGGGGGTATTATTTTTATTATTTTGATGGGTTTAATATAAATTTTAATAGTATTGTTAACAATGCAAGATCCATTTTAACAACAATGCAAAATTGTATTATTTCCAATAATCACAAAAAGTGAACCTTCATTCATAACATATATTTTTATTATTTCAACATATAAGAAAACTTGAAATTTTATCTAATTGAATCTTTATCATTTCATCTTATTTTTGGTGTGCATCCATATAACTAAAAATTACAATTAAATCTTATGAGAAGCAATAATACTCGACCACTATTTTATTGGCAAACTTGGTTCAAAGGCTCAATCAGGAAAGAACCAGGAAGAAAACCTTGCATCATTGCCATTACAACAAAGTTTTGAAATACAGTTTACATAGGATTCCAATCCCAAAATTACAACAATCCAATTAAATTTTCTTCATGACCCTTATCAAGGGGTCCATATCATTTTTTGCAACACATTGCTAAGATTTTGGAGAGAAAAAAATCTGATCAGGTGTCAAACAAGCATGACTAAGAGACAAAATCAAACATGCATATTCATACTAGGTTTTCACAACAGGATTCATAATGAATCAAAACTAGGGAAAGGAGGATTTTTTCAATAGGAGATGTCAGACACAACACCAAAATAGATGCCCAACTGGGGCTATAATTCAAGAACTTCTGTCCTTCCATTTAACATGCCGAAACTCATACGAGGTTTGTGATGATAGGTAGCGGCCTATAAAAACCTACGCTCTCTCTCTCCTCTTGTCTTGAGAAGAGACTCTACACTGTTGGAGTCCAACTAAAAAGACCTTTCTCGAAATTGGCCACTTCTGCCCTATCCAAGGGTGAGTAATGGCAAAACACCCATACAAGAAAACTTTGAAAATTCAAACAAGAACAAGAAAGAAAAGTATTCAAGAAACATGGTTTCAATCCTTCCCAACATACCCAACATACATACAAGCATCCAAATAACAACACAATAGCATTTAAGCATGAAACAAGCATGAAAAATCTAAACAAGGGAGATGAAGAACTCCTACCTTCACAAAGAGGTTATGGTAAATGATCAATTTGAGAAGAGCTTTTCCTTCTTTGTCTTCAATATTCCAAGACTCCTCTCTAAACGTAGAGATTGGGTAACAACCAAAACTACTCCAAGAAGGGCCTCTAAATAAGACCCAAAATCAACCACCAAAAAGGGCAATAACTTCCCCCACTCACCTACAAATCTTGAAGTTTCTAACCCAACCAATCCTAAGGCTAACCACTGAGTGGAGTTGAGGTGATGCAACTCATGATAACCATTTTCAATTTTCGTACAAAGGCAAAAATAGACTTTTTGAGTGACCTCAAAAGTCAAGAAAAGGGGCTTAGGGGGTGGAAAATGCCCCCAACCCATACCCATACCCCTTGGGTATAAAAATTTCATGTTTTAAAACCTTAAGAATTGATTTGGAACCAAACAAAAGCTAGGAATAAATTAGGACCATCTAACAATTGCAAAATGCAGATTAAGCACTAATCTGAATTAGGAGTAACTAAACTTGATTAAGAACAAATTAGCAAATAAGACACTAACTAAATCTGACTTAGGTCCAAAGGTTACATAACTAACCCAAACCAGCTTGCTGGAATGCGTATGCAAATTCACGAGTGTCAAATGACACTAATAGAACATAGTTACAAATATTAACATTTATTGATCACAGAAAAATACATTCATACATCTCACAAAATAAAATTATGTTATGAACAACAAAGTTTCCATAAAAAGCACATAAGGATCAGTTTCGTTCCTACGTTAGGTTTCTCGGCTAAAATATCCTTCACACTCGTTGCACACATCAGTATTTCCATAAAATTAGATGCACATATGTATATACGTATCAGGAAATCAAATAAATTAAAACATACATCTATAAATTAGTCAGAGTTTCTCTCATCCTACTCCATTCTTAACCATTAAAATCTCTTAATCAAAGTGTTAATCCTACATTTACTTATTTCATCAACATACATATACATAAAACATTAAATGACGAACATAAAATATCTAAAAGTAACATCACACAACATGAAATAATATAATATGTTCAAAGCATTAGATAACATCTCAACATCTCGAGTCATGAGTATCAAAATAATAATAATGTATTAGTATGCTACGATGGGTTGGGGCAAGGCCTCACGTCCTCCCCCACTATGCATGAACTTCCTTCTGGAGTTCATAAAAAAGATAAGGGTATTGAGATCACATCTGCACTACATCCTCGCATGAAGCTATGACCTCATCATAAAAATCCCACTGGACCCTAACCTAGTCCAGCTCTTGACCTTGAAGTGCTAGGGTCTATTAGGCAATATTATGAATAGGCTCCAGTGCTAGCTGTGCATCCAACTCCACCTACAAACCATCCCAATCTATAATATGAGACTCATCATAAATGTACCCTCTAAGTACTGAAATGTGAAACACATCGTGGATGCGTTATAGGCTAGGTGGCAAGGCTAAATAGTATGCAACAGGTCCTATCCTCTCTAGGATCTTGAATGGTCCAAAAAATCAGGGTGCCAACTTAGAGCCCTTTTCGAATTGAATCGGACTCTTATGCAGTCACACCCTCAAGAACACTCTATCACTAACCTGATACTCTCAATCTATGCTTTTTGCATCAACATACTTCTTCTGCCTATCTTGTGCCTCTCTCAAGTGCTGTCTAATCAAGGTCACATATTGCTCCATCTCTTTGACTAACTGGGGACCAATAGATACTCAATCCTCGATCCTATCCCAACTCAAGGGAATCCTGCAAAGTCTTCCATACAAGGCCTCATAAGGCAGGATACCTATGGAGGAATGGTGCCCATTTTTATAGGCAAAATCGACAAGATGTAGGTATTCCTACCATTTGACCTGATGGTCCAGCACGTACATACGTAACATGTCCTCCAAAACTTGATTCACTTGCTCAGTCTGACCATCGATCTGAGGATGGTACGCTATACTAAAATTGAGCCTAGTGCCCAAAGCTACCTGCAACTCTCTCTAGAATGAAGAAGTGAACAATGAGTCTCTATCAGAGATGATCTTACGAGGAACACCATGAAGTCTAACAATGTCCCAGAAGAACACCTGAGCTATGTCTCGTGCTGTGAATGTAGTATGCACAGGCGAGAAATGGGCAACCTTGGTCAACATGTCAACTATCACCAAAATGGCATCATGGTGGTGAGATGACATGGGAAGACCAACAATGAAATCCATAGATATAGTATCCCATTTCAACTCTGCAATCTCATGTGGTTGAAGAAGCCCACCAGGATGACGGTGCTCTGCCTTCACCCTCTGGCACTCAAGGCATCTCACGACTATGCTAACAATCTGCACTCTCATGTCTGGCCAATGATACAATTACCTCATTTTTGCATGCAACTTTTTAACACTGGGGTGCGCTACATAAGGTGCTCTGTGAGCCTCAAGTACAATGAGCTCGAACAAACCCCCAATGGAAGGTACATACATACATCCTCTATGATGCAAAAGTCTGTCAGACTCTAAGGAATACTTTGAATACTTCCCTTCCAAGGGTCTCTAAGAATGCACTATTTGACTCACTTCTGCATAAAGCTCATTGGCTGGTAAGTGTTGTAAGATCCACTCTCTTAAGTTAGTGCAGGTAGTCACAAATGTATGTTCATGATGCCTTCTACTTAAGGCATCTAAAACCACACTCTCATTTCCCTTGATGTAATGAACATCAAAATCATACTCACAAAGGAACTCCATCCACCTTCTTTGCCTAACATTAAGGTTTGGCTGAGAAAATATGTACTGCAAGCTCTGGTGATAAGAATGAAGCTCAAATCTATGACCTAGAAGGAAGTGTCACCATCTCACCAAGGCATGAACCACTGTCACAAGTTCTAGGTCATCAGTAGGATAATTGAGTTCATGAGTCTTCAATTTCCTAGACTCAAAGGAAATCGATCATCCATCCTACATAAGGACTACCCCTATACCATCTAAAGATGCATTGATGCACACCACAAAATCTGCAAAAGGATCTAGTACTGCAAGAATTGGTGCACTTGTGAGGGCTCTCTTGAGCTCTTGAAAAGCTCTATCACACTACTCTATCCACTCATACTTCTTCCCCTTTTTCTAAAGAGATGTGATAGGGTGTGCCAATTTAGAGAATCTTGAAATGAAACGTCAATAATATCCTACTAGACCCATAAAGCTCTGCACTTCAATGACACTGGTGGGTGCTGGCCAATCCATGATGGCCCTAATCTTTGATGGGTCTTCTGAGACACCATCACCTAATATGACATGACCCAAATAATGTATCTCAGGTCTAAAGAATGCACACTTCGACAAGCTGCCAAACAACCAATTCTCTCTTAGCTTCTGCAATACCTACCTCAGGTGCTCTTCATGCTCTTTCTCATCATGAGAATAAATTAGAATGTCATCAAGAAAAACAACCAAAAACTTATCCAAAAAGGTATGGAATACTCCATTTATAAGGCTCATGAATATAGCTAGAGCATTCATGAGGTTGAATGGTACTGCGGTGAACTTGTAGTGACCATACCTAGTACGAAAAAAAGTCTTGGGGATATCACTATCAGCAATCCTCAACTGATGATAACCCAATTTCAAATCAATCTTTGAAAATACTTGGGCACCCTGCAACTGGTCAAAGAGATCATCGATTCTAGGAAGAGGATATTGGTTCTTGATGGTCACTTTGTTCAATTATTGATAATCAATACACAACCTAAGTGACTTGTCCTTCTTCTTGATGAAGATCACTGTTGCACCCCAAGGTGACACACTAGGTAGAGTATGACCCTTCTCTAATAGTTCCTCCAACTAAGCCTTTAGCTCACTAAGCTCATGAGTAGTCATCCTGTATAGTTCTCTTAAAACTGGCTTGGCTCCTGACACAAGGTGTATATGAAAATCCACTACTCTAGGTGGAGGCATACCAGGGAGCTTTGAAGGAAACACATTTTCAAACTCTTGAAGGATTCAAAAATCATCGAGGGATGGCTCCCCATTTTAATCTTCCTCTCTGTCACTATGGTGATAGTGAACAACTGAAAACCCCTTCAAATGCACCGTCTAAGATGCATAGCGAAAATCATACGAAGGGATACACGTCTCTTCACTCCAAAGATCTCCCTAGAGATACCATCATCATCCACACATTCCACCCTCTTCTATTGACAATCCATCTTGGCGTTGTGGGCATAAAGCCAATCCATGCCAAGAACAACATTGTAAGAACCTAGAGGGGTAATGCATAGATCAGACATTGTGGACATGTCTCCAATCTGCATCTGACAATTCTACACCATGAAACTAATTGACACTCTGGCTCCTAAGGCTAACTCTACTTCCCAACTAACATCCTACCTAACTACCACTAGCCCACAATGCTCCACCACATATGGAGATATAAAAGAGTCAGTAGCTTTAGAATCAAATAAAACTATAACCGTATGGCCCTATATAATACCTGTAGCCTTGATAACTGTGGCTTGATGCTCAACCTAGCAGTTGTCAACTGGTGCAAAAACTCTGTGGGATCTACCCATGTCACCAACTGTTGGCTCTGAAAAAGCCCCTCTATAACCACCGGATACTTGTCCCTACAGACACTCCCTAGCTATATGACCTATGCCACCACAAGTGTAGCATGGTCCTCGAGTATAAGATCATGCATCCTGTGATCCAGACTGTTGTGGGCCTCCTGAACTGCTAGATCCATTGTATCCACCCCTAGGAGACTGTTGAGTCTTCATTGACTATGACTATGGGGCCTATACTTTCTGATCCTCCTTGGGACCCTGTGACTACCACTGCTTGGGGTTGGAGCCTTGATAACCCTGAGAAGGTTTCTGCTGCTTCTTTTGCTATGATTTCTTCTATTGAGTCTATTGGCCCTTAGAGGACCCTACTGTATAGTTCTGATTCCCTTTCCAAGGGGGTTTCTATTGGGTACAATTTCGGTTCTTAGACCAATCCTGTAACTCCTGCCTACCTCAAGTATCCTCTACAACTAGTGCTATCTCCACTATCTGTCTGAAGGTGGTAGGGAAGGCCATCCGAACTAGACCCTAAAGTGAGAAATTCAAACCCATGATAAAGTGATGCACTCGCAGTTTCTCATCCTTCATGTATTCCACATAAGGAAGGAGCTCGAGAAATTTGCTCTTGTACTGAGCTACTATAAGACCTCTCTGATATATAGAATGAAACTCCTCTATCTTCTTTCGTCTGAAATGCTCTGACAAGTATCTCTCTCTAAATTTGTCTAAAAATGACTCCCATGTGAGGGTATCCATCCTCGCTCCTCCTATGGTCTCCTTCTGATGCCACCAATTCGAGGCATCTCCTCTCAACTGATGAATTGCTAGGCATGCCTTCAGATTATTCCCATAAGGACGTAATCCAAAGCACCATTATAGGCTCTATAACCATGCCTCTACTATTGTCCCCTTGGTGGAACTGGTAAAGAATTGTGGCCCGAGTCAAATCAATTCCCTGATATACTCTCCTATATGCCTAAGAGGTTTGTCAAGTGGGGGTCTTCTCTGGTGTATTGACTCACCCTGTCCCTCTATCTATCTCAGTAGGGGACTCCTAGTCCTCTCTCAAACTCTGAGTCCACCTCCTCCAAGTCCCTCTACTTCCACTACAGGAATCTGCTGACCTGGCCGAACTACAAGTACTACCCTCTATTGGACTACACATCAATGCCTGAAGTGCATCTATAATGTCCTGGTTCAGGTTCGGTGGTGGTGGAGGTGGTGGTGTTCCATCCTCCTATCCCACTCTACCACCCCTTGCCCTACGACCTTTGCCTCACCAGTTGCTTCGAGTAGTAGGAGGCATCTACACAATTAAATGTTTGAGTTAAGTTTTCAAAGCACAATGGCCTAAGGTTCTTAGTGTTGAAACACAAGCTCTAATACCAAAATTTCATGCCCAAAATATGAGGGTAGAAACACAATTTATTTTTAAATGTTAATATTTAATAATAAGGAGGTACACTAAGGTTGAAGAGTTGAATATGCAATTGCAAGGATAGTTTTCACTACATTACTCTTCAGTTTGTAATCATGAAGATTAAAAAAATCTTTACATTTGAACTTTCATTATTAAAAGGATATTGACATTTGATTTGTTATTATATTAAGATAAAACAATAAATAGAAAATTAATTGAATGACAGTGTGACTGAACTTAGATTTTAACTAAACAAAACTAACAAACGTTATCTACTAATCTATCATATACTAACATGATAAGGCAAAATACTAGCTCGCACAAAATTTACTAACTCCTCTAAATATATTGATAATTTTTTGACCAAAATAAAACTAATTTCTAACATCATCTTATAAACTAAACACTTCTAACTAATACCAATTTATATAATTAACTCAACATTTTAACACCAAAACCAAAATTTAATTAATCTTTCCATAATATATTTAATTTAGAACATACTAAACAAATATAATAATTAAAACTATAAGACAATATCTTAAAACTCTTGTTCACTATTATTTTAATAAAGTTTAAGACACTAATACTCAAATTTAATTAAATATTATAAATTACGATTAACATAAAAAAAAACTTTTGCATAATTAAAATACTAACTAAAATTTAAACTAACTACAAACATAAACTAACTTTACAAGACAAAAATGGAAAAAAAAACTAAAACAAACTTTAATTAAATACTTGCTAACTAATACTAACTATCCTAACCTACCACTAACCCCCATACCCTAACAAAACTCTACTTTCCCCCTCCACGTCACATATCCCATCCTCCAGTAAATCCCCCTACGTGTTATCCTAGGTGACAACACTCATGTCAATTTTTTCTCCCTTTCCTTCCTTGCAATAAAGGAGACCCAAGTTGGTGCTTAAGAGGGACAAGACTATGGTTTATTTTAACATAAACAATTTCTTTTTTATCCATCCCATCAATGCAATGAATCAGTGTGCCAGTTGAAGGAAAAAGGGGATGGGGTGATGTCACCCCATCATAAAGATGTTGACTTGCTTTTAAAAAAAAAAAAAATTCAATACATTCCAAAAATTGGCCCCAATTTTGAGATTAAATGCAATAAAGTTTATTTGGTGGGAGATAGATATTTAGGATAGTTTAATACGTTTAAAAGTTTTTTTTTTAAATTTATTTCATTTATTTATAGTTTGATTATTTTATTTATATTATTCAACCAAGATATATAGGAGAATCTTTTAAACATTCTCTGTTACTAAGAGGAGAATTTAAATTTGCTCCCCATACAAAAATCAAAGAGCTTTTACTCTTTGGGGCAAAAATATTTTTTGAAGACTTAATTTATGCCAAGTATAGATTTTCAAGCAACTATTTTTTTTTGACAAAAGGGAGTATTATTTTTATTATTTTTATGGGTTTAATATAAAGTTTAATAGTATTGTTAACAATGCAAGATCCATTTTAACAACAATGCAAAAAAAATTTATGTCCAATAATTACAAAAACTGAACCTTCATTCATAACATTTAAAAAAAAAAAAAATTCAACATATAAGAAATATTGAAATTTTATCTAATTGAATCATTATCATTTCATCTTATTTTTGGTGTGCATCCATATAACTAAAAATTACAATTAAATCTTATGAGAAGGATTAATACTCAACCACTATTTTATTGGCAAACCTGGTTCAAAGGCTCAGCTGGGAAATAACCAGGAAGAGAACCCGGCATCATTACCATTACAAAAAAATTTTGAAATACAATTTACATAGGATTCCAATCCTGAATTACAACAATCCAATTAAATTTCCTTCATGACCCTTATCAAGGGGTCCATATCATTTTCTACAACACATTACTAATATTGTGGAGAGAACAAAATCTGATCAAGTGTCAAACAAGCATGACCAAGAGAGAAAATCAAACATGCATATTCATACTAGGTTTTCACAACAGGATTCACAATAAATCAAAACTAGGGAAAGGTGGATTTTTCCAACAGGAGATGTCAGACACAACACCAAAATAGATGCCCAATTGGGGCTATAATTCAAGAACTTCCGTTCTTCCATTTTAACATGCCAAAACTCATAAGAGGTTTGTGATGACAGGTAGGGGCCCATAACACCCTACCCTCTCTCCCTCTTCTCGTCCTGAGAAGAGACTCTACACTGTTGGAGTCCAACTAAAAAGACCTTTCTCAAAATTGGCCACTTCTACCCTATCCAAGGGCGAGTAATGCCAATACACCCATACAAGAAAACTTCAAAAATTCAAACAAGAACAAGAAAGAAAAGTATTCAAGAAACATGGTTTCAATCCTTCCCAACATACCCAACATACATACAAGCATCCAAATAACAACACAATAGCGTTTAAGGATGAAAAATCTAAACAAGGGAGATGAAGAACCCCTACCTTCACAAAGAGGTTATGGTAAATCATCAATTTGAGAAGAGCTTTTCCTTTCTTGTCTTCAATCTTCCAAGGCTCCTCTCTAAAAGTAGAGATTGGGCAACAACCAAAACTACTCCTAGAAGGGCCTCTAAATAAGACCCAAACTCAACCACCAAAAAGGGCAATAACTTCCCCCACTCACCTACAAATCTAGAAGTTTCTAACCCAACCAATCCTAAGGTTAACCACTGAGTGGAGTTGAGGTGATGCAACTCATGATAACCATTTTCAATTTTCGCACAAAGGCAAAAATAGACTTTTTGAGTGACCTCAAAAGTCATGAAAAGGGGCTTAGGGGGTGGAAAATCCCCCCAACCCATACCCATACTCCTTGGGTATAAAAATTTCATGTTTTAAAACCTTAGGAATTGATTTGGTACCAAACAAAAGCTAGGAATAAATTAGGACCATCTAACAACTCCAAAATGTAGATTAAGCACTAATCTGAATTAGGAGTGACTAAACATGATTAAGAAAAAATTAGCAAATAAGACACTAACTGAATCTGACTTAGGTCCAAAGGTTACACAGTTAACCCTAACTAGCTTGCTAGAATGTGTATGCAAATTCACGAGTGTCAAGTGACAATAATAGAACACAGTTATGAACATTAACATTTACTGATCATGGAAAGATACATTCATACATCTCACAAAATAAAATTAAGTTACGAACAACAAGGTTTCCATAAAAGGCACATAGGGATCAGTTTCGTTCATCCATCAGGTTTCTTGGCTAAAATATCCTGCACACTCATTACACACATTAGTAGTCCCATAAAATCACATGCACATGTGTATATACGTATAAGGAAATCACATAAATTAAAACATACATCTTTAAATCAGTCAGGGTTTCTCTCATCCTACTCCATTCTTAACCATTAAAATATCTTAATCAAAGTGTTAATCCTACATTTACTTATTTCATCAACATACATATACATAAAACATTAAATGATGAACATCAAATATCTAAAAGTAGCATCACACAACATGAAATGATATAATATGTTCAAAGCATTAGATAATGTCTAGACATCTCGAGTCGTGAGTATCAAAATAATAATAATGTATCAGTATGCTATGATGGGTCGAGGTGAGGCCTCACACTTTATATTACTTTGTATATATATATCATAAAATATAAAATTACTAGGCAAGAGCCTACAACACAATGGTAAAGTTTTGAGCTTCTTATCTAGGAGGTCTTGGGTTCAAATCTACTCAAGATAAATAGTTAATAAATTAATCAAAATACATAATAATTAATCTTGGCTTTGACCTCTTATTGATATACTGAATGTAAATTAATTCAAAAAAAATTCCTCCAACCTAAATTAATCTAGATCCCTTGATTACTAGAGACCTTAAGTTGAACTATATTATATGGATGAGAAATTACAATTAATTTCTAATTGAACTTTAAAACGATAAAGTTCAGAAATTTTATAGTTAGGTTGAACAAGAGACATATCCTTGACTTAAGTATTTGAAAAAGTAAAATTACTTTGGAATACATCTCCTTTTGTTTTAACTATTATATGAAACTCATTATTTTTATTCTTACAAAGAGGGAAAGTGTAAGCATAACATTAAACATATTACATTATTTGTACATATTTCTTCATGTGGTTTCCTATTGTTACATACTTATAGCTAAAATAATTATATTCTTACATCTATAAAGTTAATTTGTAATCACCCAAAAATTCCCATCTAGACTGAGTCCCTTTTCTAACAATTTTTCTCAATTTCTTCCTCACTAATTCATGATCAAATCATCACTTTTCTATTTATTCAATTATAACCTATGGTTTGACCACTTTATCCCAAGTCTTTATTTAATTGAAAGAACTATCTCACTTTTAATGAAATAAAATTCCTCAAATTCCAGTTGTCCTAAGTATCCACACATAAAGAATTATTCCTATTTTTAAATAAAAGAAATATATTTTTTTCTCACACGAGAGGTACACTTTTCTATGCTAGATGACTTTCAAAATAGAATTATTTCTCTTCGACACATCATATGCCTCTTAAAGTCAACTATTGATCTTTTTTAGGTGAGATAATTGTGCACATGGATCATTCAATACACATTCTCCACCCTTGATTAGACAACTTTTTCCTCTAAATCTCAATTGTCCATTTCTCTTTCAAAGGGAGGGCTCTCTCGTCATTCTCTAATCTTACATATTGTTTTTTACTAACATTATGGTGTAGGATTTCTAGGTGACTTTGGCTCTTTAAAGGACTTCGAGCATTCTTGCATTCTAGTTTCACTTTCATTTTACTTGCTTCATAGTTTCATGGCATTCTCATCTTAGCTTTCTTTAGACACTCTAGATTAGCTCACATATATTAAGTAGGAAGGGATTATAACACTATCATTTTGCTAGTTCAGCTTGTATTTTCATTTTTTATTTATCTTTCATTGCATTTTCATATTGATTATTGGATACTAGAATTCTTGCTCTTATCTTTGAATCTCTCGTTCTATGGTGCACTTTGCAAGGGATGCATAGCTTGGTTCATTTGAGAGCTACCATAAAACAATTTTGCACCTTTGCATGTCATAGATAGAGAGCTATAAGTCACCTCTCTCTTCTCCCTCTTCATAGAATTTTTTACGAATAAAAGTTTACATCAATGGGCCTACTTTTTTGTATACATTTTTGGCTTCCACCATGGGTCTTGAACCAAGTTTCTAGCTCCATTTTATTGCATTTTTTTGAGTTTAGTAGTTTAATTTTCTTGTATTTTAGTTTCATTTCCCACTTTTAATTTTTAATAGCCTTTTATTAGATCTAGTCAAGTGGTTTTGCAAGGTTCTCACATTGGTTTTTAAGGCTAACCTTTGTGCATGTTGAGTTGAAGGCCAAAACCCTAGGTTTCGTCGAATAACTTAACCATATCTTCCAAATGACTTGGTTTTTAGATCTAAATATTTTTTTCGGGTTGGTGATAGATCAAAGATGACTCAAACCAATATTTAGAGTTTTTGAAGCTAATTTGCATGAGCTATAAATTTTTTTGTATTTCATGAAAAATCATTTTTAAGCACAAATGGGAAAATTTGATTAAAAAAATATATTTTGGAAATGTTTCGGAATTCTATTGGGGTTTAGATATTTGTGTTGTGAATTTTGATGCCATATTCTAGTTCAATAACTCAATTTGTAAAAATTGGTCTATTTTGAGAAAATGGGTCCCTAGGGCACAAATTAAGAGATATTGCCAAAATTATTGGAATTTTGGAAATCTATATGGTTTTTAGTAGGGGTCTATCCTTTATATTTTAATTTTTGAGGCCAAAATCATACTGCACAAATCTAATCTTTTTGACCTTGTCAAAAAGTAAAAAACATAAAAAAGGAGCATTTGGCGATTAGATTGCACTTTATTTGCACAAAGTTCAATTCAGGAAATGAGTTGTTATTTTGTATGGAATAGGTTAATCCAATATATTTCTTTCAAATTTTCATATTTTTTCATGATTGCATGCACTTGATTGAAGTTTGTGAAGGCAACTTGGAGGTCAAAGGAGCAAAATATAGAAAATAATGGAAAGTGTGAAATCAAGGCACACATATTTCAAAATCTTCTTATTTGAATTGTAAAAGTTATAATTTTCTTCCCTTTTCATTGTAAAATAATCTCTTTCTATTTTCCAACTTGTCTTTGGATTTGGGCTTAATAAATAAAACTCTTTGTCTTTTAATCCCCAAGGCTTTCTTATTTATGTTTTCTTCTTGCATCCTTGCTAAGGAGTTTGAGGGGGACATAAATAAGGGTTCTTCTCTTTTATTTTTATGGGGCCTTCCTAGATAGTGACTACTCTAGGGGATCACCTTAACTCCCATGTTCCAGCAGAGTATAAATAGTGTGGTTTGAATCTAAAGATATGCCTCTTGGAAGTAGCAATATTGTCAATCTTGGCTAAGCCCAAAATAAATTTATACATTTATTGAGTGAAGGTGGAGTTTGAGTTAAATTTTCCTCCCAATTGTTTGACAATATTCTCTTTTATCTATGGATTTGGGCCTTACATACCTTGCATATATCGAGGACATCGCCTAGTTGAGCTTGTGCATCCTTGTAGAAACTTGAATAGTTTTTTGGTGTGTCTGATGTGATTGAATTTTAAAATCTTCCCCACTTAAAACAAAAGTGGAAATATCCATCAAGCTTACCCATAGATTTTTTCTTTTTCTCATGCTTTCACTGTGTAATTTTATTCAAAAAAGTTCCAAATAAATCATAAAACTTCAAAAACACAAAACAAAAAAAACAAGGTCCAAAATATTTTTCTCCAAGTCAAAACATTTTTCTAGTGTTTCTCCCTAGGGGAGTTTCATCATTTGAGTTTTCTTTTCTATGTCTCTAGTGCTTGAACTATCTTAAAATGGTTCTTTGGTCTTAACACTCTTGGTCTTTTCTACCTTCTTGGTATAAGCCAATATAGTAGTGCATTTGTTTTGCTAAAATGGTTAGCTTTATCTCTTGGCTACACTCTTTTATTGGGAAGTTGTTCACTTTTCCCCCTACTTACTCTATTTATTTGGGTATTAGGCTTCATGCCTAGCTCTTAATTTAAATCATTGGTGTCATAAGCTTCTTGGATATTTTACTTGAAAATTAATTCTCTTATTTCTACTTACCTTGGAAAGTGAACACTCTACTTCTCTAGTTTGGACATAAAGTTATCTTGTGGCACTTTATTAGCTTCCTATAGGCTCCTTAATGCTTGACTTTATATCTACCACCATGGGATTCAAAACTTGTATTTCTAAACCCCAAAAAAGTCTACATGATCATGAGTTCCTACATGCCACTAAAGAGTTTTGATTCCTTTACATTGAATATAAAGAGATAGAGGAGACAAATGACTCTACTTCTAGACATCAATTGTCTTCATCTTCTAGATACAAAGACCTCTTTAGAGAACAAGCAAGAGTTAACTCGTTTGAGCATATGCCAAAAATCCATGATAAACCTATCTTTGAACAATATGATGAAGACATGGATACATGCTATTCATGTGATAAACAACAAGGAGAGCTTAAAAAAACTTTTGAGAGAAATTTTACTCCCTTGGAAGATTCCAATGATGCCATTGTGCAAATACTTCTTGATAATGGGCTCAACACATTTCCTAAATCTAGATAATATGGAAATACATTTTTGAAAGTTTATTGTGGTTATCATCAACATAATGGCCATAATACTTCAGATTACATGAAATTGAAACATAAAATTCAAGAGCTTATTGATGACAATGTAGTTGACATTGAAAACTCTATAGACTGATGTGGTGAGGATACTTCTCTTGAGAAAAATCATGTTGATGAACCTGTGTGTAGTCAGGGTCTTCTCAACACATCCACTTCTTCCAACACTCATGCATCTCCCAACATTTCAAATATTTCCAAGATGCCTCCCCCAAATAAAGGACTTAATGTCAATTTATGGAGGATTAAACTAGATATTGAGAGGGGGGGTGTGAATCAAAATCTATAACACTTTTTACTTTTCAAAGATTCATCCACATCTATTAATAACTTGTTCATGAAAAACTATAAATGTAAAATTTCTTGTAACATGTAAATCAATTAAATCACATGCATGAAAGAAACAAAAAATAACACAATATTTGTTACCCTAAAACCCTCCATGGTGAAGGTAAAACTAGTGTGAGGATGACACCCAAAAATCTTCACTATTGTAGTAATCAAGTTAACTAGTTAAGGTTACAAAAAATATGATCTACAATATGAGGAGCCTATCCTATTAAGAATTAAAAAATATTAAGTTTCACCTTATTAAAGATTTTGACACTTACAACAAAGTAAGTAATCTACTAGGAGATTTACAAAGATTTGTTAAGACCACTCTGTTAAGAGATTTACACTGATTCAAGTTTATTGAAACTAATTATTGTCACAGAGGTTTGCACCCTTGTACAAAGTCTTACCTAAGGAAAACCTTGTGAAACATGGAAACAACCTCCAAGCTGTGGGACTTGAACTGTGAGGTTGAATCTTTGGAGAAGGCCAACTTCCTCTTACTATCAGGGTACACCTAACTATTCTTGGAGAGGAAAAGGGAGAAAGAGAGCATGAAAACAAATCTACCTATTCCAATCTAAAGAGGTGATGCACCAAAATAGAGTGTTCAAACCAATCTCTACCCATACATGCACTATTGAAGCATTATAATACCAAAAGATATACACATTCAGACTTGTTTTAATCTAACAACCACATGCATATTAGAAAACTAGAATGAATGACACAAGGAAAGAGAGACTCTCTTATATATCATTCATAGGTCAAAGAGATATAGTCATGTAGATTGTAGATTTCTACAAAACATCAATGAGAGGCAAAGGATTCTTACACTTTCACATTAATGGCTAAAGGAGATAAGAAAGAATGTCATAAAGTTCAGAGGTAAAGGAAATTTACACATGAAATCACAGAGCAATATCAGAGAAGTCAAAGAAGAGTCAACCTTTTCAAAATCCACAAAATTTTCCTTTATAGCTTAGGCATAACTAAGATGTCTTCTAACTGAAGTTACTCTACAACCACTGCATTAAAGTCCTACAAAGAATAATCATGGAGAAATCTGATCTGGGTATAGATCCAGATGCAATGATATCTGATCTTCCTGGAATAGGGCCTTGAGAAGACAAAAATGGAACCATTAACTATTCTGGCAAAGTAGATGGATCAAATTAGAGGTGATAGAGCATTTTCCCATGTCCATTGAGTTCAGCATTCATTTGAGGGTGGTTGGCATTGATCACAAGGATCAGATCGTGCAACAAAATCTAATTTTCTCGATTTCTAGCTTGTGAACCAACAAGGTCAACAAGTCAATTGGATTCTGCAAGAAAATAAGGCCACGTGGACCAATGGTTTTGTTTTGTTTTGCCACTCCACAAGTCTTCACGCGATTGACCATGTCTTTTGACTAACTGTGCCATATCCTCAGAAATCTTAACCACGATGTAACTACCAATCGCCAACCTTAACTATTAATACTTTTACTGGGCCCGCTGGGACACGTGTCCTTCAAGTGCTTCCCCACAATATTTAACTTCCTTGCACTTCTATATTGTGAGCATGTGCTAATTGTTAATCTCTACGAGATCAATGATTGAGAAGATCTTCTGTATTCTGCTCTTGTTCATATACTGGGCCCATGACACTTGGCACCACCTCAACAACTCGTACCAACACCTGGCATCCAACTGGCAACACTTAACGCCACATGGAGAGACTGACCCCATAGAGACACGTGGCTATAAAGTGCTTGCTCGCATTTCTTAAAGTTTTCTCATCTCAATAATGCAGGGAAGCCTCGGTCATGGATTTATTTGCATCAGACAATCAAAACTCATCACATATCTCCCTGTGGGAAGGGTGAGCCCATGACATCATTTGGGATAGGTGTCACAAGGGCGCATACCCACATTGCTTAAAATCCTCGCAACTCCTTATTGTAGGCCTGCGCCACTCATTAATCTCAGGAAATATAACTGTGCTTACAACCTATACTTTCTGAACCCCCACAAATATCCACCATGATGTCACATGGACACGTGTCACTAGGGCGCTTGCTTGTATTGTCAGAAAGTCTAACAAAGCTCAGAATGCGGGAAAGTGGGCACCAATTGAAATGCCAGCTCAGCCAACCACCCTATCTGCAGCAGCCCACAAGAAGAACATGGACCCACATTCCACATGTCAACAAGGGGCTTTCACGCATTTTTTAATGGTCATTCATTTTGAAAAAGTGGGAAAGCACCTACCGTAGATCTAGGAAATATCTGACGGCACAGAAAGTTACAGGCCAGTAGAAGAAAATAACATAAGGAAATAAAGAAGTACCATAAGTTTTATCATTTATTTTTTCGATATCTCCATGCCATTTAAATAATGTTAAAAATGGAAGGTAGTCATTAGGTGGGTTTGCATTTGAATTTCAAATTCTAGCGAGAGGCAAAAAATGGCAACATTCTTGGCGACTCAGAGGGGATGCGAGCTTGCTACGCATAAGATCAGTGGCCTGAAACATCCATTGGGCTATAGAGTCATAAAAATTGTGGATTCTATGTACTATGAAACCCTAACCCTACCTCTATAGTAGAAAAACACTAAAAATCTCTGGAAGATCTGCCCTTCACAACTGAAATCAAAAACTGAAAACCTTTTGCAAAACACATGTGCTCGTGCACTTCTTGGAAAACTAGAAACAATAGAAAGGAAACTGCACTACCTCTATATAGGAAAATTCAAACCCTATCAGAAACATGGTTTGAGATAGATCCCATTGATTGGGATAGGCAAGATTTCACCACCAGGCTTGCTTAATTGAAAAGCATTAGCCTGCTTGCAGTTGATGATCAGATAGGGACCACTCCATAGGGCATCAAATTTTGAGTGCCTCCCTAGTTTTTCCCTGTCTACATCCCATTTTAAAACTAAGTCACCCTCTCTGAAGGTTCTGACCCTATCCCTTTTTTAAAAGCTCCTCTTCACCTACTGTTGATGTGTTTCTAGGATTTGCATGGCCTGATTTCTTCTCTCTTCCAGCTCCATCAACTCTGTCATTCTCACTATCATGGCATCACTTTCAATTAGCTCTAGCTAATGAGCTAGTTCTAGGGATGAGAATTCTAATGAAATTGGAAGTCTTGCCTCTCCACCATATACCAACATAAATGGTGAATTCCTTAATGACCTCTTAGGTGTTACTCTGTCAGCCCATAGTACAGTCTTTAGTTTTTTATGCCAACACATTTGGTTATCCTCTATAGTTCTTTTCGTAATCCTAATCAAGTTTTTGTTGGAGGACTCAGCCAAACCATTTCCCTGAGGATAGTAGTTTGATAATGTGCTCAAGTAGATATTATGTTCAACTACCCATGCACACATCTAAGCTCCCACAAAAGATTTTGCATTATCTGAAATAATGGTTGAAGGGGCACCAAACTTGGTTACGATTCCATCAAGGAACTCAAAAAATGAAGATTTTGTGGCATCCTACAATGCAACTGCCTCTGTCCATCTAGTAAAGTAATCTATAGCAGCTAAAATCCATTTATGGCCAAAACTAGAAGGAGGATTGATAGGGCCTATGAAATCCAATCCCCATTGAACAAAAGGTTGGTCCACCTGAATGAGATTAAGAGGAAGAGCTGTAAGCCTTTGCTTGCTAGAGAAGAAGGAACATTTTTCACATTTCCTCACCTTCTTATGATAATCATGGAATAGGGAGGGCTAGTAGTAACCAGCTCTCATTATCTTCATTGTAGTTGTCCTTACTGAGAAGTGACCACCATCAGGGCCATCATGGAGCTCTCTAATCATTCTTCCAGCTTGGTCTGTGTCAATACATCTTAATAGGGCTCCACTAAAATATTTCCTAAAAAGTATACCATCAACTATGACATAAGGAATTGATTGTAATCTATACTGTCTCCTTTTAAATCTATCTAATCCTTGAGGGTACCCATTGCCTAATAAGAAGTTTTTCATATCATCCATCCAATTCCTTGAGTCATCATGTCTTGCCTCTTGTTGCTCTATTAGTATCATAGCAACTTCCTCATCTAATTTATGAGATGATAACATTTGTTTACACAATCCTTTCCCTCTTACCAGCTTGGTAATCTGGATGTCAACATCATATTCCATCACTTTTGTAATCCAACCAACTCTTTTCTCACTAATATCTTTTCTCAAAAGGAAATCCTTCACGCTGGCATGAGGCACTAACAAATGAATCTTATTGTGAGACAGGAGGTTTCTAAATTTCTTCAAAGCTCTAATGACTGCAAGGGCTTGTTTCTCTACAAAACTGTACCTGTCTTCATACTCTTTAAGCCCTTCACTAAAGAAGGCTATGGGCTTCTCTTCATCTTTATCATTTGTTTGAGTTAAGTCAATAGAAATACTTGACTCACCACCTAGGATATAAAGAATGAAATCCTTTTCAAAGTTTGGATTAATGAGAATAGGGGCTGAGGCTATGGATACCTTGATCTCTTCAAAACTTTCCTTCCCTTCCTTGGTCCACATAAAGGTCATACTTTTCTTGAGCATAGCTGTAAGGGGTTTTACCATGGTAGCAAGATTAGGGATAAATCTTCTTACAAAATTTATCCTACCAAGGAAACTTTGCAGCCCCTTCTTATGTTTAGGAAGAGGGAGAGCAAGTATTTCTTTTGTTCTTTCTGGATCAATGGTTAAACCATCTTCAAATACAATGTGTCCTAATAATTTTCCTTGATTGGTAGCACAAACACACTTGCTCTAGTTAAGGGATACCCCAAATTCTCTACACCTTGAGAACACCTATCTTAAATAGTCGAAATGATCTTCTACACTCTTTGAATACACTATGATATCATCAAGGTAAACTAATACAAACTTTTCAATCATGTTTTTGAAGGCTGTCTCCATTTCCTTTTGAAACGTAGCACCTACTTTGGTTATCCCAAATGGCATCTTACAATAAGCATAGGTACCCCATTTGGTGGTAAATGCAGTCTTGTATCTATCAGACTCTTTGACCAGCACTTGATTGTAGCCAAAAAATCCATCAAGAAATGAAAACCTCTTGGAACCATTGACCTTGGACAAAATCTACTCCATGAAAGGAAGAGGATGGTGGTCTTTAAGGGAAGCTTGGTTAAGGTTCCTAAAGTCCACACACAATCTAATTTATCCATTCTTCTTCCTAACAGGGACAAGATTGGCTACACATGATGAGTGCTTGATGGGGAAAATTATATTGGCCTCGATCAATTTGGATAGCTCCCTTCTCATTAAGGGTTCAATTTTGGCATTCACTGGCCTCTGTTTTTGTCTCACTAGTTTGACATTATCAATTAGATCTTTGGTATGCTGAAACAACCTTGGGTCAAAACCTTTTAAATCATCATATGTCCAAGAAAATATATCATTAAATTCTTGACATAGATGAATAAAAATTTCTTGCTCAATTTTAGAACATACCTTCCCCATGTTTAAGGATTTTCCATCAGCAATCATGACTGGGGTGTGATCATCCTCATCAGTAGCTAAGTTCAAGACTCTACCTCTTGCTTGGTCATCCGAATTAAAAACACTCTCTAAGGTAATGAGACCCTTAGGCAACTTGTTGGAACTGAGATTAATGATTTGATCACCATACTGACCTTGTAGTCTCGACTGGTTTCTATCTAAAAACTCTGCTTCATTTTGCAAGAAGCTCACAATTTGTTCATCAGATTCAAACACTTGCCAACGGATGTTATTATCAGGGATGGAAGGCCTTACTACCATCTCGATTTGTTGCTCTCTCTTCTCCTCAAGATTCCTTAGCACATCATAAGATGCACTTATTGCTGCAAGTCTATCAACATATCTATTTTCTTTTCTAGGGATGCTTTGAATATTGAATGCATTGAGACCTTCAAGAAAATCCCATACCCTATGCTTATAAGACTTGAGCAAACCGTTCTTGATGATATTTTAATTTCTGACTTGATTAACTACCAACTCACTATCTCCATCTATGCTTAAGGCTTGAATTCCTCTCCTTTAAGCAAGTAGGAGACCCTGAATCAAAGATTCATACTCGGCCACATTATTAGTGCAATTGAATTGGAGCCTAAAGGAGAAACAGTATCTGACTTATGTAGGAGAGATTAACATCATACCAGCCCCTAACCCATTCGTATTCCTTGATCCATCAAAATACATACTCCATATCCCACTCATATCTTCCTTAGTCTCCACAAGATTGGGAACTAGGGCATCCTTCTCTTATATACAATATCTACTGAGGCCTATCTCAAGGGCTTTTGACATAGGATCAAATTGATATGCATTAACCCACTCATCTAAGAGAAAATTAGGTATACTACTAGGGAAGTAGTAGACTTAGTCACTATGTCATTCTCATCCATTTCTAGGATAGTACAATTCTTGTTGATGAGATTAGGGGTGTAGGGTTCAGTATGATGGAGGACTAGACGCTCTACTTTGATCGAAGCTTTGGCCCCATATCTCGTCCTAAAAAACATATATGACCAAACAACAGATATGTAACCACCTATTTGGGTAGTAAAGTCTCTTGACAGACAGATGGAAAAATGTGGCTTGACTTTAGCAATGGATATATCTTGAGTTATAGTACAACCAGGTCATGCATGTAGGGCCATTTCCACATTCCTAAAGATCCCTACAATCTTGATATTACTACCATCCAACTGTAATACATCCCTAACAATAGGCTTATGTTTCATTCCTAAAGCATCAGCAACACACCTAGGCATCACTAAACTACTAGCCCCTGAATCAATCATGCAATTGTGGACTAGTTTATCCCTTATAATTAGAGAAACATAAAATGGAGGGGGTCTAACCTTTTGCTTGTTTCTTCCTCCTTTGATGGTTGTACTAGGCTTGTGGCACTTTCCATACTGGGTGACTGATCCTTCGGTTCAATACTTTCCAATTCTTGCTACAACAACCTCTTTTGCATGGGTATAGTAGCAACAGCATCCCACATGGAAATATTCACATTTGTCTTCTTCATTTGTTCTAACACGCTGAATGGTGTAGTAGGTTCTTTGGTAGAAGCCTTGGGAGCTGCATTCATAGGAGGTTGAGATGGAGCAACCTGAGGATCACTTACATTCTTTCTGCCATTATTTTGCTTCTGCTACTGAAAGGTATTTGATTGATCATCTACTGTTGATTGCTCATGAGGTATTGCATTTGAAGTTGAGGCTTGATTGTGAAGAGGAGGGCTAGCATCTTCGGTAGCTCTTCTCTTACTCCTAGTGTTGTGAGCAATGGAATCCTGGTTTACATTACAATGTTCCTCCACCTGATGATTCATAAAGGAGCAATTGCCTTGTCCTTGCATATATGAGGCATCTTTGAATTGGTCCTCCTTGTATGACTATCCTGCTACAGGCTCTTGGATGGTATAAGCCAAATAGTATTCAACCTTCTGACACATACAACGAGCATAAGAGTAGTTACAGGAGGGACAAAAATCCTGATCTTGGGCCATGTTGTTTTGAGGAACTATGGCCCTACTTTGGTTTATATTTGAGGTTGAAGCATGACTACTCTGCCTATTTTGATCAAAAGAATTGTTCCCATAATTTTTATTTGGGGGCCTACCACTGTTTAGAGTTTGATACTGCAATTGATGAGCCTTATTACCTTGAGCTTGTTGTCTCTCTAAAGTCACCACCTTGTTGCTCACTTCCTGCATCACGGAGAAGCTATCCTCTAGCTTCTTCTCTTGGCCCTGCAATCTCCTATCTATGTTTAGCATCATAGACTGCATCATTTCCTTGATTTCATCCATTACATTTGAAGATGTGGAAGCTTGAGGGACTAGAGCAAGGGGTTGTGATGTGGAAGTTGTGGCAAGAGGAGCCACTTCTAGTTGGTGATTTGGAACATTAGGGAAGAAGGGCATAGGAGGCCTTGGAGCTAACTTCCCTCCTTCTATCAATATATTTTCTACCCTTATTGCTATGTCATAAGCATTAGGTAAGGTATCCCCTCCCATAGTTTGGATTGTAGTAGCAATATCACTATTAAAAGCATTGAGGTAATGCAAGAAGGCATTACCAGGGGTAGGTTTTACTGAAGCAGGTATTCTATCCCATGTCTTTTGAAATTTATAGTTGAAATTAGTCATATATTCATGGGGGGCTCTTTTTATAGTAGTCAACTATTCTAAAAGTGACAAATGGTCACTTATGTCCTCAAAGTGTTTGCATAGTCCTGCTCCTAATCCATCCGAATCTATTATAGAAACATGAGCCAAACTTCTATACCATTGTAGTGCTTTTCCTTTCAAGGATGAGGCTAGGAGCCTAATTGCTACATTATCCTCTATAATACCATGAATATTACAAACATTTGCAACTTCTTGAATGTGTTCTAAGGGAGAGGTAGAAGTTTCACCAGTAAACTCTGGTATACTTTTAAGTGTAGCTATTGGTATGTCATGTCTTTGGGCAAATAAAAGAGGACTACCACCATTGAAGGTAGAAAAAGCATGAGCTCTAGTTTGTGCCATATAGACAAGTGATCTATTAATATGTCCTGATGGCAATCTAGGCTAAGATCTAACAACAAGAGGAATAGAGATAGATCTTGCAAGTGTATTTGTTACTATTACACTCCTAACTAGCACTGATAAAGATACTCTAGTCTTCCTTCCTCTAGGATTTGAAAATGAAAGCTCTTGGTACTAAAACTTACCTCTAGAAGATGCCCTTATTTTAGTTTTGGGCATGAATTACTGCAACGTTGGTCTAGAACCAGATGTATTTGAAGCTCAGAGTCACCAAGTACTTGAAGGATAAGCCTCTTAAGGCTTGAACATCGAAGCCAGTACTACCTCCTCAACATTAATCTTGAAATCTTCCTTTTGACACCAGTAGACTTGAAATTTTTTGAATATTGTCCCATCGAGCGTGCCAAAAACTGTTGTCATAGAGGTTTGCACCCTTGTCCAAAGTCTTACCTAAGGACAACCATGTGAAACATGGAAACAACCTCCAAGTTGTTGGACTTGAATTGTGTGGTTGAATCTCTAGAGAAGGAAGCCTTCCTCTTACTATCAGGGCACACCTAACTATTCTTCGAGAGGAAAAGGGAGAAATAGAGCATGAAAGAAAATCTACCTATTCTAATCTAAAGAGGTGATGCACCAAAATAGAGTGTTCAAACCAATCTATGCCCATACATGCACTATTGAAGCATTATAACACCAAAAGATATACAGAGAATGACTTTGCCTTGTAAATGACTAAGTGGTTGAAACTAATAGACAACAATGGTTAGAGATACCAACAATTATCTCTTCCTTTAACATTAGTGGAAAAAACACTTTGTCATATTTATATCACTTTTTCATATCAATACAAAAATGATAAAATGAGATCTCCCCCTAAGTCTTATGACTTATGAATAATGAATGGAAAAATTTATTATAGTCTTTATACTATACTTGTATATTTCTTCTTTCCTTCTGCAATATAATCCTATATATATTTCTCTGTTGTATACATTCCCCCATTTTTTTTAACACTTGATGTCATTGCTACTAGGGTTGAAAGAGTTAATCCATATGTTTTAGTGAATTCCTTGTGAACTCTGGTAATCATGGTTAGTGCATGATTCCATATGGTTCATGCTACCTTTAAAATTTGAATATGCAATTGTAGTTTTTTAGGTAAATAAATTAAATTCTCACCCTCTAATAAGTTATGATCTTTTGCAATAAGATCCTGGGATATCTTTAGTTCTCTCTGCATGATCTCCAAATGAGGTATCAATATTGTCTAAAGTGAGATCAATTTGGATCTCATGGTGTTGTCAGCTTCCTGAAGCTCAACCATTATGCCTTGAGAATTCAATAAAATATTTTAGTGATCAATGCTAGATCCTACTGACTCTGAAATAATACTGTAGGATGCTTTCATGTTAGCCAGAGTCTTATCTATTTGTGTCTGAATATTATCTATAAATCTTGGTACATTTGACAAAATTGTGTATAAATGTTTTAATCTTTGTATAAGGTTCACCATTACCTATGCTTTTTTCTATAATAGTACTTTCTTCTGACCTATAGTTATGAAAACTTTGTCAACAACCTTGGTCTCAAATCTTCTTGCTGACCAATCCATTATCTTCTCATTGCATGCAAAAATTTTAGCACTAACTTGATCAATTATATTTACAAGTTGATCAGTGGTTGGTGTCTCTTCATCTACATTTTGTATGTCAAAAGCATCAACAAAAATATGATTTACATCTTGTAATGTATGTTGCTACTTTAGCTCTCTCTTGACCTCCTCTTGTCTCTCTTCTTCAAAATTTCTTGTAGAAAAATGTTTTTGTACAAGGTGAAATTTTCCAGATCAAATTGAGGCATCAAAATTCTCTTATTGAGATTAACCTCAATATTTGGTGAAATGTCTTTTATTTCTTTTCTCTTCCTATTTAATGAAGTGGTGTTATTGCTCAACATTACCTTAGGAGTAGGTGAGGGGGTTTCAAAACTCAATCTTTCTTTTGCATCTATGCTTGAGATAGCTATAATTATACTTGGTTCAATCTTATTGGATTCTTTGTTTTCCTCAATTTGAGGTGCTGAAATAGTCTTTTCATTTTCATTACTTTCTCTATCTACAACATCTCCTTCATTTGTAAGCCTTGAATGCTCAACTTCTAGAGTGTTAGGAGTGTTGACATATATAGGAGACATTTTGCCTTGAGGACTCAACAAACCTAATATTTCTCCACTATTATACTCATCATCAATGTTTACAGCCTCTACTTTCTTTATAGTTAGCCCAAAATATTTTTCCAAAGAAACTCACCTTGCTTTTGTACAATTTCCTCTTTATTTTACAACAGTAAAAATATTTTGTACATAGGAATAAATCTTATCCTATATTTCTACAAAAACGTGTTTATTTGATCTTGTGACAAATCATGCATGACTTTGACTAATGTGTTAGATCTTATCCGTGTTTCTCATTTCTCTTCCTATTACCACCTTTTCTTTAATCTTTCATAAAGGTCTTGAGGTATCCTATCCTCTATTTTGCTAGGGGCTAGTTTATTATTTGCAATATTTTCCACCATAGCCTCTTCTACCTTATTTCTATCACAATCATCTAATGTATCATACTTTTCAAATCTAAAGCTAGAAAATCTTGTTGATCTTTTCAACTATGAGCATACCTAATCAATTGACTTATGGTTTTTTTGAGGTGGTCCTCTAACTAATCTCCTTCTCTTGGTTTGAGGTTCACTTGGCTCAATAGTCTCTACTACTTTCTTCTTTGCAGACTGCTCAACAATAGAAGCTACCCTAGTTATTGGCATGTTTGATGGTGGAGGTGCCATTGCCTTCTTCTTCTCTATTCTTCGAGCCTTCTTGCTCAGTGGCATGACAAAAACTAGGGCTTTAATACCCTTTTTAGCTTCTTCTACTTCTTCCTCATCGCCACTTTCTTCTTCTTCATCTTTACCACAACCTTATTTACAATTGTTCTTTACCCTTGCCTAGGGTGCCCAATTTAGCTTATAGATCTTCAATCATCTTCTTTCTTATTAATGATAGATTTTCTTCCTGTTGTAACATTTGTAGCTCGACAAGATCATACTCATGATCTTTCATGACAATCTTCTACACTTGGTCCACAACCATACTTGACACACTATTCAATCTACTTGATTGATAGAATTTGTGAGTAATGACTCTCACTAAAAATTTGTGAGCGATCAAAAATTATTGTGATGGATCTTCCATTCCATTTGGCTCCTATATTTGCTTCAACTTCTCCTCATCTCAAACATCACATGTTTTTCTTCTTATCCAGGGTTGGATAACTTGTAACCCTATGTATCATCTTCTTTGTGATCTCTATTGGTGCATTCTGCAACCAATACATCATATCATGAACTCTACTCCAAATAACTTTGATCCATTTGATTCTAAAGTTTCTAGGAAATTCTAGGGCTCAAATTAACCCTTTTCTCTCAAACATCTAGAACTCATCCTTCAAAAAAATTTCATTGCACAACTTCTCATAAGCTTCCTTGATTTCATAATCTCTCACTTCTCTAATTTTGCACATGTGACAACTTCTGACATCATGAACCATAATGAATTTACGTGGTATCAAGGATAATGCACCCATTGAGTCTCTTTTTAAAATAATTTCTGGAATAGCACAAAATTTAGGTGGAGGACTAGCGTCACTCTTCACCAGTTGAACTTTACTAACCTTTTTGTTCATTCTAGTGGTTGATGAAGCTGCCATGATTGTAACTAGGATTTGATCTTCTTCCTTTTCTAGATACTTGTCACTCATTCATTCTCTTTACTCATTCAAACTTCTTGATCAAATTTCTCCTTGAAATCATTGTTGGTTTCTTGAATTCTCTTAATCTCTCTAAGCTCTTTGAAAATATGGATGCAAGGTATGAAATAATGTATTCAAAATTTGTTATATACCTCATTTTTCTATCAATTAGGTTCACCATTAATGTTGTGTACTTCATTGAGTGGAAGCCAACGAGCATAAAAAATTAGTCTTTTCCATAACTTTTGGTCTCTGTTGGAGTGCTTGGTCTATGTTGCAATGCTCAGTCAATACAAGAATTTTACTAATACTTTGAAATCTTTCTCAAACTTTGTTCTCATGCATCTCATATATGTAGATATGAACTTTTGGTACATATTAATGTAATGAACTAATGTATGATATATCATTTAGATATAAAGTTCCATGCATACCTCTTTTTCTAAGTTAGAGATGACATGATCACCTTCTCCATTAGATTGGGTGACCTTAGCTCCATTAGCTCCACTATTTCCATCTTTTGGTTTCATTTTCCATTTTTGATTCATTTCATTCCTCAATTTCTCAATGTCCACTTTTTTCTTCCGTCTATCTTTTATCTGATTTTATGAATGAACTTGAGTCTTGCAATTCTTGCTTTGATGTCCAAACTTGTGACACTTGAAACATGTATTATTAGATGCATAATTCTTCTTCTTTTGATTTGGCTAGTAGGGTTTTGTCTCTGATCTACATTCAAATTCTCTATGCCCATATTTATCATAGTTTTAACAATATCCTTCAAATCTAGGTGTAGTAGGTGGAATCTCAATCTTGACCTACACTCAGGTATTTGATGTCCTTGTTTCTTGTAGTAAAAATGGTAACCAATAAACTTGGCTTTAGAATTTTTCATACCATGTTTGCTTCGATAGATATTTGTAGCATGACCAATTTTTCCATGGTGATAACATGTTGGTTTGTCTTTTGGCTTTGCATTTCTCATTTCTCCATTCCTGGATGATTATCCTTTCTTAGTGCATGAATGTCCTGACCCATAAGAACAACTTGATGACTTCATAATTTATTCAAAGTATTTCATTTCTTCCTTTAGCTTGTTGAATTTTTTCATAGATTCCTTCTCATTCTTCATGTCATTCTTTAGTTAGTTAGTCTGTGTGTGTGTGTGTGTGTGTGTGTGTGTGTGTGTGTGTGTGTGTGTGTGTGTGTGTGTGTGTGTGTGTGTGTGTGTGTGTGTGTGTGTGTCCAATTGCACATTATGGACTACCATCAATGTTTTCTATTCATTCATCTCTCTAACATATTGATGGTTGATAAATAAAAAAAGTGATCAAAATGGTTTATTCCAAAAAAGAAGAAAAAAAAAAGTCACATGATCTTACAAGTGAAAAAAAAATTCATTATACTATAGAATTTTATAGTAAGTGATACAGTTTTAGCCAAGCTTTCCTTAATTTGGTTTAAAATTGAGTTTTGTTAACATAACTTTTATTGTACCAGTTTGGAAGCAATATCATTGTCTCATAATGGATTGAATGATCCATATCATAGTGGAGGGTAAGTTCAGTTCTTCTTCTCAGATGTCATGCTCATTACATTATCCATTACTATGTACCTTGCTAATTTAGTTTGTTTTGGCTAAGTTGTGAATAGAATTTGAGTGTGTTGGAGAGTATCTCTGAAAGTATTGTAGCCCTCTACGACCAAATTGGTAAGTTGGTTTAGAGACATTTTTCTAGATAAATAGAAATGATATTATTGTATAAGAAGTTAATGTCATGTAGGAAGCCATTGTCAAGACATTTAAGATAATGCCAAGGATGATCCAATGTGGCTGGAAGAACTATGATGAACAGATTTACTAATCAGACTAGAAAATAATTTGAATGTTTATCCCATGGAACCATTTTTTCTCTATTAAATAGAAACCTATTACGAGTGGTAATAATAATTCAAATAATTAAACATCAATTACAATCATCGATTTTGAATTAGTTCTTTGATATTTTAGAATGATTAAGACTATGTTTTTATTTTTAGTTCAAAAAAAAAATTGATTACAAATTAATTTTATAATGTTTTTAGATGCATTTTGTATAATTTTTTTCTTTTTACTTTTCTTATCTCTACCTACTAAACCAGACACCATTGAAAATAATCAGATAGTGAAAATTACTATCTCACTCAACATAATAGTTCAGTTGCTTCCAAAAAAAGTGGAAGAGTTTTTCTTGCAATGACTATTTTCTCTTTTTGTTTTGATCCTACTCATTTGTACCTATTTAGTGACAACTCATTCTATGAAACATTGCTAGCCATTATAGAAAATGTTACATTACTTTCAAACATCATTTGAAAAGGAAAAAAAAAAAAAACTATTATCATTTTCAAACATGTTACTTTACTTTCAAATATCATTTGTAAAGGAAAAAATACTATTATCATCTTTAGGATATGATACATTATTTGAAAAGGAAAAAATACTATTATCATCTTTAGGATATTATGTCTATTAGGCTGCAAGCACATTTTTTTAAAGGATAAGCTTAAAATAGAATCTAGACAAAGAAGTTATTTAGGGTTTTAGATCATTACTTAGGTGGTCTCTTCTATTTTATGTCTCTTACTTTAAAAAACTACTATATACTAAAAGTAATATTATAAGTCCTTGATTTCTAATTATTTAATTAGTTAATTTTTAATTATGTAAATTAAGAACTTCTTGAAATTAGTTTGAGGTAATAGAATATTTATTTGTATGAAATTTTAATTTCTTAAATTCAATATGAAGATTTGATAAAAGTACGTAATTATCTACTGCGAGTTAATGCATAATAATGGTCATTTTTTTCATTTAAATTTTTGCTTTCTATTTCTATCAAGAAAGCTGAAACATAAACTTCCCATCTCTCTCAAGAATGCTAATGCCTAATCAGTTTCCTATGCCAAATGAACAGCTTCTCTTATGCCACTACTTAAGAGGTAGGGACTCCAATTGCTCGTAGCTCTTGTTTATATAGGAAATATGAACATAATGTACAAGCTGCCAAAATGATTTTCTCTTCTCTCTTTAATAATCTTTCCTTGGATACTATTGGGTAATTGAAATTTCTATGAGAAATCCCTTGTCTAGTTGCAAAGGATATGTGTCAAGACCTATGAAGGATCCCCTCAAAAGTTGATGTTTGATATGGATTCTTTTCTTTTGAAGGGAAATAAAGTCTTAAGGTGTGGATAGGTTCTCACTTTATTGGACTATCAATTGAATATATATATAAAAGCCATTTGTAGAATATAATTCTCACAAAGAAGATAAGTTGAACATATAAAATATGGTGCTGTAAAATTTAACACCAATTGACAATGATAGATTTAATCACAATAATTGAAAAATCACTTTAATCTAAATAATCTATTACGAAACCAAACCTCAATCCACACTTAAATTATTTGGCGGGTACGCCTGCCATTATTTGTATGGTGAATCACCTCAATTAAAAGAAACGAATTAAAAAATAACTAGTATAGAGACTAATAGTGGTGTTGGGCGAAGGGATAGAGCTCATAGCGCAGGGTGCAGCTCCCCATGAAAACTTGAGCACCGACTCTCTGGCTAGAGAAGATGGAGATCTCCTCAATTCCCTTGGAAAGGCAGGACGCGCAGTCTTTCATGGTCATGTCACGCCAGCACATCTCCGTGGCATAGATGCTCACGTCTTTCGAAGTCGAAGAAACAACAGCGAATGACCCCTGGGCAAACTTGATGGGACTGGCTGGGGCCCTGCTCGACAGATCCGCCAACACATTCCTAACGCCACTGTTAAAGTGGATGTCTGTGTCGTTACTGACGTTTGCAACGCCGTAACACAAGTTGGTGTCCAAAACGGAGAGAAAGGTGTAATTCTCGTAGCGAAGGAAGCAACGCTCCAGCTGAACGCGAGCGCCGATGGCGTTGGGGCAGTCGCGGCGGACGACATTCACCGCCTCCGCTGAGCAGGTCTGGCAGTCGGCGGGAGAGAGATCTGGATTGCACTGGAGGCGCCCCGACAGCTGGTCCGACGTGTCTTGCCCGTAAACAGAAGTGCCGAAGCCGACGTATGCTGCGTTCTCCGTCAGAGATTTAAAGAGCGCTTCGAGGTTGGTATCGAACTGTGAGCCGTTGGAGTACTTTGTCACATTACATGCCGTGTATATGCTGCCCACCTCGTCCGAGGACTCGGCCATTACAGCAGAGAACAGGAGAATAGCCGCTAGAAACATCGGCACTATCTTTGATGCAGCCGCTGAGAAATACATTTTTGCAGAATACGAAAGAGAAGTCAAAGATGTTGTAAAACACAAGGGGCAATTTGGGTTATAAATAGATTGAAAACGAGGGGAGAATGATCATGGTCAGGGCATTGCTAATTATTGTTAGTTAGACAGCTGTTATTTCTGATCCAAAAATAGCAGTAGTATTTATAGGTAGTTTGGACAGTTGTTTGTTCACTTGTCAAGAATTAGTAAATGGTTGTTGCAAGGATAATTATTTACTAATTTTAGTGATTCTCTTTTGGACACTTTGCAACCAATTTTATTATTGGCTGTCGAGTTGTCTTAATCTTAGCCATTGGTTTGATTTAATCTCGGTCATTGGTTTTTCCAATAGGGTAGTATAAAAAGAGGTCATTGGATCATTTGAAGATACAAGTTTTGAAAAAGCATTTTGCAGTGATAGCAAATTGTTTTGCAGTGTTAGCAAAGGCGCAGTGTTAGCGTGGGGATAGCAGTGGGGAACATCAGCGGGAGAAATTAGGAGGTTGTCGGAGTTCTGCTAGTGAGAGGCAATAAATTTTGTATCTCTTGATTTGTTGAAATTTAATATAATTTCTCATCTGTAGAATTGGTTTTCCCTTAAGGGTTTTTCTAGGGACAATTTGTCCGAAAATATTGTGTTCATTGTGTTGTTTATTTCTTTCCGTATTATATAAGTGAAGTTGCAGTTGTGTTATTTTGCAATATTAGCTAGGAATTTTTTTTCAGCAGTTTAATAATTGTTTACGATAGGAAATTAATAATCAGTGACTACAATAGTTGATTTTTCACAACCATGGCTGACTTCGGCAATACACATATTATAAATCCGCGGAAGCTAATTCGACCACATTATTATTATTAGCAGGTAGATTTTGCAGGCTTGGCCACTACCTCATCAACATTTTACCTCAAAATGTTATATTATTAAAGAAGTTGGATGAGCTTAAGCTTTTTAGAGCTAAAATAGTCTACGTGGCACATGTTAAACGGATGACCTAGTCTGCAGCACAGTATTTTGTTTTGTTTTAAGACTCTTTAAATATTCCATTAAAATATGTGTATATAAAGGATTTTATTCTGATGATGTTTTCTGACGTGTCAATTTAAAATTTGATTTGTTTAGATTGATTGGATTATATGTATAGGTAACGTGAGTTAATCTTATAGTTAATCAAATATATTCTTATTTAATTTATTAGTCCCTACTTTCTAATGGTTGGACTAATGTTTTCAATTTTCCTTTTAGTCCCTATCTTTTAAGGCAGGGATTAATGTTTTTGGCCTCTTCGTTTCTAATAGTTTACACTTTGAAAATCATGAAAAGACCATATGATTTGCTATATACTATGGTCACAGGATTCCTTTCTATTAAAATGAAATTTCTATTGCATTATTTCTAATTTTGCATTGGTTTAATTGTTTTCCCTATGGGATCTTTTTAGTTTCCTTCTCATAAAATTCGACTAAAAATTAAGCTCATGGTGTTATGCCATGTGGTGGCAAAGGACTGTAACGTGGTGTTCCCCTGAGGGCCTTACCTTTCCATGCATCTCTTGCATGCACAAGTTATCTAAGACTTTGGTTCAAGTTTGCATAGTTGTGATTGACATTCTTTTCCACCTACAGATTTTAGAAGGATTTATAGTATTTCTTTTTTGTGTTGCTTGCATATTCTAGTCTTCATCAAACACATTTCGGAATGCTAGAGTTGTAAGTATTAGCTCCATTTTACTTTTCTTCCAAGCTCATTTCTTCAATTAATATTCATTTCAGTTAAATTGTCAGTTACAATTTCAAATTCATAACCCATTTCATGGTCTCATATTTAAATGCTAGACAAGTTCTGTGTGTATCCATATCATGATTTAGGCTACAGAACAAGAAAAGGACATGAGTATCAATACTGTGGGCGCCTTGACATTCTTGTTGATAGGGATTCAACCTACATAAAAGTGAGCGGTGTTAGTGTATCTTTTTCTCTAGTTTTAGTGTATCTTTTTCTCATGTTTTCTTTTTTGTTAATGATGAATTTTTATTTCCATTTTTTATCTTTCTACACTTTTTCTAAATTGTTCTTTCTACCTAGAGGAATATGGACAAAAAAATAAATGCTTAAATTTTAATATCTTTTCAAAATCTAATAAAATATATTAGAGTACTATATTACAAAAAAAAGTTTATTGAAGAGTAAATTTTACTTATCTCCTTTTTGAGAGACCTTTCTCCTATATTCCCAATAAGTGACAAGTTAATGCCATGAATCCAAGATTTTTGTTTGAAGTCTTTTGGATTATAGACATATGTAGTAATAAACATTGAAACAATGATTTTTTTACTAGTGACTATAACATGGCAGTTATGCTTTTAGTGATCAACCTCCATTATACATCTTGGCCATTATAATTTATTCCATTCTTCTGCTGAGAAAACTCTATGGGAGGAAATAGGCTTTAAAATATTCAATCTATATGCCTTTTAGATTTCACTTTTGTCACATAGAGCTTAATTTGTTTTTAAATGTTTATTTCTGGCTTTAAAATCTCTGAGATCTAGAAAAATTTAATCCAAAAATAGGCATTGGTGTAGTTGCATTGTCTTGCTTCTGCCTCAAATACTTTTTTGTAAGTATTGAATAAAATCAACAATTTGAGGGGCCTCTATTAATTAGTTAAAGAACATCACATTTTGGTTTGTCTTCCATATTTTTGTGTTTTTTGTTTGGATATAATGGGATCCAAGATATAATTTGTTATCATAGGCAATTTTGTAACCTTTGATTAAATAATTTGAAAGCACTGTGTCAAAAAATTGCTATTGATTATTTTTGTGGAATTAAAATAAGTTGTGACTTAAATAACTTTAGTATTCATTTATCCTTAAAATTTATTGTTCATTCTAATTACAAATTGTGACAAATATTTTAACTACAGAAAATGTGTTTTCATTTTATATATTTTTGGTTCTAGAAAGTTCTCTTTTCTTTAGAAATTAATTTCAATAATTATTTTCTAAAGCAACTATTTAGTATCTTA